>OFHU01002917.1:0-600000 GCA_900245905.1 Lacerta viridis
GAGAGCGGCATGCCCCCCGCAACGCCCAAGACACCGCCTGGCACCACTTCCATGCAGTGGCTGTTTGCGTGGCAACTCTCTGCTCGTGCGCTGCAGCCTTACAAGTTGCCGCGCGAGCAGCCGCTACACGGACGGGGCGCAGTCCGTCCTGGATGCTGGGTGTGAGTAGCCACCGCTCGGACAGGCTGAGGTAGCTCGTACGTGCGGCTGCTAGTGCCCAGCAGCCTCTCAAGTTGCCTTGCGAGCAGCCGCCACACGGACAGGCTGCCGCAGCCCGTCTGTACGGTGGCTGCTTGCGCCCGGCAGCCCGGACGTACTGCGCTCCATAGCGCACATGCATTGTGATGTCACAACACAAACGTGCTACGGAGTGGCACCCCGCCCCCGGGGGGTGCTCCCACATTTGCCGCTCCAGGCGGCAAAGTGGTTTCGTACGTCACTGCCCTCAGAGCTGGACCTCAGTGTCTGGGCTTTTTCTGGGAGAAGGAAAAGGCATAAAAAGGTAAAGGTAAAGGACCCCTGACAGTTAAGTCCAGTCGCAGACGACTCTGGGGTTGCGGCGCTCATCTTGCTTTACAGGCTGAGGGAGCCGGCGTTTGTCCGCAGACAGTTTTTCCACGTCATGTGGCCAGCATGACTAAGCCGATTCTAGCGAAACCAGAGCAGCACACGGAAACGCTGTTTACCTTCCCGCCTGAGCGGTACCTATTTATCTACTTGCACTTTTGGCGTGCTTTCGAACTGCTAGGTTGGCAGGAGCTGGGACCGAGCAATGGGAGCTCACCCGTCATGGGGATTCAAACTGCTGACCTTCTGATCGGCAAGCCCAAGAGGCTCAGTGGTTTACACCACAGTGCCACCCACGTCCCAAGGAACAGGCATAACGTCCAACATTTCTCTGATGAAAATTGTGAAATCCTATTTTATCACCATCCTTTTATTATTTACACCCCATCCATCTGACTAGGATCAGGGGTCAGCAAACTTTTTCAGCAGGAGGCGGGTCCACTGTTCCTCAGACCTTGTGTGTGTGTGTGGGGCAGACTATATTTTCGGGGGGGGGGGTGAACAAATTCCTATGCCCCACAAATAACCCAGAGATGCATTTTAAATAAAAGGACACATTCTACTCATGTAAAAACATGCTGATTCCTGGACCATCCATGGGCCGGATTTAGAAGGCTATTGGTCCGGATCTGGCCCCCGGGCCTTAGTTTGCCTACCCATGGACTAGGTTGTCCCAGCCACTCTGGGTGGCTTCCAACATATATAAAAACTTAATAAAACATTAAACATTAAAAATTTCCCTATACGGGGCTGCCTTCAGATGTATTCTAGAGGTTATATAGTTACTTATTTCCTTGACTCAGGGTTCACATAACTCCACACCCTCCAATATTTCTCTGATGAGAATAGCGACATCCTACCATACCCCCCAACATTTCTTCAATGAAAACAGGAACGTCCTAAGGAAAAGTGGGACATTCCAGGATCTAATCAGAAACTGGGACAGCTTTGGTACACTAGGGAGCGTCCCTGAAAAATAGGGGCACTTGGAGGGTCTGAACAGGTAGACAGACTTGCAGGTATCTGAAACCTCATTATGAAAGATTCACAGCATATATAGCTGTGCTTCACAACACATTCACAGTCATACTTTCAACCTGTCAAGTAAGGCGGCATCATTATCACCGTATTACACAAGAGGGCAAAGCTAAGAAGAAACCCCAGGAGGTCTTAGGCCTCCCAGTGCTTACACCTCTGGTGACATTTGAGCCAGTTGGCTGATCTTAACTCGGATTCAACTGCAGAATTTTAAAGGGCTGCGGAGAAAACCAAGATGTATTTTTAAAAGGAAAACCTTGTATTTCTGAACAACGTGCCAAATTCTTAACCAAATAACATTGTCCCCCACCCATTTCTGAAACAGCAGCCAACAAGCTGGTTGTATAAAGAATCCCCCCCCCTTTCCCCTTTGGAAAGCTCTGAAAATTAGATTTTGGTGGAAGGCCCTCCCTTGCCCTTGTGAGCAACTGTTAATTCTTTTCATTTTGAAATAAAGCCACAATGACTGCTTATTTCTTTTGCTAATCGAGTAACTTTTAAGTAGAGATTTACATATTTTAACAGATGAGCATTTTTTTAAGTGTCGTTTGTTTGTTTGTTTGTTTGTTTGTTTATTGTGGAAAAGAAGCCAAACTGAAATGTTTTCTGGGCAAAGAGATTTCTTTTAGAGCAAGCCAGAACCAATGGGATAACAAACTGCTGGCCAGGATTCAAAGAGATACTTTACACTTGTCCAATGATTCCCCAATGAATGCTGTAAAAGGGTCCTGAAAGAATTAAGCCAACGTTTTAGGCGGATTAGCTCCTCTGTGCCCGTTGGATTGCAGCATTTGTGGCAGGTTACTTTTGATTACTTTTAACCGGTTACGTAACCTAATCAATGGATTTCATTTAAACAAATCTGTATAGAATGAATCAGCGACAAAGGTTGCTGCTTCAGATTTGCAAGGAAGTGTGAGAATACAAGCATTTTAATAAGCAAGAAGAAAAGGCAATGTTAAAATTGTTTCCCCCCCTTCACTCTCTGCTCATAATGCAGCAGAACCAAAACAGGTTCAGAAGCCAAGTGACCTTTCATTTTCGGCCTTACCAATTTTTAAGATTTGCTTTCACTGACACAAAATGGACACAATCCATGAATTGCTGCTTTAGTTCAGAAGTGGTTAATCTATGGTCCTCATATATATGTTTTAAATTTGTATACTGCCCTTCCTCCAAAAATCACAGGAAGGCTCACAGCATAAAAAATACAAAATGAGAGGACAGAATACCTGCTAAAACAAAAGCAAAAACAGAAACGGAAACAAAGCAATACCCCACCTACCCCACAAACATATTTACAAGGCCTTGTCCACATGCTTAAGCCTTGCTAATAATAATAAAATATTTATTTATTTATTTATACCCCACCCATCTGGTTGGGTTTTCCCAGCCACTCTGGGCAGCTCCCAACAGAATATTTAAAACACAATAAAACATCAAACATTAAAAACTTCCCTAAACAGGGCTGCCTTCAGATGTCTTCTAAAAGTCAGATAGTTGTTTATTTCCTTGACATCTGATGGGAGGGCGTTCCACAGAGCGGGCGCCACTACCGAGAAGGCCCTCTGCCTGGTTCCCTGTAACTTCGCTTCTCGCATGTGAGGGAAACCGCCAGAAGACCTTCAGAGTTGGACCTCAGTATCCGGGCTGAACGATGGGGGTGGAGACGCTCCTTCAGGTATACTGAGCTGAAACTCATCCAACTCAACAGGATAAGACAGTTATATGGACACCTCTGAGATGTCACTGAACTTATAGTTCCTAATCAGCTCCGGCCAGCATGGCAAATTTCAAGGAGTGACGAAAGCTGTAGTCTGTAGCATCTGCAGGGCTGTAGTTGATTGACTTGCGTATCGAGGACCTCAATCCACCCCCCATTGACTTGACACAGGAGACAGATTTTTGGTTTGGGTTTTTGGCAAATAATTTAGGGCCACAACTTTATTTAAATACAAATTCGGTGAGTGGTTGCGTAGGCATTGGTTCAGACTACTGTCACACCGGGACAGAGGCTGGCCTAAAACCAGCGATTGGGAGAATGCGACTGAGGAGAGTTAAGGACCGGGGGGAAGCAACGCGTCCCTCTTCCTCAATGGTCCCGGGGACTCGGCTTATGGCCCTAACCCCTACCGGGGGCTTCGGACAAAGCATAAGAGTCGCCGGATTCCTTTAACGGAATTCCCAGCATCACATGATTCTGGATGGGCAGCGCCCAATCCAGCAATCCACACAGGAACCAATGCCTAACCGCCAACCTTACAAGTTGTGACAAGTTGCTACTGCAGTAGGCAAAACCAAAAGGCACAGCCAATCGGCCAGATGGACAAATTCCTACTGGGCCCCTGCAAAGCAGACGACCCCATGACAGGCAGAGCAAAGTCAAAGCAGAGGCCTAAGAAAAAAGGGGGGGCGGGACGGGTGATCAGCAGCCGAAGCCAAGAGAAGGAACACCCTGCGTGCGGAGGCTTCGTTGAAATAGCTTGACGCTAAGCTGTCCATCATCTAAAATGCAACATTAACTTTTGCCCAGCAACTCCTAACTGACCATTAGCTACTAAGGCCGGCTACCGGCCCCACCCCCACAGGAAGGGAATGTGTCTTGCCAGGTCCCGATCGCAACACGTGCTCTTACTCATGGTAGAACCCGATTTACCAGTTTTCAGTTTTTTGTACATTTTTTTTTAAAAAACCAACCAACCCTATTTTAGCTGTTTTAATTATATATCTGTAAATTACATTAAGACGTATGTGTAAAAAGATGATTCTTAAATTTGTCATTGTCGTTGTTAAGCTTGAACTCTATCTAAAATGATTTGGGATTGAGAGGAATACCAGAAGTGAAAGAGAAGGAAACTGGAACAAGAAAAGAGCTCTGGTCTCCTCCATGTAATGTAATAAATACAGCCAGCTCAAATGAGCTGTCATTTGACCACTTAATTGTCTTTTTGTTGTCCTCTATTCTCCTCTCTTCTGGTTCCCATTTTTATTGTGCGGTCCCTCTTGCTTTCCAGCAACATAATATTCAAAAGGAGCATGTCCCTCTGTTTCTGCTCTGTTGCCAGTAGCCATTGTTCTGCCTTCGTGCTGCTAAGCTTGCTGAGTTCCTCTTGGAAGTGGCTCAATGTCCTATCTGTAGCTCTGAATGTATTGCCACAACAAAGAGCAGGGTAGAGGGAGCGGCGGTTGCCAGAAGAGGTAAGAGACATTTTAAAACAGGAAGCCTGCATTACTGCCATGTTAGGGCGTCCAGAAGTATTTAAAGACCTTCTGATATTCAATAATTCAGCAACATGCCACTTATAGGTGGGCTGAGAAGTGGACTGTGTAGTGTGGGATGTGAAACACAGGAGCAGTCAAATACATGCACGTGACGGCCAAGGACCCTCGTACTTACGGGACCACCTCTCCTGGTACGCCCTACAGAAGACCTTGCGGTCCGCAAATAATAATGTCTTGGAGGTCCCGGGCCTCAAGGAGGTTAAACTAGCCTCAACCAGGGCCAAGGCCTTTTTGGCTTTGGCCCCAGCCTGGTGGAACACTCTATCACAGGAGACCAGGACCCTGTGGGACTTGACATCTTTCCACAGGCCTGCAAGACGGAGTTGTTCTGCCTGGCCTTCGGTCCAGGCCCAGTTTGACCCCCCTCTATAGGCCCTGTCAGTTACCTCGTTGGCCCTTTTATCGGCTCATGTGGGCAATCATTTAATTTTATCCTGATTCTAATTTTTAAGCTGTATTTTAATCAATTGTTTGATTGTGTTTTAATGTATTTTATATTTGATGGACCGTTAGCTGCCCTGAGCCCGGTCTTGGCCGGGGAGGGCGGGGTATAAATAAAAATTTACTTACTTTTCTTTTTTAAATTTTTGTTTTGTTTTGTTTTACAAGCCCGCTCACCTTTCTTGTGCGGCGGCATTGCAGGATGGAGGAGGCTTCACTGGGGTCCCGACAAGGGAATTCTTGTTTTGCCGCAATCCGCCTGCGGCCCTTGCTGCTGCGACCGCACACAAACCGATAGCTGTGCCCTTCCTGATTGGCGTTGTTGCCTCTTGTGGACAACCCCCCTTAAGGTGATTGGAGAGGTGTTCCACCGCGAACGACGCCTATCAGGAACAGTCTCTGCCCCGCATCCTTTTTCCTTTCCTCGGCCTGCACCCTGCTTTGGGGATGAAATGGTTCAAATGGGGATGCAGGCTGGGACTTCGGCTGTGCTGGGGGCGGAGCCGATGGGGTAAGGGATAAGACCAATGGTAGGCTGAGGGAAAAGATCCCTTATTCAAACTTTCCGGATCCTGTGGATTGTGATAGAACCCCTTACTTTACCCTGCCCATTTAAATACACAACACAAATAATAATGCAGCCAGCACATGGGGCTCACTCTATCACAGGAGACCAGGACCCTCTCTTTGTGCAAGACGGAGTCCTTCGCTGACCCCCCTCTATAGGTTTCCCCCCTGCCCACATTTAATTTTATCCTCTAATTTTTAAGGTTTAAGTTGATAGTATATGACTTTGCTGTGGCTACCTTTCTTGTGCGGCGGCAGTGGTCACCGTCCTTTGCCCTTCCTGAACAACCCCCCTCCACCTATCAGGGGCCAGGTAGGACTTCGGCTGTGCTGGGGGCGGATTTGCCCACCGGGCTAGTCTCTTTGTTCCTTCGCTGGGTTTCCCCCCTGCCCATTGGTTTAAGTTGATAGTATATGACTTTGCTGTGGCTACTGACCCGGTGGTTTGCCCACCGGGCTGCCTACCTGGTTTTGCATAGCATTGCCCATACCCTTTAGCTGTATTCTTTTCCTCTGGAAGTCCCGCAGCACTATGGGGGCTGGGCGGAGAGGAGGACCGCCGTCAGGACAAAGCTCTTTCAGAGTCTTAGCAGATATTATGGAGTAGGATGAGCCGGTATCCAACTCCATAGTACACGGGATCCCTCTATCTTGAGTTGCACCCTAAGCTTATTGGGCCCCAGGGACAGAAGTTGCAGTACCCTGGCTGAAGAGGTGTACTGTAACTCCTCCTCTATGTAGGCCTCATGGACACGTTGCTTGGGTCGTGCTCCGGAGGTCTTGGAGCGGCAGACTCGACCAATGTGCCCAGTCTTCCCACAGCGGCGACATGTGGCGTCCCAAAACCTGCATGTCCACCGCTCGTGGTTTTCTCCGCAGCTGGTGCAGGTCCCTCGAGGTGCGTCAGATGATCGCTGGTTCGACAATGTGCTCGTAGCTTGGGAGCTGTGGTGTCGGTCAGATTGGTCCGAAGCTTGGTGGATATCCTCATTGTGGGAATCTACGGAAGATGACTGGTCTCGCTGTATGCGGTGAGTTCTCTTTTTGGCATGTGGGCTGTAGGCCACCTTGTGGGCGTTATCGTTCTCAAAGGCTGTGGCCATATTTATTGCTTCCATCATTGTGATGTCATCTTTTGCCAGCAGCTTGCGGCGGAGACGGCTGTCTCGCACACCAGTGATGAATCTTTCGAGAAGTCGTTCCTCGATGTCAGCGAATTGGCAATACATCGCAATCGCCCAGAGCGCGGTGATGTATTCACTCGCTGACTCTTGCGCTTGTTGCACTCTGTGCGCCAAGTCGTAGTGGCGGTGGTTCTTAGTTGGCTGAGGCGCGAGGTGTCTTGTCATAGCCTGTGTCAGCTCATCGAAAGTGCAGGCCTCTATGTCCCTGGGTGCCATCAGACCTTCCAGTAGAGTGATGGCGGAACTTCCCAGCACCGTCAATAGCACATCCACCTTGTCTGCCTCCCTAGTGAAGCCTTGTAGTCGGACGTAGCTCCTTATTCGGCGGAGCCACTGTGGCCATTCTGCAGGATGGCTCATATCGAAGTCCGGTGGTGGCCGACTATGACTGGTGGCCATCCTCAGACCTGAAGTAGTCACTTGTGCGATTATGGGTGGTTGCGAAGACGCGGCAGGCGCGGTCTTGTTTCCGGGGCTTCTTGCTGAGTCCAGCGTGGCGGTGTTGTTGCGATTACTGTGAGGCGGCAGGCGGCTGTGCTGCGTTGCAGTCTCAGGCCTCTGGTAGCTAGCGGGAGCTCATGTATCCCATCCTCGTCGCCAATATTAAATATTCAGGAAAAGCCAGAAGCCCAATGTAACTTCGTTTATTCAACAGCTCACTCCTATTTTAAACAAGAACACACTCTGAAAGCCCCAGCAAGAAAGTGCCAGTTGACAGTTGGCAGTTGGCAGTGCTTGCCATTGGAACTTTCGTCCACCTACACTTCTACGATTGGTTAGAATCATAACATGTGTTAAACCCAATACATAACAGGGATCTGGGGGGAGTGGCCATGTCTGTGTGCCCAGGCAGGGCCAGAGCCAAAGGCACTCCCCCAGATGGCGGTCCTGTGGGGGTCATCCTATTGGATGTAAGTCTTAGGAATCCCTCCCTGCCTGGATTGACCATGTGTCTCTTCCGGTGGGCGGGCTGGAAATATTTTGATTGCCCCATGCCCAAGCCAAACCTCTTTCATCTGTATTCAATAAAGTTGTGGCCTGTTTTGACCCCCAAAACCAGTCTCATTGGTCTCTTATTAGTTCGGTTGGGGTATGGGAAGACTGATGCCTGGTCCTGCAAGTGTAAAGTTATAACAATACCAAAATATATATCCATATTTAGAGATTTCTCCAGACTTCCCACCCTCCCCTCCATGGGTCTTATTGTCAACATTTTAAATTGCGTATTATTTCATATATTTTGTATCTCTCCATATTGTCTATAGTGATTGTTACATTACAAGTGTTATTAAAATCCTGCTAATGTTTTCATCTTGCTTACAGTGGTCTCCTAAATAAATTATAAATTTTTCCCATTCTTTCTTGAAGTTTTTGTCTTCTTGGTTCCTGAGCTTTCCTGTCAGTTTTGCCATTTCAGCATGGTCCAACAGCTTGGTTTGCCATTCCTCTCTGGTAGCGACTTTATCTTCTTTCCATCTCTGGGCTAGTAGCATCCGTGCGGCTGTGGTCACATACATAAAAAGTCTTTTCTGCTCCTTTGGGATGTCAGTACCTGCAATTCCTAATAAAAAAGCTTCTTCTTTTTTTTAAAAAAAGTTATTTTAAACATTTTTTCAATTCATTATATATCATTTCCCAGAATGCTTTTATTACCTTACACGACCACCACATATGGTAAAAGGTACCTTCTTTTTCTTTACATTTCCAGCAGGTCTTATACATTTTTGCTAACTTCCTAGGAGTCAAATACCACCGGTACATCATTTTCATATAGTTTTCTTTCAGTGTACAACATGCCGAGAATTTCAAGTCAGTTTTCCATAACGTTTCCCAATCTGAAAGTTGAATATTATGCCCCAAATCCCTCACCCGGTGTATCATTACAGATTTAACCTGTTCATCTTTTGTATGCCATTCCAAGGCATTACTCATTAGTCTCATTGAATACCCTTCCACTCATCTGGCTTAATAGACAGAAGGCTTCTCTCTCTCTCTCTCTCTCTCTCTCTCTCTCTCTCTCTCTCTCTCTCTCGTAGCTTTCTGTGATCTAGCTATCTCTTGTAAGCATATGGTGAAAACAGGCGCCTGATCCAGTGATGCTATCTATTGCCTTCTGCAAAGCCCTACCAGCTTGTTTAAGCACTCCATTCCAAAGGGTATCTGTCTGAGCTTTATGAAAAGCTGCTTCAAAAATCCCTTTCTCCAGTTTGTTGTGCTCTCGCAAGTACTGCTTACCTGCCTCACGCTGTCATTCCTGCAATACAACTCTGTCAATAACAGAGAGCACCCCTTCCCCCATGATTAATCTCTGGCTTTACGCTGTGAGGTGGTCGTGATAAGATTTTTTTTTTTTTTAACTTTCTGAACTCTGCACTTGCCGGTGAGGACCTCTCGTAACCCTCACGTCGGGCACTCTGGGGTAGAGGGCTTTTGTGTGTGCAACTAGCATAAAAGGAGTAGCAACCTGAAGGTTATTTCTGTTGTCACGTCTATCAAATTCTCATGATCTATGTGAATTATCACAGCGGGGCGCAGCTGATCTTTATGTTATCTCGCAGGGAAGGAAATGGGAATGGAAAGCCAATGTGTAAATTATAATGGCAGGCTTTTGCAGGTAGCAAAACTCTACGGAGGAAGAGAAAATGGTATATTCTCCTTCTGCAACTCTTAACAGAGGAATCCAATGGTGAAAGGATTTTACGGAAAAGTGAATCCTCTATTGGTTCAAAGGTGGTGTGTGTGTGTGTGTGTGTGTGTGTGTGTGTGAGAGAGAGAGAGAGAGAGAGAGAGTACCATGTAAACATCTGCATATTTACAAACCTTGATGGGACGCTGGTGGCACTGTGGTCTAAACCATTGAGCCTCTTGGGTTTGTCGATCGGAAGGTCAGCGGTTCTAATCTCTGTGACGGGGTGAGCTCCCGTTGCTCTGTCCCTGCTCCTGTCAACCTAGCAGTTCGAAAGAACGTCAGTGCAAGTAGATAAATAGGTACTGCTATGGCGGGAAGGTAAATGGCGTTTCCATGTGCTCTGTCTTCCGTCACGGTATCCCGTTGCACCAGATGTGGTTTAGTTCTGCTGGCCACATGACCCTGAAAGCTGTCTGTAGACAAATGCCGGCTCCTTCGGCCTGAAGTGAGACGAGCGCTGCAACCCCATAGTTGCCGTTGACTAGACTTAACTGTCCAGGGGTCCTTTACCTTATTTATTTATTTACGAACCTATTTGCCTGTCACCTCCCATTATGATCCAGGGGCATAGCATGGGGGGTGCTGGCAGCAGGGGCTGAGTGCACAATTTTTGAGTGGGTGCAAACCAAGCGCCCTCACACAGGCAAACCCAGCGTGGCCTGGCCCAGTGTTCCTCTCTGCCTGCCAAGGGTCACGTTGGCCAGCTGGGCTCCCCCCTGCAAGGGCCGGTAAGCAACTCAGTGTGGGCCTTTTTTGCTCCAGCGGGGGTAGGTTTGCTCTGGAGGCATCGGTAGCGAGGGCTGTGTTGGCCCTCCAAGCGCTTGTGTGCCCACCTTAGGCGCTGACAACCGGCGCTACGCTGCTGGTACAATCGAGACATAAGCAACAGCTGTCCTGTCCTGCTGTAGGCTGTTGGCTTTTGATTTCAGCAGTAGCTTTTAAAGTTGAGCTCGCCCACCAATGGAGCCTGGAAGGCTGGAGTTGGGAATAGGAAACCCTAGATGGAATCTGCCTAGCTAGAGATAGAATAAGAGTAGAACTTTAAAGAATCTGGCAAGTTTGGAGAATCTGGCAGTTTGGAGAATATTTGAGAGAATATTAAGGGCTGATGCGCTGTCTCCAGCACTGTTTCTCAGAACTCATTCACTTAAATGGGGAAAAGTATGGTGGTGCGCTGGGAAAAGAAGATGATGAGAACAACAATAATTTTTATTTTGGGAACTATAGGGACAGAACTACTGAAACTGTATAGAAACTTATTCATGTACACTACTACAGCAGGACAGTGCAGGGCTTCTTGCGACCCAGGCGAATGTGCTTTACGGGAGGTGGGGGTGCAAGCAGCAGTTTCTCCGCTGTAAAGAAGCTGCTGAAAGCCTGCTTTAGCGGGAGCAGGGGGCAAGCAGCACCTCCCAGCAAAGGCTGCTAGCCCGTCCCGCCCAGCCTGGCCAGCGCCCCCTCCATTTTGGCGCCCTAGGCAATTGCCTACGCCTAAAAACGCGCCGGCCCTTACAGCAGCAAGAATGGAATAAAGAAGCAGAACTGCAGAAATGGCAAAAACTTATGGAATATGCAGAAATTACTGGAAGAATAAGAAATCAAGATAACAAACTTTCTATAAAAGAATGGAAATGGTTTATGGAATATTTACAGATAAATTGCAAACAGATAAAAACCTGCAGTTTGATAAGAGTATATATTTAAAGAAGATAATTAAATGAGCAAATTAAATGAATTTGGATATGTAGACGATATGAAATTTTTTTTTTTAAAGGAACCTCAGAAAGAGGGGGAAGGAAGTCAAATTTTGAAATGTTAAATTGATTGTAAAACTAATAAGATATATAAACTTGAAAAGTATAAATAAAAAGTAAATAATAATAATAATAATAATAATAATAATAATAATAATAGGACTGGGGCCAGGTTTTGCTCACTTTCAGCCAAGTCACACATTGCAACCACTTTCTTTTGTCCCGTAGAATTCACTGGAAACCATGAGAATTCAGCTAGCTTATCTCTGCATCTTTCCAGTCCTTCGCAGGTATATCTTCCCTGCATTTCTTTCTTTCTTTCTTTCTTTCTTTCTTTCTTTCTTCTTTCTTTCTTTCTTTCTTTCTTTCTTTCTTTCCTTCCTTCCTTCCTTCCTTCCTTCCTTCCTTCCTTCCTTCCTTCCTTCCTTCCTTCCTTTTTTTTTGGAGGGGGGGAAATAAGAGGCTGACAGTAAAAGTGCGATTGAACTGTATTGGCAGTTAAAGTGCAAGCGTGTGATATGATAAATGTTTCTGTTTATTGATGAAATGTTTATCGTGCTGGAGCTTTTGCCGTTTTCCTGGATCTCTTATGGGTTATTGCAATGGTTTTATTGTGATATGGATAAGATCAAGTTTTGACTTTCAGATCATTATACACTCAGTAAGGCGAATTCATGGAGGTTCAATCTCATGATTCCCATTTGGTTTTATTGTGATCCTAGATGGTGCTTTCTGAGAAGCTACAGTAAACGGCAGGTAAAACACTTTTGGTAAACCAATAAACTGAACTCACTCTTAAATATGAGGCTTTTTAAACAAAATGGAAAATTAGCAGTTCCTACAAACTGCAGGAAAAAATAAAAATACTAGCAGCTTACATGACCTCATTAATTTGCTGAATGCTCAGCATATATTCTGCTGAAGGATAAGATGAAATATTTTTAGCACTAATAAATCTGAGGTAGATGGGGGAATATCATACCTTTGAATTACCATGACTATATTTTTTGCACTCATCAGCCATATTTTAGTAAATTGAAGAAATATGAATACTGAAGCTTTAAATCTTAATTCCAAATGTAGCCAGCAAGCTGTCTTTTAACTTCAACACGGCTCCAGGTAGCAAGGCTTCCAGTGCAGGAATTTTTCAAATAGGTGTCTTGAAGGCTAGGTGTCTTTAAGGCTAGGACGCGGGTGACCCTCAGGACGCGGGTGGCGCTGTGGGTTAAAACACTGAGCCTAGGGCTTGCTGATTGGAAGGTCGGTGGTTCGAATCCCTGTGACGGGGTGAGCTCCCGTTGTTTGGTCCTAGCTCCTGTCAACCTAGCAGTTCGAAAGCATGAAGTGCAAGTAGATAAATAGGTACTGCTCTGGCGGGAAGGTAAACGCGTTTCCGTGTGCTGCTCTGGTTTGCCAGAAGCGGCTTAGTCATGCTGGCCACATGACCCGGAAGCTGTACGCCGGCTCCCTCAGCCAGTAAAGCGAGATGAGTGCTGCAACCCCAGAGTCATCCACGACTGGACTTAATTGTCAGGGGTCCCTTTACCTTTAACTTTAAGGCTAGGTTAGAAACATTCTTCCTGATATGCTTCCTTTCCGTATGAGATGAGGGAGTATGAACAAAATTTGATCTTCCACATGCATTCTGATGGGGGGGGGGACCTCCCTAAAAGTCTCAAGATGCTATTTTGGATCTACGTTTTTGTTTTGTTAACTGGTACTAAAAGAAAAACAATTTCATATCTTCTGCTAAAACAGTATTCACCATTTTAGTACAATAGCTATAATCACAATCTTTCCTGTGAGGTTTGATAGTCAGAATTACCAGTGGAAATATTGCTTTCCTTCCACCTGTCTATAAATTTATTCAATAGCTGTCATTCTTCCTTCATACTGAATATGTTGGTTTTACTAGTTTCATAATCTTCCAAACTTGTAGCAACCAAAATTTATCTTTAGCAGTTTTCTATCTGCAAGTTTTTTTTTTCCAGAGCACAATTCAGAGTCACATGAATGGGATATTGCAAGTGAAATGCAACCGTGGGGCTGGATTCAGCCCATTGTGCTGGAGGAGAGCTGTTTAAATTCTTTCATTTTCTCCTTGAAAATATTTCCTCTGAAGCTCGTCTCCGTCTTGCAAGGGAAATAGGAAGGTACCTAAAACAACAAGGACTCTTGTGGTGCCTTGAAGACTGATGAATGGATAAAAAAAAACACCTTTTGGAATATTCAGAAATGGTAAAACTTACCGGAAGAATAAGAAATCAAGATAACACACTTTTTAAAAATAAAATAAAAGAATGGAAATGGTTTATGGAATATTTACAGATAAATTGCAAACAGATAAAAAACATTAGCAGGATTATTGTAATAACCTGCAGTTTCATAAGAGTATATATTTAAAGCAGATAATTAAATGAACAAATTAAATGAATTTGGATATGGCAGAAGATATTAAAAAAATAAATTTAAGCAACCGCAGAAAGAGGGGGAAGGAAGTCAAACTTTGAAATGTTCAATTGATTGTAAAACTAATGAAATGTATAAACTTGAAAAGTGTAAATAAAAACTTGAAGACTGATGAATTTATTATGGAAGAAGCTTTGTGAACTATAGTCCACTTCATCAGATGCACAGTGCTATTCTGATACACACAAACAGAGTTATAATGGGGTCAAAGTATAGACAGAAATTAATGTTAAATTAACAGGAAGCCTTATAAATGTTGAAAACACAGCCATCCTAATTATGTTATTAACACCGGCCTTAAGGAAATGTGTGATTACCCTCCCCACAAAATAACATTTGCCAACTCAGTCACAACTGCTAGCCTGAATTAGTTAAACCATTAATTTGTATTATGATTACATTCCCCATTATCTTAAATAAATTTGTGCCAACTCATTTCACAACTGCTAGCCTGAATTATTCTTATTTATTTTATTATTTTATTACTTATTCAGGAGCTTATACAAACAGTCTAATCCTGACGGTTCATGTTGCAGTCACCATTTAAAGTTTCTTCATTCAAGGATGGTGACTTTAAGGTCAGTAGCCACTTCTCAGGAGCTTGAAACAGTTACAGAGCTGACACAAAAAATCCGGGAGCTAAGAGGAATCCCTATTTCACGAACAATTCCCCACCCGAATCCAGGAGCCACGGCTTCACAGGAGCCACGGCTTCACCTATCTTGGTAAACAAAGCCTGAATCCTAAGGTTCAGGAGGAAGAGCAGACTATTAGGTTATGTCATTTCCTACTTCCTCTTCTATGTAAGGCGGATGATCAGAGGGATTTCAGCTTCGTTTTGGAGACTTTGTGTATGCATTCTGTAGGATCAGGGCTGCACTATCCTTTTGGGGTAATACACTTGTTTGGCCAATGGACCCATTTGCAACTAGAGAACCTGTTGTGGGTACCATACACATCTGGGACTGTTGAATAGTTCAAATATTAAGGTTCATTATTGTTCCACAAGATGTGTACCTCTTTAAAAGTCAGAAGGAAATGTCATGACCTAGTTTTGCAGCTGTGGGGCAGTACAGCCGGTGTTGTTGAAGTTTGTGTTAATTAAGCTGTGTCAGCAAACAGATGTAGTATATAAGGAGCGTTGTGTACTTCTCTGTACCCGGGTGGGTGGGTCACTGGTTGGGTCATGTTTTGTAAACTTAGTATAACTTCTGTTATTTTTTTTTTCTATAATTAAAGCCAAGTGAAGGACTTATTTTGCATTCTCTTAATTATTTTCAATACATGTAGTTTCCTCAGCATGTCTTCTGCAGAGCAGTTGCTTTGCTTAATTTCGTAACAGAGACGTGTGTGGCACTGTGGTCTAAACCACCGACTGAGCTTCCTGGGCCTGTCGATCGGAAGGTGTGCAGTTCGAATCCCTGCAATGGTATGAGCTCTCGTTGCTCTGCCCCAGCTCCTGCCAACCTATCAGTTCGAAAGCACACCAGTTCAAGTAGATAAATAGGTACTGCTGCAGTGGGAAGGTAAACGGCATTTACATGTGCTCTGGTTTCCGTCACGGTGTTCCATTGTGCAAGAAGTGGTTTAGACCTGGAAATCTTTCTGTGGACAAATGCCGACTCCCTCAGCCTGAAAAGCGAGATGAGCACTTCAACCCCATAGTCTCGTTTGATTGGACTTAACTGTCCAGGGGTCCTTTCCCTTTACCTTCTACCATACACATGCTGCAACCAAGCACAGACCACAACCTATTCTATTGGCTTTAGCAGAACAATTATTTAAAGCCTAATTTTAGTAAAGGGGCCACCGGGGAGGCCTCTGTGGGCACATGTTTTCCCATGCCATCATGTTGACAATTCAGGTTTTGAGACAGAACAACAGCAAAATTATTGCATCAGAGAGAATATAATGTCCTGCCACCTAACTTATTATAGCCAATACTTTTTTGTTGTAAATATCTATTGTTTCTCCCCCTGCACCTCCACCATCTGGTCTAATTTCTTTTTTAGATCTTATTATACTAAGCAGGAACTTTTAACTTTCTACAATAGATGCAGATTTATGTGCCTACACACAGCAGACTAACCTTTGCCTAAAAGAAATCTGTTGTACGATAGACAAAAGAGTGGTGTGTTTTGTTCTCCTAGCCTTTATCCAGATTGGTGACCTGAGTGGAGGGGTGCATTTGTATAAAGGAATATAATAAGTCTCAAACTTTTCAAAACATACCACAGATTTAACACAAAGTGCATGGAAGTGACCAGAGAGAAACTATTTTTTTCTTACTTTGATGTCATCATGACTCAGAAGGATACTGTTGCAATCTGTAAAATGTCTCAAAAGAGAAAAGGCGGCTGCAGATTATGTGCCAACATGCCCAGAATGAAATGGCCCCAAATGCTCAGTCCCATAATATTCTGAAATACAGGCAACCCCCTTTAATTCTTTGCATAATGAAAGCAATTTAGTGCATTACAACTTAGGATGTGAATGTTAGGAATGCAATCGGTGCCATATAAGTGCAGCACAAAACTAGTACGAATCAATGGCCAGGTATCTACGCATCAGAGAAGCGTCTGTGCAAAATAGAGGTTGCCAAGGTGATGGGGGGGGGTGAGGTAGCAAGAAAAAAGTGCCCTTTCACAGGAGGCTTGGGTTTTTTTGGTGAAAGGTGTGCCAAGAAGGAGGGAAACGAGGCAGAACTCCATGCAGCGCTGGCAGGAGGAGGCTGCACCAAGAGACAAGGAGCCATGATTGAATCCAGCAATTCCTTGCCCTACATTTATCTCTACAGTAATTAAGGTCAGCTGCAGTTAAAAGTAAGTGAAACCCCTCAAATGTTGTGAATGATTCTGAATTCCTTAATGAATTTCCTCTGGAATTTCTGCTGATATTTAGCCTGAGCAGGGTCCTCCAAATCTGCTCAGAAATCCAATTTAGGTTAATTCTCTGACTGCTCTTATATGCCGGAGCATCATGTACTGGGTAGCTCTGGCACTTGACTGTTCAAGTGACAATATAGATTGGGGAATCTTTTCACCGGGCCATAAATGTGAGGTCAGTGCCGAAACAGATAGTGGTGTGCCTGTGCTGCTATTAGAATACTGGACTAAGACTGAGACCAAGACATCAGTTTAAAATATGGAAGTATGAATCTACCCGGATCATCTTCTGAAGTCCTGCTTCGTGTGCCTCCTCCTTGAGAGGTCTGGAGTGTGGCAACACGAGAACGGGGCCTTCTCTGCAGTGACTCCCCGTCTGTGGAATGTTTGCCGGACACCTTCATTATACACCTTTAGTCACCAGGCAAAAACGTTCCTTTTTAACCAGGCCTTTGGTTGAATCCTATGCCCTTTTAAAGTGTGGCTCTTTTTTGGGGGGGTTGTTATTGGGTTGTTGTTTTTATTTTGGTTATATACAGTGTATTTTTCTTAAAAAAATGTTTAGTAATACTCTCATTTTCCTACTCATATTGAAATACTGCCTCTCAATGAGTCCAAGCTTAGGTTCACAAAATGTTTAGGGGTATGCGTATGCCTGCATCTATCTATCTATCTATCTATCTATCTATCTATTCTGATTTTGTTCTGTGGACCGCCCTGAGTCCCAACTTGGCTATGAAGCTTACTGGATGACCTTGGCTTAGTCAGCATCACAGGGTAGCTGCCAGGAAGGGTGAAGGGAGCAAGTCAGCAATAATTCACAAGGTGTCTGTGAAATTAAGTCTATATTCAAAGAAAGAAAATGTCACGGGCCAGGAGTCAGCTTCACCTGCTGAACAGCAGCCTGAAGGGGGAGAAGGCGGAGTGGCTCCACTTGCAGCCAATCAGCCTTCATGGACACAGAGGAAAAGAAAATCGAAAATTCTTTCCAGTAGCACCTTAGAGACCAACTGAGTTTGTAACTTGGTATGAGCTTCGTGTGCATGCACACTTCTTCAGATATAGAGGAAAAGGTACTGATGAGAACCAGCTGGCTTCAGCCTTCTTAAGCAGAGCTTCCAACAACAGTCAGATGCTGAAAACCAGGGGTCAGCAATCTTTTTCAGCCGTGGGCCGGTCCACTGTCCCTCAGACCTTGTGGGGGGCCGGACTATATTTTGAAGGAAAAAAATGAACGAATTCCTATGCCCCACAAATAACCCAGAGATGCATTTTAAATAAAAGGACACATTCTACTCATGTAAAAACACACTGATTCCCGGACTGTCCATGGGCCGGATTGAGAAGGCAATTGGGCCACACCCGGCCCCCGGGCCTTAGGTTGCCTACCCCTGCTGAAAACAATGCTTGTAGTTTCTGGTCCTACCTTGCTGCTTCCTGCTTGCCTTGACCCCATGCTCATTGGAGTCCCTGACCGCTGAACCGTCTGACTACATGGATTGCTGTTCTCCTGTCCCTAAGACTGGACCTGACTTTGAATGCTGACTCTGCCTCCTCAGAAACACTTCTGGTTGGCTGGCCTCCCACTCCACTGAGGTCTGCATGTGGTTGCTCAGCAACGGGACTATGACATAACACAGGGACAGGGAGCCTAGCAACTCTTCCCAGTAGATATGAGGCAGTTGTGAGGGTTGAATGTCCCTGTCTTCCCAACAGTTCTTGGGAGGTCGCACCTTCCCCGGGGTCCTTCCCAAGCAATCTGAGACTTTGGCACCTTGTCTATCTCAGCTCTGCCCTCTTTAGACCACTTCTGGTTCTGGGAGACCAGGGGGAAGGGAGTTGGTTACAGCAGGAGGAGACCCCCTGGCTTCTTCAGCAGCCGGCCTGACCTCTGCTTCTTGGGCCCCCTCCTCTCCAGCCTCTTCCTAACCATTAAACCCTGTTACTTCTTCAGCTTTTGACACCACCTCCTCCCAGTCCCCTTGGACCACTCCTCATCATCCCACCACATATCCCCTAGCTCTGAGCCGCCTTCTCTTAGGAGTTCTCCAGTTGGTGCCTCCTACCAGTCCGTTGCATCCAGCCAGTCCATGATAATAACCCGCCTCACAGATTTGTTGTGGGGATAAAATTGGGAAGGGGGGGGGGTTTGATAACTATGCACTCTACATTGAGCTCCTTGGGCAGAGGGAGACCAGTAGCCAAAAAAACCCTGTTGGTTGCTCAGATCGGTGTGGGTAACCATGTATGGTCTTGTTCCCTGCCTTTCATGGCTGGTAAAACCTAGTAAAGAGGGGGCAGATGGCTGCGCCAGGGAGGTGATTAATGCTTCTGTATGAGAGGGAGTGTTCCCTGGCTGCTTAAAGGAGATGGTGGCAATGTTATCTCTTAAGCAGCTACCCCTGTATCCAGAAAGTTGAATGACTATCAACAGATATGGAAATTTCCATGAACATTCACTTTCTCAGGAAGAAATGGACCACAGACGTTGGGAAGAAACACATGTCGGCTTCTGTAACAACAACAACAACAACAACAACAACAACAACATTTTATTATTTATACCCCGCCCAACAGAATATTAAAAACATGATAAAACATCAAACATTTAAAAAACTTCCCTAAACAGGGTTGCCTTCATATGTCTTCTAAAAGTCAGATAGTTGTTTATTTCCTTGACATCTGATGGGAGGGCATTCCACAGGGTGGGCACCACTACTGAGAAGGCCCTCTGCCTGGTTCCCTGTAACCTCACTTCTTGCAGTGAGGGAACCACCAGAAGGCCCTCAGAGGGACCTCAGTGTCCGGGCAGAACGATGGGGGTGGAGACGCTCCTTCAGGTATACTGGGCCGAGGCTGTTTAGGGCTTTAAAGGTCAGCACCAACACTTTGAATTGTGTTCGGAAATGTACTAGGGAGCCAATGTAGGTCTTTCACTACCAGTGTTATATGGTCTCGGCGGCCACTACTAATCACCAGTCTAGCTGCCGCATTCTGGATTAGTTGTATTAGTTGTCTGTTTCACATGGGTCACCTTCAAAGGTAGCCCCATGAGTGCATTGCAGTAATCCAAACGGGAGATAACCAGAGCATGCACTACTCTGGTAAGCAGTTTTCTTTCAGTTGTTTTGGGACTAGATATTCCACCAGCTCCTACCAGCATGGCAAATGGTCAGGAATGACAGCAGTTGTAGTCTAAAATATTTGGAGGGCACTAAGTTGGAGAAGGCCAGTTTATACATTTGTATGGGTAAGCCCCTGATTCACAAGTGACATCGTTTGCATGATTCCAATGTCAAAGGGCTGCCCTATAGTTTAGGGGTGCCTACTCGAATAAAATATTGGAGGGGCAGGTGTCACGGACTGGGCATAGGAGGAATGGTGAAGACCGCCTTCACATCCTGACCCTTCCAGGGAGGAGGAAGAGGAAGACAGCAGAGATTTACAATAGGGGTTAGAGGGACATAGCAGCTCAGAGGCAAATGAGGGGGAAAGCTGGAAAATCATGGGAGAGCCAGAACAACACCCAGCTGACACATTGTCATGAGAAAGCATTCCTGACCCACCATCCCCCAGAACCCGGTGAGACTTAAAAGTAGGAGAGCAAAGATCTCAAAGACAGAGGGCCAGTGGCAGAGCAGATGCCCGTGCTGCCTGGGGTGGGCGCGCTCCAAAGGGGGGCGTGGCATACTCCTGAGGGGGGCGTGGTGTGGAGGGTGCCCTCCCAGGCGTGGGATAGCTGCTCGGGTGCCTGGAGTGGTGCATGAGCCCTGCAGCCGGGGGCGGAGCGAGCCGCCCCCATGGCAGACATTGGGCTCACCGCCCACTCATGACTTCCAAGCCTCCCCCAAGCTGTCAAAATGAAGGGGAAAGGGGGGAATACCGTTGGCAAGCAGTGCAACTACCCCCTTACCTTGATGGCTCAGTGTAGGCTTGGGAGTCATGGGCGAGCAGCGTGCTGAATGTCACCCCCTCAGTGAGGGCACCCGAGGTGGTCCTCCCCCCGCCCCCTTCCCACACCCCATACAGAGGGCACTTAGCGGCATCCGTAGAGGAGACAATGAGAGTGACGAATGAGGAAGTGGGAGAGATGGGGGTGTGTGTGGAGATTCACTCTGGACAACACCATTATCCAAGAGGCTGAGCTCTATAGCCTCTCTCTGTAAAGACTGAAATAAAAAAGGACGATGAGTAACTTTCCCTTGTCTTTATACTTTCCTGGGCCACCAGCCAGGAGCTGCTGACAGCAGGTAAGTACCACCCTATATAATCACATGACATAGCACACATACACTATTTGAATGGCAATGCTCATCCACTTTGGGGGTCCTGACCCCCTCAAATATTTTAATGGGGTGGCTGAAGTGACCTCAGCCTCTTTGAGCTCGCTCCTACTCCACAGTTCATGGCCAGTATTCTAGTAACAACCATGAACTTCCTGTTACAACTTCAAGCTTCTGAAATGGAAAACTACACGATTTCCATTTCTTTTTAATAAACAAAAGTTATTTAAAACCTGAAATCTGAAACTTATTTATTGCTGTCAAGACTGTCATATTTTTTATTTAGGGTAGGAGTCAATAGCAAATGCGCAAAAGCAATCAAGCAGGAGTAGCCAGATGTAGGTTTGATTATGTACAATCTTGGCAAATGAAGACCCGTGTAGGTGGATACACTTGAAAAGTTCTGGTTCATAAACTGCCCACAGGGACAGTTTAATATTTCAGGGTTGTAGGTGTGCAACCTAACACATATATAACTTTCCTTTCAAAAAGAAGAAGGGTACATTGAACTAGCCTTAATTTAATTAGTTATTTTAAGGTGACATCTGAAGTGGTGTGAGGTTTCTTCAAGCAGAATGACACAGGCAAATGATTCTGGGGATAACTGTTGAGTAGCATTTGCTGTGAATTCTTTGAATATTTCCAGTGAGGTAACTGGAGTTCAGCGCAGCAGATAAGCAGGGCTATCTTTAGCATATGTAGCGCCGGGAGCAATCCCCACAGAGGCTTGGGGGGGAAGCTGCGTGCCTCATGTGAGCGTGCATGTGCTGGGCAGGCCTCTTGACAGCCTGCCAATCCCAGGCACGCAGGAGGCAGAGCTGGCCGGCTGCCTCAGTGCCTGCAGAACAAAAACCTGTGGCGCTCCGACGGGCTCTGCTCCACTCGGCAGCGGCTGTCAATTGGCCTGGCTCTTCAACCCCCAGACTCCAAGTCTTGGTCCCGGACTGATCCTGGTCCCCTAAGAGCCCAGTGCCGGGTGCCCTGCACCCCTAGCGCCTATGGGTAAGCTGGCCCTGTAGATAAGCTAAGTAAAGAGGCTGCAGAGCATGCCTGGACTATTTGCTGCTATGAATCCTGGGTTTGTCTGTAGACATAGTTACCGCACAAAAATGAGAAGGCCTGTCTCACATTTTCCAGGCAGTTATGAACCAAAAACAGTACAGCGGTATGGCGGGTTACAAACACATCGGGTTACAAATTCCGCTAACCCGGAAGTAGTACCTCAGGTTAAGAACTTTACCTCAGGACGAGAACAGAAATCGCGCGCTGGCGGCACGGCAGCAGCAGGAGGCCCCATTAGCTAAAGTGGCACTTCAGGTTAAGAACAGTTTGAGATTAAGAACGGACCCCCGGAATGAATTAAGTTCATAACCAGAGGTACCATTGTATCTCCTGTGGGCCATTGCTGACTGGTGTTTCTCTTTTTCTTCTTAGCCTTTTGTCTAGGGATGGGTGAAGGTTTCACTTTTGGGTTATCTCAGTTCCTCATTTTTTTCCCATTTTAAGTTTTCCACATTTCCAGATCAGTTTGCATTTATAAAAAGTTCTTGCGAAACTTCAGCATCGTTTCTTTGTGCAAATTTCTCCTACTATACTCATTTTTATACAATTGTGCCTAATGTACACATTTCTGCTATTTTCCCCAAAATACTATGTTTTGTAGGCTAGTTTCACCTATGTATGTGTCTTGCGTTCATATGCACCTTTTACCCTAAGATGCTTTTTTTTTAAAAAAATCCACATTATGCGGCTGGAGATCTGCATTGCAAAATTCAGAGAAGGGCAGATTTCAAAGGATGGCTGTGATTGTGTACAAGCACTATTTCTCCCTATGGAGTAATGAAGAAAGAAAAGTTTGTGGTGGAGATTCTTCACTGCATCTCCTGACTCTGATGCCTAGCCGAAGATCACATTTATTTGGACTAAATGACCATCAGTGTCCCTTCCAACTCTTTAGTTCTATGATTCTACATTGTCCCACAGAACAACTTTCTGTTATAACAATACCAAATACATATCCATAATTGGAGATTTATCTGAATCTCCAGAATTCCCACCCTCCCCTCCATGGGTCTTATCGTCACATTTCAGCTGCATATTATTTTATAATCCATATTCTGTATCTCTCCGTATTGTCCATAGTGTTTGTTACATTGCAAGTGTTATTAGAATTCTGCTAATGTTTTCATCTGCTTACAGTAGTCTCCTAAATAAATGATATTTTTTCCCTGTTCTTCCTTGAAACTTTTGTCTTCTTGGTTCCTGAGTTTTCTGGTCAGTTTTGCCGTTTTGCCTTAGTCCAACAGCTTGGTTTGCCATTCCTCTATAGTAGGGACTTTGTCTTCTTTCCATCTCTAGGCTAGTAACATCCGTGTGGCTGTGGTCTCATACATAAAAAGTCTCTTCTGCTCTTTTGGAATGTAGGTACCTACAATTCTTAATTAAAAAGCTTCTTATTCTTTTTTTTTTAAAGTAAAAGTTATTTTAAACATTTTTTTCCATTCATTATATATCATTTCCCAGAATGCTTTTATTACCTTACACGACCATCAAATATGGTAAAAGGTACCTTCATTTTCTGTACATTTCCAGCAGGTATTTGGACTTGTTTTATGAATTTTTGTTAACTTAGGTGCTGACCATTAGGTGCAGTCGTGTCCAATTCTGGGGTTGCGGCGCTCATCTCGCGTTACTGGCCGAGGGAGCCGGCGTACAGCTTCCGGGTCATGTGGCCAGCATGACTAAGCCGCTTCTGGCAAACCAGAGCAGCACACGGAAATGCCGTTTACCTTCCCGCCGGAGTGGTACCTATTTATCTACTTGCACTTTGACGTGCTTTTGAACTGCTAGGTTGGCAGGAGCAGGGACCGAACAATGGGAGCTCACCCTGTTGCAGGGATTCAAACCACCGACCTTCTGATTGGCAAGCTCTAGGCTCTGTGGTTTAACCCACAGTGCCACCAGCGTCCCATTTTGCTAACTTGTCTTATTTGTGGAACTCCCTCTCCCAGCACACCTATCTGGCAAAGCCTTCCTTCTTCACTGGGAAGGGTTTCAAAAATTAAAAACGGAGAAACAGCCATCTCCCCCAGAACCCTCTTGCCAATTTTAGCATCTATAAATCATTAGTACCATATAACTTGAATAAGAGCAGTTATTTTTAAGTTCAAAAGCTTTTACCTCTTTGTAATGAACACCTTCCTTAAGTCAATAGTATGTTCTAAAGTTATCCCTTACTCCCTTTAGGCATCCTGCTATGCTCAGAGTCACAGAAAAGGGATTTTTTGGGGAATAATTTAAGTATAATAAATGAGATAATGAGCTTGGGAAATCGAAGGGATCCTGGAGGTCAAAGCTGGATGGGTCAGATGGGTGCAGTTTGAAGCAATATCTCTTAGCCCAGAGAGATCAGCTGCCACTGGCTTTTTTTAACCAGAAATTTTCACGACCAAATATTCACTCTCATTCTTTAAATGTCACAGATTTAAAAGGGGCAAATCATTCTTTCAACGTGCGTGCATGTGCTACCAGAACTCTTCTGATTTTTTCAGTGTGTTAGTTTAGACCTTTTTGGACTTTGGGTTTACTGGAAAATTAGTGCACTTAATTTTTTATTTTTGTCGGTGATGCATATTTAAATTCTTGACAGCTGGTTTTAGTGGGTTGTGATTTTTATTTCGTCGGAATTTATTGATACTGTGGATTTGACAACACAATATGTTGTTGCTTTGCTTTGTGAGTTGTTCTGGGATCCCAGATTGCGTTATGAATGTGGGGTGCAAATTTAAAAAAAAATCCATGTAAGCACATGGTTGGTTGTAAGTCACTTTGGGTTGCCTTGAGCAAGATACAGCAACTAACACATTTTTTTTTTTAAAAAAAATCATCTTCATCATGGGAGGTATTGTGAATCAAACCTGCTGCTCTTTCCATAGCATCACCTCTTAATCTGCTCTACTCCCCACTTTGGTTTTTCATTTTTTAGCATGAAGTTAAAGTGTTACAGAATCTTGGAAGCTGGCTTTTACAGCCATAGATACCTTTGGAATACTTCAAAATGTGTAACTGGGGCAAACTCACTTGGCTACTTGTTGGAATTGGTCATGATTTTGTCCCGCAGTGCAATTCAAACTAAGATCCACCAGGATGAGAGAGTTGGGTTCAGTGGATCTTGAGCTTTACCAGCCAAGCCAGGGACCACTTGGGGCTATACCACCATAAGCCCCACAGATATGCCAGTGCAAATATTTCACCCTGGCTCAGCTGGGGCTCAGCTGGCAGAATTTATACTGGCAAAACTTGTGCTGGTGTAAGCCCCCCGCCCAAAAAAATGGGATTTGGTGGAAGCAGGACAGGGTGACTTAGCAATCAGGTGGTGAAGGTCGAATTCCTCCTGATTGGGGTTTGGAAGAGGGCCAACGTAAGCTGGCGTAATGTACAACACACCAGCTTTTTATACTTTGGATGGCTCTGCTAGCCTCATTCAATGTTTAGAGAAGAACCTAGCAGGGCCCTGCTATAGATAGGCATTTGCTTAAAACTGCACATTGGAAGCCTCATTTAGCTTGCTTTAACTTTCATTTGGGGACTTCTAAGAAGTGAGCAACATAATTTAATTCCCCTTGAGATTTTCTTAAGAGGAACTGGCAGCTGGTCTTGCTTTGGGAAGGAATCTGGCATGACAAGCCTATTGATTATATGGGGTTGTCATTCTTCTGTGTAGAGAGACAGTCACATTCACCATTAAGTGCTTAGCCTAATGGCAATTTGGAAAAGGGATTGTTGAAGAATGAACAAAAGCTTTTCATTTTGCATGAAAACATAATACTTTTCTATAATAATAATAATAATAATAATAATAATACAATTTTATTTGTACCCCACCCTCCCTGGCCAGAGCCGGGCTCAGGGCGGCTAACATCATAAAACTATCACAGTATACAAAGAACATATGAACATAAAAACAGGCAATCAATTAATTAAAATGCCTCTTAAAATTATTAATGGTATGAGCTTTCATGTGCATGCACACGAAAGCTCATACCAATAACAAACTTAGTTGGTCTCTAAGGTGCTACTGGGAGGAATTTTTTTATTTTGTTTCAAATATGGCAGACCAACATGGCTACCTACCTGCATCTTAAAATTAGTTCAGAACAAATTAAAATCTGGACAGATGGAAGTCCACGGGTAAAATTGAGAGTACAATTGTTGTGTATTTTTTTTGGGGGGGGGAGGGGATCTGATGTTTGGGAGAAAGTGTTTACTTCCTTTGTGTGCCTGAATGAGGGAACCATCAGTTTAAGTAAGGTACCGGCCAGCTAAGAGAAGGATCCTGCTGCAAAGTCTCCGTGTGTAGAGTTTAGAGCATATCTTTACAGTTAGAGAGGAGTTTTGCTGTTTCTTGAATTTCTTATTGCCTGGGGAAGTCGGGAACTCCTAATAATATATAAAACATTAAACCCGTCTTTAGAAAAAGAACACAATAAAGTCTAGAAAATTATTTTTGAAAGCTGTGGTGCTGTTTATGAAATGATAGATAAAGCTGCAAACGAAGGCAAATCTTGCGCACATTTTTCAGGCCTGAGTCTATTCAGCTCTGGAGATTTTCATACCAGCGCTAAGTCGATACCTTAAAAACTTTGCATTGATCTGAATAATGCTCCCTGGCTTCTGATGCGCTGGTGTGTTTCTAGTGGTTTGTATGCATTTTTCAGGTGTTCATTAAAATATCCTTACCCTCCCACCCTCGGCATCTGCCACCTTTTCGCTGTCAAAATGTGGAAGGCTACCATCAGAATGGGACAAGAGTAATATGCACAAAATGGAAAGTGAAATTTGCATTAGAGCTCTCCAGGAGCGCTAAAGCTGATGATCTGAAAGGGTTAGCTGTGAGTTACAGGTATCGACTGTTAGCCTGGTAGCAGATACAATGTTGCAGCCGATCAATTTCCTTTGGCAGCCATTTTGTTGGTGGCTATGGAAAATCCTTCATGGATCACTGCCTTGTCATGGCGAAGGGGCTTGAATAACTCAGAGAAACTATGAGCTATGCTGCAGGGCCACCCAAGATGGACAGGTCATAGTGGAGAGTTTTGACTAAACGTGATCCACCTGGAGCAGGAACTGGCAAGCCACTCCAGTATCCCTGCCAAGAAAACTCCATGGACAAAGACAACAAGATCAAACCTATCCATTCTGAAGGAAATCAGCCCTGAGTGCTCACTGGAAGGACAGATCCTGAAGCTGAGGCTCCAATACTTTGGCCACCTCATGAGAAGAGAAGACTCCCTGGAAAAGACCCTGATGTTGGGAAAGATTGAGGGCACAAGGAGAAGGGGACGACAGAGGAGAGATGGTTGGACAGTGTTCTCGAAGCTACCAACATGAGTCTGACCAAACTGCGGGAGGCAGTGGAAGACAGGAGTGCCTGGCATGCTCTGGTCCATGGGGTCACGAAGAGTCGGACACGACTAAACAACAACAAAGAAATTTACAACAAAGTGATCTACAATCCTCTGTGCCAAGTTGAGGGAGAAGGTTGGGTAAATACTCTTCGATACCGAAGAGCTCCCCCACCCATTTGTCCTCTTATTTCCACCACTCTTTTGATAACAAAATCTTAATATCGTAGATTGTAATGCAGAGTCTGGAGAACAGCTGTGTGAGGAGATTGATGTTGTTCCTTGCTAAAGCTTTCAGACTGATTAGCACCTGCATAGGAAACTGTTGGAGAGAACGACATCAGTTGCTGCGACTTAAGGAAGACTGGGAATCAAATTAAAATAAATAATACAAGCTCAATAAGTAACAACAATAACCTTTCCAAAGCTGATTTCTACCCGAAAGCACGCAAAGAGGGTAAGGATCAGGGTGAGAGTTCTCCAGTTGCTTATCCATTAGTCCATTTCTTAATGAATCTGAGTTTCTGAGAAAATGTTAGAACAGGCATAGGCAAACTTGGCACTCCAGATGTTTTGGGACCACAACTCCCATCATCCCTAGCTAACAGTAATATTGATTATTAGTGGCTTTAGCTTTCCTAGACATAAGAAAATAATTTGGGTTTAGACTGTCATCATCTAAAATGGACAATGATTTCAATATAAACATTAACAGCTGCCTCCCTGCTGAGTGTTTTGTATTTTAAAGTGTGTACACTAGTGGCCAAAATTGTGGAAACCTTTTGGAAAATGTGTATTTCTGAGGTTTGATGGCTCATAACACCTGATTGGGCTAGTCATACTTCTCTGAAGTCTCTCAGCCCCACTCACCTCACAGAGTGTTTGTTGTGGGGAGGAAGGGAAAGGAGAATGTTAGCCGCTTTGAGACTCCTTCGGGTAGTGATAAAGCGGGATATCAAATCCAAACTCCTCCTCCTCCTCCTCCTCCTCCTCCTCCTCTTCTTCTTCTTCTTCATGCTCATTGGCTACATTCAAATGAAGGAAAGCTACTGCATATCAACCTACGTAAGCTGTGCTTCCTTTTCCTGGTTATTTGGCTATAACTTTTGATGAAATACAGATAATTGAACAATAAAAATTGATAATAATAATTGAAATTGATGCATTACATTCTTCATTAAATTCTCTTTCCATTTTATGATACTGTATTACTAAAATAAAAGTGGTATTATGAGCCATCAAACCTCAGAAATACACTTACTTTTGACCATACGATTGTCACAAACCTTGCTTATTTGTTTGAAAGGCAATATCATGCAACACAATATGATGTCATGCAAAAGGGGAATTACTGCCTCGTCTGTCTTTTCACACCTGCTATTATCACCGGAAAAGCAGATATATTTGTTTTATTTAGGCCGTGGGCACATTACCATTCAGTCTGGCTCCAGCATTCTTCCTTTGCGGATGGTTTGAAGCATAGGGCACATGACGTTCACCCCAATCCATACGTATCCTGCAGTTTCTTGAGAAATACCCCTTTTTGGTGTGTTCTCCCTCAAACCAGCTTCCTACCAAATTGAAAACATGAACTGCTCTTAAGTTGAGGTGTGTCCTTTTGAGACAGCTGTTGCACATGCTCAGATGACAGCTTCACTGAATAGGAATTTGGTGTGTGTGCGTGTGTTTTCACATGTGGGGAAGTCAAGCAAGTAACGCACATCAAGTGAAGACATCATCCCCCTCCCCCCAGCCCGTGTATAGAGCAACACAAAAAACGTGACTCGAAACGCATCGGGGGAAACGACCTCAGTGCATTTTAAGACGCTAATGTGTACCTAGCCTAAATCAAGAGCAAATGCTTTAAGTTGTTTATAGGCAGCAACCTCAGCAATTGGGAGTAGCGGTACAGCAAAGGGGAAAACATTAATAAGATCATTTGTCATCTAATCATTCTTTCCAGTTTGTTCAAAATTAGATTTAAAGCTGCTGGCTAATAGGGGGATTATACAGTTTTCCATGCATGATTTGAAGTACTGTTTGTTCAGCTCCTTAAAAATAAATGCATCAGGGATTCATCAATATAGTTTGGGACAGCAAGGATATCCAATATCTATTAAAAAGGATTGAACAATCTATCACAGGGCTTCTTGATATGTGTATTGTAGCCCAAGCTTAATAATTCTCAATGTTCCCGCTTAGCCATAGAAGACGGTGTTATGGTTGCTTGTCAACCGTTTTTAGCCTAATAGCTCAGAAGGCTTGCCTGATGGGAGATAAGAGTTGGGGAGATATGTTTGTTTGGCAGTTGAGATTCTTCTAAATATAATGCCGCAAAGCACTGAGGAAGTTTGCACAGGCACCAGCAGAAGAGAATTATTGCATGTGTGTGAAAAACAAGAGCTAGCAGTCAGTGGCGGAGCAAGCCGATCGGGCGCCTGGGGCATGCCCTGCACCCAGGGGTGGGGCAAGCTGGGGCAGGACACTCTGCAGGGCCTCCGAGGAGTCTGCCTGCCTCCTTCCTCTCAGCCGCCCTACAGCTGAGGGGGAGGCGGTGGGCGGACTGTTTGGGGCAGTGCGGAGCCTGCGAGTGCCCAAGTATATTCTATTTCCAGTATATTCTATTTTTTTTTTTTTACATAGGTCATGTTTTGAGTGTGACAGGAGTAGATCGTTTGGTCCTCTCTTTGTTGTTGGGCTCCAACTTCCATTGGCCAACATCATCTGGGTGGCCACAGATCCCTCATGTCTGGAGTACAGAATGAGAGCCAGAAAACCTGGCTCCTATCAGTGGCTCAGTGCTGTGCAAGGAGTTGTGGGCTCTTTATTTCCCCGTTCACAGCTGTGAACAGAAGCAGCAGCATTGGAAGCTACAGAAGACTTCGGACTCAGCTATATTAGTAAGGAAATGGTGTTTTGAATGCGTTATAAACAGGCAACACCAGAGGGCGCTGGAGAGTAAAATAAAAAATTCTACGTGGTTTTCCATAGTGTTTCCCCCACTTTTGTTTGACCGATTTTATTTCTGGCTTATTTATAGCGTTTTTCCTCCTGTGTGTAGAGTCATCCTTTCTCTGTGTATGCTGCTGCTTCTCCTATGCCACCCTGCAAAGGTGTGTTAACTGACTCGCGCAGAGCCCTGATTTGCTGAATTGAGCCAGAAAGTCCAAAGGGGGTTGCCCCTCTGAACATCACCAGGGCAACACCTGTTTTATGGAGCTTTTACATGCCTTGCCTGCTTTTACACAGACTGCTGAAAAGGGAAGGGGCGTTGTGGTGGTTTTTTTTTTTGGGGGGGTGTAACACAGTTTTGGAACTCCTTCTGTTTAAAGGCTCATTGGACTTAATCTTTGCGTTCCTTCTGGTTCGAGGCTTTTTCAGGAGGCTTTGGGAATGCTGTGAAGTGACTTGCAAAAGGCTCCGTTCCACAGCATTTTAGCATAGTCTGCATTTTGCTGTTTTATTGATGTTGCCTTGATCAATTTGTAATCCACTGTAGCCGTGTTGGTCTGCCAGCCTACGTTACAGAAAGAGAAGGGTAAGAAAGAGAAGGGTAAGCAACAAAGTATACGAGTAATAAAAATTTAGCGGGTGTGTCCCTGGTGTGAGGCATTCTGTATTATGTAGCAAAACACCACTTCCCTGGCGGGAGTGAACGATTCTCACTTTATCCTTTATTATCTGCAAAGGTGAATGCGCAAATAATACTGTATATAAAGTGAAATAACAGAGGCAGTCAGACTTTGCCACTGCAGTGTCTGCAAGGGATCAGAGTCTTGGTACAAAGGTGGCATTAATTGGCACCTAATATCCCTGGCACAGGATAAGGGCATGGGATCCAGTCACCTGATTGAAGTTAAGCAGCACTGGGCACTTAGGACCTTTGGAGATGGTAAAGCAGAAGACAGACAAGCAGAGCCAGAGCCAGCTAATTCTAGTTTTGCCACCATCTTCCTCCAGGCTGAATTTTACACTAGCAACACTGAGGCGCAGGGGGAGCAGGGAGGTGAAATCCAGTGGCGCTACAGTTAATCCGTTCCAGAAGTCCGTTCCCAAACCAAGGCGTGCTTTCACATTGAAAGTAATGCAAAACAGATTAATCCGTTCCAGACTTTTAAAAACAACCCCTAAAACAGCAATTTAACATGAATTTTACTATCTAACGAGACCACTGATCCATAAAATGAAAGCAATAATCAATGTACTGTACTATAAAATAAGTAAAAGTTATCATCCACACAGTCGCAAAAACAAATTCACCGAAAAAGCCTCAGAAACAAAAACGCAAAATAAATAGCAAAAACAAAAGCGCCTAACTTAATCCATTCCGGAAGTCTGTTTGACTTCCAAAATGTTCAAAAACCAAGGCGCAGCTTCTGATTGGTGCAGGTGCCCCAGGAACAATGGCGGACAACCGCATCGGACGTTCGGCTTCTGAAAAATGTTTGAAAACAGGAACACTTACTTTGGGTTTTCAGTGTTTGGGATCCAAGGCATTTGAGAGCCAAGGTAGCACTGTACTCCCGTTACTGGATGTAAGATGGCACCTGGGTTGGGGCTGGCAGAGGGTGGACCAACCATGGTGGGGCAGTGTCCCATTTACCCGAATGGACCAGCTTGCACTGCTAAGCCAGTCTGGGTTTATTCCATGTCTGATGGGAGATAGGTCAGGAATCTCCTGTGCACCTCTTTCCCTTTCATAAGGGAAGAAAAGTCTCTATGGCACACTGGGCAATAGATATAGGGCACAATATAGATTTTAACCTCTGGGGAAAACTTAGGAAAAGCGATTTGAAGTTTACACCATGTTATTATTTGAGGGAGAACTACCTGAAAATGATTTACAGCTGGTCTTTAACTCTGAGTAGCCTTCCTAAGATGTATAAGACCGAATCAGATAAGTGCTGGAGATGCAAAGAGGTGGAGTGAACGTTCTTTCACATATGGTGGACTTGTAAAAGGGTAAAAGAGTATTGGGAAATAATTCATAATGAATTGAAAGAAATGTTTAAAGTTGTTGTTCAGTCGTTCAGTCGTGTCCGACTCTTCGTGACCCCATGGACCAGAGCACGCCAGGCACTCCTGTCTTCCACTGCCTCCCGCAGTTTGGCCAAACTCATGTTAGTAGCTTCGAGAACACTGTCCAACCATCTCATCCTCTGTCGTCCCCTTCTCCTTGTGCCCTCCATCTTTCCCAACATCAGGGTCTTTTCCAGGGAGTCTTCTCTTCTCATGAGGTGGCCAAAGTACTGTCAAGATGTGGTCAAGATGTTTAAAGTACTTTCCCCCAAAAAACCAGAGCCCTTTTTGTTGGGATAATTCAGACTGAAATTCCCAGGTGTCAAAAAAGGTTATTTATGTATGCCACTACTGTGGCCCGTGTTTTGTTAGCCCCAAAATGGAAAATGAGCGAGGTCCCAACTAAAGAAGAATGGCAACTTAAACTGACAGAATATGCACAGCTTGCAGACTTAACATATAGAATAAGAGAACAAGAAGAACATACGTTTAGAGAAGATTGGAAAATGTTTATTGAATATATGGGGGAAATGTGTACACTTGAAAACATTGGCAGCATTAAGATAAATTCAACAGTGTAAACAAGTTTTGATGGATGTGATAATGGAATATTGAATGGTTTAGTTTTTTGTAAAATATGCAGGGATTTATGATATACAAAATGAACCACGGAAAGAGGAGAATGGAACTCATTGGTATTTTAAGGATGTTTAAATGAGTATTTTAAATTGTAAAACAGAGGGTCATTTAGTCGAAGCCCCTGCAGTGCAGGAATTCTGCCACAGCCATCCCTGGGTGGGCTCAAACTGACCCATTGCGCCACAGAGGTTTGGACATGAATAATCTCTGAAATATATGTCGTTCCCACAGGAGCCCTCAATTTAGAGTGGCCAGCTTTATAAAGACCAAGAACCTTAAATCATTTCACAAAGAGCGCAGAACTACGGGTGATGGCATCATGTTCCAGATTCTCCTGCCCTCTGTGCTGTATCGTTGACTACTTCTGACGGAAAACACACAAAATGGCGGTTGATGTCAGAACAAGGGGTAGGGAAGGGAAAACCTGACATGGGGCAGAGTGTTTGGAGGCAAACTCTGTTGTTGTTGTTTTAATCATTACTTGTAATTCTGCCCACAGGAAGATAGAAAAAGTTAATAATAGGAATTTTAACAGCCCCCTCTACTTTTAACTCCAATAGTTTTTCTGGCAGTTCAGATAACGGCGGCGGCCAAAAGGTGAAACCATTTTCAGACGTGGTTTTCATTTCATCTCTGTATGGCTGAGCCTTTCTGGCCTGGCTCCTTACCTGATGCAAATTGGACGCGTGCTCAGATCTGGCCTGCTAAACTTGGAACGCCATCTGTCAATTGTCAGAGTGTTGCTTTCTCCCCGCAGTCAGCAGTTGAAGCAGTAATTAGGAAAAGCTACGAGCAGAAGGCATAAAAACGGCTCCCTCTTCCCCAGTTGAAAAGATTGGTATCACCATCCACTCGAGGGAGTGCTGAGAAAGCATGATACCTCAAAAGAAAGCTGTGATTTGCATAAAACCCTACCCTATTTATTTGCAGAAGCTGGGGATTCTATCACTTATTCAAAATGGTGGTTATGAACCAGGCGCATTTAGTGTATAAAATGCAACCAACCCCCCAAACCTTATTTATTTAGCTTGTCATCATCTTTTTTGGGGGGGGGTTGGGGTGGGAGGGAGAAAAATGACTTCTCCTTACATCAGGAAGCCTTTCTCTGGGTACTTTTCTATGCAAATAGGAGAAAATGAAGGCAAGCTTTCCATTGTTATCGAACAGCTTCAGAAGGGAAGTCCACCATGTGGATATGAAACATGTGCCTTGACCGGAACCTTGTGATGGAACAATGGGATGGAACCTTAAAGAATCAGCAGCTGGTCTAATTCTGTAACATGATATGGCCCAAGAATTGGATCATGTACTGTACTTCATGGTCATTGGCATCTATCTGTCTTGAGAGACCTCTGGGGATGAAGTCAAACCCGTGGAGAATCACAGCGCCTGCTGCGGCTGCAGAGACCGGTAACTGATAACTCTTGCCTCCTTCGTTGCTTTTGCTGCATCGCCAGTACCGAAGTGACCTCTCCGGGGCGCCCAGGTGACATGACCCCACTCTCAGCCTCGCTGATATGGTCCAAAGGCAAGCAGAGCAATATAATTTTATTAAACTTTCTGTTTTACAATTTAAAATACTTATTTTACACCCATAACATATCAGTGACTTCCCTTTTTCTCTTTCCATGGTTCATTTCGCATATCATAAATCCCTGCATATTTTACAAAAACAATACCATTCAGTATTCCATACTGCATCCATCAAAACTTGTTTACACTGTTGAATTTAACTTAATGCTGCTAGTGTCTTCAGCTGTACACAATTATTTCCCATACATTCAATAAACATTTTCCAGTCTTCTTTAAACACATCTTCTTCTTGTTCTCTTATTCTATATGTTAGAATAGATCCACAAGCTGTTCATATTCCATCAGTTTAAGTTGCCATTCTTCTTTGGTTCGGACCTCGCTCATTTTCCACTTTGGGACCGCAGTAGTAGCATACATAAATAACCTTTTTTGACATCTGGGAATTTGAGTCTGAATTATCCCCAACAGAAAGGATTCTGGGTTGTTTTTTTTGGGGGGGGGTACTTTTAAACATTTTTTTCAATTCATTATGGATCATTTCCCAATACTCTTTTACACTTTTACAAGTCCACCACATATGGAAGAAGGTTCCCTCCACCTCTTTGCATCTCCAACACTTATCTGATTCAGTCTTATACATCTTAGCAAGGCTACTCGGAGTCAAATACAACCTGTGAATCATTTTCAGGTGGTTCTCCAAAAGCAGAGCAAGATGTTCGGCACCAGCTTAGCTGCAGGAGTTGCCAACTGCTTTAGGGACTCAAGGCAGCAGGTACAGATTTTTTCCTCAGGGTTTACTCCCAAAGCCTTTCTCATGAATTGAATATAGTCACAAGGCAATGGAAGTTTAGGATCAGGGTTTTCCTTCTCCAAGATGCGCTGCCTTCCCAGGCTGAGGAGCCCCACCTGCCCTTTATACACTTTAGAAGGGGTTACCGGCAGTGGGGTCTCTTCCTCTAGCTGAAACTATATATAATGAATCGCTCTATTTTAGCCAAACAAACAGCTCATGGTGCGTACTTGGTAGCAGTCTACTGCTGTCTGTGGTGCCCACAGTTCCTCAAAGGTTAGTGACCCCCTAGTCTAGAAACTTAATTTTTTAAAATAATTTAATTTGTAGGTAAATGCATCTTCTCCTCTGAACACTGGCGGAAGAAGAGGGGGGAAGTGGGAACTCACCGCCCCTGCCAGCGCGATCCTGGTGGGGTTCCATCACGGCTGCACCCCCCCCCGCCCAGAATGCACACCATGCCCCCAGAACGCACGCCCCGCCCCTGCGGGCAGTGACCACGCCCCGCCTGCTCTCCACCCCCAGTGCCGAAGCATGAAGCTCCGCCACTGCCTCTGAATTGATGTATTTCTATCTTTTTTATTGCACTTGTATGCCAGATTTCCTCCACGTTGCTCAGAATGATGTCCTTGGTTGAAGTCTCCTTATTTTATCCTCTGAAAAACCTTCTGAGGTAGGCTTGGTCCAGCAACCTGGGGCTGAATTCAGGTCCGAATTCACTTCCATTCAACCTTTGCTATGATTTCAAAGCTTGGAAGGGACCCTCAGTTCCTCAGAAAGGAGAATCCTTATAAGCATTAGCTTGGCTTGGTTATCCTTTTGCCCATATCTGATCCACAGCCTGAATCACATCTGCTGAGCATGAGCCACATTCCGTATATGCATGGCAATTATGTCGACAGCTAACCTTTTCAATATTTCCCCCCTCTCCTTTGTCATATATTTTTTCCTGATCTCTCTTAAGGCCCCATAATCATTTCCCACACAGCTAATCTTTTTCTTCACAGATCTCATTCTTGCATTTAATTTTAACTGTGGATTCATGTACTTCCTAAATTCCTTAAATCACTATATCATTAAGCAGAGCACCTTCCCTTATTTCCTAAAGTACAATTTACCAAAATAGCTTTTTATCTCTCTTTAATTTGTTCGTGCTAAAATGACCAGATGAAATTGAAGGAACAGACTATATCTCAGTACAGTTGCCACATATTTGAGAGAACAGAGCACTAGACTTGGGCTGGCCAGATGTGGGTTCAAATTCCCAGTCATCTATGAAGAACACTGGACAAATTATTATCACTCAGCTAGGGGTTGGCAATTTCAATTTATCCTAGTTTCTCACTTTTCCTTTCTTATGTTCAGTTCTTCACATTTCCACATCCATTTGTAATTTTTTTACAAGCTGTTTTGAAAATTCTTTGGCAGATTTCTAAGAAAGACACATTTTGTGTATAACTATACCTAATGTAAATGTTTTTGCAAATAAAATTTCCCCAATATAATGTATACTAGTTTCACTAATATATGCAGTAATATCAGACCCTCCAAGTGTCCCTATTTTCCAGACCCTCCAAGTGTCCCTGATTTAGACAAGCCGTCCCGGTTTCTGATTTGATCCCAGAATATCCCACTTTTCCTTAGGATGTCCCTATTTTCACTGGAGAAATGTTGGAAGGTATGGAATTATCTGACCCCCAAGCTGTCTGAAGATAATCCTGTATAGGGAAATTATTTAAAAGTTCCATGTTTTATTATGTTTTTATATACTTTATGTTGGAAGCTGCCCTGAGTGGCTGGGGCAACGTAGTAATATGTGTGGGGTATAATAACCGCTCCCCACATCAAATGGGGGTGACGTTTGTGTGGTCGCGTGCAGCCCCCTGAATCCCTGGGCGACATCTGGTAGTTCAGCTGGCTGCGCCCTGCCTCAGAAAGGATACCTGGGGTCTCCGCCTACCCAGCTAACCGTCCAATCCCGCCTGGGGGAGGCGTTGCCAAGGGATTGGCCAGGTAAGGGGAGGGACTACCCAGCCCACACAATAGAGTGTGCAGCTTACTTGAGAAGCAGCAGCCAGCTCTAGAGCTGCTCCCACCCTCCACTCCCTCAATTAACGCTTACTTTGCAGGTTAACTGAAATATACTCGGAGTCAAGTGTGAATTTCATGCTCTTTATTCAGCTCATAGTAGTGAGGAATGCAGTTCCCCCAAAACGTTTGCTTTATATACACTATTTACACAATGGGCCCCACGTGATTGGCTAATTCCGGGATACTCCTGTATGCCAATCGGAGTGCGGATTCACTTCCACCTGGAGCTGGATTGGGTGGCTCCTGCGGACCAATCAGACTGCTGCAATCTCAATCCTATTGTTCTGGGACCAATCAGACTGCTGCAATCTCAATCCTATTGTTCTGGGACCAGTCAGACTGCTGCATTTGGATCCTATTCAACTCAGTACATAACATTAACCTTTTTTACACAGGCACGCAGGCGCTGCTATGCCAAGGCCACTGGTGAAGGGCCAGAAAGGAATTTCCCTGCACTGGCAGGTTTCACCTTTCCCGTAGCAATTTGTCACAACTTTGGTGGTTTGAGGCCTCGGGCAGAATCATTTGGTCATCTTCCTAAATGGGGGGGGGCATTGGGTGGTGACTCCACGCCCCCAGTGTGGCGGCGATAACAGGGTTCCCCGTTAAAGGGGTATTGGGGGGAGGCATTGTCCATACGCCGAGAGGTTGTCATTGCTCTCCCCCACCAGTGGCGGCAAAACGGGGGGCGGGCTCTCTGCTTGAACATATGTTCTCCAGAGCCAGCCCAATCCCCACACATTCTGGATAACCCTGACGTTTCCCAGATCCCCGGCTGGGGGCTGGGAAGGATAAATGCCCAATCCCTGAGCCAAGGTCTCCCTACATCTAAATCATAATAAAGTTGTGGCCAATTTTAATCCCATAGCACATTGTGTTGGGTCATTATTCTGCTCGGGGGTCGCCTAGGGTTTGGGGGACTCCACCTGTCCACGCAAATAGTAAAATTATCATTATGGAATGAGTCATCCCTATTTTCATCAGAGAAATGTTGGAGGGTATGTAATATGCATAATTTGCCCTAGGGTGTGCATTTTTTTTTCACATTTCTTGGGCAGAGAAGTGCACTGAAAAATTTGGAGAAGTGTCAGTTCTGAAGGATGCCGGGTACTGTTTCAGAAAATGTGAATTACCGTATTTTTCTGTGCATAAGACGCCCCCATATATAAGACGCCCCCTATTTTTGGGGACTCGAAATTAAGAAAACACCCCCTCAGCACTACCCATGTATAAGACGAGCCCCAATTTTAAACCTTTTTTGTTGTTGTTAAAAACCCTAGTCTTATACATGGAAAAATATGGTAGGTTAAGTTTGCCTTTAAATGCAAACTGAAAGAAATTCTGCCCCATTCCTACCCTCAACCCAACTGACTTTAAAATGGTTGTTGTGGGAAATACAATGAGACCTTCATGTATGCAGCCCTGGCTTTTATGACAATAACTCAAATCTAGGAAAACTCAAAATGTTCCACAAGTGGTATTAATTAGAAAAGCTGTGGTCGAAACCACCGAGCCTCTTGGGCTTACCAATCAAAAGGTCAGCAGTTTGAATCCCCGTGATGGGGTGAGCTCCCGTCGCTCTGTCCCAGCTCCTGCCAACCTAGCAGTTCGAAAGCACACCAGTGCAAGTAGATAAATAGGTACTGCAGTGGCGGGAAGGTAAACGGCGTTTCTGTGCGCTCTGGTTTCCGTCACTGTGTCCCATTGTGCCAGAAGCAGTTTAGTCCTGCTGGCCACATGACCCGGAAAGCTGTCTCCCTCGGCCTGAAAGCGAGATGAGCGCCACACCCCATAGTCACCTTTGACTGGACTTAACCATCCAGGGGTCCTTTACCTTTACCTAGTTTGAGAAGCATTTTTGGAGAGTGCCAAGTAAGAAACAGAAATTTAGAACAACTGTCACAATATCTCATTATTGTAAACACTACAACAGAAACATTTCTTTTAGAAATGACCAGGCTATCTAGGATGTCACTAGAAAAAAAAAGTGTCATTTCATGTTTATACCTTATCCTTTATTCAGTGTGAAACATTATCACCAATGCTTTAGATGATATATATCTATATATCTATATTGCAAAGGAAGCGACTCATCTCATAGTTAGTTAATTTGCCTCTTTCAAGATATTTCCCCTGTGATTAAATCCTCTTGCCATGATTTCTGCAAAGGTGGCGATAGATAACAGTAGTTTGGGGTTTCCAACAAACTACTTCTTCTTTTCTTGCCTACTGAGGGAAAATAGCTTTTGAGTGATAATTAAGTGAAATAGGCAGAAGGGATTTGATAAGCGTAACTTCTTAATACTCCAACATAATTAAGTTATATGAAATCTATTGCAAATCACAGCCTTTTTCCAAAGCAAAGAGAGCAAAACTATTTAAAGGGTTTAATTTTACAGGTGCTCAGAATATAGGACTGCAAATATTTATTGACATATTCCTTCCAGTTTTATTTTTTTTTAAAGTAACAAGCATAAAAGAGATTGAGAGAAGAAATCATAACTGAAGATCAGAAAATTGCCAGGTTCCCTTTCCTTCTTTCTTTCAACCGACTTGCTAGCAGACAGTGAGAAATAATTGTAAGAGCTACTTTTAAGACATTACAATGAGTTCTTTTAAAAAAAAAATCTGGGGAAAGTGGAAAAAGCATAAACAATATTTGCACTAAGAATGGATTAAGCACTTCTGTTCGTTGAGAGGAGACTGTTGTGACAGACCTAAATACATTATTCTTAAGACTCCACCATGTTAATATATTTAGCATTTTAAAATACTTTGCACTGGTGGCAAGGAACTTTTTATATAAGTGCTGCAGAAATCAAATGTGTGAAATCTTTAAAGCAGGGGTGGCCAACTCCGAAGAGACTGCGATCTACTCACAGAGTTAAAAACTGGCAGTGATCTACCCCCTTTTGGGAGGTTCAGGTCAAAGTTATTAAGAATTTTTTTTTTTTTTTAGGGACGAGGAAAGCCCATTTTTAAGGGGTTCAGGTCAGAGTTTTTTTTTTTTTTGCAAATATATTTTTATTTTCCAAGAATAAACAAAACTTAACACACATTTGTCAGATACAATTTTTACAATAATACCTAAACTCCGCCGAGTTTTCTGACTTCCTTCCTTCTCTACTTTAGTTTTCTTAAGTTCCATCATTCATCCGCTTTCCCTTAAATCCCAAATTCTATTTGCCATATTATAATACCTTCATCTTTAATCATTCTTTCTAATAGGTTGCAAGTATTTCATCACACCTGTTAGTGATTTACATAATTACAGACTTCTAAATATTTCAAAAATTTACTCCAGTCAGCTTGAACCTGTTGGTCTCTCTGGTTTCTTATCCTCGCAGTCAATCTCGCTAGTTCCGAATACTCCAATAATTTCATTCTCCAATCATCTACCGTTGGTAAATCTTTCAATTTCCAATTTTGTGCCAATAAAATTCTAGCCGCTATGGTGGCAGGTCAGAGTTGTTGAGCTTTTCTGAGGCAGGAGGAAAGCCCTGTTTTTTAGGGGAGGGAGGGCTAAAATGTTGAGCATTTTTTTAGGGGAGCCAAAGTTGTTGAGCTTCTTTGGGGGGAGCCAGCGATCTACCACAGACGTCCAGTGATCTACCTGTTGGACGTGCCTGCTTTAAAGCATTTGAACATAATGTAAGATGGAAGGCAGGTAAGGAAATTATTTCCTGAGCTGACCCACAAGATGGCACAGTTTCAGGGGATACTGTGTCCCCTATTTATTACGATCTCTTTATTTGTCCCCTTATACATCTTTCCCTAAGTCCTTTGATCGTTGAAGGCTTTCTCTGCTTTGCTTAATTAAGCGACATGTTTCATTAATGTGCAGGCTGTGGAGTTCTGGAGTTCAGATGTGAAGCATATTAAATGACACAGATTTAGCCACAGCTGAACTGAAATGAAGTTGCCTAAGGTCTGGCTAAAGGAAGATCCACCTCCTGCCCCCACTTCAAAGTAAATGTAATTCCAGCAAGTTGGTGCATGTGCATTGCCCAACCATAAAAGATCTGCCATAAAGTGAAGGGGAAATCTATGCCAAGCATAACACCACAAGGTTAGCCGTCTAATGTGTATCAGCCAGTATACAGTAAGCAGCACATAAACAGTGCACAGAAATCTACCAAACCATTCCACGTTCCGAATCCTATATTAGTAATCCAAGAATAGAGAGGACAATGTGAAAAATCTAATAAAGAAGCCACAAACAGAAAACTCATTCAAGTTAATGCAACAGGAAAATTTCAGTCTTTAAAGTTCCTTTAGCCAGGCTCCTGTGGATATTGACGAAGGTAAGTCCAGTCAGATGAAATATCGAAGATGTTACGCACAAATGTTAGACAGGGTGCCGGCGTTTGTCCCCTGTTTCGCCCATGGACAGTTTCGGGCTTCTTCAGTAAATTCTTTCCCAGGGTTTACTGTATTTTCATACATTCACTGGTGGTATAAGCCAAACCTTATTAGTATTTAAACATTCAGTGCAACAGGTATCGAAATTTCTAAATAATGTCTGAACAGGCAAGTACAAAAGTCAATACTTACAATTTACATGTTACATCTCATCTTGACTACAACATTTAATCTTCTTCTTTAGAATATTCTGCCTCAAGGTTTGGTATATTTACATACTTTCACTGGTGATATAAACCAAACCTAATTAATATTTACACATTCATTGTATGAATAATCAAGGATTTCTACATCATTTCTGAGAAAATAAATAAATAAATACAAGGATCAATACTTACACTTCATATGCTAAGTTGTTTCTTGGCTTAAGCATTTATTCATTTAGCAAAGTTGCTGTGTTTGGGTCAACCATATATACAACATTTCATAAGAGGTAGTCTAATAGGTGTCAGTTATTAGAAGGAAGGAGGATATGGATCCTAATAGTACTTACAGTACCTAAGTTCCTTCTATGTATTTAACTGCTAGTATATAGATTTAAATGAACACTGAAAGTTCGAGATCCGAATTCAGTCCCCACGGTTGCAGAGTTTTAAACATAAAAATTAATTTTGTTTCTTGTTGTCTTAGTACTTTTTCAATGTCTTGTTTGTGATACTTCCTTGGTGTGTACTGCCAAATCCCCCAAAAAACATTAAATCAGTGTCATTATGTTTCATTTGTAGAAAATGTGATGTTAAAGGGGCTTCCATTACTTTATTACGAATTCTAGATCTGTGTTCCCCTATGCGCAGTTTTAACGATCGAGTAGTACTTCCTATATAAAATTTGTTACAAGGGCACCGTATGCAATATACAACATTTTTAGAGCTACAAGTTGTCATAGAATTAATTTTAAAAGTAAAACGCATATGTTCACTTTTGATCTCTTTCACTTGTAAACTATAGGGGCACACATTACATTTACCGCATCTATAATGACCTCTCGTAAAAGTTGTAGAAGGTTCAAGGCAGTCAGACCTAACCAGTTGATTACGTAGGGATCCTTTCTTTCTCATACAGTGTATCAGCTGTAGCTTAGGCACGTGAAGGTAGAAAGTATTTCATATCTCATAGTAAGAAGCTGGAATTGCGCAACAGTAGATATAACAAGCTTGTGGTTAGACTAGGACAATTGTCTTCACCCTTTTCAGATCTTTAGCCTAAATGTCATATCCCATTGTTGTATAAATTCCCTGGGATTACTAGTGTTTTTGCACAGGCAATGAAAGTTCTGAACTATTTTTTCAACCAAGTTTGTGGGGTTCTGATGCACCAATTAAAGACTTAACAGATTAGAGCAAGAGCAAGAATGGAAAAAAATAATTACGAATACCTTGGTTTTCTTCTGAATGACTTTCTAATGGGGTGAGTGTAACCACTAAGTCACTCCCATTGTTGTATAAATTCCCTGGGATTACTAGTGTTTTTGCACAGGCAATGAAAGTTCTGAACTATTTTTTTTAATATTTATTTATAATTTTCAAGTTTATGCATTTCACTAGTTTTATACATTTTACATTCATTTTGACTTTCACCCCCCTCTTTCTGCGGTTCCTTAAATTTGTTTTTAATATCTTCTGCATATCCAAATTAACTTAACTTACTCATTTATTCATCTTCTTTAAATATATACTCTTATAAAACTTCAGGTTGTTACAATAATTCTGCCAATGTTTTTATCTGTTTATATTTCCCCCTGTAAATATTATATAAACCATTTCCATTCTTTTATAATAAAAAAATGTTCTCTTGATTTCTTATCCTTCCGGTAAGTTTCACCATTTCTGCATATTCCATAAGTTTTTGTATCCATTTTTCTTTTGCCGGGACTTCTGCTTCTTTCCATTTTGCGGCAAGTAACATTCTTGAATAAGTTTCTAAGAAAGAAAGCTATGAACTTGCTCCAGGTAACAGAAGTAGAATAGCTCACCTCAAAATACCTTCGTAAAAGATGCAAGATAGCAGGGTCAAAGAGAATGAGAGAAATCCTTTTCTACGCTGCTACAGAAAATGTGAAGGGGAAAAAAACCCCTCAAACTTAATATCATCCTCACAGGACAACATTATTAGCATATCCTGATGCCTGACAAAAAGACCCCACTTTGTGTGAGGTTCTTATAAGTGTAAGAGACAAAAAAATCTAAGACAAGACATGGGCAAAAAAGCAGAGAAAACGAACCATTTTAATAAGAGTCACAGATACCATCTGGCTGCACAGAAAGGACAGTCCAGGTTTCTGTTCAGAGACATCCTCTTGCTTAAAATGCAGAACACATATAGGATAAAGTACCGAAAAAAATCTTGCTTCTCCAAGGCCAACTTGACAAGTGAATGGCAGTCTTGCACTGCATCCTCTGTGCCCTAGTTAAATATGGAAAAGTTATTGACTGGAGTAGCAGGATCATATCCAAGGGCAGTTGGCAAGGATGCCCTTTATTTTACCCGTGTAAGATAAGGAACACGGGTGGCACTGTGGGTTAAACCACTGAGCCTAGGGCTTGCCAATCAGAAGTTCGACAATTCGAATCGCCATGGCGGGGTGAGCTCCTGTTGCTCGGTCTCTGCTCCTGCCCACCTAGCAGTTCGAAAGCACGTCAAAGTGCTAGTAGATAAATAGGTACCACTCTGGCAGGAAGGTAAACAGCAGGAGCTGGGACCGAGCAATGGGAGCTCACCTCGTTGTGGGGATTCGAACCGCCAACCTTCTGATCAGCAAGCCCTAGGCTCAGTGGTTTAACCCACAGCGCCACCTGCGTCCCATCTGCAGCTATATAAGAGTATATAAATAAAGAAGATAAATAAGTACACAGGTTAAGTTAATTTGGATATGCAGAAGATATTGAAAATAAATTTAAGGAACTGCAGAAAGAGGGGGAAGGAAGTGAAATTTTGAAATGTCAAAATGAAAGTAAAACCAGTGAAATGTATATATTTGAAAAGTATAAATAAATAAAATGTATAAAAAAGAGGTGCAAATGAGGTGAGTTTAAGCAAAGCACATCTCAAGCATTCCTAACAGGAAGCCTTCTCCCTTATACTCTTATGAATTGGCAAAACTCTCTGAGACAGCCCAGTGCATTCAAAAGTTGCAACCTTCACGGTGCGTCGGTGCAGGCAGGGAAAGGAGAGTATGAATTGGGGGCCACCATACACTAGGAGAGAAACCCAAAGACCCTCCAAATGCCACTCTTTTCCAGGGACAGTCCTGGATTCACAGAAGCCATCCTGGTTTATTATTTGATCCCAGAATGTCCCACTTTTCCTTAGGACATCGCTATTTTAATCAGAGGAATGTTGGAGGGAATGGAGTTATGCTGCCCCTGAGCCAGGGACATAACTATACAAGTTCTTTTCAATGTTTTATTATGTTTTTATATATGTTGGAAACTGCCCAGAGTGGCTGAGGCAACCTAGTCAGATGGATGGGACATAAATTATATATATAGATAGTATATATTGAATAGGACGTCCTTATTTTCGGAGGAATGATGGAGTTCTGGCTAAGGCAGTACACTTCTGGCTAGGTGGAATTTCTTCTCCTGCTTATGTCTGTAGGTAATAATGCCTTTCCTTCCAGAAGGCCCATTTGCAATGTAAGTCAATGACTCCTCTTGAAATGCAACTGGAGTGATGCTTCTGTAAAATCTTTTTGCTCTGATTTACATCATTTGGCACTCTGATAATTATCTGGGCTCTTACTCAGTGCAAAATCATGACACACAGAGACAGTCCTAATCTTTGTATATGTTTTCTCTAAAAGGAAACATTTCTTAGCAGTATGCATCATTTTAGAAAAGCGTTATTCTTCCACTAAGCTGTTTATAGGCATTAAGTAGGAAAAAACACTGTTGATCACTTTTTTCCTTGGGTAGATGAAGCAAAATGTCCTTGTTAGTTAACAGGGTTTGCCTTTTGCCTGCTGCTCTCAGCTTCCGTCTTCAGTACAGCTTTCTATACTTGCAGAAGTATAAAAATGTATAGCCTGTCAATTGTTCCTGTGCCACTCATGGGATTAGGAATCTGCACAAATATGAGACAATACATTAAAATGTATCTGTGATAGAATATTATAGCTGTGGAACTATTACCTCCAACACCCCATGTCAATTTCCAGATGTTTTTTAAGTGGATCAAATTTAGAAACACAATAAAAAGAAAAGGGATATGCCTCCATTTGCCTGTTCTGTTGTTGTTTAGTCGTTTAGTCGTGTCCGACTCTTCATGACCCCATGGACCAGAGCACGCCAGGCACTCCTGTCTTCCACTGCCTCCCGCAGTTTGGTCAAACTCATGTTAGTAGCTTTGAGAACACTGTCCAACCATCTCGTCCTCTGTCGTCCCCTTCTCCTTGTGCCCTCAATCTTTCCCAACATCAGGGTCTTTTCCAGGAGTCTTCTCTTCTCATGAGGTGGCCAAAGTATTGGAGCCTCAGCTTCAGGATTTGTCCTTCCAGTGAGCTAGTCATCACAATTGCAAGTAAACAATGTTCTTCCATGCTCAAGTATAGTGAATACTAACGTTTTTGAGAAATGATCTGGGGGTGGGGGGGAGGAAGGTTTTGAAGTCTGATAGGTATTCATTGTGTTCTGAAGTCCCCAGGTGCCTGTAGCAGCTGCTATAGTCAGATCAACGAGCTACAATAAGTCCCCTTCGAGCACTTTGAACGCAACCATTTACCACCTCTGCTCACCCACTCATCTTCCAACTGCACACCCTGGCTTCTTGAAACAATAGATATTAACAAGAAAGTCATAACAAAGGGGAGTTATAGTAATTTCCTTGTTTCCCTTGTCACAGCTAGGGAGAGGAGAGTTAATCATTGCATAACCTCTGCTGGAATCTCTGTTGTGCAGAAATTAGGCTTGAAAACAGTCTCCCATTGCTGCCAATGAGAGGCTCCTTTCAAACCTAATTGGTCCATGGGGGTGCAATTGAGGCAGCTTACAGCTGTGGAGGGAAGAGTTAACCCTCATAAGCTGTGGACCTCCCCCAGTGCTCCCCCATCCCCACCCCCGGTTGTTTCCCTGCTGGAAAATGCTGAAATTTCTTCCTTTTTTCTCCCCATTTTTTATTAGTATGTGACTAAACAAATGCAAGGGGATGTTGGTGGTGCACTATGGTCTAAACCACAGAGCCTAGGGCTTGCCGATCGGAAGGTCGGTTTCGAATCCCCGCGATGGGGTGAGCTCCTGTTGCTCGGTCCCTGCTTCTGCCAACCTAGCAGTTCAAAAGCATGTCAAAGTGCAAGTAGATAAATAGGTACCGCTCCAGTGGGAAGGTAAATGGCGTTTCCGTGCGCTGCTCTGGTTTGCCAGAAGCGGCTTAGTCATGCTGGCCACATGACCTGGAAAAACTGTCTGTGGACAAACATCGGCTTCCTTGGCCAGTAAAGCGAGATGAGTGCCGCAATCCTAGAGTCATCCACAACTCTGCTCATCCACATGCAGCTGCTGGGTGACCTTGGGCTAGTCACACTTCTTGAAGTCTCTCAGCCCCACTCTCACCTCACAGAGTGTTTGTTGTGGGGGAGGAAGGGAAAGGAGAATGTTAGCCGCTTTGAGACTCCTTCGGGTAGTGATAAAGCAGGATATCAAATCCAAACTCTTCTTCTTCTTCTTCTTCTTCTTCTTCTTCTTCTTCTTCTTCTTCTCCTCCTCCTCCTCCTCCTCCTCCTCCTCCTCCTCAGTGTGACATGAGAAACTGGTCTGATGACCTGATGTACATTTCAAAGCACCACAATTTCTTCCTCATGCAAAAGAGTTGTTACTTTTGAATAAGAAAATCTTGGGATAAACATTGGGAGATGTCGACTTCTGAATCCCACTTATCACTATAGCTTGAAAGCCCCAGAGCCTGCTTGCAAACCTAAATTGTTCCAGTTGTGGGACATTGTGAAAAAGTGTGATCCTCAGACATAAAGCGAACCGCCACACTCTTTCCTCTGAGGGTTAGTCAATAACCTGCTTGAGATGTGGAGGCACACTGATGGGGGATGTGGAAAGATGACAGACCTACTGACCTTGGTAAACGTTCTCTCTCTCAAAGTACGTGGAAGGTTGGAAATAATGTTGAAAGGGGACAGCTCCCTGGGAAAATGCAAGCAGCCGGCGAGAGGTGAAATTTGGTGAATGATCGGAGCTGAAAGTACAGCTGACAGGGTAAGCAGGTTGGAGAGGAGGGACTGAGCAATGTGTCTCCGTTGCTGACAAAGCTATGATGTTCGAAATGATCGCTTCATCAGCTAAGCCGAAATTGCAGGATCTTGTCAAAATGTTCCCACTGATGGAAGAACATGGCAGCTAAATGAAGCAGGCAAGAAGCAGAATTAAAACTACTGTTTTTTGACAAGCTTTTCTGTCAGCTGCCGGTGTCAGATCAGGGATCTAAGAAACCTGTCCCTTTGTTTCCAAGGGTATCTTCATGTTCCCAAACATGCTGGCATGGCATATGTGGGCCACTTGCTCTCCGTGCGCAAAAAGCAAGAGTCCAGGAGCTAGACTGGGCCACATTTTTATTACCCCTAGTTACATTCATAATCAAGGTTGACAATGGGGTCGAGTAGGGACTGTACAATTGGTCAGCTTGCCTGCTGACTAAGGTCTACCTCCCTAGCTTTCTGGCTAGGTGAACCACAAGGGAGCTATCAGAGGCCCAGCCTGGAGCCAAGGTCTTAAATGTTCCTCCTAAGACCCATGATTGGGGTCCCTCTAGATGGCTATTGATCCTGTCCTAATGGCTTTCTCCCAGCAACTGAAGTTTTGACAAGAAATGTGACCAAGTAGGAAGTAGATCTGCTTGCTATGGGGAAAGCGAAAAACTTACTGCAAAAGGCCATTTGTGTAGTGAGTAAAGTTCCTTCCCAAGTGACTATGCCCACAGCAAGAATGGACATCTACAGAAGTCTAGTGTCCAGATCAAGGGAAGTAACAGTCCTGCTCTATTCTGCCTTGGTCAGACCCAGAAGACTGTATCCAGCCAGAAGATAAAATTCCTACCAAAGAAGAATGGTTGACCAAGTTGATGGACTATGCCGGAATGACTGGAAAAATCAGAAACCAGGAAGATAAAAACTTTAATAAGGAATGGGAATTTTTAAAATAATTTATCTTGGAGAACACTGTAAACAATTATAAACATTAGCAAGATTGTAACAACACTTGTAATGTGACAGAAGTAAGGATATAACAGAGTTTTTTTAAAAAAGAAAAATGGAGGACAATATGATTCAATGGAAAGAGGTTAACAAGAGAACCCACAGGGGGTGGAGGAAAGTCCAAGGATTGAGGGAATCCTATATGTTGACTCATATTTGAATGTAAACTTTAATTGTAAAAGCAATTTTTTTTTAAAAAAAATGGAATACTGTATCCAGTTTTGGGCACCACAATTTAAGAAGGATGTTGACAAGCTGGAACATGTGCAGAGGAGGGTGACCAAGCTGATTAACGATATGGAAACCAAGCCATATGAGGAAAGGTTGAAGGAGATGGGCATGTTTAGCCTAGAAAAGAGAAGGCTGAGAGGAGATATGACAGGCATCTTCAAGTATCCTAAGGGCTATCATATGGAACAAGCTTCTTTTCTCCTCCTCCAGAGGGTAGGAGGAACATTCTGACAGTAAGAGCTGTTTGACAGTGGAACAGACAGTGGTGGGCTCTCCTTCCTTAGAGGTTTCAAAGTAGAGGTTGGATGGCAATCTGTCATGGATGCTTTAGCTGAGATTCCTGCATTGCAGAAGGTTGGACCAGATTCTGCAATTCTATGATTCTATTCTATAAAATGAGGATGGTTGGGGAAGAGTTAAAATGGTGTTGTTGTTTTTCCTACTGTGGGAAGTTGAACCAGCAGCCTCTGAGCATGCTTGCACCTGCGTTGCAGACTTCAGAGTTCCTTTGCCTGGTTTTATGTCTTTTTTTCAACTGGGAACTTGGGAAGGGGATAAAATGTTCTGTTCGTGGAGGGAATTGAACTAGCAACTTCCTGTGTGTTTTTGTTGTTATTTTAACAGGAAGCACTATGTGGTTCCTTGGCTTTAGGCCCATGACTGCTGCCTAGTTCTCTTGTGTTTCTTTCATTGTTGGTGGCATGCCAATGTGACAGATGCCCCACTGGTGCGACCTGCATGAGTTGGGCACCCTCCATGTCTGTAGGACAGCAAGGAGCAGCTACTTTGCTCTCCTGCCTTTTCAACTCTGTGCATCACTCCCAGTTACTGAAAGGCAGAGGAACGAAGTATGGGGACTTCAGTATAGCGCAGGCACAGCATCAGGAGTTTTGGGTTGGATTATTGTTGTATTATTCCAGTAGGAACACTCTTTGGGACTTTTTGTAGCGGGAAGCAACATAGAAGCGTAATAAATGCACTTGCATTTTATAAAGATTTAGATTATCCATTCTGGCCTAGTACATTTCAAATGCACCTCGGTGAGAACCATCCATCATGGAATCAAAGCAGGAAATATTCTATATGCTAAAATTCAGAACCCAAAAAAAATGACTTGGGGTTATTTTATGAACGATCTATAAAGTCCTCTAAGTGCAGATCTGTCAGAGCACTGAAGACAAACAAGATGCTGGGGCTGTATTGCTAAGGAAAGAGACAGAAATAATCCCTCCTCTATTGATTTATATTCTATCGAGAGTGGCAGTTACCCCTCACCTTGAATCCAGTATAAAATGTTGCTGTTCTGTTACCTAACAAAGTATACAATTGACTTTGAGAATACAGAATAAGCCAGGGGTAAAAAAAAGGAGATCAGGCTTCAGGGATTTATGGCGAAGAAGAAAGGTAGAATAGAATTTATTTACACTGAATAGACAACCTAGTGAGGGTGGAAGGCTTTATTCCAGAATGACACCAACACCATTCTCTGCGACAGATACATTAACTACTTCATCTGTTTCTCCTGCAAAAATGCAACTTTATTTTCAGGAATTAAGGAGCTGAATGTTGAAAGCTTGAGGAGAGATAAAGTACTTCTTCAAGCAGCTCATAGTTAACTATGGAACTTGCTGCCACAGTGATGGCTCCAAAATTGGATGACATTAAAGAGGATTAGATAAATTATTTGAGGACAAGGCTCTCAATGGCTACTAGCCACAATGGTCATGTTCCACCTCCTTGGTCAGAAGTAATATGCCTCTGCGTACCACTTGTTAGGAATCACAGGTGGCCATGCTTGGATGCTCATGTCCTGCTTGCAGGTTTCTCAGTCACCTGGTTTGTGGTGCTCCTGTGCAAAGTTTGCAGTATAGTCTCGCTCAGAGCTTTCCATACTGTTTATCGCAGTGCATTAGTGTGTCGGCTGCAGTGTGTCGCGTGAACGCTCCCCGCGCTCCTCCTGGGGCTGGAAAGGAATTAGTTGTCAGGGACTAAAGTGGAGAGGCAGAGGGACAGTGGGAATCTCTCCCCCCCCCCTTCTCCTGTAGCTGACATGGAGGAGAGAGACAGTGCAGTCGTACCTTGGAAGTCGGATGGAATCCATTCCAGAAGTCCATTCAACTTCCAAAACGTTCAAGGCGCAGCTTCAGATTGGCTGCAGGAAGCTTCAATAGATAGCGTAGAGGACGCAACTGTCGTTGACGGTACAAGAGCAACGTACGCAGTGACGTTTGACAACGGGAGGCTTCTGCAGGGGCCGGTGCTGTTGGGGAAGGGGGAAGGAGGAGGAGCCAGAGTGAGCAACTCCATCATGGAGGAAAGATTGGAATTCTTTGTTTCTGCATTGACTGAATAAATCATAAGTAAAAGCTTTCTTGTTTCCTTCTGGCTCCTTGAAGCCATAGGGAAGGGAGGGAGAGAATTCCTCAGGCCTGACATTTAGTTTCACCTCCAGTTTGTTAGTAAAACTGAATTACTGTGTTGTGAAATGATGCACGTCCAAAAAGTGTATCGCCAACATGAAAAGCTCTGGTTGAGCTGCTTAACTATTTGACTGACGCCATGACATCGATGGAACTTAAGCATGACTGTCTTTCTCTGTCTCTTTGGATTGGGGCTCTTGTCTAGAAAATAAAGTTTATGCGCACCATTTTTAAACAAACTAAACAAGGGCTATCTAAGGTATCTAACTGTTGGAGATGCAATAGGGATAATGCTTCTCTAAAACATATATTTTTTCATTGAAAGATTTTTGGCAGAAGGTAACTAGAACTATCAACAGAACTGTATGGAACAACTTTACCTTTACAGAACAAAATAGCCTCTTGAATTATATACCCAGCACATGGAACCTTACAAAAGGACAATGCGAGTGGACTCTCCATGCCCTTACCACAGCAAAAAGACTGATACTGATGAATTGGAAAAATAAAAATACAGCTCCCTTCTACAATTGGATTGAAGACTTATACAAACTCGCAACATATGAACAACTTGCATATAAACGCAGACTTGCCATGGACAAATTCAATGATATTTGGAATCCATTCTTACAAATACTGTAATAGGTTAAAATCTGGTGAAGTACAAAAACAAATTTCTAAAATATAGTTTTGGGTTTTCCCCTCCCCCCCTTTATTTTCCCTTCTACACAAGTTCTGTTTCTCTTCTTCTCTTCTTAGTTACGTTTCACCATGTTTAGTGCACATATAATCATGTACTTTTTGAACTTTCAATAATGATGTTGTTTTTTTAAAAAAAGTTTATGCACACCATTTCGTTTCCCATGTAGTTTCTTCATTTCAGCAAAGTTGCTGGAGAGATGGCCATGCGCATAGCACCTGCCAGTTTGTAAGGTATTGTGATCATGATTGGTCAGTTACACCGAGGCAGCTGTTCTTGCCACAAGGATGCACATATGATCAATGCTCCCACTCTTCCAGTAGGTAGTCATTGGGAAGGCACCGGGAGCTACTTCTCTCTCACACCCACACACCCACACCCTGCTGGCCACATGGAACTGCCAACACCCCAAGTTATGTTTTATGCACCCACTCCTGCAACAGTTTGCAAGTCTGAACTGGGCCTTTTCTGAATGACTTTGTGTATGGTCCAGCCTGTCACTGTTGCCACTCCACTGGGGCAGATGTGACACAGTGAGTAAATCAGCTAACGTGGTTATGACAAATGGACCTGCTAATGAGCATTTACAATTGCCACTAGCTCGCTACTAGACAATTTGCAAGGATTAATTGGAACCATAAGGAAGTATTCCAAAGAGGCAATAAATGCACACCTTGCTTAATTGTCCCAATTCTTTATGAAGCCTGATATTTGTGTAGCAGAGAGCAAAATGTGTATTATCAGATGCTAATGAAAATCTTTCAGCACAAATGCTGGAATAACCCTCAAATTAGTAACTCTACCTCATAAAGTGCGGAAATGGCAATTTTCAAGTATCCACTTGCCTACAATTGGTAGCTTTTTTAAAAAAATAATAATAATAACTGTGGCTAGGTAGTTAAACTGTATGGTGCTAACAGAGCCAGCTACTACAATAAATATTTGTATTCTAAAATATTCCCATATCCCAGAAGCCATTGCTCAGCTATGAGAAGACCAAAAAAAATTCAATTCCACTTTGATTGATCACAATTTTGTGTGGCACCTGAATTGTAAACTCTGCTTAATCTTAAGGCTTGCTGGGAAATGATATACAATGGAATGAAAATGATGTTTAAAATAACATTATTATTATTATTTTTTTTTTAAAAAAACCCAGAAGCCTTTCTCTTGGGAATTATAGGGATAGAACTACTTCAATTGTATAGAAATTTATTCATGTATGTGACTACAGCGGCAAGAATGTTACTTGCCCCAAAATGGAAAGAAGTCCCAGCAAAGGAAGAATGGATACAAAAACTTATGGGATATGCAGAAATGACAAAACTTAGTGGAAGAATTGGAAATCAAGATAACAAACTTTTTATAAAAGAATGGAAATGGTTTATGGAATATTTACAGATAAATTGTAAACAGATAAAAACATGGCAGGATTACTGTAATAACCTGCAGCTACATAAGTGTGTGTGTGTGTGTGTGTGTGTGTATGATGAATAAATGAGTAAGTTAATTTGGATATGCAGAAGATGTTCAAAATAAATTTAAGGAACTGCAGAAAAGGGGGGGAGAAGTGAAGTTTTAAGATGTCAAAATGATTGTAAAATCAGTGAAATGTACATACCTGAAAAGTATATATATATATATATATATATAAATAATATATATATATTTTAAAAATGTTAACTATGGTTAGCAGAAATAATCCAGCTTCACAAGCCATGGTTTCAAGCTGTAGAGAGTTTTATTGTTTAACTATCATATCTGGTCCCAAGGAATCCTGCCACTATTTGGCATTATGGCCACATGAACAGGAAGGATGTAATTAAACATGTAATTTTGATCTTCATTTATGAGATAAAAGAACCACTCACTGGTTTACTTCTGCCTGGATCTCTTGTTTGCAATTTAGAAGCTTTTTTCACTGAGAACATTCAAGCTAATCATTGCGTGATTGTTTTTTTTTTTTTAAAGGGCTGTGAACTGGAAAGGACAATGCACATTAGTTAAATAATCTAACAAATTATGTTCTTTAGTTCTACTTAGGAATCTGCCTTCCACATTAACTGGAAAAATTAACTTGACATTTAAAGTTTAAATAATACACAGACTTATTTCCAAGACATTGTTCTCCAATGTAAATTAAAATGTTAACATTGTGCTAAACTGTCTAATGTTAAAAGGAATGCTCCTTGGGGACTTTTTTTTTTAATGCAGCTCATGCACAAATAAAGAAACTCAATAATGAAAAGAACCCACATCCATAATTGAAAACTCTACTTTAAGATTGGAAAAATGAGAACTGAGAGAATCAAAATGGGAAGACTCCCTCATTCCTGGTGATAGACCTGAGAAACGGGTGTCTGGCATTGGATGAAACTGTGACAATTGGCTGTAGGTGGTTTTCAGATGAAAACATAGCTAATTCAACAAGAAGAATGGCGATTTCACCAGCTTGTTCAAGTTCAATATGCTCTGCTGGCAGAACATCATATATATATTACTTGGCATGATTCTGTTATTAGAAATACAAAATTATGGAGTGTTCCCCAAAATCTCAAAAGTATTTCACGTACATTATCTTAGCAATCATTACAGCACCTTGTAGATCAGTCTTGCAATGTCTCCCAACATTATATTTACAATCTGAGATTGAGAGATTGGTAAACGAAGTGGTCCCGAACCCCAACAAATCAACTTGAAGGTGCTGTAGCAATCAGTCCCTGTTCTGGGAAGTTAATAATATTGGATAATTTGTTATTTTTATATATATTCTGTAAGCTGCCCAGAGTGGCTGGGGAAACCCAGCCAGATAGGCGGGATAGAAATAATAAAATTATTATTATTAAATTATTATTATTTATTATCTTTCACCCTAATCTGGAGTTGATGTAGGATATTTGAGGTACAGGAATCTTCCACCCAATACTACCAGCCTCCCTGATGGGGTTCTGCCTCTCCCAGGGTGGCAGGGGAGAGAGCCAGCAGCTCTGCTTCTCCTTCTCTGAAATCTTGAATCACAAGGTTCAAGCTCCCCAGCTCCCCATTGCCTGCTCCTCCTCCTCCTCCCTCTTGGTTCATCTGGGGCTGCCAATCCATGCCAGGTGGAGTTGAGCGGTGCTATTTTTCCAGAAAAAGGAGGTGCCCGAACTCATTATGAACAGGGACATAGGAAGGGGGGGCGGTCCGCCCCAAGTGCCATCATGGAGGGGGGTGACAAATTATAAAAAGAACTACAGTGATACCTCGGGTTACATACGCTTCAGGTTACATACACTTCAGGTTACATGCTCCGCTAACCCAGAAATAACATTTCAGGTTAAGAACTTTGCTTCAGGATAAGAACAGAAATCGTGCTCTGGCGGTGCAGCGGCAGTGGGAGGTCCCATTAGCTAAAGTGGTGCTTCAGGTTAAGAACAGTTTCAGGTTAAGAACGGACCTCCGGAACGAATTAAGTACTTAACCAGAGGTACCACTGTATTACTGCCGTAAGGGTGGTTCATAATTTTTTTTTTTTGAAAATGCCTGCTCCAAAGGTCTTATCTTACTACACTAGGGATTATATAGCTATATATGAAATTTCATGCATATCAGTTAATATCTTGTTACAGGTAGGTAGCCGTGTTGGTCTGCCATAGTAAAAACAAAATAAAAAATAAAAAATCCTTCCAGTCCAGCACCACTAGAGACCAGACTAACAACTAAGTTTGTTCTTGGTATGAGCTTTTGTGTGCATGCACACACCTTCTTCTTGGTAGATACATGCACAAAACAGACAAACTTAGTTGGTCTCTAAGGTGCTACTGGAATGACTTTTTTATTTTTTATTTTGAGTTAGTATCTTGACCCTCCTCCATGAAAATAGCTGTTTACTTGGCCCTTTTCCTATGTCGCGAAGGCTGAAATTTCAACAAAGCACATGCCTTTGCTAGACTCTTTTCGGGCACCTGCTAAAAGCATTCTTCTTTAGGCAAGCATACCTAGATGCTTAGGAAGTTGAAGTAATTTTAATCTTAATATTTTAGCTTTTGTATGTTTTAAAGTAGGATTGTTAATTTTTCTTGATTTTACTGCTGTGGTTTTTTTGTTTTTTTTTTGGTAAACCACTTTGCAGGTTTTTAAAAAATAAATTTTATTAAATAAACAAACAATAAATATAAATAAAATAACACAAGCCAAAACACAATCCATCCTGTAGATTTAAGTATCTGTCCATAGTCGCCTACTTGTTATCAGAGGCTCAGAATCCACATTCCTTTGTAAGAAAATATGAAAATAACGTAAAACCATTTTTGCAGGCAAAAAAAAATATCAATGTGTGTGTGGGGGGGTGACAAGAAATGTTTCGCACTGAGTACCACCTGACCTTCCTACGCCTCTGATTAAGAATGCCTCCCTTGTTCTCTTAAAATGGCAATGGCGCCCCCACCTGAGAGGTGCTGGAACTGAGTTCCGGCGAGTTCCGGCTGAAAAATAGCCCTGGAGTTGAGGATCCCACAGCAGGTATTGCCACAGTAGAGGACTGATTTCTTCTAAGTGTGAAATGAACATTATGTGGCAATTTTAGAAGTGTTAATCCATTTAAGTGGTCAAGTGGGGAGGCGATGCTTCACATAAACTCATCCCAACAGTAACACTTTGAATTTGACCTGGTAGCCAATTGGTAGCCAGTGCGGATTCCAGAACAAGGATGTTACATGCTTTCAGAGTCTCACTCTCGTTGGCAATTGTGCTGCAGCTTTTGGACCAAACACAAAGGAAGCCCCACATTGTGCATTGCAGGTAATCCAGTCTTGCAGTCACCAATTCCTGAACTACAATAGTCAAGCTATCCTACTTCAGGAAAAGCCACATAATCCAAGGCAGAGAACGATTATTGGTGGTGGGAGGATGGTTCATGATACTGCAACACATGCCAAAATTTCTATTCTGAATCAAGCCATTATGAAGTTTGCTGACATCGGTAGCAATTGCCTTCTAGCAAAGGCTGCTTAGAAAGCCCTCCTAGATGAACCATAATCCCCAGATTCCCAGTTTCAGTTTTTTTTAAAAAGAGTAAGATTCTGATATTTGTAGAAGCTGAGCTATGAGGCGAAATATACAGGTGCCATTCTTTTTTGGGGTTTTTTTCTGAGAAACTAATGTGTTCACTGCTTTCAGTGTTTTACCTCCCCCCCACCTTGAATTTTTCTTGCTTTGGAAGACCATGACTTTCAGTGCTAAATTTTAGGGCTGAAATGTTACCCTCTTAAACCATTTAACTGATTAAAGTTATATGGCTTGGTTATAATATAAGCCCAGCTGAATTGGGGACACCCCCCACCCAAATCTCCCATTTGCTCTTAGCTCTCTGGTAGTTCCTTGCCTTGAATAAACACTCTTCCTACAAGCAAATCGGAGATCACTGGGGCTTCTGGTTTTGTGGCCTATTTCTTCAAAGTATGTAGAAATAAGCTGTTCGCTCACAGGGCTGCCCTGTTTCAGCAGCTTACCTCTTCCAAGTGTCCCCAAACACTGTTATGCCACCAGACGCAGAAAGACAGAAATAGCCATGGAAATGAAGGGACAGATTTCACACATTTCTACTGCCAAACTCTGGAACAATATTTATACCTTTGCTCAAATGAATTTGTCAGTAATAATGTTTCTCCCACATTATATCTCCCTCTCTTTTTTCTTTTTTTTTTAAAAAAAAGCTTCCAAAAGTTGAGCACAAGCATTGTTCAGATAATAAGGAAGAAAAGTGGCGTGACAGATATTTACCACTTAACAGCACAGCGCTGGAGGAGTCTTTCACAGTTGCCTCATGCCATATGTTTGCATCCTCCGAAGTAAGTTTGCTACAAAACCACAAGCACTTGGAAGTGCCCCTCCAAATAACTTTATTGTTCTGTCATCAAATTTGCTTCTTGCCTCCCAAGTCAACCGAGCTACTTTATCACACACCCACCCCATTTGTTTCCTCACGGTAGACACCAAACCTGCCCTTCTATTGCTCCGAACACCTGTTCTCCCACACCTGTTTCAATTTATAAACCATATGCTGCAGTCACCGACTAGAACCGCCGCAGACAGGATTGTGCTTTCACATAAATATTCCATTAGCTTACTGCCGCACTTTGGAAATCACCAGAAGCCACTGATTTTGCTGAGAATCTTAAGAGACAAGGGGATGGTCACTTGTTACTGCCATTTGCTCCTTCGGCAGAGAGGGCGGAAATAAGCCGAGTCATAAGGCGACCCTGTATGGCACAACAACAACACTGACCAGCGATAACTAGATAACTTCAAAATGACTGATTGTGTGGGAAGGAAGGAGAGATAAAACTTTGTTTGTTGGTGCTCATGGGGAGAACAAAATAATTTGTTGTCGTTCAGTTGTGTCCGACTCTTCATGACCCCATGGACCAGAGCACGCCAGGCACCCCTATCCTCCACTGCCTCCCACAGTTTGGCCAAACTCATGCCAGTCGCTTCGAGAACACTGTCCAACCATCTCATCCTCTGTCGTCCCCTTCTCCTTGTGCCCTCCATCTTTCCCAACATCAGGGTCTTTTCCAGGGAGTCTTCTCTTCTCATGAGGTGGCCAAAGTACTGGAGCCTCAACTTCAGGATCTGTCCTTCCAGTGAGCACTCAGGATTTCTTTAAGGATGGATAAGTTTGATCTTTTTGCAGTCCATGGGACTCTCAAGAGTCTCCTCCAGCACCATAATTCAAAAGCATCAATTCTTCGGCGATCAGTCTTCTTTATGGTCCAGCTCTCACTTCCATACATTACTACTGGGAAAACCATAGCTTTAACTATACGGACCTTTGTCGGCAAGGTGATGTCTCTGCTTTTTAAGATGCTGTCTAGGTTTGTCATTGCTTTCCTCCCAAGAAGCAGGCGTCTTTTAATTTCGTGACTGCTGTCACCATCTGCAGTGATCATGGAGCCCAAGAAAGTAAAATCTCTCACTGCAACCCTTTTCTAAAAAGAACAGGGCTTCTCTCTTAACTCTGGCAAAAGTTAAGTCTGTGGCAAATCAGGGACAAGGCTTGCAGAAGGAGAGCTCAGGTGGAGAAATCAGTGACATCTGGGTGTCGGAGTTAAGGCTGTTGCAGGTGCTAAGGCCTCCGCTCCAAGAGCAACATGGAAACTGGTTCCTGAATAGGTTGGCAAAGTAGCTCTCTTCAGAAGAATGGCACCAGCCCTCAGAATCATAGAGTTTGAAGGGACCCCGAGGGTCACCAAGTCCAATCAGCTGCAATGCAGGAATTTCAACCAGATCATATGTGACAGGTGACACTCCGACTTCTGCTTAAAAACCTCCAACGCAGGAGAGCCCACCGCCTCTTGTGGGAGTCCATGCCACTGCTGAATAGCTCTTACTGTCAGAAAGTTCTTCCTGTTGTTTAGTCGGAATCTCCTTTCTTGCAACTTGAAGCCGTTGGTTCGAGTCCTACCCTCCAGAGCAGGAGAAAAACGAGCTTGCTCCATCCTCCACATGACAGCCCTTTAGATATTTGAAGATGGCTATAATCTCTCCTCTCCGTCTCTTCTTTTCCAGCTAAACATACCCAATTCCCTCAACCATGGTCGATGCTCTGCCGAGCATCTTTTCATCCTGGTACCTTCAGGCAGATTACAAATGTCTGCAGAGAAGGTATGTGGTCCCATTTCTCTCCTCTTTCCCCCATCTCTCCCCTCTTCTGTCCATCGTTTCTACAGCTTTGAGATTTGTTGAGTCCTCAACTGTATGGCTGAATTCTCTATGCATCGGGGGGGGGGGGAGAAGAAGCTTACCCAGTTAATTGCCCCTCTACTGGCTGGCTGCCTCACTCTTGCCCTTTATAACGCATGTTGAATCTGAATTCATTATTTTGCACAGGAGTGGTGAATCATCATGAGTGACTTTGTTAATGCAAAACTGAATGTTTCTTAATTAATGGTTGGGGTAAACCAGAGCTCTATCACACACTCTTTGCCTATTATTGTGTAAAGAGCAGCAGCTGCCAACGTTTTTAAAAAGCCAATTATGTTCATAATAGCTTGTGCTGGTGCAAAATTGATGGGCTGGTGGAAGGAGAGATCATCTTTCCTTTTCATTTTAATCCTCTAGCCTCTGTGGTGCTGTTGTCAGGTGACCCTAGTTTCAAGAGAATTAATCTTAACCCATTTAATTGGTCTTCAGATTTAAGAGTTTGTGATTTACATGCACACAGACATTTTGCGACCAAACCAAAGCAGACAATAACTGATGAACTTGAGTCGCCTTGATTTCTTTGGCATTGCAACCTCAAACACTTTAGTAGTCTCTCCCAGTGCTTTTTTTCCATAGAAAAACAGGTGCCAGTACTCCCCACAAAGTTGTTATAGTAAGTGCCAAACTTTTTAACAACAAAAAAAGAGAGGTGCCGGGACTGCGTATGCTTGAGTACCCCCTGAAAAGAAGAAAAAAAGCACTGGTCTCTCCAAAGTCTATCCACACTGGATAGGAATTTGCAAGCCTGTTTTCTAATTTATTCTATTTATTTGTATACTGACTTCAGAGGTTTAGCCTATCGACATCTTATGTGGGGGCCTAGATTGAGAGATCATAGAATCATAGAGTTGGAAGAGACCACAAGGGCCATCCAGTCCAACCCCCTGCCAAGCAGGAAACACCATCAAAGCATTCCTGACAGATGGCTGTCAAGCCTCTGCTTAAAGACCTCCAAAGAAGGATAGTGACTGTTATATATTGAAGTTCTCACCTTAGGCAACTGTATATATAGTTTCACTCTGCCCACCGTGGCTGCAGTTCTCACTCAGGTCCACAACATGCAAATGAAGGATTGAGAGTGCCGTTCACGGATTGGGTAGCTAGAGAGAGTTGTTACTGTTGCATGTTACTGAGTACTATATAAGCAGGCTGGCTGAGCCCTTCAGTCCAGTTCTGTTCCAGCCTGAGAATAAAGAGAGCTGCTTGGAGAATCACTGTGTCGTCTGCTATGTCCACCCACTACTTAATAGTGACAGTTTGCTGTGTTGTAACATGAACAGTCCTTAGTAGCTCTGCAGCGGCAAAATAGAGTTTAATGGCAATATTAGCAATTAATTCGAGCCATGACTCTTTTTTTTTTTTAAGTCTCTCAAAATATGGGGATTTGCACCTTTGAAGCGTCACTTTAATCATTTGTAACTACCCGTCAATAATGTGAGGTGGACAGCATGCTTAAATAGCCACCCTCCTCCCACTGGGGAATGCAGTGTAGATGTCTTGCCGTGTCTCAGGAAGCAGGAGCAAATCTAATGTCAAGAGAGCGGCTCTGCCTTTTTTTTTGGTAGCAGCCCCATCTATCCCATAATCAGGATTTCTCTCTCTCTCTCTTTATATAATACATTTATTTGATTTTCCATATTAAAGTTCACATTCATAACACATCTTATTATCTGCATACAGGATTCCCTCGAATCCCCTTGACTTCCCACCTCCCCTTTGTGGGTCTTATTATGATAGTTTTCTTACTGCATCTTTTGAAATAATCTAAAATTTTATGTTTCCATTTCAATCATAATCTCTCTCTCTCTCTCTCTCTCTCTCTCTCTCTCTCTGTGTGTGTGTGTGTGTGTGTGTATTCATATTCACTTTAACACACCCAAAAAAGACATTTATCTGTATACATCAGCACAATACAAAAAGAAAAATAATGAACCAAATAATAATCACAAAACGTTAAAATAAAAATGGTCTTTTTCTATAGACCAGACTTCCCGACCGCTCCTTACTTCAATTGCTCATCATTAACTTGCTGCCAGTACGTAACAAGTTATTATTAGAATTTAGTAAGTTTTAATCTATTTTAGGTCTTGCATTATACTGGAAACTGCTATTGAAATTATTCGAAAGCTGCAACAGTCTTTAAACTACAATAATTATCTTACAAATAAATTTTGAAGACTTCCCATTTTGAAATAAATACCTGTTTTGGTTTGTTGTTTATTTTTTTTCAAACAAGCTGTTTAGTTCTGCGAATTCAGCCAATTTCTGAGTCCATTCTAGCCTTGAGGGGACTATCACTCTTCCAATTTGCTGCAATAAGAACTCTTGCTGAGACCGTGTCATATAAAAAGATCTCTCTTACCTTTTTGGGAATGTCCGAATCTCTAATTCCCCAAAGGAAAGCTTCTGGGGTTGTTGTTTTTTTAATTAAAGGAGATTTTAAACATTTCCCCCAGCTCTAAATGGATATCCTCCCATAATATCTGTTTACACTACAAATGTTATTAAAATCCCGCTAACGATTTTAACTGTTTACAGTGGTTTTTAAGTTAAGTTATATAGTTTCCCCATTCCTTCTTACAGTTTTGATCATCTTGGTTTCTAATTTTTCCAGTCAGTTTTGCCATTTCAGCATGCATAATCAGGATTTCCCCCCCCCAGCCAGAACTCACCGGAACTAATTTCCAGAACCTCTCAGGTGGGCACCATTGCCATAATAAGAGAACAAGGGAGGTCTTCATGTCAGATCTTTTTCTAGAAAAACAGCACGGCTCATAATGTATATTTCTGTTGCGTGCCGAGGTCCCCCCAAACCACCCCTCAAATAATTCACACCACAGACATGATTTTGGTTTTTGGTTTTTGGCATGATTTTGGCCACAACTTTATTGACATACAAGGTACATGAGTGGTTGCTTAGGCATTGGTTCAGACTATCTTGTCCCCTAAGGACAGAACTGACATTTGTCAGTAGGGGGAAAGCCTTTCGGGTAGAGAAAGTGAGGGGGAATCACTCTCTCCCCTCTTCCCACAGGCTCCCAGGGGCTCTTGCGTGGCCCTGGCCCCCGACCGGGGGATACGGACAAAAGCATGTCGAGCCCCTGGATTCCTCTAACGGAAATCCCCACACACCATGATGACTTTGGAGGGGCAAACTAATATGTCAGCAGTCCCTTCCACCAACCGTCATCAATTTGGAGGGGCAAACGAATATGTCAACAGTCCCCTCCACCAACCAATCAAATAAGAACCAATGCCTAACCGCCAACCTTACAAGTTGTGACTATTTGCTATGCAGTAGGCGAAAACCAGATGGCACCAGCCAATCAGCCAAATGGAAAAATTCCTACCAGGCCCCTGCCTCAAAAGCAGACGACCCCATGACAGGCACAGCAAGGTCAATGCAGAGGCCTAAAATTAGGGAGGGAAAGGGCGGGTGATCCGAAGCTCGCAATCAGAGAGGCGGAGCACGCTGCGAGCTGCCCTTTTTAACTAGGCTGGGCTGTCCATCACAAATTGGCAACATATAAATCTCCCCAACAACACCCAGGGTCCAATCAAAGTGATGGCCATCCAAACCAACCCGCCCGGCAACTAAGGGGGTTCTATGGAGAACCCGCTTTGTTGGTGTGTGTGTGGGGATGTGTGAGTTGCATAGCTGTCAACTTTCCCTTTTTTGTGGGAAATTCCCTTATTCCAGCGCTGTTTCCCACTGCAAAAAAGGGAAGTTTGACAGCTATGGCTGCTTCCCAATGCAAAAAAGAAAAAAGAAGAAAAAAGGGAAGCTATGGTGAGTTGGCTAGCAAGAGAAGTAGCCATATATGACCTAAAATATGAAGGGAGAAAATTACCAACCCCTGCCAGCCCTAAATGGTGCCTTTGATCCTCATTCTGGAAAAGCAGCATATAAATACTTGGAATCCGTAAATGACATAACATAGTCCTGAGTGAATTGTTTGAAAGGATGGTATTGGCCTGCCAAGATGCAATCTGGAGCCAGAGACAGACTTCCTCACATGGACCCTTTTTATTGTTCTCTCGGAAGGACTTCTATCATATCCCTAAAGAGCGGACATTTGATTATACCTGGGTTTATATAACACAACACTGTTGAAAAACAAATCCACAAATCAGTACTTTAATAAGGCTGAAATAATTATATTTCATGTCTTCATGCCAATGTGAGAGATTGGCCAAAGTGGTGACTATTTTGCAAAAAGAGAGGTGAATCTCTACATCTGCATTTGATTACCCTGTAAAGTCTTTGAAAGATAGGCTAGTGATATACGGCGCTGTGGTTTAAAATTCAGGCTATGCTGTTCACTCAAGCTTCCCATCACCAGCCTTTCGTGACAATATGTTGGTAGGGGATAGATAAGAATTTTTAAAATAATAAAACACACGCACACGCAGTTGAGAGAAGTGTAGGAGGGCAAAGGAATTGATTTAGATATTATGCGGTGTATAATTAAGCAATTGATGCTGACATTGCCGTATACTTGGGAAAGAATTCTTAAAAGAACGGAGAGAAAAACACACTCGTTCCCTTTTGTAAAGCTGGCTGAATGCATACGGAAGTATGCTGAGCCTTAAATCCTAAATCCATTCTTGTGATAATTTCTCAGTTGTAATCTTATATTCATCCGCAAATATCATACCTGGGTGCCTAGTAATTCCCTTAAACTCTGTAAGGCATATCACAGCTACATGGTTTAGACGGGATTCTGCAGTACTGATATTGCTTTGGATTAAGCAGCAAATCCTCAGCCCCACTAATGGAGAGAATGTTCAGAGAGGAATAGTCAGAAGACTGCAGATAAAGATTGTGGATTTGCTGTGCCACCATCAATCCAACTTTTTTTTGGGGGGGGGGGAATTTGGGGCACCCCCATCCCGCTTATCCCCTACCTGCCACAGACCCCTTCCTTGCCCATTCGTCCCTCCCTCACCCTCCTATCTTTCCCACTGCCCTCCTCCTCCTCTGCAGCCTTGGGGGAGCACCAGGAGCTGTCACGTAGACTGGTGTGACCTAGCGGAAAGCTGCACCGGCCAGTTCAATATCAGGAGACAGCGCATGGGCACACATGACCTCTTCTTTCTCCTGTGCTGCAGACATACTTCCGGAAACCAGCTTGTGGAAGTGTCACAATGGAAGGAGGAAGAAGAGTTGTGACACACAGAGGTTTTTCTTCTGTTTTTTGGTCCCACTCAGCACTGAACCAAAAAAATGTCTGTGCTTTTGGTCCAATGCTCTGGGAACCAAATTGGAACACCCCAGATTGAGATCAGAAGCTGGGACGGCGTCTGTCTGTCACTTTGCATTTCCTAGTACAGAAAGTATTTATGTGATTGTTAAGAAATTTCCATTCCACCTTAAGTTGCAGACGTGTGAGATTGTTACATGTCACATGTCTGTTTACATACCAGCACAGATTGCTGGGAACTTCCATTGTGTATAGCTTTTGTTTTTTGAGACTCTCTCTCGGAGCAGACAGAGAGAGACGACATGTTTTCTTTGTCCTGATTTATGGGTAATAAATCCGTAGCTTGTTAGTATGTTTCCACAAGCCTCATGCCTATTCTGTTTGCACCGTTGGCTCTGCAAATATAGTGTGCTCAGGCTTTGAAGTCTGAGTCGCTGATTTACGTCACACCAGAGATCGGAGGATCGTCGCAGCTGGAAGGGCATGATCCAGCTGGGGGCTAGCCAGCTGGCTTCCTGACCCCCGAAGGATGCTGACAGTGATGTGTAGAGATATTTCCTATTCTGATTAGTTCAAGTGGGTTCTAGAAGGTTTCTTCTCTTTGTGAAAGACCCGTTTTATTTCTACGTGAAAGAAACAGGAAGGTTTCTGTTGTTTGGATTATTTCTTCTGGGAAGCTGAGTACAGTTGGTTTAAACTGGTTCTGTTATCTTTTTGGTCAAGCTCATACGGACTAAAATAGTAAGACCAGGAGGAGCCTGGGTCTCACTCACTCACTTTCTCTTTTCTGTCTCTTTGTTCTGGTGTTCTGATCTGTATGCTACGGTGTTAAGGTTTAGACTTATTATGAGTACTGTAAGTTTTATTGTAAATGCTGCAACTGGATTTCTTATGGACTGTGCCAATCCTGAATGTTCTGGATTTGTGACCATTATGCTCATTTGCCTTCAGTAGCAGTAAAGCTCTGCTGGATGAAGTACAACTGCCTCTGGTTTGTTTTTGGAAACTCTGCTACGTGTTTAAGTTTTTCCCTGCTTTTCCCTTCATGGGTCACACTGTCAACCCATGACGTCCCACTTAAAGTAGGACAGTTGGAGGGTAAGTCAATCTCTATCAGCCTCTCCTGTCAGCTGTGTTGGTGAAAAATGGTGCCAGGTCAGTGACATTGTGGCACATCCTAGAACCATGGTTACGGTTGCAAATGTTTTGGGCCTCCTTCACTCCCTGCTCCTGCTCATGGGCGTACCCAGGGGGGCAGGGGGGCAGCTGCCCCCCCAGAAGCAAAAAATTAAAAATTAAATGGTTATTGGCAGCCTAAAAGGAAAAAAAGCTCTCCTCCTGAAAAAATCCTCAACGACTGGTCTTTCTCTCCCTCCCAAAATCTCAATAACAATTGAGCTCTTGCCCTCTTGCCGAGGCACAGTTGGCCACTGTGTGTGTGTGTGTGTGTTGCGCCGGCTGTTTCCCCCTCCCTCATGCCGACAAAGAGCTGGCGTGCCTATCAGAGACCGGATCCTAGCCTGCACCCTGCTTGGTCAAATGGGGATTTTTTTTTTTAAAGCTGTTTTTGTTTTTGAACCTGAACACCATGGCTCCCCCCCCCCCGTTTTGATCCTGGGTACGCCCCTGTTCCTGCTCCTATAACCTGTAGCTAACAGGGGCAAATTAAATAGGTAAATCTTAAATAAGAGATAAAATGGAAAAGGCTTCACCTGCCAAGTCTTTTCACATCAGGCTTCTGTTAAAGGCATAGTGGTGTGGCCAATAAAACAGCTGGTGACTCTAATCTCAGTTCAAGAATGTTCCAAAGAATTTACACAAGGCCCGACCATGCAGATTTCCAACACCGCTGAGAGGTATATTCAGTCGGTTAAAACAAAGAAACCCAATAAAGGAAGGTTCCATTTTGACACCCACTATAGCTGGCACTAAAAACACATCAGTCTACTTTCCTTTCAAATAAAAGCATTAGATCTTTTAGTGAGCCCTGCTGTTTCTTGAACACAATTGATTAAGCAATAAATAAGTTAAAATAATCACTCAATTGTTACCAAGCACGAATAAATCAGGGAGCAAACGGAACAAAATGCAGAGTGTATTAGAAAAATCACAGTATATAGAGCCCTTTATAGATTCAGCATACTGTATAAAAAAGAGCAAATCAATTTAAGATTTGTTTCCTAATATAGGATGAGTGGAGGAAGGCAATGTACCCTGCTGAAATCTTATAATGAATTTTTGAAAAGAAGCAGCACGGAAGACAAATATTGTCTCGCTGTCGGAGGAGCTATTGTGTTCACAGTTTCTGACAATTTCTGGGGGAAGTGAGAACAAACGGCAACTGTGCCATTTGGCTGTGCAAAGTGAACAGATGACCATCACTCTGGGCTTTGGGTCAGCCAAGGTGCTTGTTTAATGGGCTTTGGTCATTTGAGGTTCTTCATGCCCGGGATGCGTGTCACAGTCTTCTGACCGTGCCGGTGTGTGTGTGTGAAAACCTGTAGGGCGAGGTGAATTGTGGCACTGTTAGTAGTGATGAATCTAGGAAGAGAAAATATGAATTCAGTAAACACAGAGGAGGGGAGGGGAACAATGAGAATGAAGGTGTGGGCATAGTCCCTGTGGCTAGTCAAATCACCCATCACAAGTTGGAGAGTGAATGTTTAAACCTGAGCAGCTATATATGTGGAGGCTCCCTGCATGTTGTTAAAATAACACCACCCTATACCCTCAGGTCTCAGGGTGATTCACAAGATAAAATGACAATATAAAAGCACAAAATATATACAGTCATACCTTGGTTTTTGAACAACTTATTTCCCTAAAATTTTGGCTCCCAAACATAGAAAACCCAGAAGGTTTGAGAACTATTTTTGGAAGCCGATCGTCCGACAGGGCTTCCGTGGCTTCTGATTGGCTGCAGGACCTTCCTGCAGCCAATCAGAAGCTGCAATTTGGTTTTCGAATGTTTTGGAAGTCCAACGGACTTCCGGAGTGGATTCCATTTGACTTCCAAGGTACGACTATAAGAAAAATAAAAGCAAGAACTACCCCATAATTCCACACACACACACCCCGCAACACATTTTAAAGGGGCATTGGATGTCAATCAGCCCAAGGCTTGGTTGAAGAGGAACATTTTTGCCTGGTGCCTAAAGGTGTACATCCTATGCCCTTTTAAAATGGGGCTATTGGGTTGTTGTTTCTATTTGTATTATGTATTTTGTCATTTTATAGCTTGATTTTATTCTGTGAACTGACTTGAGATCCCTGGGCATAGGGCAGTATAACAACAACAACAACAACACCAGCCGAACCTCCCTGGGGAGAGCATTCCACAAATGGGGAGCCTCTGGACCTCTCATGGAGGAGATACACAAAGAAGGGACTCAATAGATGATCTCAGGATCCGGGTAGGTTTGTGCAGAGAGAGGTTTTAAAATCATGTTGGCCAGGGTTTAAAATGTCAGATGAGTACAGGAGGCTCCACACATTGTATCTTCACCATCAGCTCATGAAGGATGATTTGAACAGCAATCTGGGTGTGAAACAAGTGTGTCTGTTTCTGTGTGCCCCCATGGTGTATTTTCTGACCTTGATGAGCATGCCCAAAGCAGGTTAAATATAAGTTTGGTCTGAGGTTCTACAACAGAAGGAATCTTGGGCAGCTTCAAGAGAGTTCACTTTTGGGAGGCAGATCTTGTGTTTCAGGTGTGCTTTCCTGCTTCTCTGTCTTCCCGCTGACCCCCCGCCCCGCGCCCTAGTTATGTTAAAACACAAGAAGGTTTTACTGATACTACAAATCACCAGTAGTCTTCTCATGATGAAGCCAATCCTGTAAGCCACCCCTGGAATTTGCTACTACTCAAGAAAAAGTGGAAAGCAAAGTGGTGCAATGCCAAAAATACAAAGAAGACCCACCATTAGATCTTTTTGCCCATGCAACAATTGCGTGTTCAGACCTTTTAACCTCACCCCAAATAAATTCAGACAGGACTACAATTTTGGTTTGGTTTTTGGCAGAATTTAGGCCACAACTTTATTGATTACAGCAAGTGATTGGTTGCATAGGCTCTGGTTCGACTAGCTCCCTGCTCTGCAGGTAGCGCTGACCCAGGGTTCCAGCATAGGTCAGCCAAGGGTGAACACCTGGATAGCGGAAAGCCGGGGACCTGCTCTATCTGCCACCAAAATGTCCCCCTGGACTCAGGCATGGGCACAACCTCCACTCAGGGGTTGACCAAACCATCGGGTCCCTGGATTCCTTTAATGGAATACCCTTCACATATGGCTTCACTGCAGCTTTAATATTGAATTTTAAATTTGTATTTTAATCTGTTATTTTAAATTGATTGTGTTTATGTTTTTACTGTGATTTTAATTAGTGTTAGCCGCCCTGAGCCCGGTTCTTGGCTGGGAAGGGCGGGGTATAAATAAAAAATATTATTATTATTATTATTATGGATGGTGAGAGCGTTCTCCCATACCTATCACCTGAACCAGTGCCTATCCGCAACCTTACATGTTGTGACAATTTGCTACGCGGCAGGCAAAACCCAAATGGCAACAGCCAATCAGCCAAGTGGGGGAAATTCCTGCCATGCCCCAGTCCCAGTGACAGATGACACACGACGGCATAGCAAGGTCAAGCACAAGCCCTAAATATAGGGAGAGGTGGGCGGGTGTTCCGATGCACTGGCCCAAAGAGGAAGCTCAGGGTCACGTGCATGGGTCTTTATAGGTCTCTTGATCCATTTAGCTTGCGTCTCATTGGCCAGATTGAACCCTGCACCGAGGGACCTACCGATTGGGTGTTGTGGCCGTCAATCACTCCCACCCACAACACAGGGATTTGGTTGCCAGGTCGCACCGCAGTACGTGCCCTCTTTAAGGGAGGACCCGATATGTCACGCCGTCTTATATCAAACAAAGACAGGGCAAGAGAGAACTCTGTAGAGATTGGAGACAATGAAACACAGAGCCACTGTGTTGCCCAGGAAGTTTTCACCCTTCTGTAATGGAGTTCTTGGACTCTCACATTTAATCTCATGCCCCTTTTGCACCAAACCACAAGCTCATTAAATCCTGCAATGTCTCATTTTGTTCTGGAATCTTCCTATGTTGTACAACTTCTGCTCCACTACAAATCCTATGTTGCATTGCAAAATCAAAATACACATGCATATGTCATATTAAAACAGCTTTCTACCAAGGGAAATTGATGCTGTATCCCATGATAACAAATATGCCATGGTCACATAGGTCTTCACACCCTGACAACAATTTGAAAGTTTCCTGAGAAAATAAGCCAAGTAATTCTGGATCAGAGGAACCTGCCTTTGATTTCTCCTAGGGGATTTAAAATAGCACCTGTATGTAGACATTGTGAGGTGATTAAAAAACTGTACCCAATTTTAGCTTTTCTTCTTTGCTTATACTTCATTTATGCTACTTGAAACATTTGTTGTGGTTTTAATCCTGGAAAACAAGAAGAAATGAATAAACGTTAACTTTGAGATCTATCATTGTGCTAGCTAATGTTTTAATCATTAGTTGCTAAAGCATTTCCTCTCTTGTTTGACATCACAGTATTTTATAATTACTTTATTATGAAATAGTAAGTAAACTTAAAAATTATAAAATACATGTGCGCAACCAGGGCCTTCTCCTTTCAATTTTTCCCACGAATGAAAGCCGCGGAACAGTAATGTTTTAATCCTTTGTGTTAAACAACAAAAGAAGCTTAAAATACAGGTGATAATTATTATTACTATTTTAATGCTTTTATTCAGGGGAAGTAAAGAACCGGTAGACATAGGAGACATTTCATCAGTATTTCCAAAGTGCTGCACAACTTGTAAATTAGATACATCTTATGAGCGAGACTGCAATCTTTTGCACACTTATTTAGATGCAAGTCCCCTTGAGGTTTGTTGAGTTCCCTGCTGCTTATGCAACAGGTAATCTTATTACAAAAAAAGTTTAGACTATCTCCATCCCTTGTGATAGGCCACATTTTCAGCCGAAAAAATCCAGTGAATTTGAGTTCAAGGAGTATGTCTCCCAACACGTCATTGGTTCAGCACCTTACAGTTGCATTATTTTTGCTGCTCTGAATGGTAAGAAGTTGATGTGGGCAACACTGCCTGGGCTCAGTTTTCTTTTTATGAGTAGCCCACTGGAATTTTAGCAGGTGAACCTACACTCAAACATTACTGGGGAGGGAGAAAAATTCCCTTTTCATTTCATTTCATTATATATCATTTCCCAGTAAGCTTTAACCTTACTACAAGACCATCACGTGATAAAAAGAACCTTCTTTCTCTTTACATTTATTTGATTTATACATTTTTTGCCAACTTACTTGGTATTAGTTTCCATCAACATATCATTTTCATATCATTTTTTCTTAGACCATAACATGCTGTAAATTTTATATCCATATTCCACAATCGTTCCCATGCTTCCACGTCTATATTATGACCCCTATATTATGACCCCTTACCGCTAGGTCCAGTAGTGGACGACTCTGGGGTTGCGGTGCTCATCTTGCTTTACAGGCCGAGGGAGCCGGCGTTTGTCCGCAGACAGCTTCCGGGTCATGTGGCTAGCATGACTAAGCCGCTTCTGGCAAACCAGAGCAGTGCACAGAAACGCCATTTACCTTCCCGCTGAAGCGGTACCTATTTATCTACTTGCACTTTGACGTGCTTTCGAACTGCTAGGTTGGCAGGAGCAGGGACCGAGCAATGGGAGCTCACCCTGTCACGGGGATTCGAACCGCCGACCTTCTGATCGGCAAGCCCTAGGCTCTGTGGTTTAGACTACAACGCCACTTGCGTCCCTTTATTGCCCAATGTATCATTGAAGCTTTTACTTGCTCATCCTTTGTCTCCCATTCCTATAATATCTTACACATTTTAGACAGCACTTTTACATTAAATTCCAACAGGTCTCTCTCTGGTGCCCATGGGAACACTGCCAATGCCCTCCACATTGTCACCCACATAGGAGGGAGCAAATGCATGGGTGTCAATGCAGACACACTGTAAGGACAGGTTCCTGCATATATCCAACAACAACAGTGTGAAAGAATTGTCCACTCGCAAGAGTTCCTGTGGCACCGGCTGCAATGACACAACTACCGCAAAACCCCAGGCAACCTTGCAGCCAGTGGTTCATATCCCCTTATACCACACACTGCTAACAAATGCTGCCTTTGAATTAGTAGGCATCACTCTTTCGCTCGCCCCATACAGTGGTACCTCTTTTTGTGGACACGATCCATTCCGGGGTGCCGTTCGCACCCCGAAAAGTCCACAACCAGAGTGGCACTTTTGCGCACGTGCGAAGCACCGATAGAGTGCTTCTGCACATGCATGAAGTGAGCAGAATGCTTCTGCGCATGTGCGAACTGCGCAGAACGCTTCTGTGCATGTGTGAACTGTGCAGAACGCTTCTGCGCATGCGCGCACGGCGAAATCCGAAAGTAAACTCTTCTGGGGTTGCCGCGTTCTTAACATGAAAAAAACACATCCTGAAGCTGCTGTAACCCGAGGTATGACTGTATTTGTCACACGCAGCACTGCTTCCATTCCGCTGCAGTTTCCCTCCCACCAAAAATGACATTATGTGTCTCGCTGGCCACTGTGGCAAGATTACCTTGCCATTACATTATCCCACCCCATTCATTTCAGTGCAAAGGGGGGCAGGAGAGATGTAATCAATTTTGTACCATTTGTGGACTGAAAGCAACAACAACAAGTGTGCAAGCACACAAAATCTCATACCAAGAACAAACTTAGTTGGTCTCTAAAGTGCTACTGCAAGGAATTTTTTATTTTGTTTTGTTTTGACTATGGCAGACCATCACAGCTACCTACCTGTAACAAGGCCAAATACTGAATGTATTCACTAAGTTGCTCCTGTTTCCAATTTTTCTGGAATTCCTCTACATCCCTACTTAGAATACAAGACAAACAATGAAAGGAGAAGCTATATAAGATTGGGGGGGGGGTAAGAAAAACCACTGAAGAATAAGTGCTTTTGCTGAACACTTGATAGGGATAGCAATTAGGATGGAGAACAAAGGAAGCCACAGGTGCATTTTGAGAGCAGCAGTGTCCAGAACTTCATTGCATTGGGTATGGATTTCAAAATACGATAAACAAATTCAAGCCCCATCGTGACGAAATGGGGGGTGGGGTGAGGACTGCTCCACCCAGCTTTTGCGTGTCAGGGTGGAGGAGAGAAGGGGCCCCCAGGATTCGAATCCACACCGCCAATTAGAGCTTGCCCCAAATATCCCCTCAATTCTTCATAAGTTATCTTCAGGGAGAGGAGCTGTTTTACAACAGTTTCTCGAGGGCAGGACTCCCCATTAGCCGCAGTGGCTGCATGAAAACAGAGACATGATTCCATTGACTCGTGTACTCGGCCGTGGGCCAGGCTACTCTCGCAGCCGATACCAACTGCACTGGTTTCACGAATGGTGGACAAAAAAGTCCTAATGAGAGAAAGAGAGATGGCGAACTCAAGAAAATTATAGAGAGGTACTTCATTATCCTTCCCTCTCTTGGGTAGCAGAGGAAAAAAAATAATTAGAACAAATTTAACAATTCTCTGTCAAAAAGGCTCTTAGTGGAAGTGAAATGGCAAAGATTAACACAGGAGATTAGTCTTAATTTTTGGAGGACTTCAGCTTGGTGGTTGCTGTATCCAGGGCACATAGAAGATTCCTGGCAAGCTCTACGTGGTGGATTGAAATGCCTGTTTCTTCAGCTCTGAGCATAGGCTTCGAACACTTGACTTAAAATAGAAATCCATTACCCAGCACTTAGCCTGCACAGGAGTTGTTGGAACAGAAGTGGAATGAAGCGCATAAGTCCTTCAAGCCTGAGCCCCTTGAGATATGCATAACTCTCATCAACATAAATGTGTTTACGACGAGGGCCTGCCCGGTGCTTTTGTACAAATGCGCCTTTCTGTTGTGTTATAATTCACGAGAAGGGAAACTTTTCTGCGTACGCAGAGGATATTTTCCTTTGAGCCAAAGCCCGTAATTAATTATTGTGCACCTGTGTTTTCCTTTTTCATTTTGGGGAGAAATAATAATTAGCCTCATCATGGGAAGTGGGAGCAAATTAAAGAGTCGCTGTTATCAGAAAAAGGGAGCACGCAGACCTCTAACCACTGGTGATTACATGGTCTGCAGGTGGAAAACAAACTGCAAATGTCAATATGTGCTACCTGAATTTCTATAAAGGGAAACCATAAGCATTCTGTGTCCAGGGCAGCTGTCTAGTAGCTCCATCTGGTACACAGGCTCAGACCCTACCGGCCCGCAGACTGTCTAGAGTGCACACTGAGAATATGGAGAGTGGTAATGAATGCGGAGGTATTCTGTGGGTAACAGATCACATAGGAGACAGAATGGTGTGGAGGACTCCCTGGTCCTGAATGGGGTAACTGTGCCCCTGAAAGAGCAGATGTGCAGCCTGGGAGTCATTTTGGACTCACAGCTGTCCATGAAGGTGCAAGTCAATTCTGTCTCCAGAGCAGCTGTCTACCAGCTCCATTTGGTCCGCAAGCTGAGACCCTACCTGCCTGTGGACTGTCTTGCCAGAGTGGTGCATGCTCTGGTTATCTCCCAGTTGGACTACTGCAATGCGCTCTACGTGGGGCTACCTTTGAAGGTGACCCGGAAACTACAATTAATCCAGAATGCAGCAGCTAGACGGGTGCCTGGGAGTGGCTGCCAAGACCATATAACACTGCTCCTGAAAGACCTACATTGGCTCCCAGATCCTGAAGCTGAGGCTCCAATACTTTGGCCACCTCATGAGAAGAGAAGACTCCCTGGAAAAGACCCTGATGTTGGGAAAGATTGAGGGCACCGGGAGAAGGGGACGACAGCGGACGTGATGGTTGGACAGTGTTCTCGACGCTACCAACATGAGTTTGACCAAACTGCGGGAGGCAGTGGAAGACAGGAGTGCCTGGCGTGCTCTGGTCCATGGGGTCACGGAGAGTCAGACATGACTAAATGACTAAACAACAACAACAAAATTATTATTATTATTATTATCGTTGTTACAATGAATGCATGGAAAGGATCATATGTGCTGATCTACCACATGTGTACTACAGTACACATAGTGCTAACCACTTCTAGGGGTTGATGGGGCTCTTCCACCTGGGAAGGGAGCCCATCTAGGAGAAGGAAAACTCTGATCCTAAATCTCCACTGCCTTGTGGGATATCTTTGGGAGGAGAAAAGTCTAAGGTGTAAACCCTACATGAATCCAGAGTGGAGTCCCTATGTATAAGGCTTTGGGGAATTGCCTCCCTCCCTCCATGGCAGTGGATAAGAAAATCAAATGAAAGAAATGACTTACCAAGTTAGAATCTTTAAAAATCACAGTGAGAGAAGACAGAACACGTCTCCTAGGAATGGCGGTGCTCCCAATTAAGGGTCACTCCATCCCTATTAATCTATGTCACTCTTATGTCTTATAATCTGAGTTTGTATCCTCTGCGCTTTCTGTTCTGGCACTTTCTGAGCTATCCATGTCTTTGTACAAGAGGGGTGGAGGCTGTCCAGAGACTGTGAATCTGTTAACCCTCTCTCTTCCATTGTTTCTTTTCCTAGCTGTTCCCCATCCAGTATTTCCCAGCTACTGCCTTCTGAACTATGCCCCTCTGCAAACCACTGCTCACAATCTATACTGTCCACCTGTTCCTGGGAAGATTCAGGATCAGGTTGGAGGGAGGAGGTGGCTCCCACCATTCTTCTTCAGTGCATCCCTCCTCAGTACAGTCTCTGACACTAAGACGGTTGGATGGCATCTTGAACGCCTCCTTCTGGCAACTCCAGGTTGGTGCCAAACATATTGCGATGCTTTCCTTTTGACTACATCAGCAAGACCAAGAGGTCTGCGTAGCCTAAGACCTCTATATACACTGCCCAGGTTTGCACTCCAGAGAGGTCACTTTGGTGCTGTTATCACAGAAGTTTGGCTTCACTGCTGGAGGGGCACTCTGCTGTTCCTTGAGAAAGATGGATGCCAACAACTACCACTTCCACACAAGTTGGGTTCTTTCCATAGGATCAGGAACCCTTTTTCTCTAGGGTTCACCTTTACACAGAAAGAGCTTTACATCTAAGGTAAAAGGTAAAGGTAAAGGACCCCTGGATGGTTAAGTCCAGTCAAAGGCGACTATGTGGTTATGGTGCTCATCTCGCTTCCAGGTCGAGGGAGCTGGCGTCTGTCCACAGACAGCTTTCCAGCTCTTGTGGCCTGCATGACTAAGCCACTTCTGGTGCAACGAGACACTGTGACGGAAACCAGAGCGCACAGAAACGCCATTTACCTTCCCCCCACAACGGTACCTATTTATCTACTTGCACTGACGTGCTTTCAAACTGCTAGGTTGGCAGGAGCTGGGGCAGAGCAGCTGGAGCTCACTCCATTGCAGGGATTCGAACCGCCAACCTTTTGATCGGCAAGCCCCAGAGGCTCAGTGGTTTAGACCACAGCGCCACCCACATCCGATGTTTACATCTGCATGTAGGATCTATGCACATTTTAAGAAGAACACATGGAGGTGGTGGTGGTGGTGGTGGGAGCTGTAGGTAATCAGCATGGGCTAAAGTTTCTGAAAAAGGGATGTGGGTGGCGCTGTGGGTTAAACCACAGAGCCTAGGGCTTGCCGATCAGAAGGTCAGCGGTTCGAATCCCCGCGACGGGGTGAGCTCCCGTTGTTTGGTCCCTGCTCCTGCCAACCTAGCAGTTCGAAAGCATGTCAAAGTGCAAGTAGATAAATAGGTACCGCTCTGGCAGGAAGGTAAACGGCATTTCCGTGTGCTGCTCTGGTTTGCCAGAAGTGGCTTAGTCATGCTGGCCACATGAACTGGAAGCTGTACGTCGGCTCCCTCAGCCAGTAAAGCAAGATGAGCGCCGCATCCCCAGAGTCGTCCACGAATGGACCTAACAGTCAGGGGTCCCTTTACCTTTATTAAAGTTTCTGAAAACAAGGGGAGAAAAGAGTTGTGTGATTTTCATAGACTCAGTGTGTCCTTGGGACTGCAGCAAGGGGGAAAGGATTAACCCATTCCCTGAGTGCGGTGGTTTCAGCACGGATTCCTGGGTGCTATTTGCAATTATAGAAAGATTCACACAGTTTAGGATGTGATGTGTCTAGCATAATGTGCAGCTTTGTCCTGACTTTGGTTGCTGTCTCTCCTGACACAAATGGTTTAAAACTAGCAAAAACTTGCATTGCACAGATAGGGAGGGAGGGAGAAACTGTGAGGTTCTGTCAGTTTTTGGATCTCCATGCAAATTTGTTGCTACCTGCTGTGTAAAATATTGTTGACATCAATTTGCAATTGTGATGTTTTCTGCCTGAAGTGACTCAAGGAATTTGCATGATTAAATGGCTGTGTTCCATATATAAAAAAATATGCTTTCCTTTCTTCATGGTTTCTGAAGGAGTGTTCTGTGCTACTTTGCAATCGAGTGCCAGAAGAAGTTGGGCCAAGAAAAAGTAGGATCGATCTTAGCTACATTTTTGTGCTTCTATTTCTTCTCAAGTGCATGGCATTATTTTTCTTCCTTCCTGGATTTCATTATTCCAGTCTTTCCCCATACCTCTGAACTTGAGTGTACAGGAAGCTGAACCTGATTATTTGCCTGTCAGGCTCTGTTCAAGTGAAGTGGCTTGAATGGCTGCACAAGCATAGACTCTGGAGGTTGGAATATAGTCCATCTGGGCTCTCCGAATAAGTCTATAGCTAACTGCTGATGCCTGCCAGACAGCAGCTTTTCATTCAGAATTTGGAGTAAATAGAAGGCCAAACACCACATGGTGCAGGAGATCTGTGACTACATCCCCTGATTTCTAGATTCAGATGTTTTTTGGTAATGTTGCATATCTGTCAGTGGGGCGAGGGTAGCATACACAGACCCACTGGGTTTGGATAGAGGTTCTGGACTGTCCAGATGATAAGACTCTTGTCTCACAAAGGAAAGTAGAGCAATACATTTGGCACCAGCTTGGCTGCAGCAGTTGCCAGAAGGAGGCATCTAATAATAATAATAATAATAATAATAATAATAATAATAATAATAATTTTTATACCCCCACCCATCTGGCTGTGTTTCCCCAGCCATTCTTCTTCTTCTTCTTCTTCTTCTTCTTCTTCTTCTTCTTCTTCTTCTTCTTCTTCTTCTTCTTCTTCTTCTTCCGTGGTCACTCATAGCCCAGTAAGATTGTCTTCCATAAACATGGTCTTAACAGTGAGTCTGTAAGTGACTGTGGAAGCCAATTCTGGATTTACACATCCTTCCACAGTTGGGACATTGGTTTCCGGGTGGGAGTTGATCATGGTGAGGGTTTGCCAAGCATGCCTTCCTCTTAGTACGTTTCTGCCTTTCGTCCTGAGTTTGAGCGTCTTCAAAACCCATGGCACCTGGTAAAGGCTGTTCTCCAATTGGAGCGCTCGCAGGCCAGTGTTTCCCAGTTGTTGGTGTTTTGTTTACAACAGTAATATATTTTTCTAGATTTTCCTTGAGGTGTCGAAGGCACCACCCAACTGTCTTAGGGACAGTTTGTGTAAGGTTTGCTCCTTGGTCTTAGATGTCCCGCAAGGAAGTGGGTATCGATTGTTCCTTGGAGTTTACTCCCAAAGCCTTTCTCCCCTGTCTCAGAGCCTTTGAAGCAAACAAGCTGAAAGATTTGCATGGTCCTCAGTCTATGGTACACCCCTGCATCACAGTCCCCGGGACCCTTCAAGGCTGATGGTGATGATACACATAATAGTCTTACCTAGGAAAATGTAAAAAAAAAAAAAAAAAAAAGAGAGAGAGAGAGATGTTCTTAGGGAAGACCACTGGGGTGGGATCTAATCCTATTCTCTGCTTTTCATTGCCTAGGCCACTTGTGATGTAGTGTGGTGTAGTGGTTAAGAGCGGCAGACTCGTAATCTGAGGAACTGGGTTTGCGTCTCCGCTCCTCCACATGCAGCTGCTGGGTGACCTTGGGCTAGTCACACTTCTCTGAAGTCTCTCAGCCCCACTCACCTCACAGAGTGTTTGTTGTGGGGAGGAAGGGAAAGGAGAATGTTAGCCACTTTGAGACTCCTTCGGGTAGTGATAAAGTGGGATATCAAATCCAAACTCCTCCTCCTCCTCCTCCTCTTCTTCTTGTCCTGTTAACTACAATGTGCTGTTTTGTATCTAGACCATGAATAGAGTATCACGTACTGGCAGACGTTCAGGTTTTGGCCACACCAGAAATAGTTGGAATTTGTTGTTGTTTAGTTGTTTAGTCGTGTCCGACTCTTCATGACCCCATGGACCAGAGCATGCCAGGCACTCCTGTCTTCCACTGCCTCCCACAGTTTGGTCAAATTCATGTTGGTCACTTTAATAATAATAATAATAATAATAATAATAATAATAATAATAATAATAATTTATTTATACCCTGCCCATCTGGCTGGGTTTCCCCAGCCACTCTGGGTGGCTTCCAACAGAATATTAAAATGCATTAATATATTAAACATTAAAAGCTTCCATAACAGAGCTGCCTTCAGATGTATAACACTGTCCAACCATCTCATCCTCTGTTGTCCTCTTCTCCTTGTGTCCTCAATCTTATCTAACATCAGAGTTTTTTCCAGAGTCTTCTCTTCTCATGAGGTGGGCAAAGTATTTGAGTCTCAGCTTCAGGATCTGTCCTTCCAGTGAGCACTCAGGGTTGATTTCCTTCAGAATCGATAGGTTTGATCGTTTGGTCTTTTTGCAGGACTCTCAAGAGTCTCCTCCAGCTCCTCCACACACAATTCAAAAGCATCAATTCTCCAGTGATCAGCCTTCTCTATGGTCCAGCTCTATGGTCCAGCTCTCACTTCCATACATCACTACTGGGAAAACCATAGATCTATACAGATCTTTGTCACCAATAAGATTTATTCATGGTTATTTATGGATCACTGCCTTATTGTGGCGAAGGGTCTTGAATAACTCAGAGAAGCTATGAGCTATGCCGTGCAGGACCACCCAAGATGGACAGGTCATAGCCGAGAGTTTAGACTAACTGTGATCCACCTGGAGAAGGAACCGGCAAGCCACTCCAGTATCCCTGCCAAGAAAATTCCATGGACAATAACAACAGGCCTTTTATATACAGAGATACTATTCCTCTTCTACGAAGTGTGGGTGGCCAGTTCTTTGGGAAGCCTTTTCCTCCCAATAAATCCACATGGGAATGGTAACATCAATGAAAGCACAGCGCTCTGCCTTTGACCCTTTCGCCACCTCATCAATGTCCTCTTTGGTACTAACACAGATAGACAGCCTTTGATGAATTCTCTGCCGTCTGAGAGAGACAGAAAGTCAATCTGATGTTCTGCTTCCCAATTTTGCAAGATAACAATTAGCGCTAATGGTTTGTCAACAGTTTCCTAGTACATGGCTCTGCACTGGTGGTCAGGCAGAGCCTAGCAGGGACATCAAAATGAAATGAAGCTGGTGCCTCATCGATGTCATGGGGTCAAACACAGACCCCAATTCTACAGTGAAGACAGAGAGTGAAGAGTGAGTTTGCTTTCCTTAAAGATATAGATCATGGGATGCAGGGTGGCAAAGCAAGGTCATTTGAAAGTTCTTGTGAAGTAGAAGCCTTAGAAAAGGCTTAGGGCGGGTCTACTCTCGTTGTTTTTAACATTAAGAAAGGGTTAAGGAATGGTTTTCATAACGTAGATGGACACATGACATCCTACTTTTAACATTCATAATGCGTTATTAAAATGCGACACCAGAGCAACCAGTAACTGGCATTAAGGAAACAGCGTTCTGATGGGGAAAACAAAGGTAAGAAACACTTTTAATTTACAAGTATGCCCTGTGACATTGTAGAACGATATATCTAATAGCGTTCTAATAATGTTAAACAGGTCAGTGTAGATCCAGCCAAACTGGAATTTCATATGCAGAAGCTCCATTTAACGTAAAGTAAGCAAAACATAAAGTGCCCATTCACTTCTCTGGGACTTTCAGGGGATTTTTTAATTCCACCAGCATCCGCTCCCACAAAATAGAAGCAATCTACCATAAGCCTAGTGCAACCTTTTTATCTTTTTGAACTCAATGAATTTTCCATTTGCAACGTGGCCTGTTAGTGAGAAATGACGAAAGCCCAATTGGGCATGACGAAACCCTTCTGTTACTGAAAATAATTTCATAAGCTGCAGCTCCTATACCTCAACTGCAAACGACCCTTCTCCTCATGAAAACAACATTTCAAATGGATTGTAGAAGTTGATTTTTTGGGTAGCAGTAATATAGCCTGGTCGGTCCAGTTTAAGAACAATTTTCCCACTTATGAGGTATTTGGTCCATTGAAGCCTTCATAAGTTGGCATCAGTAGGGAAGATGAACAAGGCCTTTACAGTGGTGGCTCTGGTTCTGCAGAACTTCTTTCCCACAGAAATATGCTGTTGCTCATCTTTGTCTGCCTTTCAGGTGCAAGCTTATAATGTGTTGTTTAACAAAGCTTTTTAAATATGATTTGGCTTTGACTGGTAAATTGTGATGTTTTGTGTGTACACGCACACACGATTGTGTTTCTAAGTTACGGAAATAAGATTTTAAATATTTTAAATAAGTAAATAAACAATTTAAAAAAACAGGAAACACTTTTATCTGGAGTAAGGGGTTCTCACTTGCATGTGAAAGGTAAAGGGACCCCTGACCATTAGGTCCAGTCGCGGACAACTCTGGGGTTGCGGAGCTCATCTCACTTTACTGGCCGAGGGAGCCCTCATACAGCTTCCGGGTCATGTGGCCAACATGACTAAGCCGTTTCTGGAGAACCAGAGCAGCACATGGAAACGCCATTTACCTTCCTGCTGGAGTGGTACCTATTTATCTACTTGCACTTCATGCTTTCGAACTGCTAGGTTGGCAGGAGCAGGGAGCTCACCCCGTCGTGGGGATTCTGATCAGTAAGCCCTAGGCTCTGTGGTTTAACCCACAGCGCCACCCGCGTCCCTTGCATGTTACGCCTTCCTAAATGTACAGGTGGCTATATATCAAGGTTTTTTTGTCTTCTTCTCCCATGCAAGACTTCAACTGAGGGTCTGCTTCAGTTGCCATAGACTAGGGAAAGTTAAAAAGCGGATTAAAAAACCCAGGAATTTTTATGGTGGTCATCATTGTGGAATTCTCTACCAAAGAGGCCCACCTTGTTCAGTTTCTTTTATACCACTATTAAAAGATCCCAGCGTAATCCCAGTGTAAATTTTTGTATGCCTGTTTGGTCTTTAGGTGTTTTAAGTATGGATGGTTTAATGCCAATAAATTTATCTGTAGGACTAAAAAACTCAAAGAGACTTGTAGCGCCTTACAGGCTAGCCAACCGAAATAAATAATGCAAAATAGCTTAAAAATACAGAATAAATAACGTGGAATTGGACATATAATGCAAATTTCCTCAGTTTTCATAATTTACATGGAATACAGCTTTTCTTCATGCCGGTTTTTTGTGGGGAGGGGGGCAGAGTTCACACACCCCTAGTAATAAGGTACATTTCAAAAAGCTAACTCAGAAATCTGTAAAGAAAATTCCTGTGAAAATAGATATACAAAAGATACCGTGACGGGGCATAGCAAACAAGGTAGACAGGCTTTTTACTGAAAGATTAGGAAATGGCAAACAAACATTAAGACTTAAATACTGCATTAGTATTCGTGCAGGATTTTATCGGGATCAGGGTATAATTGTTCCTGGCAGTGTACAAGATGTAATGAACATTTCTTTGCCCCAGAGATCCTAGCCCTAAAACTGGGGTCAAGTTACAATCTGGGGACAGGAACGGCAACAGGTAGAAGTGAGAGTAACAGGAGAAAAGGAATTTGTATACACACTGGTACTTATTTACATTGTGGGTGTTCCACTGGGCTCTTTTCTCACTCAGACAAGTGGTCAAGGGACAGTAATTAATCACAAAGAAGTTCTGAGATGTTAATTAATCACTTGCAGGCCACCTGCCTTGTCAAATTAAATGAGAATAACAATCCTCGGCTATGTGGAAATCAGAATTTCTTTGCAGTTATTGTATGAAGACTGCTTTGCGTAGAATAGAAAATAAGAGGAAAATGTAAATAAGGGTGCACAACTAGAAGTGGCAGAATCTAGGTCAGGTCGTGCTGGTTTAATATTGCTGCTCGCCACCCTAATCACTGAGTGGTGTGAGATACCAGGGGTTCCCAGCACCTACGCAGCGTTTGTGTTTCCTTTGGGGAATGAGGCACAGTGGAGATTGTGGTGTCTTTAGGATATATGGTTTATTTACACATTTATACAACCTGAGCTTATGATGGAGGGGTTCACAGCATCACAGCATTAACAAGACCCCAAGAGGTCTTCCATAGCCACAGCCTTGGATTCCAACAGAAATCAAGCATGGCTCTGTCTCCCAGCTGCCCAGCCTGCAGCCTAGCTTCTAGCTTGGACGTACCCAACTCTCAACAACCCTGCCTTTTGTCTTTTTAACTGCCTGTGAGTTGAGGCACAGAACCACTTCCTTTCCCCCCTTAATGTCCGGTATTTAGAGGGCCACTACCTCACGAGGTAAAGGCGCTGTGGTTTAAACCACTGAGCCTCTTGGGCTTGCTGATCAGAAGATCGGCAGTTTGAATCCCCGTGATGAGTGAGTTCCTGTTGCTCTATCTCAGCTCCTGACAACCTAGCAGTTCGAAAGCATGGCAGTGTGAGTAGATAAATAGGTACTGCCACAGTGTGAAGGTAAACAGTGTTTCCGTGCACTGCTCTGGTATCCATCACGGTGTTCTGTTGCACCAGAAGCGGCTTAGTCATGCTAGCCACATGACCCAGAAAGCTGTCTGTGGACAAATGGCGTCTCCCTTGGTCTGACATCGAGATGAGTGCTGCAACCCCATAGTCACTTTTGACTGGACTTAACCGTCCAGGGGTCCTTTACCTTTTACCTCACCAGGATGCTAGCCTGGCCATTCCAAGAATCAAATCTGTGCTGGATCCAGGAATTATAAAGGGACTCAAACATACAGCCTGTCTCACCCCCCAAACCCCTGGACATTACTTTATATAAAGTAATATAAAGTGGATGTGTTTAAAGGGCATCAGAAGAGGAGCACACGCATGCTTTCCATCCTAAATCTAAGTGTGTTCACCAGGTACAAGAATTGCCCCTCATCCTCTGTCATTGGGAAGCAACCCAATCTGTTTCCTCAACTTGTTATTCAGGTCTGAATCAGAGCCTGCTAAATATGAAGCTCTTTTCTTCCATTGATTATAACGAGGAATCTAAAAATGGCTATAACTCTTTCCTTTCAAACAAGTGGGTGAAATGTTCAAGCAAAGGATCCACTCTAGAATCCCTTGTGAAGGGGTGAAGTCTGTCAGCTGTCGGAACAATTGATGCAGTGGATCTCTCACAAGGGCAGAAGGGAGCAAGTTAAATCAAGATCACTTGGGTAAGTGAGTATTAATAGTTTGGCTATAAATGACACAACTGGAATGTTACTCAAGTAGGGTTAGCTTAGTGAATCAGTAAGGAGTACCAGACATAGAGGGAGGAGGGGGGAAACTTCCATAAAAATGTTAATGTTACTAGAGAACCATCATTCAACATAATGAAAACCAAAGAGATGAGGATGAAACTTTGGACTAGCAAGTTGAACGCAGGCAGAAGAAAACAACAGGAAAAGAATAATAATAATAATAAACAATTAGGCATGCTGCACATGCAGAAGTGGGTGGCATCTTAAGAAAAGTTTGCAGAAACCTAAGGAAAAAATAAAAGAAAACAAATGAAATGAAAATTAAATTCTTGTTTCTTGTTCTTACTGTTTTCTCGTACTTTCCACTTAGTCTTTAAGGTTCAATCTTAGTCTGCTTTTAGGATTTCAGTTAAACCACTCTCTATTAGATATTCTTTAAATACTCTCCATTCCCTCCAAACCTCCTGGGTCGTCTGTCCTCTTATTTTGCCCGTTGTTTTGGCTAACTGTAAGAATTACAGCTGTATGTTATGTTAAAGAAGTTAATTAAGAAATACAAAAAGGATAATTGGAAGTTTAGAGGTTGAGTGTTATGAAGTGTTGCAAGATAGGTGAGAATAAATGTGTATACATGTAAGATGTCTGAAAGTATGAATGTAATGTATGTATGTAATGTATGTGTGTTAATAGTTGTAGATTTTTTTAGTTGTTATGATTTTAAACAATAAAGAGATTGATATCAAAATTATTTAAAAAAAAAAGAAATGAAAATTAAATAACGAAAGTTTTTTTTTTTTTTAGAGAACAGAAAAGCCTTAGAATACAAAGGCGCAAATAAATCACACGCAAACTCTACAACTGAACGGGGTGTGTGTGTGTGTGAAATGCGCAAAGCACCTATAATGCAAACTCACCTAAAGTTTTTCAAACTAAAAAGCAGGACAATTTTTTGATTGTGGGAGACTGTCTTATGAATTGGGCAAATCAAATCAAATCAAAACAAAACAAAACTTCTCCCTTTTCTTTTCAATAAGTTACTCCTTGTTTTAAGAAATGGGATGGAATAAGCTTATGAATAAGCACATGGACAATGGACACAGACCAGAAATAGACTGATCTGTCCATCACCACCAATGACCTTAAATGTTATTCCAAGTTATAATCCTTAACTAGTAGATATGTTTGCCTTTGAGTTTTGAGATGGTTAAATAAATTACGAATGTTTACTTATGTTTACTTTGTGGTCATAGTAGTGAGCAGTGTGTTCCGCAGATTATCCTAATGTGTTACATGGGTCCCTCAATCAAAAAGGGTTAAAAGCAACCATCTTAGGCAAAAAAAAAATATATCCAGTAAAAAGCAGAGAAACTTGAAGGCTAGGAACCCGGCAAGGCTGCATTTTTCATATGAAATGGAACCAGAACTTTTGTTGCCAGGAAACTAGTGTGAAGTATTATGTGCTATAGTTGATGGTGGCTTTTGACTCAGTTGTCTAAGAGCAGATGAACTATCACAATATATACAGCCCTGGTGACAAATATGCTATTCTGTCCATTTTCCTTCCAAACTTTTAAAAAGATCTAAGCCCAATATTATTTATTTTGCTTCAGATTGCATCAGTTATGAGTTCCCACTCTTGGTCCTTCTTGAGGATCAATAGACAATTTGGAAAGTGCCTGTAATTTATTCATCAGGCATTTCACACATACTGAAGGCACATTACACTGAGGAACAAAAAGCCTGTATCAGTATCGATCCATATTTTGTAATGACATCCAGCCTATTAAGAAATGAGCCAACAATGACTTTTTTGAAAGCAAACTCATCACCGAAGCCATGGGACAAAAGTAAAATCCTAATGAAGCCAATATGAATATCTTTGGCTGGAAATGTTCTATGTCTATAAAGTTTTTGGTTTTCAAAAACATATTCTTCAGCCTATAATACATTGTCTTAGAGTTCTGGTTACCAATGATATTTCTCGCAAATTTGACTCTTCTCAATTGCTGGGTGGACAAAGTTTCTCTCTGAGGTCAAGATAAAAAGTGACCTCACAATCAGGCTTCAAGAAAGTTTGTCTGGCCTTAGTAGTCAACTAAAATGTTGTGGTTGCCAGGATGCTACCCCTCCTCTAAAGAGTGGGTTCTTATCCAATATAGTTTATATATATAATTTTTATTAAATTTTCTGTTTTACAATTTAGAATATTCATTTAAACAACCTTAAAATGTCAATGACTTCCCTTCTTCTCTTTCCATGGTTCATTTTGCATATCATAAATCCCTGCATATTTTACATAAACTAAACCATTCAGTATTCCATTATTACATCTATCAAAACTTGTTTACACTGTTGAATTTATCTTAATGCTGCCAACGTTTTCAAGTGAACACAATTTTCCTCCATATAGTCAATAAACATTTTCCAAACTTCTTTAAACGTATGTTCTTGTTTTCTTATTCTACATGTTAAATCTGCAAGCTGTGCATATTCCATCAGTTTAAATTGCCATTCTTCTTTAGTTGGGACCTCGCTCGTTTTCCATTTTTAAAATACTTTTTATTTATTAAATTAAATCCATACATAGTCTTTAATACATGTATTAAACTTTGAATATTAACACCATTAGATATTAGTTTATACTTATAAATGCACGTGCTCTTTTCTTATATTAATTAAACTAGACAAAGATATATTAAAGTAATAAATTCACAAATATATAAATGCCAGCTTCCTGACCTTTCCCAAAGTACTTTACATTTACATTTACAATTTCTTACTTTATTCTTACTATAGTCTCTAGTACTTTCTTAAAACATTTCATACCATATACCCTTATATAATAATACTAGCTGCCCGGCCACTCGTTGCTGTGGTTTATTTTGTGGAAACAGCCCTGAGACTTCCCTGTCACCTTCCCCCCCCTCCTGTTTCCCCTCCCTCTCCTCTGTTGTCACGGACTTTCTCTCTCTTTAGTTCGTACGCGGTTTCCGTCTGACGACCCCCCTCCCTCCATTTCCTATCTGCTCCTGGGTGCCTGACCCTCCCCCCCACTGGAAGGAGACCCCGTTTTCGCTTCCAGTTATCTCCCGCTTGGACTACTGCAATGCGCTCTATGTGGGGCTACCTTTGAAGGTGACCCGGAAACTGCAATTAATCCAGAATGCGGCAGCTAGACTGGTGACTGGGAGTGGCCACCAGGACCACATAACACCGGTCCTGAGAGATCTACATTGGCTCCCAGTACGTTTCCGAGCACAATTCAAAGTGTTGGTGCTGACCTTTAAAGCCCTAAACGGCCTCGGTCCTGTATACCTGAAGGAGCATCTCCACCCCCATCGTTCAGCCCAGACACTGAGGTCCAGCCTGAGGGCCTTCTGGTGTTCCCTCACTGCGAGAAGCAAAACTACAGGGAACCAGGCAGAGGGCCTTCTCGGTAGTGGCGCCCGCCCTGTGGAACGCCCTCCCATCAGAGGTCAAAGAGATAAACAACTACCTGACATTCAGAAAATACCTGAAGGCAGCCCTGTTTAGGGAAGTTTTTAATCTGTGATATTTTAAATGTATTTTAATATTTGATTGGAAGCCGCCCAGAGTGGCTGGGGAGACCCAGCCAGATGGGCGGGGTACAAATAAATTATTATTATTATTATTATTATTATTATTATTATTATTATTATTATTATTAAATGGTTGGCCGGTATACGTGCTCTGCGGTGATCCAGTGAAGGGGTGAGGGTGTGGCTGCCTACCTGCCAGCGAATGGCCAAACTGGTAGGCTTTGTATAGGGAGACCCAGACAGATGGGCGGGGTACAAATAATAAATTATTATTATTATTATTATTATTATTATTATTATTATTATTATTATTATTCCCTTCCCACAGCTTTTCCATTTGAAATGCTGCCTGTCTGAGGTAAAAATGATAGTTACGCTGCCTGTGCACACGACCCTGGTTTCGGTGGTGACGGCGGCAAAAGTTAGCCTACGCCGGAGGTAGTTGAGGTGTTTGTTGATTGGATGTTGGAGAGGAGGAGGAGGGGATAGGAGCTGCTCATTGGCTGGACTGAGGTAGTTGAGGTGTTTATTGATTGGATGTTGGAGAGGAGGAGGAGGGGATAGGAGCTGCTCATTGGCTGGCACAAATTCAACATTTTAGGTGGGTTAGGTGTGTTTTTTCCATGATCCACCTGGCTAAGAACCTTCCCCTATACCCATGGAACGTTGTGTGAAATTTTGAGCGTAATCGGTCCAGCGGTTTAGGAGAAAGGCTGTCACGAACAAACATCCACCCCTTTTTACATTTTTATATATAGAGATATAATTTATACAAGAGTCATTCAAATGCTGCCATGGAAATTATATCATTATTATCTTTTTGTAAATATTTCTTGAACACATCCCATTTTTTAACAAATAGTTGTTTTGTATTTCCCCTTAGTGTATTTGTCAATTGAGCCAACTCTGCATAGTCTAATAACTTATTTTGCCGTTCCTTTACTATTGGTACTTTCCCCCCTTTCCAGTTTGATGTGATTAATAACCGGGCAGCGGCTATTGCATATAAAAAGATTTCTCTTATTTTGGGGGGGATGTCACTGCTTAGGATTCCAAGAAGGAAAGCCTCTGGTTTCTTTGCAAATGTTAATTTAAATATTTTTTTCATCGCATCATAAATGAGATTCCAAAACTCTTAAATTTTTCGGCAGGTCCACCACATATGGTACATATCTCCTTTTGTTTCTCCACATCGCCAACATTTGTCTGATTTTTTTTGTACATCTTGGAGAGTTTTGATGGTGTAAGGTACCATCTGAATTGGATTTTCATCATATTTTCTTTAATTGTGTAGCATGCCGTAAAGTTCATATTAGTTTTCCAGAGGGCTTCCCATTCGCTCATCATGATGGTATGTCCGATGTCCTGTGCCCATCTAATCATTACTACCTTCACCTCCTTCTCCTTGACTTCCCAGTTGTTTTCCATTTTTGGGCTAACCAAACACAGGCCACAGTAGTAGCATACATAAATAACCTTTTTTGACACCTGGGAATTTCCATCTGAATTATTCCTAACAAAAAAGGACTCTGGTTTTTTGAGGAAAGTACTTTTAAACTTTTTTTTTTTCAATTCATTGTGGATCATTTCCCAATACTCTTTTACCCCTTTACAGATCCACCACATATGCAAGAACGTTCCCTCCACCTCTTTGCATCTCCAGCACTTATCTGAGTCAGTCTTATACCTCTTAGCAAGCTTAAAAGGAAAGGTAAAGGACCCCTGACAGTTAAGTCCAGTCGCGAACGACTCTGGGGTTGTGGCGCTCATCTCGCTTTACTGGCCAAGGGAGCCAACGTTTGTCTGCAGACAGTTTTTCCGGGTCATGTGGCCAGCATGACTAAGCCGCTTCTGGCGAAACCAGAGCAGTGCATGGAAATGATACCTTCCCGCCGGAGTGGTACCTATTTATCTACTTGCACTGGCGTGCTTTCAAACTGCTAGGTTGGCATGAGCTGGGACTGAGCAACGGGAGCTCACCCCGTTGCGAGGATTTGAACTGCCAACCTTCCTAGGCTCAGTGGTTTAGACCACAGCACCACCTGCATTAAATACCATCCGTAAATCATTTTCAAGTAGTTGTTCTTCAAAGAATGACATGCTGTAAACTTCAGCTCACTCTTCCAATTATCCGTATACTTTATGTTGTCAGGGACAATATCCTAGCCTGGAATCAGGCTGCACTACTGAGTCATTCCAGCTCACTTAGAAGCACAATGCAAAAACTAGGTACAGATATCTTCTCCAGGTCATGCTGGGCCTGTAAGAACCTTCAAACTTTCAAATGAAACACAGTGATTTCTCATTATACAGTCCCCAACTGCTGGACAATGGAGTCTGGATGAGCATTACTATGCATATCTGCATTAGTTGTGCATGTGGGAAGATTTCTTCTGTGCATGGATCTATCTTATTGGATCAGGATGAATGTGCCTTAACTAAAGCTGCAAGGTTTAATTCATTCAAAAACTAGTTTAATCAACTAAGGCTTTGGTGGATTAACTCATGGGAGAAATGTTTAATTGATGCACGCATATTTTAATCAGTAGGCATAAAGCTGAATTGAACATGTTTGCTTTTTGAAATGAATGTGTTACTGGAATAGGAAATGAAAAGGAAAATGTTGAAGATGGCTGTGTTATCTAGTAATTAGTGTGCTTTGAAATTTCTCTCTTCCAAATGTCTCCCTGGATTATGGAGTTCTGAATTATCTGGTCTTGTATATGTTTATGAAAATGAAATGAATGACTTAGAAAATCTCAATTGTTAGGATTGTTGTAAATCTGCAGTTTCCCCACAACTTTTAGTTCTACTGTGTTCTCTCTCTCTCTCTCCCTCTCTCTCTCCCTCTCTCTCTCTCCCTCTCCCTGTATACATTTTTGAACACACCATTTCTTTAATATTCATTTGTAGGGGGTTCTACTAATGTGCGTATACGCTTGCATGAATTGATAAACACCACAAGAAAGCAATCTGGATGTTATTGTGTGTAGGGTTGAATTAAGATTCTTTTGTGTGGTGTTTCATCAGTCCAGGTGTGTGCACTGAAGAAACACTGCACAAAAAAACCCTTGAGGAAATCCTAGTTGTCAGCTATCAGAATATATCATTCTACCTGAGCAGCCTTTCTGTGTTGGTGTGAACAGGTATTTCACAATTATGCCACAGAAGGCTTTTTTCCCAGCTGGAACCTGCTGGAACAGTTTCAGCACCTCTCAGGTGTGCGCCTTTGCCATTATAAGAAAACAAGGGAGGTGATCATGGTGAGTTCTGGCACCTATTTTTCTAGAAAAATAGCCCTGGCGTCACTGCTTTCCTTCTTGCAAACTGTCCTCCAAACTCTATTAAAAGAAGAAGAAGAAGAAGAAGAAGAAGAAGAAGAAGAAGAAGAAGAAGAAGAAGAAGAAGAAGAGAGTTTGGATTTGATATCCCACTTTATCACTACCCGAAGGAGTCTCAAAGCGGCTAACATTCTCCTTTCCCTTCCTCCCCCACAACAAACACTCTGTGAGGTGAGTGGGGCTGAGAGACTTCAAGAAGTGTGACTAGCCCAAGGTCACCCAGCAGCTGCATGTGGAGGAGCGGAGACGCGAACCCAGTTCACCAGATTACGAGTCTACCGCTCTTAACCACTACACCACACTGGCTGTGTGGCAGCCGTCTCGCCAGTCCTTGGTATACCCGATGCCATCTGCTGCTTAAAGATTCCAATCTTTAATTTGAGGTGAGCTACAGAAAAGCTGTGACACTTTTGGCAACCCCAATGACCGCAACTAAGGGCAACATGTGTGTGCAAATCAGACTGAGGCTGTAATCCTATGTACAGTTGCATGAGAGTAAGTCCTGTTAAGGTTGGTGGGCTTACTTCTGAGGAGACACATTATAACATTGCACTGTAAGATACGTTAGTGCAGATGTGTAGATCTTTCATGTCGATACCATAATTTCAATATATTTTTATCGCATCTCCCCTTCTGGTGATCCTTCATTGCAGTGTTCTGCCTTCCTGGTGAGAAGACAGGTTGTGATGTCACTCCAGTGCTGCAATCAATGAACATTTTGGGTTTGAATGGCAAGAGAAATTACACACTTCCCTGATCTAAAAGAAAATATATATCTTCCATAGGGGCTAAAGGAGCAAGCTTTCTCTCTCCTTTCCCTTACAAGTTGGGATGCTTGTTTGTTCATGAGTTGAATAGTGCTACTCAGTTAAATAGATGGCATCTACACATTGTGTAGAGATAAGAAAACTCTCCAGCAACACATGGACTGGAATTAAACTTGAAATTTGCAATTGGTCATTATTCTCTGGAAGCTGGCTGGCATGGTATTTCTGGTAGCTCATTGTTGAAAGCCACATATGTCTTGCATTGTTAATTAGAGTGGCCAATGAGTTCAGTGCCAATAAGTGACAATAGAGTGGACCTTGGTTCTCAAACGCCTTGGTACTCAAACAACTTGGAACCCAAACACTGCAAACGGAAGTAAGTGTTCCAGTTTTTGAACTATTTTCAAATCTGAATGTGTTCCGTTTTGAGTGTTACACTTCTGATTTGAGTGCCACACTTCCGATTTGAGTGCCACACTTCCGTTTTGAGTGTTACGCTTCCAATTTGAGTGTTATGCTGAGGTCTGTCGGTTTTTGTTATTTATTTTATGTTTTTGTAGCTCTTTTTTGTGACTGTGTGGAACCCAGTTCAGCTACTGATTGATTGATTGTGTGACTGCAGTACATTGTTTATTGCTTTCATTTTATGGATCAATGGTCTCGTTAGATAGTAAAATTCATGTTAAATTGCTGTTTTAGGGGTTGTTTTTAAAAGTCTGGAACGGATTAATCCGTTTTGCATTACTTTCTATGGGAAAGCAAGCCTTGGTTTTGGAACGCTTTGGTTTTCGAATGGACTTCCGGAACGAATTAAGTTTGAGAACCAAGGTACCACTGTATAGACTTCAGTGGGACTGTCACCCACTGCTCAAGTTACAAGAAGGATTGTCTGAATGCTGAGAGAAAAAATACCTTAGCATGAAAAGAAAATACTCAGTGACTTGTTTGAAGACAGTGCCATCATGGAGCCGCTCGCAGAAACTTGAACTTACAAGGAGAGGCAAATCTGATGGCAATCATAAACCCAATCACAAAATTTAATTCTGTTCTGTTCTATTCATGTGGTACCTTCCTTTCTCCAGAGCAGTCAGCAAGTGGATAGAGCGAAACCAGGATTTTCTTTCCGTAAATGATTTGGAATCCTCAAGTGTGACAATTTGTATTGCAGACCTGCTCAAATTGCAGCTTGCCCAACTGAACAATGTCTACACGCCCGTGCATTTTCACTACTAAGTGATCGGCGATCTCTCTCTCTTTTTGTAACCCTGGTAGAAATTGCAGGAGGTTGATTGAATTCCTGGCAAACCATAGTGGCTGGTGGTCTTGCATTTGGCTTGGTAAATCGCAAATTGTTTGGGCTTGCATGTGGCCTGGCAGCTGCCTTGTCAGAAAGCAACAGATTTTCAAGGCTCTGAAAATGACTCCAGTCGCTTCAGCTTTTAAGTTTTCTTGGGTGGCTGCAAAAAGTCAAACATAAATGATCACAGAATCTCTGGTACAGCTAGCGTTATTTTATATAAGCTGTAAGGCATTGCACCTTTCTGCACTTTCCCCCCATGTTGACTGGATGGCTTTCTACTTTTCCTCCATTATAGGCATTTGCTGAAATGTTCAGAAAAGAATGGTCAGGAAATAAACAAGAGAACCAATTACAGCTCTTTCAGCTGTGAAATGCAGAGGGCCCCAGAGACAAATCAGGACTCAGCCCTGCTCCCACCGAAGCTATAAAATCTGCCTGCCGTTTTAGATATGTCTCCAAAGGGGAACAAATCCCAGCAGCTGCTTTTAAAATGCTGAGACTGAAAAGCTTTCTCCTCCCTGATTGTTAGGAATGCACATGCTCAAATATGCACTTTAAAGCTAGAATAGGGCATTTGCAAATGTTTTGAATAACACATAGAGCCTCCTTTTTACAGTTGGAGCAATTGTAGTGGCACCATCCGATTAATGCCATTTACAGGTAGGAGTGTGTGTGTGTGTAGGGGGGAAACTATCCTTTTATTTCCTTGGCTATTTCTGCTTTCTCGCAGGAGACCTGAGAGACAGGAGATAATGTCCCCCATATTATCGTTCTCCATGCAAGGTGTGCATTCATCTTTTCAGGGTGAAAAGGGGTGGGATCAATCTGGGAAACCTTTGTTGAAGCAGACCCCTTTGCTTCCTCTGATGACCTTGCAAGTAAGTAATATGGTCTTCAGCTGTAATAGGGAAATCCCTGGGCTCACTTGGGTTGCCAAACAAAGACACCGGCCAAGAAAATAGGAGCAAAACAGCAGCCAATAGGCTTGATCTTTTATTCAAAAGACTGTTGCAGCAGAACTTCCACCCACCACATGGAAGAAGCAGGAAGAAGCCCTGAACGAAAGGACGCTCTTACTTTTATAAGTTTCCCCTTTTCCCCGCAACACCTTTGGTGAAGCATCATGCATACATCATAGATACGTCATGCGCATGTCACAAACAGGGAGGGGTTTTCTGGCAGAAACCGGTTCATCAGGATTGCCCCCAACGTCCTTTGCCCACCACCATACACCCATCAAGTGGTACAATAGGAATATTTACAAGTTCCTGGTTTTCCGGTTAGGTAATCACACTCCTTTGTTCTGACCGAGGACCTAATCTATGGGTAGGCAAACTAAGGCCGGGAGGCCGGATCTGGCCCAATCGCCTTCTAAACCTGGCCTGCGGACAGTCCGTGAATTGGCATGTTTTTACATGAGTAGAATGTGTCCTTTTATTTAAAATGCATCTCTGGGTTATTTGTGGGGCCTGCCTGGTGTTTTTACATGAGTAGAATGTGTGCTTTTATTTAAAATGCATCTCTGGGTTATTTGTGGGGCATAGGAATTCGTTCATTATTTCCCAAAATATAGTCTGCCCCCCCCACAAGGTCTGAGGAACAGTGGATCGCCCCCCTGCTGAAAAAGTTTGCTGACCCCTGACCTAATCCATTCCTGGATGGTTTGCCATTGTCCATGGGATGTCTGCCTGTCTGGCACCCATTTGCCAGGACGCCAGTGATTATCTCTTGCGCAAGAGGCTGCTTTGTACATGATCCCAGGTTTCAGGGATTATTGCTGCCCATATCCCAGTCACCCCCCTTCGTAGCCATTCCTTTCCTGAACGGAACAAAGTTGGAATGGTGCAAATCCACACTGGAGCAATTTTATATGACTTTCTAAAGTTTTCCCAGTGAGCCAGTACATAGATACATTTTTCAGTGAATTGTTGCATTTGGTAATGCGCAGTGGAGGCCCTTTGAATAGAGATAGAAAAAAACTGATGAAGTGTTTTGTGGGGACATTTGCAGGAGTGATTGTGCTGAGTTTGGTAGTCGGTGTGTGTGTCTGTGTGTGTGTGTGTGTGTGTGTGTGTGTGATGTCTGCTGGAGGGGGAACCCCCCCCCACCTTTATATAAATTCCTGTAACACAGCAAAGGACAATTTCCTTATGAAAGGGGTTCCAAACGGTATTATGAATTGATTGATTGATTGATTGATTGGTTGGTTGTTATTATTAATTAATTGATTGATTGACTGATTTCATTTATGGGTTGTTTCCCATGAAGCATCTTGAAGCAATTTGCAATATAGCGATGTACCGGTATATAAAAACAGTCAAAAGCAATTGCATGTTAATCAGCTTTCAGAAACAACTATAAATATAAAAATTTTAGAACAACAACAGATAGCATAAAATCTGTTCGGATCCAAGACGGATACCGACTTTGATGAAGATTTTAGAAGGTTTATTGAAAGAGGAACATCTTTAGCAGGTGCCAGAAAGTCAATAGAAAACACTAACAACTCTTACAGAACACACTCCATTCTCATACATTGGGAACGAAAAGGGGCTGCATTTCAGAAACCCCTTCATACATGTGTGAGGGCACTTGTTTCCCACTGAAGAACTTTATTGATCCAAAGGCTAGCACAAGAAGCAAATGCTACTTCCACAATGTGCCTCAGTCCATTTCAAAAGTCATTTGCACTTTCACCTGGTAGGTTCCATTCTGCTGCAATTGGTTTACTTTGCACAAGACTTCCTTCCATTTCATTGTCTGATTATGAGCAAATATACCTATTTTTTAATGTTTATTAAAGTGCACAGTAGACATGCATATCCCAGCTGTCAACAGATATTTACAGATCAGTTGCTTCCCCTGTTTGTTCCCTTTCAAAGATAATGAATTGCCAGAGGGCTAGTTTTTTTCACAGCCAAGACAAGGTCTTGTGGGAACTTAAGCACAAAGGTAAGAACTGGTTCATGGCCATTTATAGCTGCAATTCTAACCATATCTACTCAGAAGTAAGAGCCATTCAATTCAGTGGGGTTAGGACTGCAGCGTATCTTGCTCACTTAAACACATGTAAGTCATTTTTTTATTGCAACAGTTTTTTCATAAATGTGTATGTTACAGAGAAAATTTTTATGTTTATGTGTTTCTGCTGAAACATAATGCTCAAGTAAATTTACATTTTAAATATTTGCAGTAAGCATAATGTTGTGCTTGACAGCTTTCAAACCCCTTTTGTACCAATACATTCCTGACAGGTGAAAAAGAACAACAATAGATTATCTGTTCCAACTGAATTTAAAAACCCATGAGATTTGGTTGCAAGGTCACTTTTCTAATCCCAGCTACCTGGTAACAAGTCCCATTGAATCCCACAGGACTTACTTCTGAGTAGACATGGCTAGGATTGCAGCCCTAGTAGTGCATATAGGCAACGAACAACTTAGACAATCAACAAATGACACTTCATAAAAAGAAAAGCAATGAGGCACCTGTCAGGACAGCAGAATTAGGCATAAATTAATATGTAAATAATGTTCATAGCAAAACAATTTGCATATCTATTTATATATAATGCACATATAATGTGTGCGTGTTGGGGGAAAAAAGTTATTTTGTTGTAGCAAAGTAAGGAAGGAAACATTCGTTGCAAGAAATGTCATCGTGATTGGGGTTGAAGGGGTGGATAGAGGGGAAATCCTCTTGATAGATTCCAGCAGCCCTGCTCCATATCAAGAGAGCCCCACTCAAGATATAGATATATAGTATTGTACTTCTGTCTCAGTGACATCCCTGCTGGCTTGGTCATGCCCACAGAATGGAAGATGGCAGGATCCCCAAGGATGTGCTCTGCAGGCAGCTGGCTTCAGGCACCAGGCCCACTGGCTGACCAATTCTGTGTTACAAAGATGTCTGCAAACATGACATGAAGGCTGGCAATGTCAACCCCGCCCTGTGGGAATCCCTTGCAGAGCCTGGAGACAGTTATTGCAGATATTAATATTGCACAGCTTGAAGCTAACTGATAAATAAAAACTGACTCCTCTTGGAATAAAAATGGTCCAATCTCAAAACATGGTTTCAAAGCTTAACTAATAGAACTTTCTTTAAAAACAGAACATAAAACAAATAACGATGCCTCCAGATAGTTTCATAATGTATTATGCTTGTCCAAGCATAGGCTCAGCTTCTTACAAATATGAAATAACTCCAAACAGACCTGAAATCAAATGTATTTCGAAGCCCTCAGACTCCAGATTGGAGCTGTTTTCTCTCCAGTAGAGGCATTGTTAGCAAACCTTTGTCATATGGTAGCCTGATCAAAGGACTCTCTCAAAATGGTGATTTGCAACTGAATAACTCTTCCATGTGATCCAAAGTTAAGCACCATGTGAGAGAGCCAGCAGAGAACACCCTAAGTTAATTACCAACTGTTTAGGTACTTGGAGAGCTCTTCTTAGCTTCAATGGAATTTCCCAGACTCCTTTAGCATATACAGAGTTATTTTCCATTTCCATGTACAATTAAAGTTATACTTAACAGACAGGCAGTCAGGTCATGCATCCATAGCATGGACCTCTGGGAGGAGCACAGTGAGAAGAAACACCATGGTGTATCTGCAGCAGCCCAAACAGATGCCTTCATCTGCCCCGGCTGCAACAAAACATGTCTCTCTCGTATCAGTCTCACAGCCACAGCAGGTGCTGTAATCTCTGACAGTTGACCCCAGAGGCACTCTTCTCAATTGTTACCAGATACAGATGGATGCCAACCATGTGTATATACAGTGACCTAAGGACAAAACTAGTGAAAATGTTGATGTGCCTGCAGCAAGTTGAGGATGCTGTTTCACCAGGAGGGAATGTGCTGTTTTGCCTTGGGAACAAATTCCCTTAGATTATCATAGCATTTGCATTTTAAGGTGATGGTTTCCTACCTGAATATGTGGCCATATTTGTAGAACGATGCTTGGCCATTAGCATTTTTAGTTTAAATGTCTCAGAGCACTGAAACATGCTGAGGCTTTCTGTTCTATTATCAGACAATGGCCAGCCACTTTTCATGGTAATTTAACAGGGAAATATTGGCAGGTATAATGTGATCGTAATCGAAGAGTGGCTTAGAGAATCTTAGTAGTAGGCCCTGACTGCTATTGATGCAGAATGTGACATTTTGCAGATTTTAAAAATGTAACCGGGGATCATTTTTAGAATTCAGTGCACTTCTCTCATGATCATCCTTGCAAACAACAAACAGAAGACCGACAGTATACATGTGTATTGCTCTGCCTCCCAAACAAATGTACATTGGACTTCCCTAGCCTAGATTAAGTTCATTACTTCAAACAAAAAGTGGTCACATTGCCCCAAGACTGGCAGCAGGAAATTGTGGGTTTATAACTGTCAGGGTCCAGGCCATTAATAGACCCATCTGCTTAGAGCCAGTGATCTCCTGCTTCTTTCCTGTTTGGGGGACTCTGAGGTATAACCTCAGTTCAAGTCCACATTTTGCGCTGTGGTCTAAACCACTGAGCCTCTCGGGCTTGCTGATCAGAAGGTCAGTGGTTCAAATCTCTGTGCCAAGGTGAGTTCTCGTTGCTCCGTCCCAGCTCCTGCCAACCAAGCAGTTCAAAAGCACGCCAGTGCAAGTAGATAAATAGGTACTGCTGTGGCAGGAAGGTAAACGGTGTTTCCGTGTGCTCTGGCACTCAACACAATCCTCTGTGCGCCATTAGCGGTTTAGTCATGCTGGCCACATGACCCGGAAAACTGTCTATGGACAAACGCTGGCTCCCTTGGCCTAAAAGCGAGATGAGCACTGCAAACAAATAGTCACCCTTGACTGGACTTAACTGTCCAGGGGTCCTTTTACCTTTTGTCCAGGGGAGAGGAGATAGGGTACCCCAGGGTGTCACAACAATTTGGTTAATGCTTTGATTTTAATTGTTTGAACTCTGTAAGTCACTTAGAATATATCTTCAGCTATTCAAAAAGAATGACCAAACCCAGCCACTGAGTTACTTCACAAACCTTCTTAGGAATGTAGTCAGATTAAATCAAATAAACAAGGGATATTCAGTGTTATGTTGGAGGGGATGCTAGGAAACATGGAATTATGTTCACATGGGGTGGGAGTGTCAATGTGTTTTTAAAAAAATGGCAAAGGGTGTTCAAGGAGATAACAGAAATCACTGGGTTAAAGCTGACCGAAAGTCCAGAGGTAGCATTATTATCAATTTACGATGGGGTGGAAGGTTCACAGGCTATGAAGGACTTGCTCACAAATTTATTGACAGCTGCACGAATTATGATAGCTAGGAAGTGGAAGGGGCAAGCAGAATATAAAATGGAAGAATGGTATAAAGAGGTGTGGGATATAGCTATTAATGATAAATTAACATGTGCCATTAAGGTAAGATGGGGAATATGCAGGAGAAATGATTTTGAGGAGATATGGAGGTGTTTGTAGAATTTGTACTGTTAAAACGGAAAGGGGTCAAACCATCGCAAGAGGTGTTGAAATTTTGGGAGGTTGGATAGTTACAATGGAATGATTTCAGTGGTGGGGTGCACATTTTTATTCTTATTTATTTATGATTATGACTTTCTGAATGAATGAATGAATGAATGAATGAATGAATGAAGTTGTGTATTTCAGCCAGGATAGTTTCAGAAACCTTCCCAGTGGGTCCTACCTGTGATCTACAGAGAAAGGCGAGATGCAGGGGTTCAAAAACACATTTACACACCCCTTTCATGTCAAGCTGCCTTGAAAACATCAACCACCTCCTTTTATTCTTTTCTCCACTAGTGCTAACTGTTCCTTCAATACCCTGCTTATAATTTTATTCCATATTAAACATGGGGAACTGGGGGGGATAAACTCCAGACACATCTATTTATCCATCTTCAACTGCATCCATTTAGAGGCAAATTATCTCACTGCATTTATAAATGAAGTAATTAGAACTCTAATGAGTATAATTGTGGACACAAATAACTGTGCATCATGGTAATTAAACGTGCTGGGCCGGGTTCTTAGTTGTTTCAATTAGCACAAGTTCCATTCTACATAGCCGACCTGCTTAAAAGCTTCCAGAATGTACCAACCCCACCCCCCAAAAGGACAACTTACATATGGTAGTATAATTTCAGTACAGTATGCTTACTTACCCTCGAGCTTTCTCGGAATATGTTTACATTACTTAAATAATTAAATCTGCATTACTGAATTACTTCCACCCTGTGCTTTCTTTGTGGTAATGTATTTTAAAAATACAAAGCTTATGGAGCGTAATGTGGCAAACAGTTTTCTGAAAATGTCTAAATTAGATTCTAAAAGGCTACTTTATGTCAGGAGCTGACCACTCCTTCTGCTGGGAAGGGCTAAGCTGTGATGGTGGTGTTGGACTCCGACTTTCATCAGCTCCAGCCAAGCAGAAATGGAGCTTCAGGGATGATGGGAACTGTGGTCTTGCAACATCTGAAGCACATCAAGTTGCCCACCCGCGTCATAATACGTTTACATAGCAACATTTCTCAAACTTGGGTCTCCAGATGTGGCTGGACTACAACTCCCATAATCCCCAGTTGGCAGGTCCGGTGGTCAAAGATGATGGGAGTTGTAGTCCAACCACAGCTAGAAACCCAAGTTTGAGAAACACTGACATGGCGAGACAGTGCAGTATAGCGCCCTGGTCTTCAGGAGGGGACCCACAACTGGACTGAGATCTGGGACGGGTACATGATCCTATTTAGCTGCTAGTGCTTTTTAAAGAGAAAGCTAGAGGTAAAGAAAAAGGAGTGAGCGGAAGAAAGTGACAGTGAAAGACTATTTTGCATCTAGGGTAAAGTTCAGTTAGCTGGACTTTCAATGCAATCCTATACATAACTACCTAGAAGTAAATAACATTCACTGGCGGAGAAACGGGAGTGCAGAGGGAGCGGGCCACCCCCGGCATCACTATTCTGGTAGGGTGCCATAGCGGCGCCCCCCCGGACATGCGCCATGCACCCCCGCGCCCCAGGTGGCACGCCCCCACGGTGGCATGCCACCCCCCAGAACACGTGTTCCGCCCCTGCGGGCGGCGTGCCATACTCCCAGGATGTGCGCCACTCCCCCTGAGGCATGCACCATGTCCCTGGGGGGGCAGCCACACCCCCGCCTGCTCTCCGCCCCTGGTAGCAGACCATGCAGCTTTGCCACTGATAACATTGAGTTCAATGAGGATCACTCCCAGGAACTGAGTATAGTATTGTGGCTTCAGATCCCCTGGAAATCAGCAGGTCTTCTGGACATGTCACTATTCCAGCTCCAGGCTGCTGTAGTTGGGGAGCCTGATGACTGGGCCATTCAGAGGCTCTGTAGATCTCCTTTCAGTCCAGTAGATCCGAAGCAGTCAGCATCCCACCCCAAAGTGGGACAACCATTCGTTGTAGTTTTCCATCATTGGGATGCATCTGGGACCACTGTCATGGCAGAGCCCCCTACCAGGCATCATTCTTTTATTTTTTTAAAAGTGTTTTTTATTTGATTTCACAAATATAAATTTATAACAAAACCAAATACATATCCATATAAAGAGATTTCTCTGAATCTCAAGACTTTCCGCCATCACCTCCATGGGTCCTAATGTCAATGTTTTCAACTGCATATTATATCAAAGTCTACATTTTATATCTATCCATATCCTCCATAGTGTCTGTTACATTACAAGTGAGATTAAAATCCTGCTAATGTTTTCATCTGCTTACAGGGGTCTCCTAAGTAAATTATAATTTTTTTCCCATTCTTTCCTGAAATTTTTGTCTTCTTGGTCCCTGAGCTTTCTGGTCAGTTTTGCCATTTCAGCGTAGTCTTACAGCTTGGTTTGCCATTCCTCTCTGGTAGAGACTCTTTCTTCCTTCCATCTCTGGGCTAATAGCAACTGTGCTGCTCAGGGGTGTCTTAACCATATGCGGCGCTGGGGTGCAAAGATCCAACCTGGCGCCCCACCCTACGGTTGCCCCAGTCCCAGGTGTGCAGGAGGGCAGAGCTGTCCGTCTGCCTCAGTGTCTCGCTGGCTCAGTCACCCCCGAACTTGTGGCATAGAGCCACCAGCAGAAGAGCCCACCACAGCGCTCTGACCGACGGGTGGGCTCTTCCCCGGACTCAATTCTCAGGCCCTGGTCTCTCGGCCTGGCGCCCCTGAGAGCCTGGCGCCCAGGTGCCTAGAACTCCTAGCGCCTATGGGTAAGATGGTCCTGATGCTGCTGTTGTCGTGTTCACGAAAAGTCTTTTCTGTTCCTTTGGTATGTCAATATCTACAATTCCTCATAAGAAGGCTTCTGTTTTTTTTGTTTTACAAAAGTTATTTTAAACATTTTTTCAGTTCCTTATACATCATTTCCCAGAAAGCCTTTATTACTTTACGTGACCACCGCATATGATAAAAGGTACTTTCTTTTTCTTTACATTTCCAGCAAGTCATTGTACTTGTTCTATACAGTTTTGCTAGCTTAAAGGTAAAGGTAAAGGGACCCCTGACCATTAGGTCCAGTCGTGTCTGACTCTGGGGTTGCGGTGCTCATCTCACTTTACTGGCCGAGGGAGCCGGCATACAGCTTCCAGGTCATGTGGCCAGCATGACAAAGCCGCTTCTGGTGAACCAGAGCAGCGCACGGAAACGCCGTTTACCTTCCTGCCGGAGCAGTACCTATTTATCTACTTGCACTTTGACGTGCTTTCAAACTGCTAGGTGGCAGGAGCTGGGACTGAACAACGGGAGCTCACCCCGTCGCGGGGATTCGAACCGCCAACCTTCTGATTGGCAAGCCCTAGGCTCTGTGATTTAGACCACAGCGCCACCCACGTCCCACTTTTTGCTAGCATACTAGGAGTCAAATAGCACTGGTATATCATTTCCATATAATTTTCTTTCAGCGTACAACATGCCGTAAATTTCAGATCTGTTTTCCATAACCTTTCCCAATCTGCAATCTGAATGTTATGCCCCTAATCCTTTGCCCAGTGTATCATTACGGATTTAATCTGTTCATTTCCACCATTTTCATCATTCTAACCCTCCAACATGGGGCACAGTAGGATTGCACTTTCTCTTCTCATATTCGTGCATATTTCACTATGGTGAGTGATATGACATGTCTAAAATTGGTGTCATGTGGGAATCACCCCTTTCAAGCTGGTTTTAAGTCAAACCAGCAGTTTGGGAATTTTCCTTCAGCGAGCATTCTTGCTCTCTAACTCCGCAACACACATTTTTGCCCTGCTCCTCAACTTTTTCAGCAAGGTTTTCTCTGATGTAATACTCCTGTGTGCTTTTCGTTCTCAGAGAGAGCAAGCCAGACCCTGCTCCCTCCCTTCCCCCTCCTCTGAACTTCTGACTCCGCTTAAATATCTCATCTGGGAGTGATTGTCCCAATTAATTCTCTTTCCCAAAGGATAAGCTGTTCAACAAAGATATGGGCTAATGCTCTGTTACAGAACAGAGGAAATTAACACATGCGGCCAGATCGTCAACTGGTTTAAATTGCTACTGCTTCATTGGTTTCAAAGAGGGACTCTGGTGAAGATCTGGCCCTATGATTCTGACTACGTATGTGTCTCTACTGCTCACTTTTTACATTAGAAAAAAAACCTTACAAATCAGAAACAGCATATTGAGGTGGCCACTGCAAACTCTTTGGAAATAAACTATATTTCTTATGGTTCATGTAATGTTTAAGATACAATGGATGATTTCTTTTAAGAGGGTTGCAACCAATTTTGACCTATTATGACATTCCAGACAATTTTGAGGATCTTTTTTCAAGTCTAAACATTAACAGAAAACCCAAGCAGAGTGCAAAGAACACTAGTTTTATACATGCCCCTGGAATTTCTGAAGAAGGGCATTGTTATGTACTGAGCTTGGATCCTAGAACAACAGGCAGGTAGAATCCTAGAAGGCAGCAACCTGATTGGTCTGCAGGAGCCGCCCAATCCGTCTCCAGGAGGAAGTGAATCAGCAACCTGATTGGCCTGCAGGAACAGTCCAATCAGGTTCCAGGAGGGGAGTTGAATCAGCCAATCACATGGGACCCATTGTGTAAAACAGTGGCAGCCAAACTTGACCCTCCAGCTGTTTGGGGACTACAGTTCCCATCATCCCTGACCACCGGTCCTGTTAGCTAGGGATGATGGGAGTTGTAGTCCAAAAACAGCTGGAGGGCCAGGTTTTGCCACCACTGGTGTAAATAATGTATCTATAGCCAGAGGTTTTGGGAAAGCACTCACTCACTGTTTACCATGAGATGAAATAAAGAGCATGAAACCAACACTCAACACTGAGTATATTTCTGGCATTTAAGAAATAATTTAAATGAATGGATGAACAAATTTATTTATTTAGCTTGATCACAGTTGTTCATGCACTGGTAATCTCATGGCTGCTCAACCATCATATGCTTTCGGAGGCATATCTGACCCCAAAAACAGATACCATCTAAAAATGTGATCCTTTGTTTTCCATGGATTCTCCTACAGTAAAGGGATTTGCAGTTTCTGGTGTTTCAGCCACTCTCAAACTGGCGTGTGTCAGATTCCAATTGAACTGAATGGTAGAGGAGCACGACCCTGCAAAGTTTTGGGGGACTGTGGATGTGATGGTGGCAGAAAAAAGGGCTATTTTTAAAAGGGAGATGGAAGAAAGTGCTGAAAATTCAGAGTGAAAATTCTCATTTAATGACATAAGAGCTACTTTATGTTGATGCAGCTATTAACATAAAAAAACCTGTGGCTTAAGCAGAGCTGACTGGATATGGCATCCCAGTCCAAATTTGTCATACGCTTTGCAGACAGCAATTGGAGGGGGCTTCCTTGGTGATTTTGTAGGGAAGACTGGATGAAATTTGCTCCAAGGTTTGGAATCAGTTATTCCACTGTAGCAGCAGTGGCAGCTTCTTTTTTCTCCCTTTAAAAAAATGAAATTTTTTGTTCTGCTGCCTCGTGCAGCGGTGGTTTGGCACTTTCTTCCCCAAATGCCCCAGCAACTCCATTACTGTAATGTTGCCCCAAGGGGGCCTATGAATGCAGTTTTCCACCCAGAAGTGAGATCTTGCCCACATGTGAGCAAAAGTTGAAACCAATGAAGTATTCAAAAATCGCCATAATCTCAGATTGGGAGATCTGCATTGATCTGCTTATGAATTATGATATAATTCATTAAAAAAAACTTTGTTGTTTAGTCATTTAGTTGTGTCCAACTCTTTGTGACCCCATGGACCAGAGCATGCCAGGCACTCCTGTCTTCCACTGCCTCCCGCAGTTTGGTCAAACTCATGTTGGTAGCTTTGAGAACACTGTCCAACCATCTCGTCCTCTGTCATCCCCTTCTCCTTGTGCCCTCAATCTTTCCCAACATCAGGGTCTTTTCCAGGGAGTCTTCTCTTCTCATGAGGTGGCCAAAGTATTGGAGCCTCAGCTTCAGGATCTGTCCTTCCAGTGAGCACTCAGGGCTGATTTCCTTCAGAATGGATAGGTTTGATCTTCTTGCAGTCCATGGGACTCTCAAGAGTCTCCTCCAGCACCATAATTCAAAAGCATCAATTCTTCGGTGATCAGCCTTCTTTATGGTCCAGCTCTCACTTCCATACATCACTACTGGGAAAACCATAGCTTTAACTATATGGACCTTTGTCGGCAAGGTGATGTCTCTGCTTTTTAAGATGCTGTCTAGGTTTGTCATCTTTTCTCCCAAGAAGCAGGTGTCTTTTAATTTCATGACTGCTGTCACCATCTGCAGTGATCATGGAGCCCAAGAAAGTAAAATCTCTCACTGCCTCCATTTCTTCCCCTTCTATTTGCCAGGAGGTGATGGGACCAGTGGCCATGATCTTAGTTTTTTTTATGTTGAGCTTCAGACCATATTTTGCACTCTCCTCTTTCACCTCATTAAGAGGTTCTTTAATTCCTCCTCACTTTCTTCTATCAAAGTTTGTCGTCTGCATATCTGAGGTTGTTGGTATTTCTTCTGGAAATCTTAATTTTGGTTTGGGATTCATCCAGTCCAGCCTTTCACACGATGAATTATGCATATAAGTTAAATAAGCAGGGAGACAATATATAGCCTTGTTGTACTCCTTTCCCAATTTTGAACCAATCAGTTGTTCCATAAAAAACAAAAACAAAGACTTTTTTTTAAAAAAAAAGGAAAGGAAAAAATGACCACAACAATATGCACCATCATCTCACATCGAGAATACAATAGCTATTTGTGCTTCCCTTTGAAATTAAAAATATAAGTCAATATAAGCCTGCAGGTATCCAAACAGGTATTCACATGGAACGAGCTTTGATAAAATACATGTTCAAATAGTGGGAAGGGTGTTGAGATCCTCAGACTATTGCATAACGAATGGTGGGTGGGCAATTATTCTTCCAGGCTGGAAGTATAAGCCTCTTGGCAACCATAACGACTCACAACATCCACTTTTTTTGTCCTGCTGTTAATTTCTACACCGTAGGTACATGGGCGTCTGCAAATATCAAAGGTTTTGCCAGTGCAAAATTGATACGGCAACAGCTTTGGAACAAAAGGAATACATCACTGGATGTGGCCAAAAATTATTCTTTAATTAGGCCTTTTCAGCAGTACACCCATGCACACAGTGCATTTCAAATATTTTATTAGACTTCCAAAGCTATACATCCAAGGAGGGGTGCTAGCTAAATCATTTCTAAAATTACCCGTGCTGGTGTATTCACAGAGGAAAAACTTGCCCACATTTTTCATTTTGAACAGAGCCTACGTATTAGAAAGCCCAACTTGTTTCCTGTAAATGTGAGACTTAGCTCCACCTTTATTCTGGTTTCTGTGTCACCTGATAGTCTTACAAACACTGCCTGGGCCAGTCTTGTGTCTATCTCTGCATCTTCCATCTACCAACCTTCCCCCCCCCCCCACTTCTCTATATACAAACTGTCACAGCTGATTCATGTCATGATCTCTAACCAAATAAACCCATAAACAGAAAGCAGGAAGGTAGCCGTGTTGGTCTGCCGTAGTTAAAACAAAATCAAAAAATTTAAAAATTTAAAATTTAAAATTTTAAAAAAGTTTTTACTTTTTACTTTTTAAAAAAAAAAATCAAAAATTGCTTCCAGGTGCTACTGGAAGGATTTTTTTATTTTTTTATTTTGTTTTAGCAAGAAGCAGGAAATCAATATACACCTAAATAGCCAAAATGGCCTGATCACCAACTTGACTGTTGCTTCCAGGCTACAGAAGAAAAAGGCAGAAAGACCAGGGAAAATTGCGAGCGGGGTGCATGGAAGCTGAGTTGCAAGCAAGAGCCGTATTCAAAACAAAATAAAAATTTCTTTCCAGTAGCACCTTAGAGACCAACTGAGTTTGTTCTTGGTATGAGCTTTCATGTGCATGCACACTTCTTCAGATACACTGAAACAGAAGTCACCAGATCCTTAAATATAGTGAGGGAGTGGGGAGGGGTATTACTCAGAGGGTGGTGGGAATGGGTGATAAGCTGAGCCGTATGTGAGATTTGCAGAAAATGTTTATTGCTTACATGGTCTTGAAGTCAAGGCAGGCACCTTGGCTTCCTTTTTTTGGTGCACGGGTGAAACAAATGCTTTCTTTCCGAACAAACTGATCATTTTCATCTTGAATTTTATTTGCTTGTGAATGCATGCACACACACACACACACACACACGCACGCACATTTCGGGAACCTGTCAGTCAAAAAGCAGGATATAAACTGAATTAATAAGTGATAAAGCATCCATTATGTGTCACAGGAATAAACTCCTGGGTGTCATGTCAATCATGTGTATTTGCAACACACACACACACATACGTGTCTCATATTGTCTTACATTAAATTGGGGTCGTTGCCAAATGCATCTCATGTGTGTATTTGAAACTGAGTCTATTTGTTTCCAGTGTGTGATGAATAAAGTGATTTATTTATTTATTTATTTATTTATTTATTACAAATGTAGGAGACAAAAATAGGTAAGATTAGTCGTGGAGGTGGAGAGATGGGTGTTGTTCCATGCAACTCATCCTAAGATGCTGCCTTGAACTTGCTGATTGAGAATAAATAACAGAGCGCCTTAGTGAGATATATCCAATGTGTTTGGTGGAGGGCTTCTGCTGGCAAGGAGCCAGTTGTATTTACTGCCTTTTTTGTTTGTTGTCAGCATCTTAGTGCTCAGCACGAACTCCACAATTGCAAACTGTCGGAATAAGTTATTTTGAGTCTGTAATGAATGCTTCTCTAACATGTTATTATTGAAAATAGCAGGTTTCAAATGTGTGACCGTATGGCATACACATGCATTTGTTTCTTCAGCAAAGTGTGGACTCTTCTCTCCCCCACCTCCAGCCCCGGTTTTTAAAGCTCAGAATAAGTTTGAGCAGTGCTGTGTGAAAGACGTGGCTAATGATCAGGTTCATCATGTACAGATAGGGAGAGAGAGATATATACAGGACACCACATATAATAGCCTTGATGATATACATAGATTTATTTCATATGAACTGTACCCAAGGCATGTACTTGACAAAGTCTTTTTTTTTTAACAAATTCATATTCCAGGCAAGTTTCTCTCACTTTTAGTACACTATGAAAGAGAGGCGAGATAAAAAATAAAACGCAGATAAAGCACATTCCCAGTGGGCTTCATTAATTCTTTCTCAATTGTCATTCTTTTATAACTGCGATTGCTAATTCTAATGACGTTTGCCCACAGTTATTTTGTTCCTAATATTGTTAGGAAAGGGGGCAAGGTAGGAAATGGTTTGTATTTAGAGCCTTCCATAAGGGGGTGCTTGGAAATGCTGGCTAGAAAGTGACTTGAGGTCCCTTGGATCAGATGTGGGGTGGGAGGAGAGAAATCGGGTTCTACCTTGAGTAAAGAGCACATGCTGCGATCGGGACCGGGCAAGACACATCCCGTCCTGTGGGGGTGGGGCCGGCCGCCGGCCTTAGCAGCTATAGGGCTAGAGGTGTTGCTGGGCAAAGATAGATGTAGCAATTTGTGATGGACAGCTCAGCGTCCTATATATTCCTCTGCACGCAGGGTGATCTTTCTCTTGGCTGCGAGCTTCGGATCACCCATCCCGCCCCCCCCCTTTTCTTAGGCCTCTGCTTGACCTTGCAACTGCCTGTCATGGGGTCGTCTGCTTTTGGGGCAGAGGCCCAGTAGGAATTTTTTCCATCTGGCTGATTGGCTGTTGCCATTTGGTTTTCGCCTACTGCAGTAGCAACTTGTCACAACTTGTAAGGTTGGCGGTTAGGCATTGGTTCCTGTGTGGATTGCTGGATTGGGCGGTACCCATATCCAGAATCATGATGATACTGGGAATTCCGTTAAAGGAATCCGGCGGCTCTTATGCTTTGTCCGAACCCCCGGTAGGGGTTAGGGCCGTAGCCGAGCCCCCGGGACCTCTGGGGAGAGGGAAGCGTTGTACCCCCGCTCCTTAACTCTCCTCAGTTGCAATTTCCCAATCGCTGGTTTTAGGCCAGCCTCTGTCCCGGTAGGACAGTAGTCTGAACCAATGCCTACGCAACCACTCACCGAAATTTGTATTTAAATAAAGTTCTGGCCTAAATTATTGCCAAATACCCAAACAAAAATTATGTCTCCTGTGTCAATTCATTGGGGGTGGCTTGAGGACTTCGATACGCAATGCCACATACCTCAACTTCCCCCCTCTCTTCTCTCACCAACTTCTGTAGCTTTAGAAACCAGAGTGAAAGAGGAGGCAGTGAACAGAGATGGTCAAGTTCTCTGGAACGTCAGGGTAGTATCATATTTCCTGAAAGTTTCCTGATATAGTGTCAGGGCTGGAGTCGGGCATAGGTCAGCAACAAAACAATAATTCACCCGAGGCCAGTGACATTAACTCTTTGGCGCTGTGGTCTAAAGCACTGAGCCTCCTGGGCTTGCCGATCAGAAGGTCGGCGGTTCGAATCCCTGCGACAGGGTGAGCTCCCGTTGCTCAGTCCCAGCTCCTGCCCACCTAGCAGTTCGAAAGCACGCCAGTGCAAGTAGATAAATAGGCACCGCTTCGGTGGGAAGGTAAATGGTGTTTCCGTGCACTCTGGCTTCCGTCATGGTGTCCCGTTGTGCCAGAAGTGACCACGTGACCACGTGTCCCCAGAAAGCTCTCTGTGGACAAACACCAGCTCCCTCGGCCTGAAAGCTAGATGAGCGCCGCAACTCCATAGTTGCCTTTGACTGTACTTAACTGTCCAGGGGTCCTTTACCTTTAACTTATTCAAGGAAACAGTTCACAGCTCCAACCTAATGCTCTCAGCAACTCTTTCTAGGAGATCTTGCCCCAGTGAAGCAGTTGTGAAGAATGAAGGTCCCCGCCTTCCTAGTGCCCACTAGGACTCCTCCTATCCAGGGTCTTTGCCACACCACCCATTCTCAGGCTTATTTTGGGATAGACAGATCATTAGCTTAACCTTCTTTTTTATAAGAAATTTATTGGTTTTTGCAAAACAAAGAACAACAAAACACATACATCAGCACAAATACAACCACAATAATCAAACCATAACCAAAAACAAACACAAATCACACCAATAATTCTTTTTCTTGTTTACACACACAAAAAAAACTTTTCTTGTTCGAATATATACTAGGTGACTTCCCCCGTTTTCCCTCCTTTGGTTCCAATTCTAATTTTACTTTAATAACTTCTCATCTCTAAAATTAAATCATTCAAGAAATAAAAACTAAACATACTTCTTAAAATCTAATTTTACTTCAATAATCTATCACTTCTTAGCTTGAATCAAGTCTATTTCAAATATAGCTTCATAATAATTACTAATATAACTACATAACACACATATTACTTCTTATATCAAATCATATCATAAGTCTTCTTTCACTTAGACTGCTGCTAATAAAAAAAAATTCAAATATCTCTTCTCTAGTTCAAAAACTTAGAATCTTAACACACCGGCTTCAGGGTACCATAATAAACCATCCTAATTGTATTTAAAATATTTCACCCTATCCCTTTTCTAACCATCTTCTTTCGGCATCTCAGGGGCTCCCCCCAGACATTCCTCCATCTTAGACCAAAACCATTTTTCAGAATGTCCTTTTTTCTTATAAGTCCACAGTTCCAGACGCAATCTATAACAGTCCTTGCAGGGAGCATCAGGGTACACAAATCTTCGCCTTCCAGCATCTCCGGTTCAAAATTCCGTTCATCTTCTAATCGTAGATATACAAATCTTTTCCCCATCATTCCTGGGCTCTCACCCCAGAAATTGGATATAAGTCGTCTTCGAATCCTGGGCCTCTCACCTCCACAGGATTTTTCATCTTCTCGGAGTTGCAAATACATTGTACTTTGTACTTCAATAATTCCCTTAAGTTCCCTGCCAAGGTTTTCTTCCATTTTAACAATGTTCTGAATAGTCTTTCCTGTGGGATATAACTTGGCATCCTGATTCAGCAAACTTAGTTTCTGGTTTAGCAATTCTAGGTTCAAAAAAATAATCCTTTGTTCGTGAGTCAGTCCAGAGTCTAAAGCCAGCTTGAAAACGAAACCCAACATGGTAGAAGTGGGCATAGGGTATCAGATTTCAGTATTTTTCCATCTTAGTCACAGTACTTTTCCATCTTAGTCGTAGGTCTCCGCAGCCATTTTCCCTGGAGTCAGGGTGCAAAGATTACATTCTATCCACTTCAAGAAGAGATATTTCCACCAACTTCGCTCCCCTAAAAGGGGTTTAACCAGTCTCACTTGTCAAAATTCAAAACATTGTATCCATCACTGCAACAGCAGTCCCCATCAAAAGCAGTTACTTCCTCTCCACACAAAGGGGAAAAACGGGCTTCCTTTCCAACGTAGCTCCCGGAGCGCCAAATGTCAAATTTAAATCCAATTATTACCGTACTCACGGCCAACGGGTTTCTTCTGTTTTCCTTCTGACAGGTAGAACGATCTCGCGGCCGCCGCTTCGCCGGTCCGGTTGGGGCATGCCTCCACAGCCCGGCGCCGTAGTCCCTTCACCCCCACTCCCCCTTTACAGGGGGAACGGGAGAAGGGTTTGGCACCATAGCGGGCTCGCTGGAGAGCCCATGCCACGGGACGCTTTGCGGTAGCGGGGCTCCTACCCCTGGGCCGGCCTGAGTCGCTTCGCTGCCGAAGCGACCCACGACCGCCCGCGATGGCGTCCTTGCCGGAAGTTCCATTAGCTTAACCTTCTTTGCAGGGTTGTTGTGGAAGTGAGGGATGATAACCAGGTAGGCCACCTTGGGAGGGGCAGGATAAAAAAGTAATACATAAATGGAGTGGAGTCGAAAGAGGTAGGATAAACCTATTTAAGGCTGATGAATCCTTCTTCCATTCATTAGGTCAGGAGGTCTATGGCCTTTCTATTTAAATTCTAGAAACAATATTGTTACAAAAGCCAGGTGCCTGTTCCTCTCTCTGCCAAGTAGTGGCTAGAGCCCTTAGGGTCTCAGGCACCAACATAGGGTCTGTGTCCCTTTGGAGAATAGAAGGCAAGGGGGAGACTGTCATGCTTTAAGAAATATGGTTTATTTGCCTATTTACACCTTCAGTCTGCATGGAGGTAGTTCAGATCTTGTGGCATTGTCATTCCAAGGCACACCAGCATCAGCTGCCTGCAGCCAGCACTCTCCAAAAATGGATCTCACCCTTCTCCCTCCTTCTGTCTCCAAGAAACCCCTGCTCCGGAACACACCCCATCACCTTGGCACCCCTTCAAACCTCTGTCTCCTTCCCTCAGGGTAGGAGGGAAGGTCTCTTGCATTGGCAATGACTCTCAATGGTTCTCTATTGTCCCCTTAGCTTAGCCAGGCTGGTTTGCATAAACCAGCCAGGAAATCCCTGTCTAGCACAGTTTTGCACTTTAATCCATATCCCACTTAATCAAAACCCCGGCACTTATTAATTTCTACCCTAAATCTATAACACCACAAACGACAGTACCATTGGCGGTTATGATAGTTTTGCTTAAATGAATCCATGCCCATGTGGCTGAATTAGTCTCTGTGCCAACTAGCTGCTACAAATGCCACTCGTGGTGATTCCATCTATCATAGGGGCCTCAGCCACAACACATTTAAATTCAAGTAGTCCTAAAGCGACAAGCCCTCAAGTAAAAGCCAACCAGCAAACCAGCGCGGAGTCAGATACTCAAACCCACCAGCGCGCAGTCATCAAATAAGATGGCACTTCCTATGGAAGTTAACTTTGTTTTTGGGTCTTATTTCTCAGCGTCACTCTGCACCCATGTCAGAAAAGTGCCATCCTTAGCAACGTGATTAGTTGTTTTGCCCCCTGGCAGTGCTGGAGTCTCAGGAAGCTGGGAGTTCATTAGGAACTCAGGCTTCAGGACTGTGTCTTCTGAGAGTGGCCTCAATTTCTCCCGACTACTTCAGTGCCAAAAGGCTGACTCTGAAGGGCTAATCTGTGAGGAAGGTGCTTGGCATTTCCAGCTAGATTTTTTTTTATTTTAAAAAAACACCACAATAGCAGGATTTCCCTGAAGCAAGATGATAGAGGAAGAAAGAGCCTGGCTAATTAAACTTAATTGGGTAGGTCTAGGTTGGGCTATCATGATAATTGGTTTACCCCAATGTTCAAGCTGCCGAGGGGTGTATTTCTGAATGCATTATTCAAACTTGGTATGGTGGAGGGGATGGGGGGATGAGGAGAAATGTAAGAGGGGAAGAGCATTTGTTAATTGTCCAGGAACTAATACTGTATGAACTTCTATCAAAGTCGTGGGGCAGCTGGAATTGAATGGCATTGACCAGCCAACCCTAGTCCTCCTGTGGTCAGTTGGGAGCCTGACGTGCAGCCGGCAGAAAGGGACTGTTCCATTTAACCAGGCAAGGGTGTGGTTAAACTATGCTTGAAGAGGGTTCTGAGGCCTCAGCGCATACCATTCTAGATAAATCACAATGTGTTTTTATTTACCGTATTGGCCTGAATATAAGCCACACTTTTTCTTCCATATTCTGACCTTGAAAAGTTAAAGTGTGGCTTATATTCACGACCTTACAAAAATTGGCTTGGGGTGGGCTTGTCCCCAGATGTTGCCTATTTTTGGCTGGGCAGGCTCCCGAGATGGTGGCGCGGCGAGGGGGTCCCTGAGAGGGAGCCAGAAGGCGGTGAGGAGGAGGAAATGGGGAAGGGGTGTGGACGAGAGAGCAAGAAGGTCTGCTAGGAGGAGGAACAGGAGATGCAGCCGGTGTTTTGGGACTGGTGCTAATCCGAGGTGCTGCTTGGCTTTAACCTGCTGAGGTGTGCATGAGTCCTGCCAGCTGCCACCTCTCTCCACCCGTCCCATTGGGGCGCCATGGTGGTGCTGACCCTCTGGAAGCGCTGCTGCCCACCACTGCAGCCATCACGGTTGGAGTGAAGGCGCTGCCTCCTTGGCCTCCCCTTGGCCCCTGTTCCTCCTCAGGCATTGAAATTTCTTTCCCCCCTTAATTTTATGAATTTGCGGCTTATATTCAAGTGCAGCTCATATTCAGGTGGCCAGATTTATGAAGAAGAAGAAGAAGAAGAAGAAGAAGAAGAAGAAGAAGAAGAGGAGTTTGGATTTGATATCCCGCTTTATCACTACCCTAAGGAGTCTCAAAGCGGCTAACAATCTCCTTTCCCTTCCTCCCCCACAACAAACACTCTGTGAGGTGAGTGGGGCTGAGAGACTTCAGAGAAGTGTGACTAGCCCAAGGTCACCCAGCAGCTGCATGTGGAGGAGCAGGGATGCGAACCAGATTACGAATCCACCGCTCTTAACCACTACACCATGCTGGCTCTCATAAGCTAAACAAGCTATAGCTTAGGGCCCTAGTCTCTTGCCCCCCCCCAAAAAAAAATTAAAGGGGAAAAAACTGGATGTACATTTCCAAAATATAAGAAAAAAAACAAATAAAATAAAACCTACATACAGCAACAGTGTTTTGTGTTGTGTATTGCTTTGATAAAATGCATATTTTGTTATGTGCAATGGCTTGAGATACCTATTAGGTCATAAATTACCATATCTATATATATAAAACGCAAGTGTCTCTGCATCCAGTCCGTGTGTCTCTGGGTTTGCGCTACTGACATGTGCACACGGAAAGGGATTGGAGCAGAGAGGCGGCAGTTGAAGCGGCGGTTGAATGGAATGCTGGCGCACCAGAGGCTGAAGGGCGGCCGAGAAGGGAGGACACGCTGCCACTCTCGCCGCTGGGCAGAAGGAGGAGGAGAAGGGGGGGGCAAGCCTCCCGGGAGATGATGCCGCCGCCTCCGCCTCACCCCCCTCGCTTCCCCACCCATCGCCCCACACTCCGAAAGGGGCTGGGAGCCCCACACATCCGGAAGGAAACCTGTTCTACCTTCGTGCAGTAAGTATGTTTAGGACAGGAACAATAAAAGGAAACACGCCGTCATTTCTCCCTCAGGAATCTTAATGCCGTGTAGGGAGCGCATGGTTTGCCCTGCTCCCTGCACTTCAGGACTTTGGGTTTTGTGTCAGAAATGTTCTAGCGCCCGTTATTTTAACGGGTTTAAACCACTAGGCATATATTCAACAAAAACAGCGACAATTTGTTGACAAAGGACAGCTTGACATATAAAGGGCCTCATTACCTTCAGTAACTTAGGACCTCGTCAAACCTAAATCCGGCCCAGTTCGGGCCAATACAGTATTGCAACGGTGCCACAGCAGGGCACAACACGAACCGGCGACAGGCTAGCAGCAAAACAAGCAAAGCATTCCTAAAAGCAATGGCAGACACACAAGATGGAGAAAGCCCCCAAAGCTTGAGGGAACAGGTACGACTACACTTGGTGTTAAAAGGACAATGATGTATTTGCTTGGTGGACCAATGGGATGCCACCATGAGGAAGGTACGATTCTGCGTCAGCACGGAAGGATGACGCAGTTACAGCGGAAGGGAAAAGAAGGGCCTCCTCCACTGATTGTAAACAGGGACAGGCTAACAGAGGGAGAGGCACATCAGGCTAGATCTTTGCCTCAGGCCCAGAGGTTCTTGGTTCAAGTACTGGATTTGCACTGTTCATAAATGTCGAGGCAAACTTCCTTAAGGAAGCCGAAGGGCAGAGCAAGCTCTTTAACTATGTTCAATCGTCCTCCTCACTGATACCGTCACTGTGTGTCATGTGATGTTTGACGCACACGGCCGAAGGCACGAATCCCACTGTGAATGGTTTTATTGATTGATTGATTGTCCCGTGCAATTTATACACCTGTTGCTCACAAAAAAAACAACCCTTCAAAGGGGTTTACAAAGGAGAGAAAACGAGAGAAAAAAACCACAACCATACTTGAGGGTCTACACCCTCCTTTCTGCAGTAACAATACTTTAAAGCATTCAAAAGTTAAAATACCTGCAGTTGGATAAGAGTATATTTTTTAAAGCAGATGAATAAATGAGCAAATTAAGTAAATTTGGATATGCAGAAGATATTAAATATAAATTTAAGGAACCGCAGAAAGAGGGGGGAGGAAGTCAAGTTTTGAAATGTTAAAAAGATTGTAAAATTAGTGAAATGTATAAACTTGAAAAGCATAAATATTTTTTTAAAAAAATAAAAGCTAAAATACAGTACAAGGAAGTATTTCTCCACACAGCACATACATAAAACAATGGAACTCCCTGCCACATGATGTAGTGACAACCACCAGCTTGGATGCCTTTTGAGGTGGAATTAGACTAATGCAGGATCTGTGTGTCTGTTAGCCATGATGGCTGTAGATAATCTCCGGCGTCATAGCAATACGTCTCTCAGCTGCTGTTTTTTGCATGACAGAGCAGTAGAAGACTACTGTATTCGTGTTTTACTTTGGGCTTTCCATAGACATCCAGATTGTCACTGTGGGAACAGAATCCTGGACTAGATGGGCATTGGGTTTGATCCAGCAGATCATCTTCTTAAAAGGCTGCTCAAGAGGAAACAGCAGTTCCACAGAGTTTTAAAATGATCGAGCAGTGGCTAACTCCAAGCCAGCTGTGTTTTCTGACCATTGCCACCATGCACAAAATCTTTAGAAGTGTTCCAGCAATCTGCCCGTCATGTGGGGGAAAGCAGCCTCTTCAGCCGAAGGGCAATGCCGAAACTGTAAATATAGCTTTTGTGTTTGAGTACAGCTTCAGAAGCATTTGATCATTACTAAATTGCGAGTTTTCGTACCAAGTCTCCACAGTGACACTGTGGTGGTCAGAACATATACAGTACTCTGAACTCCAGGGTTGGGGCACCTGCATTATGTTATATATAATTGGATTTAGTACATGCAATTAGAATTGAAATTTGTGCCACTGCTGAAGCATTGCAGTGCAGCTTTGGCTTAGGAGCTAGCAAGAAGCAGTTAGCTCCCCCCACCCTTGCTTGGAAAATCTGCCATCCCAGGTCTTTATAACACAGCCAATTATCAGGTATGCTGTTTCACATAGCCTTTCAGAACCCAATTTGAATAGAGACAAGTGACAATTCTTTCTGCAAAAGTCACCATAATCAAGGCATATGTGAAGACCTCACACAGTTATCAAGATTAAGTTGAGAAACAGGGATTTCAGGTTTCAGTAAACATATGTTGTGAAGATGCAGTGATTAGCTATCAGACTCAAGTGGCAAGTAGATATTAGCACTTTCCTCTAAAACTGGGGTGTGTGTGTTAGTGTGTGTGTGTGTGTGTACTATGTCTGCAGTGGTGGAATTTGATATAGTCCAATACTGCTATGATGCAGTTGAAACTAAGTTTATGTCCACGCTGCTTTCAATTTAAGCTGCTTGGTCTGGGTTCGTTAGGAAGGAAGGACAGGATGCAAAGTAAATTAATATTAGTTGCTTTGGAAGACGATAATCAGGCATCCGCACTACATGACCAGTCCAACAAAGTTGATGTTGAAGAATCATTGCTTCAACACTGGTGATCTTTGCTTCTTCCAGTACACTGGCATTAGTTCGCCTGTCTTCCCAAGTGATGTGTAATTTTTTTCAGAGACACCGTTGATGGAATCTTTCGAGGAGTTGGAGATGGCATTTGCGCGTTTAGACCTTTTAACCACCCCCATAAATAAATTCAGACAGGACTCAAATTTTGGTTTGGTTTTTGGCAGAATTTAGGCCCATGGACTGCAAAAAGATCAAACTTATCCATCCTTAAAGAAATCAGCCCTGAGTGCTCACTGGAAGGACAGATCCTGAAGTTGAGGCTCCAATACTTTGGCCACCTCATGAGAAGAGAAGACTCCCTGGAAAAGACCCTGATGTTGGGAAAGATGGAGGGCACAAGGAGAAGGGGACGACAGAGGATGAGATGGTTGGACAGTGTTCTCGAAGCGACTGGCATGAGTTTGGCCAAACTGTGGGAGGCAGTGGAGGATAGGGGTGCCTGGCGTGCTCTGGTCCATGGGGTCACGAAGAGTCGGACACGACTGAACGACTGAACAACAACAACAACAACAACAACAACAACAACAACAACAACAACAACAACAACAACAACAGGCCACAACTTTATTGGTTACAATCAAGTGAGTGGTTGCATAGGCTATGGTTCGACTAGCTCCCTGGCACCCTCGGAGTCAGCCAGGGGAACCAGACCAGCCACCAGGCCAAGACATTTTTGCTGTCATTGGAGCAGTGACATAAAGGGGGGTGGGGTGGAGCAGTGATTAACATCAATCAGTTGCCCCAGAACCTGCCGCCTAAGGCAAGATATCCAACTTACCTAATGGAAAGGTTAGCCTTGAGTGGAAAAGGGAGGTAATCTTCGCTCCACCACTGCTGGTTCTTGACTATAAATATTTCCAGGCCAGCAAACAACTGTCAGATTTAGGACTTGCCTCCCTGGCTTGCTATTTTCATTTATACTGCCTTCAGTCTATTCAACATATCTTGGTTTGACCCTAGGCAGTGAATGATTTAGTCTCCACACAGTCTGTTTTTGAATGACGTTTGGGTCAAGAGCTACTGAATCTCCCTACTCATGAAGCTTCCCTCCCTGCCTGTTCTTATAGATATCCAAACCTGTCTTGGCTGACTATGACTAAATGCTGGTAATATTTCACCTTTCTTGCCCATAGCTTTCTACCTGAATAATAAAATCTAAATTCTGAAGTCCACAGAGGTCTACAGTGAATACAATGTCACTGATATTGGCCTCGTTCACATTTTTTCGGTAATCCAAACTTGGCTGTACTTTGTGGTTAGTGATGAGAGAGTTTAACCACAAGCCCAGATTCAGATGGCACGTTAAACCATATCTTGACTTAGCTCAGCATGATGCAGGAGTTAAAAAAATAATACAAGAGAGGAACAAAGTAGCTGCAGACCTCCTGTGGTCCCCGTGGTTTGGCTCACAGTGATGTACAAGTGAAACTCGAAAAATTAGAATATCGTGGAAAGGTTCATTTCTTTCAGTAATTCAACTTAAAAGGTGAAACTAATATATGAGATAGACTCATGACATGCAAAGCGAGATATGTCAAGCCTTTATTTGTTATAATTGTGATGATTATGGCGTACAGCTGATGAGAACCCCAAATTAACAATTTCAACTTTGGGGTTTTCATCAGCTGTATGCCATAATCATCACAATTATAACAAATAAAGGCTTGACATATCTCACTTTGCATGTCATGAGTCTATCTCATATATTAAACTCCAGTAGCTAATGAAAACAATTGATTACATAAATGGACTTTTCCACAATATTCTAATTTTTAGAGTTTCACCTGTATAAAGCAAGCCACTGTATTTACTCAAAATTGGTTTATAAAATAATTTACAAGGCATTATTAGTCTCATGTGAGCCTTGATGCATTTTTAGGAAGATGGACTTCCTAAAAAAAAATACAACAGATAAAAATAGAAATCAATAATGGAAAAAAAAGATTGTATGACTGATGCTGGGATGGAGAAAAATTGCTTGGCCAGCAGCCCAAATACTTGAATGGGCATTTTTCCAATAACTTATATGAACCCTCATCCATTTATGTTGACTGCAGCTAGGAAAACTGCATCTTCAGCAAAGCTGCACAAGAGACCAACACATTAAGGAAATGCATTTCGAAACTCATTGTCAATTTCTCTGCTGGGTATTTGCTTCTTATATAGATATAAACCAAAATCATCAGATGCTTATTCCGAAGCAGAATCTACTAGTTCCTGGCAACTTGGAGAGGCTCTCTCTGATTATATCATAGGCTTTAGTTATTTGAAGATCTTGCCTTTATTGGGTTTTTACTGTGCTTTGATATCTAGGTGACTCACTCCCAATTTTCACTGTCTTCAGTGCAACCATCTGGAAATCCAAGTCGCTAAAGGTGAGATTTCCATAATGTCTAAATTTAAACATTTATTATTGTCACAAGAAGGAAAGTTACAATTACAGCACGATTAAAGATTCCGGGGAATAATTACTACTTATTTCCCCACCTGGTCCTAGATTTTGTATGTTTGTTTACTGTATACCTTGTGGAGTTGTGAAATCCTATACTTTTAGTAGATCAACATATTCATTTGTGGTAGAGCTGAAATGAAGGTTTTTTTTTTTAAACAACAACAATGATATTCAAATATCCCATTTGAATTTTGTCATAAAAATTAAGCTGAAATCCATCGTTCGGATTTTGGAATTGCAACCTGATACAAAAATTTGTCTGTTTTTTGTTTTCAGGGCGATGATTCCTAATTTCACCCATAAATGGGTGAAAATTAGTACAAAATCTGCTTACAATTCCAAGTCAGCTGTCAAATACTAACTGCAGCTGCATGTTGAAACCTAATTTGCCACTTCTGCACAGTGGGCCCCTGTTGTGCCACTGACATGGTGGAAACTGGGGGAAGCAGGCTGGTTCCCAGGTGAGTACTTTTCCATGCTATGACTTGGGTTGCCCCATGCTTTGCTGCAGCCAATAGGCAGGCTTAGCTGGCTCCATTGGTGGGTGTAGACATTTGGCAGGATCCATAGGCCACACAGTCAGATTGAGAATTCGAGGGTAACATCCAATACCAAGATGCAGGTCGAGCATGCTTGCATGTTGAGCATGTTGGTTTATGGAAGTGAGTCGTGGGCAACTTACAACCATCAACAGCGATACCTCAATGCCTTCCATATGCACTGTGCCAGGAAGATCACGTGGCAGGACTGAGCTTCTTATAACAATTTTGTTGTTGTTTAGTCATTTAGTCATGTCCTACTCTTTGTGACCCCATGGACCAGAGCATGCCAGGCACTCCTGTCTTCCACTGCCTCCTGCAGTTTGGTCAGACTCATGTTGGTAGCTTCGAGAACACTGTCCAACCATCTCGTCCTCTGTCATCCCCTTCTCCTTGTGCCTTCAATCTTTCCCAACATCAGGGTCTTTTCCTGGGATGATTGAGAACCTTTATTCCTGATGCTCTATTCCCCCCCCTAGGTTATTTTGTAAGCGGTTCCAAATTTTGGAAGTGCACTTAAAAATGAAGGAGACCTATATTCCAACATTTTGGGAACAAATCTTGGTTTACTGAGTCCAATTCTGAACTGAGTTGTGGGGAGCTGGCAAATCGCTATAAAATATAATTGCGCCATGGCACTGTCAAATGCTGTGTGATGCCAGCTGTCAATATCAATCAAATATTGAAATCAAATATTGCCGTATGTCAGAAGCTGATGCTGAATATCAAATATTTGCTGAATATACACACATCCCTAGAACATTCAGAGTATATTTGCCATCAAGATTTACATAGCTGAATTGTTTGGGGTAAATGTATTTCAGCTCTAGCTGATTGTGCCTGATGTTGATTCTATCCCATCAAACACAGTTATGGGTTGTTGGCAGGACCCCAACATTTCCCAAATAATTGCTTCATATTTATAGTGAAATAAAGTGTTGCTGAACGGAATATTAACACAGTCTGTAAATATTACCTGTGGTGTAACATAAGAAGTTGCTTGAGACAAGGTCAAGCCAATTGTATTATTTATTGACTATTCTGGAACTTGCTTTGTTTGACCACTCTCTCAGACTGAGAATTTCCCCACCATCTAATTATTTTTGCTAAGATTTTGTAGGATTGATGTATGCGTTGTGGCCACAATAGCTATTTTTAACAAAGTAATTAAAGCATAAATGTTAAGTAGGGGCACATTGGTCCTTGTGTGCTTGAGATTGTACCAATGAATATTCCATAAGGAACAGTCATTTGATTTTCTAGATCACAACTATATTCACACCTCATTGTAATGTGCCTGCAACAGAATTATAAATAGATTCATCTAACATTCATTGTTCCATTAATCAATTATAGAGTATGCTGTAATCTTAATGTCTCACTTAAACTCAAACTTTCCGCACACAGAAGTATATCTCTGCATGAGCATTGCTACTAAAGTATCTGTGTCTATCTCAATCCTATGGTTAAATGTCCTGAAAGAATCAGATCGGCTTGTTATCCCCAGAATAGGCCGTTTGCAGTTATTTTGTTTGAGCTTTTCTTCATTCCCGTGGTTGCTTTCTAAAAGTCAATTAGATCCAAAAATGGCGTGAATTATTGTTGTTTGGAAACTCTCCTGATGAATCTATTCTGGGGTTGCTATTTCCGCCCCTCCCCCCTTGACACACAGAACTGTAGATGATAGAGCTTTTCCTTCCATAGAGATACCGGTAACTGTCAAGAAGATCTTCACCAGCTACATTTTTGTAACTCAGGAAAAGAGGTAAGAGGAATACTAGACTGAACCAGGGTTCATAAATTCAGGGTTGGGTTTTTGTTAATAACCACAAATAATAGTGAAGGCTTCTTTCCTCATTGGTGTCCCAGAAATGGGAGGACCTTCACCATAATTACTTTGTAGAAGCCTGTTCATATTTTGAGAGTCAAAGTGAGCCTTTAGCATCCGACTCTATTCACCTGACGCCATATCTTTCTTTTTTTGGGGGGGGGGTGTATTTTTCTCTGCAACAATAACATTGTCACACTTTTGCCTTACAGGAAGATGTTGTAGAAAAAAAATACACCATAATTATGGGAGAACCCATCACCAAAATACACCATAATTTATCTCAACCCTGCCTTCTGCTGACTGGAGGCATGTAATGTTGCTTATCACCAACAATTATCTGCCCAACACAGAAATTTCATTTCTGGAGACCTACAGTTGCCATTCTTTAGGTTTTTCTCCTAGGTCTCCAGAAATGAAATCTCTGTTGGCGATAAGTAACCTTACATGCCTCTGGTCAGCAGAAGGCAGGGTTGAGATAAACAGATAGTTAGGGAAATTACACTTTTGGGTTTTCTGCCAAACTCCCAAGCTCTGCCCCTTCCTCTCTCTCTCTCCTGCATGAAGCAGCCATGAATCCAAAGCCATCCAAATATGAAGAAACTGCAAATAAAGAACCTTTTTTTTCTTTACCAAGGGGACCTTTGTGTATTTTATTTACTCTTTTTAAGCAATGCTAGTGATGGGTGGTGGAGGACTTCTAAGCTATTAAACCTGCTATAGATCAACCAATTTCGATGAGTTATTTGAGGAGATACTACAGAGGTGGATCAAGGAAAAGGTTCATTAGCAACTAGGAAGATCTGGTGGCCATATTGGTTGCATTTTTGAAGGAAAAATCCACATGCGCTGAGGATTAAACCCTGTGCCTGAGAATACCCTCCAGACCCATCTGTGCAAGGGGGTCCATGCCCAACTGGCTGTTTCTTTCTCACATCCCATTTACTTGTACACCATGCTTCTTTCAGGAAGGGGAAACATTGTCTAGTGATTTGGCCCATCCTTCAATAGAGCATTGAAATGACACCTCAGTTGGAATAGTCAGCAAACGTATACATGGAAACTTCTGAGGCTGTGCTTTAGATTATAATGCAATCTTCCCAGATTAATACAAACTGGATTCTGGTCACAAATCCCAAATATCACAGAACAATTTCAGCTATTTGGAGCAGAGGTTTTATTGGTGTGCTAAAACCATTCAAATACACACACACACACACGACTCTACAAGATGCAGATTTGGAATTTGAGAAGAGCTAGCTGGGGAATGGGATGTGTGGAAGTTGATGCAATTCTCTTTTCCAAATAAAAATGAAATAAAAATCCACCTGGTATGCTTGATCTCTCCATATCCATTAAGGTAAAGGTAAAGGGACCCCAGACCATTGGGTCCAGTTGTGTCCGTCTCTGGGGTTGCGGCGCTCATCTCGCGTTACTGTCTGAGGGAGCCGGCGTACAGCTTCTGGGTCATGTGGCCAGCATGACAAAGCTGCTTCTGGCGAACCAGAGCAGCGCACGGAAACGCCGTTTACCTTCCTGCCGGAGCAGTACCTATTTATCTACTTGCACTTTGACGTGCTTTCAAACTGCTAGGTGGGCAGGAGCTGGGACCAAGCAACGGGAGCTCACCCCGTCATGGGGATTCAAACCATCGACCTTCTGATCAGCAAGCCCTAGGCTCTGTGGTTTAACCCACAGCGCCACCCATGTCCCATATCCATTACCCTTTCCCAAATTCCTTATTTCCACTTGGTAGGGACACAAGAATATGTTGAAACCCTGGCAACTGACTTGTATATTTAAGCTGAATCTATTTTGCGAAAGTTCAGTCTTGTGTTCTTCATCTAAAAAGTAGCAGAAAAAGGCAATTTCCCTGTAAAAAGCATTCCCTCTCCCCCTCAACTGGTAATTTACATGGTCTCAGTAGAGGATTCTGTCACTGCTCATATTAGTCTCACGCTACCACTCTGTAAATTTACTAGCAAACCAAATCAGGATTTAGGCAATGTTAATGGTTACATTCCTTTCATGAGGGCTGAATTTATAAGTTGAAACTACAGCTAAGTGAGTTCTAATAGTCCTAATAAGAGCAACGTTTTTAAATGTCTGCAGTGTAATTAAGAATTATAGCTGCCTGACTGGCTGTAGGCAATTGTTTCTTCTTCCTCTGGCAGACGGATGCAAAAACTGTCCTAGTTCCTGAGTAAATTACATCTGTGGGCCCACTTTTCTTGGGGTAGTTACATGTCTCAGAGTTTCAGAGCAAAAGTCATTTCTTTGCAAACTGCATTTGTTTAAGGATGTAGATCATCCATAAATACTTGTGCCACAATGTCCTTGCAGTTTAAATTTTTTTTTAATGGAGCAACGTTCTCAATAGAGGGATTTTGTTTCAGAGAGGTCACAGCTCATGTAGAAGGAAGGGCAGAGGTTCAATCCCCTACAGGTAAGGTTGGGGAAGAATTCTGTCTGAAATCCTGGAGAATGGCTGCGTCAATGTAGACAGGAAGGGGCTAGTTGGAGCAATGGTCTCACTCTGTAGAAGGCAGTTTCCTATGTTATTTCTATTTCCTTTTCTTAACTGGCTATAGAATAATTGTGCCATCTTATCCCGCAACTTCCATCCAAGTACCATACCCTCCAACATGTTAGATCCTCCAAGTGTCCCTATTTTCCAAGGACATCCCAGATTTAGAGAAGCCATCCTGGTTTCTGATTTGATCCCAGAATGTCCCGCTTTTCCTTAAAATACCCCTATTTTCATTGGAGAAATGTTGGAGGGTGTGGTAGCAGGTCCCTATTTTCATTGGATAAATGTTGGAGGGTATGGAGCTATCTAACTCCTGAGCAATCCGGTAGAGGGAAGGTTTTTTTTAATGTTTAATGTTTTATTATGTTTTTTATATATGTTGGGAACCGCTCAGAGTTCTGGGGCAACCCAGTAAGATATGTGGGGTATAAATAGTAAAATTATCATTATGGAATGGGACTTCCCTATTTTCACTGGAGAAATGAGGGTATGAGTAGTGGTTAAGAGCGGTAGACTCGTAATCTGGGGAACTGGGTTCGCGTCTCCGCTCCTCCACATGCAGCTGCTGGGTGACCTTGGGCTAGTCACACTTCTCTGAAGTCTCTCAGCCCCACTCACCTCACAGAGTGTTTGTTGTGGGGGAGGAAGGGAAAGGAGAATGTTAGCCGCTTTGAGACTCCTTCGGGTAGTGATAAAGCGGGATATCAAATCCAAAACTCTTCTTCTTGGCTGTGCTCCCGTGTGAGTCATGTGACCCTTGTGAGATAATGAAGCCTAAATGATGTGCCTTTTTGGCGCCACAAAACACATTTTGAGATGCCACATGATATTGTGGCCCCGAAAAAGCACTTGGGGGGAAGGCAAGATGGTGACCACTGTGCTCTCATGTAGTCCAAACCATATCCCTAGATTTCTGTCACTAGATTTCTCCTAATGCAACATTCACAGCATACGAATTTGGCTTCGTCTAGGGAAATAAACATATATATTGATAAGCTAGTGGAATTTTTTTTTGCGGGGGGGGGGGAGGAGGCTGGGAGGTTCACAAATTCTCGAGTGTCTCCCAAAATACCAGTGGGGTCTCCACACCACCATTTCGGGTTTAGCTTTATGAATTCTGGAAAAGTTACCTCCATTTCCCCCTTCTGCCTTCAAGTCAAGATTACATAATGCAAACAATTTATTCATAGTTCCAATCTCTTCCCTATATTTACTGACACCCCAAATTAAGGGAATATGAACAGACTTTAGAAAGCAGCTGTGGGCTGAAATGTAGGAAGAAACATTCTTTATGCAAGGCATACGTTTTCATCCCGGGGAAGTGCAATTTCATGGAAAGGATTGCTTAGCATTGGCTGAAGGTTTTATTAAAGCCATTACAACTCCCACTTCTCTTTTCTGCCATGAAAGGATCAAACGGAGAAGTTCCCTTTTGTCTAGAGAAATGAGGGGGAGGGGAGAGAGAGAGATGGGAAAAAGTAGTACTTGGATCTGTAGTCTGGAGGGTTGATGGACAGGTAAAAGAGCAGAGTTGGAAGGCAGAAGAAGGGAATATATTAAGTTTCAGGAGGCTGTAGGGGAGACTGTGAAGGACATATTACTGAAAAAGAATGAAATGTTCTGTGCCGCAACTTTGCGACTAGAACAAAGACAAATGTGTGCTGTTTAATAATAAAAAAGTCCCCATCAAAAATTATCTTTCCCTACTTGCATACATACTTGGGAAAAGGGCAACCATGAATTGCTTGTATATTTGAAGGAGACAGAAGTAACTTTCCCTGTTTATAGTCTCTTGTCTTCGAGCAGTTGGTGGGTAGCTGCTGTTATAATATTTAATTTGCGGGACAGGATGTGCTAGCGGCATTCAGGGTGGCACAAGAACATTCTGTCTGAAAGAACTGCTGAATACCAGAGGGCAACTTTTAAAATCTCCAGGCAACAAAGTGTAACTCGGTCGTCCCCCGCAAAGGGTTGTGAGCTTTAAAATCTAATTAGTAGATTAATCCACTAAAGCTTTACAAATCAATCCCAGACAAGTCTACTCAGAAGTAAGTCCTGTGGCATTCAATAGGACTGGGGATGGAGGAGAATTTGAGTTCGCGTTTAAAGGCTATCCTACCTAACTTGCTCTTTCTGTAACAAACTGTGCACTGAAAAAGCCATCTTCTGAAATTCAGAAGGGGAATGTTGCTTTTTCGAAAATGGGTGTATGAATTGAAATTTCTGAGGAATTATCATTAGCACTTTAAAAGAAATATTGCAAACTGATGTGGATATGCATAGCACTGAATTTAAGATTGAGAAACTGAAGGGAACTACCCATCCCTGTGGGGTTTAGGATTTCAGCGTTACTTCATGAATCAGTAGGGTTCAATTTTAATTGGTGGAGTTGATTATTTTCTTGAGTTCTGTGAAACTGTGAAACTGAAAGGGGGAATAAAAAAACCCAAGGCATTTCTAACAATAAGTGACATTTGTTTCCAGTTCTCTCCTGTTCCCCATTGTATCTTGTTATCATTGTCTCCCTTATTATTATTATTTTGCTTTTGGATGCTGCATGTTGTTTTAAGTAATCCTGTTATCATATTGGAATGTGGGGTTGTTGTTTTTCGTCTCTTTTGGCATTTTGGTTTTGCTACGTTATTATGAAATTGTTTTTGTGGTCGCTTGAAATGCATCTCTGTTTCTTTGTTCTAAGCCACATTGAACATGATCTCTTTTGTGGAAAAGAAGCTTACACATGACTAAATGAATAATATACGAATTCATCATGTGCACGATTAATTGTCTCAAACTTATTTAATCTGCTGACAGCCCTTGTTTTCAGAGAAATGGCAGTATTTTCCATGCAAAGACAATACTATTTATCCAACTGTGGGTTTTGTTTTGTTTGTTTGTCTCTTGTAGGTAATTATAGTGTTTCTTGCGGTATGGCATTAAGCTTGCCCTGACCTCAGAGTCTCGTTACTTAGCAACATAGCTTTTGTTAACCTGCTGCTTATGTAACCAATTTTCTTAAATGGAAATCCAGATTAAAAACAACTCTTCCCTGCCCTAGAATTTAGTCAAAACAAAATAATAATAATAATAATAAAATCCTTCCAGTATCACCTTAGAGCTCTTGGTATGAGCTTTGCTACTGGAAGGACTTTATTATTATTATTATTATGTTTTGACTATGGCAGACCAACACGGCTATCTACCTGTAACGAGAATTTAGTGTGTTCTACTATTAGGTTCCTGAGTAAAAAGTACGAGCAACAGGCTACAACATGAAATCTGATTCCAAAGCTGAACTCCAACCCAAATATGCTGCCTTTATGTATGCTGGATGATAGCATCAAAGAATAGTAAAGTTTGAATTATTTTTTTGGTGGGGAAGGCCAAAGTCGTTGAGCTTTTTTTAGGGGGGGCAGCTCAGAGTTGTTGAGCTTTATTTGGGGGGCATGCAACTCTCTCCCATTCCGCTGCGGGAGGAGAGCAATCCCCACTGAGGCTTGGGAGGGAAGCTGCGTGCCTCGTGTGGGCAGGCCTCTCGACGGCCCACCAATCCCAGGTGTGCAGGAGTGTGGAGCTGGTCGGCTGCCTCAGCGCCTGCAACAGAAAAGCCTGCGGCGCTCCAAAAGTCTCTGTTCCACTCGGCAGCGGCTGTCAGCTGGCCTGGCTCTTCAATCCCCAGACTCCAGATCTTGGCCCTGGAAACTTGGCCTTACACCCCAGAGAGCCCGGGGCCCGGGTGCCCCGCACACTTAGCACCTATGGGTAAGCCGGCCGTGACCCCAATGGTCATTTAGTCCAACCCCCTGCATTGCAGAAATCTCAACTATAACATTCATGACAGTTGGCCATCCAATCTCTGCTTAAAAACCCCCAAGGAAGGAGAGCCCACCACCTTCTGAGAGAGTCTGTTCCACTATGGAACAGCTTTTACTGTCAGAGAGATCTTCCTGGTGTTTAGCCAGAATCTCCTTTCTTGTACCTTGAAGTCATTGGTTTGGGTCCTAGCCTCCGGAGCAGGAGGAAACAAGCTTGCTCCATTTTTCATATGACAGCCCTTTAGATATTTGAAGATGGCTATCTCCTCTCAGTCTCCTCTTTTGCAGGCTAAACGTACCCAACTCCCTCAACTATTCCTCATAAGGCTTGGTTTCCATACCCTTGATCATCATGGTCACCCTCCTCTGCACATGTTCCAGCTTGTCAACATCCTTCTTAAATTGTGGCGCCCAGAACTGGACACAGTATTCCAGGTGTGGTCTGACCAAGGTAGAATAGAGTGTTATTATTATTTCTCCTCATTTGGAATTCCACAAATCCACATCACCCTTCAGGTGAGCCATGGTGTTTCATGTTTAAACCAGGCAAATTTTCATTTCCTTCAGCTTTCCAGTGTACTACCTAGATATGACAGGCCCTGTGGAGTTCACACAAGGAGAGTTGAGCGTTGGGTACTCTGTTCCCGAAAAGTTTACACATCACTTGGGAAGATGGGCAAATTAATACCAGTGTACTGGAAGAAGCAAATATCACCAGTGTCAAAGCAATGATTCTTCAACATCAACATCATTGGGCTGGTCGTGTTGTGCGGATACCTGATTATCGTCTTCAAAAGCAACTACGCTATTCTGAACTTAAAAATGGAAAGCGTAATGCTGGTGGTCAACAAAAGAGGTTTAAAGACTCTCTCAAGGCAAATCTTTAAAAATGTAGTATAAACACCAACAATTGGGAAACACTTGCCTGCGAGTGCTCCAATTGGAGAACAGCCTTTACCAAAGGTGTCATGGACTTTGAAGATGCTCAAACGCAGAATGAAAGGGACAAATATGCTGAGAGGAAGACACTCTTGGCAAATCCACACCGTGATCCATAGTTACTTACAGACTCATTGTTAAAACCGTGTTTATGGAAGACAATCTTACTCGGCTATGAGTGATCGCCAAAGAAGAAAACCCTGTTCCCTGCACCAGTGAGAGTGTTGGTCACAGAAGTGCACAGAAGAAGTGTGCATGCACATGAAAGCTCATACCAAGAACAAACTTAGTTGGTCTCTAAGGTGCTACTGGAAGGAATTTTTTTTATTTTTTATTTTGTTTTGACTATGGCAGACCAACACGGCTACCTACCTGTAACTGGTCACAGAAGGGAACTTCAGGCTCCAAAGGCCAGAATCCTCCTGGTCTTGCAAGCCAGGTGACATCAGATATCAAATTTCAATGACACTATGTTTTATAGAGCAGAGCTCCCAGATCGGCAGCTTTCTCACAGCTTGAGCAATGTGCTGCTTAGAAGACTATCATATTGCCAGACAAACATTACTTACCTGTCACTGACTAGCCTGTCATCTACCTGCTTTTCTTCCATCTGCTTGCTGTTCTGCTGCTAGTCTTTCTCTTCTAAGTACTTGCTAGCTAAGTACTTGAGTGCCTGACACACTGTCAGTGCAACGTATATTATTTTCAGCTAGTTGTTGGGTGATAACTATAAGTGATTTGCTGACCAGACAAGAGAGATTTCTCCCCTGTGGTCATTATCCTATTGGGTGAGCTTTTTCATCCTTTGAATGGACCTGTTTACTAATGAATTTTAGGATTATCTTCAGTCTAGGGGCCAAGAGATTGGCAGAGGAATTCTGTGCTGCCATTGGCACCCAGTGTGAGCTCAGACCAGACAAGAGGGTTTTTGTCATGGTGTTCCGTTGCGCTAGAAGCGGTTTAGTCATGCTAGCCACAATACCCGGAAAGCTGTCTGTGGACAAACGCCGGTTCCCCCAGCCTGAGAGAGAGATGAGTGCTGCAACCGCATAGTCACCTTTGACTGAACCATCCAGGTTCTTTGACTGAACCATCCTTTACCTTTACCTATTGTGCTTCAAAGTGCTGTCTATTAAAAAGTAAAGGGAAAGGGACCCCTGACCGTTAGGTCCAGTCGCAGACGACTCTGGGGTTGCAGCACTCATCCCACTTTACTGGCTGAGGGAGCTGGCATACAGCTTCCAGGTCATGTGGCCAGCATGACTAAGCCACTTCTGGCGAACCAGAGCAGCACACGGAAACGCTGTTTACCTTCCCACCAGAGCGGTATCTATTTATCTACTTGTGCTTTGACATGCTTTCGAACTGCTAGGTTGGCAGGAGCATGGACCAAGCAACAGGAGCTCACCCCGTTGCGGGGATTTGAACCACTGACCTTCTGATCGGCAAACCCTTGGCTCTGTGGTTTAACCCACAGCGCCACCCGCGTCCCCTATTAAAAAGTACACATACGCAATTTGACCATTCTATTTGTTTTAAACTTCATTTTAGTGGCTTTAATTGCTTTTTGTAAGTCTCATTGTAAAAGTTTTGCCCTGAAAGGCGGCATATGAATTATTTTAATGAATATGAATAGATGGCTTTTAAGTGAGAAGATGGGCATACATCTTTTAATTGATAAATTTTAAAAAATAAGCATGGTGAGAAATTAGGGGGCAAGTGTGTGCTGTGTGATCCATATTGGATATATTTCTCAAAACGTCTGATAAAAATGAGGGTTTTTTAATATCAGAGAGGGCAAGGAGCATAAAGGCTGTTTGGTTACAATGCCTTTTTATTTTAAGAAAACACTGATGGTTTCAGTATAAACTAGATCTGTGTGAAACCTTTTCTCATTATTTCTGAATCCGTTTCTGCCATTCTGAAAAGTGTCATGTTTTTGACATTTATGTGCAAAACATATATGCAACGATTGCAAGGGTAGACTTCTTTAAAAAAATTTGTTTGTTTGATTCATAGGCTAAGTCTGCATCTTTTCCCATGGAAAATCTGTCTGGCTTGCTACCGTGCACGTTGCTGGCCGGTTGCCCAAAGACAGAAATGCTGTGATGTTCTTTGGCATTCCGTGCAGCTGCTTTAATCGAGAGACATATTGCACAGCAAGGGATCACTTTTTAAAAGCAAATTTCCCCTGCGGATCTAGAGTCACTTTTCTGAAACCTGTTGCTTTAATCAGAATGCTTGTATGCTGTGCATGTGCAGCTTTTGCTTCAACATCCACAGGATGGAAATCTTCAACATGGGCTGTAGCACCTAAAACTTGGCTTTATCAGAGTAAAGACATGTATGTCAGGTGTGGGCCAGCAGCTGGCTTGATAACAGCATACAAGACGTAATTAACTGGTAAATTTATTGCAAGCAGCAATCAGTCTCCGACCACTCTATCAGAGAATCAATTCATCACAGTCAAGTTGACCCTTCTGAAGAGTTCTTCCCTTTTCTGCAGAATATCCTGAACTTCCGACCCTTATGTTTTGGGGCTTGTTTTCTTTCTAGGACTTTCCCTATTCACCTAGTTTTGGGACTAATGGTGTTAGCTGCCTCCTCTTCCTGTGAGGAAATGCTCACATGACTGTGCTTCTTGCGAGAGCTGGCTGCTCTCCAGCCTGCTCTGCCAAAGCAGATAAGTTTCATTCCTGCCAGCTCCTGAAAGAGGAGGGGTTGACAACACCCCCTTCAACTGTCTGAGAAGTATGCAAGCCTCTCTGCTCTCTCTGTGTCTGCCTGCTTTCTATTTCAGGCAGTACTTCTTGGATTTGGGCTGGCGTGTTCACGGCATTATGTTACCTCGCTATGGGTAAATGAACTATGGCTATCAGACTTGTGCAATAGCTTGAAGAGTTGGTTGCACATGTGAGTGGTTGGGTGGCGCGTCATGCGAGAAGGATTCAGCTTGGACGGCGTTTAAGGCATTGGGTAGGATCCATTGTAGTTAATCAGAAGTAGGAAGGTTGTATGGCTTCGCCTTACTCTTCCAGAAAGTGAGGTATCCCATTATAGGGATCCTAGGGGCAGCGGCATTGCAACCTTTATTGGTCCCCAGGGCGCATGCACACCAGGTAGGACTGGACGTGATGGTGAATGAAACCCGCCATGCCAGCCAAACCCTCGCTGCTGCTGCTGCTGGGTTCACGGTGTCATGCTGCTTTCCTGCCCAACATTTCAGGGGGAGCCCAGCCAGCTAACACGGCCTTTGATGAGCAGGCCAGCTGCCCCTGGGGCCCTGAGACCCCCAGCGGCAGGCAGGATGGAGATCCCTGCAAGGGGGGGGGGCTGGCTCACACGCCATGACAACCATGCACCCAGGGCTATGGCCCCCTGGCTGTCAGGCTCCAGGGAATCCGCTCCCTCTCACGGTGGCAGCCAAGAAGCAGATAAATAAGAAGAATTCTTACCAAGCCTTTATTCAACATTCACAGAGAGAGATGTAGAAATGCCGTCTTTCTCAGATAATGGCAATGCTCCAAGTAAAGTCCCACCCACCCTAAGTCTCTCCTATTCTACATCACCCCTGTGTTGGCTAATCTGAGCTTTCTGCCTCTGAGCTTTCTGTTCTACTACCCTCAATGCACGCCAGGTCCTGGGAGAAGGGGAGGGGGTCAGGAATGCATTCTAAAGACACTCAGCTGTCTCTCGGCTGGTGTTTCTTCTTGTACCTGCTGCCCCTCTCCTAATATTTCACAGCTTTCCCTCTCTGCCGCCTCTGAACTACGACCTTCTGCAAACCACTGTTGTAAATCTATACTACCCTCCTCTTCTCGGGAAGGTTCAGGAGGAGGGGGGCGGTCCCCACCATTCCTCCTCAGTCCAGTCCCTGTCATCGACCCTCCCCACGCTACGCCCCTGCCTAGGGGAGATGATTTTGTCCATAGGCCCAGCCAGCAGCTGAAGGCCATAGCACTCCCAAACCAGCGATTCTGCTGGGTTGGTCCTATTTGTTGTAAGTCATAGGGCAATCCTACTCCAGAATTGCACCTCCTATCAGCAGTCGGGCAGACCAAGTGGGAAATCACCCAATGCTTGAGCCACTTACATCTGTAGTCAATAAAGAGTGTTGTCCCGTGTTTCTTAATCACGTACACAAGGCGGCAGGCAGCAGACTGACTGAGCCTGAGCACACAACTTGGGTTTATCAGAGTAAAGACTTATGTTCTATCAAGATGCAGCAGATGGAGCTGATGTGCTAGAATGTACCACTTTATCTTTTAGGGCTGTTCACTGATGGGCATCCTATAAGGAGGTGTGGTGCAAGGTGTTTTCTTCTTCCCCCCCCCCCTTTTAAAAAAAAGATTATTGTGTCTAAGGCACTGTGAATGGTATTCATAATTCCCACCTCATCACTAATTCATTTGTATTCATTATAACCTAATACATTCATTTGGTATTCATGAGAATGTCACGGCACAGATACCTCCGCCAAATCATGAGGCTGGTGTAAAGATATATCTTTAATTTAATACAGATTCCATGAATGAAAATGGGCAAAGCGGGTCTCCTAACCAGGAAGAGCCTTTAGTTTTTATGGATTCCACCCCCCCCGCCCCACCATAAGAGGAAAGGCACATCACATTGATTTCGGCATTAAACCTTCTTAATGCTGTGTGTGCGCTTCTCACCGTTCTCTGGCTTGTTCAGCTGACTCAGTCCGATGGAAGGTGATCTCTCTCCATGTTGCGGTACCGTAAAATCGCTAAAAACATATCGCTGAGCTGGCCAGTCAGTAATGGTAATGCCATTATATCTGCTGCAGACCTATCAAATTAATTGCATTCCATTCTCCCACTTCAAGAAAGGAAAGAAGGGAATTTTTTGGGGGGGGGAGGAGAAAGATAATTCCTTATCCTTTTTCCCCTCTCCCAAAATACCTTTAAAAAAAAAAGTGGGGGGGGGGAGGGAAGCACCTTCAAATTTTGTACATGGCATTACATCCCTCCCGGAGTTAAGGAACCACATCTTGAAAATTACGAAGAGAAGGGGTTCTTAATAATGCATGTAATGCATCCATAGACTGCCCAGCCGGCAGACTGCAGGCCTTCGTTCCCTGACTGATGAGGCTGTTAACACATAGGTGGCTGTGTCATAAGTAAAAATAATAGGCCTAGCAAAAGCTTTAAAATGTTTACCTTCAACATGGCTCCCATATCTCAGGGTCATAACTCCCATTAATGGAGGCGTGATGAAGTTTGCCGTTTTGTGAAGCCTCCAGAACCTGCCCCCTCCCTCTGTGAAGGAAAAAGCACCATAACACCCCCAACCCCCTTTTGGGTTGTATCAAAATGATCCAGAGAACGTCGGGGCTCATGCATCTCCCAACACGTAAAATCCATAGCAAACAGATCTATAGCAAACAGGCCTATAAATAAGCGCACGCTCCTCCATCCTCGTGAATTCATTGTCATGTGCTTGACAACTGAAACCTATTCTGCAGCCTCCAAATATTTTAGTAATAAGCTGTTGCCGGTTTGCTGCAGCCCCCGAAGGGAAAGATGAGAGGAGTCTATTGTGCTGTCTCGAAAAAAGGAAGAAGAAGAAGAAGAAGAACGCCTGCATCTACATTTTGGTTATATAGAGCATTTTTGCGGATAAATCAGGGTATTGTTTTCTAACTGTCGATGCTTCATACATGGAGCTCTCAGTGCCATGCAGTCATGTTCTTCTGTAACAAGCAACTGGAATCAGGATGGTAATTGCAGTTCCATGCGGAACTTATTTTTCTTGCGAACATCCCTGAACGCTCATCCACATTTCAAATGCATCAATGTGTGGAAAGGTATTGTGGGGGGCATAGAATCACCCCTGGTTTTCTTCTTCCTTAGAAGGACATGCCTGAAAGGGTCACTACATGATACATTTTTTGTTATTTATGTGCAGTTTGACTTCCATCCTTTTTTGGGGTGTGTGTGTGTGCACACTAGTGCAAGCCATGCACTTTTGCAAGATGGCAAGTGAAAGGTGCGGAAAAGGGCATTTTCACTCAGCACATCATTTTCTGCATTTCCACACAGCTCCCTGCTTTGCTAGTGTAAACTGGCCAGGACTGTGATGCGATAGCAGTGTGCTCTAGTGATTAGAGTGTCAGACTTGGACCTGGGAGGCCAGGCTTCAGATCCCCACTTGGCTATGAAGCTCACTGAATTACTTTGGGCCAGTCACTGCCTCTCAGGCTAGCCACCCGCACAGGGTAATTGCTGCTAGTGAAATCTGACTCATCGTATTTATGTTAAAATATTTATGTCCAACTCTTGATCCGACTAATACCAGAGCAGTCCTATGGAGAGGTCCTCGATAAGCAAAATCCACAGTTGGATTTTATTTGTAATAATAATAATAATAATAATAATAATAATAATAATAATAATAATTTATTATTTTTACCTTGCCCATCTAGCTGGGTTTCCCCAACCACTCTGGGTGGCTCCCAACACAATATTAAAAACACGACCAAACATTAAAAAATTCCCTGAAGGGCTGCCTTCAGATACCTTTGAAAATTCAGATAGTTCTTTATTTCCTTGCCATCTGATGGGAGGGTGTTCCACAGGGGGGGGGGCGTCACTACTGAGAAGGCCTTCTGCCTGGTTCCCTGTAACCTCACTTCCCACAGTGAGGGAACCACCAGAAGGTCCTCAGAGTCCGGGCTGGACCTCAGTGTCTAGGCTGAATGATGGGGGTGAAGATGCTCCTTCAGGACCCCTGGACGGTCAAGTCCAGTCAAAGGTGACTATGGGGTTGTGGCGTTCATCTCGCTTTCAGGCTGAGGGAGCCAGCGTTTGTCCACAGACAGCTTTCCAGGTCATGTGACCAAGCATGACTAAACTGCTTCTGGCGCAACGGGACAACGTGACGGAAGCCAGAGCACATGGAAATGCTGTTTACCTTCCTGCCGCAACGGTACCTGTTTATCTACTTGCACTGACGTGCTTTTGAACTGCTAGGTTGGCAGGAGATGGGACAGAGCAATTGGAGCTCAGCCCGTCGTGGGGATTCGAACCGCCCACCTGAAAGGCAAGCCCAAGAGGCTCAGTGCTGGCAATGGCAGTCTGAGTGGTTGTGGGGCTCAGACAGGTTGGGCTACTTAGAATCATAGAATCGTAGATTTGGAAAGGACCACAAGGAAGAAGAAGAAGAAGAAGAGTTTGGATTTGATATCCCGCTTTTCACTACCCGAAGGAGTCTCAAAGCGGCTAACATTCTCCTTTCCCTTCCTCCCCCACAACAAACACTCTGTGAGGTGAGTGGGGCTGAGAGACTTCAGAGAAGTGTGACTAGCCCAAGGTCACCCAGCAGCTGCATGTGGAGGAGCGGAGACACGAACCCGGTTCCCCAGATTACGAGTCTACCGCTCTTAACCACTACACCACACAAGGGCCATTTAGATTAACCCCCTGCAATGCAGGAATCTTTCACCTAACGTGGGATTCAAACCCACGACCCTGAGATTAAGAGTTTCATACTCTACTGACTGAGCCATTGCCTCTCTCATTCTACAACCTGAAACAAGCAGCTCTGTTTAGCTCATGACAGGCCATCCCCACCATCTTAACTATTTTGGCACGCTACTACCCCACCACCACCACCACCACCACCACCAACCCCAGGTTAAAATTGACTTTATGTGTTCAAGGGGGACCACTTTAGAAGCTGGCTTTTTAAGGCATCCCTTCACCCAACAGGACACACCAAATGCCTTTTCATTTTTTAAAAGTCAGCTTCTGGCCCTTACAACCACAAAAAGGTCACATCCCCAGCGCACATTTGAAGCACCTCGCTTCATTCAAATAATCTTGAGAACTGTAGTTTGTTCTGATTCAACAATCAAATAAGTGCGGGAGATGTAACAAGGTTGAGGGTATGTTTTATAATGTGTGGTAGACTTGTAAAAGGCTAAAAGAATATTGGGAAATGATATATAATGAATTGAAAAGAACGTTTAAATGTACCTTTCAAAAAAAAAACCAGAGTCTTTTTTTGTTGGGGATAATTCAGAGGGAAATTCTAAGGTGTAAAAAAATACTATTTATGTATGTATATATGCTGAGTTTCATTAGCCCCAAAAATAGAAAACAAGCTAGGTCCCAACCAAAGAAGTATGGGAACTTAAATTGATGGAATACTCACAGCTTGCAGATTTAACATATAGAATAAGAGAACAAGAAGAATGTACTTTTAAAGAAGACTGGAAAATGTTTACTGAATATATGGGTGAAAATTGTGTTTATTTAAAAACACCGGTAGCATTAAATTCAACAGTGTAAATAAGTATTGATGGATGTAATAATGGTTTACTGAATGGTTTGGTTCATGTAAAATATGCAGGGATGTATGGTACGCAAGTGAACCATGGAAAGAGAATGTGATGGCCTGGGACTCGGACTCAGACTCGGACTCAGAACTGGAAGAGGCTCAGTCCACACCGGATCCTCTGCTGCGGACATCAGCTGAACCTAGTCTGGGGCCTGATCCTGAAGAGCCTCAGTCTGCTCAGGTTCCCCTGCAACAAGCACCAGCTGGGCCGAGTCAGGGGCCTGAGCCTGTCCTGGCTCCAGGTGCTGAGGATACCTCATTGCCGACAGCTGGTCCACTACCGGCTGGGTCAGGAGAGGCTGAGACGGCCCCTGGGTCCAGTAACCCTCCGGCGTCTCCCGAGCTGCAGAGACTCAGAGCTGAGAGGAGGAGAGACCTGAGTACTCTCAGGAGGAGTGCTCGCCTCCAGGTGTGGCAGGGTGGTGAGTCATTGGGGGATCGGGACCGGCCATGACCTCGCCAGAAATAAAAGGCAGTCAGATCCCACCCCAGGTTGCGGGAGCAACATTGCTGCTTGCCAGATCCTGCCTGTGTTCGTGCCTCATCAGACTGACCCCTTGTTGACGCCTTAGATTTCGGACTTGACCCAGACCTCGCCTCCTGGATTACCCTTGGACCAGCACAGAGAAGAAGGGAAGTTGTTGATTTAAGGTTGTTTAAATGAATATTTTGAAATGTAAATTAGAAAATTTAATAGCAATTACATACAAAAAGAGAACTGTTGTTTGTCCAAGGTACTGGATGATATTCCCACGATTCTTTAAACATTCTTTGCACGTACGGTACAGACATAGGTGCTAACTCAATGCAGCTGAGGACAGCTCAGCCCCTCAAAGAATGTGGGGATGGGGCTTGGCCCCCCTAATCTTGAGAGTCCAGGCTCTGCCAGGCCTCTCTGTGGTGGTGGAGGGCCTTGCTTGCTGGGCCTTGCTGCCTGCTCTTGACATGCATGACATCATACGTGTGTGTCACATGTGACATCACACACACAAAACAAGCCCTGCCCCCAATGTCATGCCGAACCCGGCACCTCTGAGTACAGGTGTCGCCCAAGTGTGTGAGAAATTCCCAGTGCCCAGAAGTGAGGTTTCCATGGGCAACATTGTGCTCATGAAGGTATTATGCAGATCGAAGAGCTACAGCGCTAATCTGCATAATTTACGCAGGCCATCAAATTCTCCTCTTCTGCATCCTTGCCATGGGATTTAATGGTATTTTATGTGCAAAGCACACGGCATCCTACATATATGGCTATTTATTGCCCACGCGGAATGCGCACACCATTTCTGCCGTTGTGTACGTGCTTCTTTTCCCAAGTTATTTCTCTGCCTTTGTGCTGTGAAATTCTTGTTAGTGCTGGACATTGATTCTCTCTCTCTCTCTCTCTCCCCCACCCAGCCCTTTCCTTTATTTACTGAATTTCTAGGCAGCCTGCTCTGGCTTAAGAATCTCCTGAACAAGCTGCCTGGAAATTCAGTAAACAAATGGGAGAAAATTTGAGATAAGCAGCCGAACTCTTCAGCAAAAACAAGGGCGGTACATAGAGGAGATGGAACTAAATGCTCAACGGTATGGATTTTACACAGTGCACAAGATGCTTTTTGCATAGGCGCTGAGTGTTTGGCTAGAGCTGCTATTTTTCATAGCGTATTCACAAACACAACAATGCTGCAGAAAATGTAGGTATCAACAGTAAGTTAAGCTTACTGCTAAACACCATTTATCAGTGGCCATAAACTTGTTATACCTTCATGTTTCACTGACAGAAGTTTACCTTGCACTCCTTTGTCCGTTGCTTCTTAGATGTTGCTTGCAAGTGTCCCCCCCTTTCCCTTTGGTTATAGAAAAAGCACTCTGTTGCTGTCAGGCAACATAGTGATGCTGGAGTCTGCAAACACCAAACACAAAGCAGAAGGAAGAAGCCCTTCCTTATATACTTTCATAGCACAGTAGCATGGGAAGCCCATATCATTTTAAAAAATTATATTTTTTGTTGATTTGATAATTTTATCCGATCTTGCACCTGAAGACCAGGAAGCAGCCTACAAGGACAACCATAATTCCCCTTTGGATAGGCCTTGTTCTCACCAAAATGATAAACCTATTTCTGCGCTGTACCACTGCAGATACCTAGGCCGTGTGTGTGTTTGTGTGCCTTCCTCCATACACAAGTGCTTTCCTTTTCATGCTTCTGAAATGTATATTGATGTGTCCACACTAGTGGTTTATGCTCGAACTGTTACCGGAATTTATGGACAGGTTGGAGGAGTGCCCCTCCAGCAGACACCATACACCCCTCCCTGACTACCAAAATCAACACAAGCACTCCTGGAAATGTCCCCACAAAACACTTAATCACACAGTCCCCCCCATCTCTATTCAAAGGGGCTCTGCTGCACATTACCAAATGTAACAATTCACTGATAAATGTATCTATGTACAGTGGTACCTTGGTTCTCAAACTTAATGCATTCCAGAAGTCCCTTCCAAAACCATAGCATTCCAAAACCAAGGCATGCTTTCCCATAGAAAGTAATGCAAAATGGATTAATCCGTTCCAGACTTTTAAAAACAACCCCTAAAACAGCAATTTAACATGAATTTTACTATCTAACGAGACCATTGATCCATAAAATGAAAGCAATAATCAATGTACTGTACTATAAAATAAATAAGACAGTATTATAGATGATTAAAATTAGCACCCACACAGTCACAAAAACAAGTTAACCGGAAAAGCCTCAAAAACAAAAATGCAAAAGTGGCAAAAACAAATGCGCCAAACTTCATCCATTCCAGAAGTCCGTTTGACTTCCGAAATGTTCGAAGACCAAGGCACAGCTTCCAATTCTTCTTCTTCATCATCAAACCTTTTATTGGCATCACATGAAACATTCAAAACGTATAAATACAAGGTTACCACTTCCCCCATGGTACAAAACATTTACCAGAAAAAAGGAAAGACAGAGCAGACTATTATCACATCTCTAGGTCTGCAATGTGTTTCGGTGATAGAATACCAGATAAAGATATTTGGCCACTAACTTGGTGAGCTCCTGAACATTCCCCATTAGTAGAAAATGTATGACCTCCAACTCTGATTTCCATTTGGGGATGCAGAGTTGATCTAGAAATTGCAGCTTCCAATTGGTGCAGGCGCCCCAGAAACAATAGCCGACAACCGCATTGGACATTCGGCTTCCAAAAAACATTCGAAAATTGGAATACTTACTTCCAGGTTTTTGGCATTTGACAACCAAGGTACCACTGTACTGGCTCAATGGGAAAACTTTAGAAAGTCATATAAAATCACTCCAGTATTGGGTTTGTGCCATTCCAACTTTGTTCTGTTCAGGAAAGGAATGGCAACCAAGGCGGAAGTCTGGGACGTGGGGAGAGGCAGCCATAATCCCTGAAGCCTGAGACCACGTACTCAGCAGCCTCCTTGCCTGGGTGATAATCGCTGGCATCCTGGCCCCTGAGCACCAGACAGGTAGCCATTCCAGAGACAATAGTAAAGCCAACCTCAGTTGATTAGAATCTTGGTCAAGACAAAAAGGTGTGCTTAATTGGATCGGGAGAACAGGAACATGTACATACTCACCTTTTGTTTTACTTAAAGGGTGTGAAGTGGAGGTCAAGGGAGGGATGGGGGCAAACCTGATGCTCAGGTTTCTGCCAGAAGACCACTCCCAGATTATGACATAGCTGTGATGTATATGTGATGTAAGTGTGCTGCTTCACTAAGGGTGTTGTGGGTAAAAAGGGAAACTTATAAAAATAGGGAGCTGTCCTTTGTTCTGGGCTTCTTCCTGCTTCTTCCATGTTGTGGGTGGAAGTCAAAGCAACAGTTCTTGACTGGTGTCTTTGGCAATCCAAGTGAGCCCAAGGATTTTCCTATAACAGAGGTGATATATTCGCACTGTGGGGGTGTTGTCCCCAGCCCTTCAGTTTGTACTTCCCCACCCATCATAAGTTCCCAAAGCCTTGTGGTCCACCCAAGTACGCTCCAGGGAGGGGGGAAGAGGTTAATCATCTGGTTTTATATTGGATTTTTTCCTTTTATAATAGAATCTGCAGATTGGCAAAAAACTGAGCTTAGTGGAGGAAAAGTATAGGCTGCCACTTGGTTGAGAGGGATGTTGCGTCGATGCAGCCACACACAAAAGACACACAAGCAGCTTCAAAACGACATTAAATTTCAGTGTGGGCACGCCCATAGAACAGCTCTCAGAATTTTACCCTCCCCCAAGAAGCATGTCAATAAGAAGGCTAAAGTAGAGTTTCTCCCTGACATGGTCCCCGCCCGGCCCCCAAGTGGATGGATCCCCCCCCCCAGCCAACAGAGGAATACACAGTCATATGAACTTTGAAATGGTACAGCCCAGACATCCTATTATTTCCTCAGGGATGACTATGCTGTAGTTGGAAGTAGGAAGTAGGGAGAGTGGAAGAGAGAATACTTTACTTTACTTAAAATGTTGTGAGGATTCTATGCCCTTTTAAAACGTGGGTTTTTGGGGTTGGGGTTATTGAGTTGTTGTTTTTATTTTGATTATGTATTTTGTGTATTATGTATTCATCATCATCATCATCATCAACAACAACAACAACAACAACAACAACAACATCATCATCTAGACAGGTAAGGTAAAAGGTAAAGCACCCCTGGATGGCTAAGGCCAGTCAAAGGTGACTATGGGGTTGCGGTGCTCATCTTGCTTTCAGGCTGAGGGAGCTGGTGTTTGTCCACAGAGAGCTTTCCGGGTCATGTGGCCAGCATGACTAAACCACTTCTGGCAAAATAGAATACTGTGATGGAAACCAGAGTGCATAGAAACGCCGTTTACCTTCCCGCTGCAGTGGTACCTATTTAAGTGAAAGGTTCTTTAGAACCTTCGGACCTCCTTCCATCCCTCCATGGATTCCATATTTAAGATTAGAGTTTATGTATCTTTTACCATTATCCATCTGCTATACTGTGGACGCTCAGGTTGCGAACGCGATCCATGCGGGTGGCACATTCGCAACCTGCAGTGTCCGTAACCCGCAACGCTGCATCTGCGCATACGCGGGTTGTGATTCAGCACTTCTGCACATGCACAAAGCGCGATGTAGCGCTTCTGCACATGCACGAGCACCGAAACCCGGAAATAACCTGTTCCGGTACTTCTGGGTTCGGTGCAGTGCGGTGCGCAACCCAAAAACGCGCAACCTGAAATGGCTGTAACCCGAGGTATGAAAAACGCGCAACCTGAAATGGCTGTAACCCGAGGTATGACTGTATATCCATTTTTACCATAGTAGAGTGCACAGAAACACCGTTTCCCGCCACAGTGGTACCTATTTATCTACTTGCACTGGAGTGCTTTCAAACTGCTAGGTTGGCAGGAGCTGGGACAGAGAAATGGGAGCTCACTCCATCACGGGGATTCGAACTGCCGACCTTCCATTCAGCAAACCCAAGAGGCTCAGTGGTTTAGACCACAGCGCCACCCGCTATCTAGATAGGGGAAGTGCTGTGTCTCACCTGCCTTCCTTAGTAGTGGCAGCAGCTACATCTCTCAGAGCTGCCACCAGTGCAGTAATGGAAGTCAAGCTAAGTCTGTGGTGCCAAAGTTACTGTCACCCAACATGCCTGCACATCCATGCACAGAACTTGCTTGTGGTGGCCAAGCACAGAATTTGCTTCTCCCTACCCCACCAGCATGGATTTGGCTAGGTTGTGAATTTTATTTTATTTTATTAATTTGTATACCACTCTTCATCTGTAATTCCCAATTCCAATGCCCTGGAGTTTCCAAGTCCAAGAGGGGCTCTGTTCCTTCTGTAGTGCAGCCATAAGGAGATCCCACAAGGGATAATGCTTTATTGAGGGGGGGGGAACCATAGCCATAATATTTTCCCTGTTTGCAAAATTACAAAAGCTCCTGAGATTTAAGCTCGACTACATGATCCCTCTGATTTGTGATCTTTCACTTGATTATACAACGGAAAAGAATATGGGGTTGCATGTGCATCGAGATTGTTTTTTGCGTGCATGAATTTCTGCAAATACCATACTGGCCTGAATAGAAACCTCACTTTTTCCCAAAATTCTGACCGTGAAAAGTTAAAGTGCTGCTTAAATTCGCAACCTTACAAAAACAGCCTTTTACAATATTGCTGCTGAAACAGACATACGGTAAAACGGAACGGATGTGAGTGCCTGCTCAATTTTAAGGAAGTGGCTTATATTTGGGTATTGCCTTTCTCTCCCACCCCACCCCCTTTGAATTTTAAAGCTGTGGCTTGTATTTGGGCGCGGCTTATATTTGGGCCAATACGGTAGGTAAAACGGTATGCAAAACAAATATTGATGCAATCACAGCAATAATCTGTTTGCTGCAATGCACACATGTGCCCGGAGCATTGGTGAAATGACATACCAAAGGAATCTTGATGCCATCGTGTGCAATCACATCAATAAGGATTTTTTGATACGAAGTGAAGGGACCAAACACTTCTGGCTTCCCTGTAGTCCTCTCCTTTGGCCAGAACATGATGGTGATACATGCTGAATCGCCGCCTCTTGTCATCTCAAGTCCTAACACCAGACAAGCCTGAATGGCTACAATCCATGAAATGAGGAAAACATTACTTTAGCAGCAGCAGCAACATAAAAACAGATACAGTTTAAACTCCATGGCAGCATTCTTGCCTACAGTTATGCACACGTAAATCCCACTAAAACCAGCGGGATGAGCTCGCTCCCTAGCAGTGTGTGGAACTGCAGCCTAAGCATTTTGAACATTGTTACGAGCATGATTAATTCTACATCATTTGCGCATAAAACCTTAGTAAATGGCTTACACAGCCAAAGCAGTTAACTTCTGCATGTTCATAAGGTGCAGATCTGTAATTCTGAAGCAGAGAAAGGCACATTAGTTGCACTATCATACATTTTTTAAAAAATCTTGTTTCCCCCAATTACTCATTATGAAACAGGACTCCCTAATGGGAATAAGCTGAGCTCATAAACCGCTTCTTCAGCAATTTACATTCACGTCTGAATCCAGTTGTGACAGTGAGATAAATCATGCCCCGATACTTTCAGGGAGCAAAATTACAGGTACATTCGAATCGCCTCCTGAAGACTGTATTGTACAATTATGACTGTGCTTGTTGTTCAGATCCTTTTTCACCCAAGTATTTCAGCATAAAAACTTGGGGCACAATCCATTGTTTATTTCTCCTGCTCAAGGCTTTTTCATATGACTGGGAACCATGCAAGATGGAGGATGTTCTACTGAAACCAGCAGGACCTGTGGATCATGGACATGAACACAGGCCTTTTCCCCCAGCCAGAACTCTCTGGAACTCAGTTCCAGTGCCTCTTGGGTGGGTTCCATTTGCATTACAAGAGAACAAGGAAGGTGTTCATGGTGAGCTCCAACAACTCTTTTTCTAGAAAAATAGCACGGGACATGACTAATTTTTGGATCAGAGCACAGGCCTTCCTAGTCTGAAGACAGTTCGGAAACTTCAGCTGGTGCAGAATTCAGCGGCCAGGTTGCTCAAGACGGTTTGAGCATATTACACCAATCCTGGTCCGACTGCACTGGCTACCAATAGTTTCCAAGCCCAATTCAAAGTGCTGGTTTTGACCTATAAAGCCTTAAATGGCTCAGGGCACAATACCTCAAGGACCGCCTCTTTCCATATGAACCTACCCGGACCCCAAGGTCACCTTCTGAGGCCCTCCTTCGTGTGCCTCCTCTTTGAGAGGTCTGGAGGGTGGCAACACGAGAATGGGCCTTCTCTGCAGTGGCTCCCTGTCTGTGGAATGCTCTCCCCAGGGAAGTTCACCTGGCACCTTCATTATACACCTTTAGGTGCCAGGCAAAAACGTTCCTTTTTAACCAGGCCTTTGGTTGATCTGATTTACATCCTATGCCCTTTTAAAATGTGTGGGGGTTTTGGGGGGGGGGTTATTGGGTTGTTATTTTTATTTTTATTTATTTTGTGGTTTTATATCTTGATTTTATTCTGTGAACTGCCCTGAGACCCCTGGGTATAGGGTGGTATATCAATCAATCAATCAATCAATCAATCAATCAATTCTAGCATTCTGTTCTCACAGTGACCAACCAGATGCCAATGAGAAGCACTTGTGCAGAACATCAGCACAATAACCTTCTCCCAGTCTTGTTCCCAGTGAGATTTACTGGAGGCAATGTACAGCCATACTGGTTGTAATGGATAGCCTTGTCCCCTCTCACCCCCTGAATTTGTCTAATTCCCTTTTAAAGCCTTCCAGGTTGGCTGCCATCCCTACATCTTGTTATCTGGTTCTGCTAAGAATCCTAAATATTTAATGCCCCTTTCCCCACAAGAGTGCTGCTAAATACCAATTTTCCTCATCAGTCATATCATTTATATGCAATCCTATAATTTTGGATTTGCACTCGTTTCATTGATAGCCTGCCATCTCCAGTAATCACATCTGTTTTTATGGATGTCAGCGAGTCAAACATGGAGAACCACAAGCCGACTGTTTTCACCAGGCAGGGCTGCCAGATTTCCCTCGCAGAGCTTCAGCAACATTAAGTGAAAATCAGCGATTGCTCGCAGCACAGTGAGAGAGCAAATTCTTTGCATGCGGAAGGTTCCAGGTCCACTACTTGGCATCCCCATGTGCAGTTAGGAAATCCACTCATCTGAAGCCCTGGAAAGATGCCACCAGTCTGTAAAGACAATCCCAGAAGACTGTGTTTGGGTACAAAGCTGTTCACTATGGAAGGATTTGCCCAACTCTTCACCATGTTTCCAGATGCATTCCCAACACTTCCATAATTTAAGGCTCTTGGCACATGTGGGGAATATCCCAAGCCAAGAATTGTCTTTGAGGTGCCATTTAGCGAAAGGAAAGATGTTCACGTTTGGTTATTCCTCATTTATATCTCATTGCCAGCTCACTGGTTCCATTGCTCTAGCTAATAAAAAAGGTAAAGGACCCCTGGACAGTTATGTCCAGTCAAAGGCAATGATGGGGTTGTGGCACTCATCTCACTTTCAGGCCCAGGGAGCCGGCGTTTGTCCACAGACAGCTTTCCAGGTCACATGGCTAGCGTGACTAAACCACTTCTGGTACAACGGGACACTGTGACGGAAACCAGAGCGCATGGAAATGCCGTTTACCTTCCTGCCACAGTGGTACCTATTTATCTACTTGCACTGGCATGCTTTCGAACTGCTAGGTTGGCAGGAGCTGGGACAGAGCAACGGGAGCTCACCCCGTCGTGGGGATTCGAACCGCCAACCTTCTGATTGGCAAGCCCAAGAGGCTCAGTGGTTTAGACCACAGTGCCACCCATGTCCTTCTATCTAATACAAGTGGGCCACTGTACATGCTGGCAGGCACAAATTTTTCCCAAGATACAGTCCTGTGTTGATAACTTTGATAGTTATTGCTGTTCCTGAAATCTAGCTTTCTCTGTGTGCACTAGGGCTTTTGAGGTTTTCCCTTCTTCCTGCAGCCCCCTCACACACTCTGAAAAGGCAGCCCAGAGGCATCTCCAAAATGTCTTGTTTGGATAGAAGTTTGTGTGTGTATGTGGGAAATCTGTGGTTTGAGAAAATTGTTATTTTATCTTTTAAAGAACACATTACCTCTGCAGTGTGAAATATCCCTATGATCAACGCTGTCAGGTTTTATTATTATTGTGACAGAAACTAATAAAAAAGTAATTTTTCTTTCATTTGGAGTTAAGTGTTCAAAGTGCACCAGCTATTCAATTTGATAGATGGTTTTTCAGACTGTTGAAGAGGAACTGCACATTTTAAAATGCAGGTGTGTGTGTGTGTGTGTGTGTGTGTGTGTATATATATATATATATATATATATATATATATATATATGTTTTACACATCTTCACACTTCATGAATGTTATCTAAATAGAAAAGATTAGATACGAGACCCACCATTATGGATGCAGGTTCACAGCTGAGAGGGTGCTTGTGACTAAAAGTTGCACACACAACAGAAATACCCACCTGTGAAGGCATCTCGTACTACAAAAGCATGCAAAGTAAAAAGTGGAACATGGCAGAATCATTTTCTATGCAACTCTTAAAGATTGCACGGGGTCTAGATGTGATAACCTAATGGACTTCTTTGGGATTCTCTTTGGGGTTCTCTTCATACATTACATTTTCATGGTTTATACCATATTTTTCACTCCATAAGACGCACTTTTTTCCTCCTAAAAATTAAGGGGAAATATCTGTGTGTCTTATGGAGCAAATGGTGGTCCCTGGAGCCGAATTGCCCAGGGGCCAAAAGCAGATAGTGCTTTTTATTTTACAAAGAGAAAAAGGGGTGTTGAAAGGACCCCACTCAGCAGCTGATCAGCAAGAGATCGGGAGAGAGATAAGAGTCCCGGCTCCCTTTCAGCCCCGCCCTCCATTGTTGAATGTGCTGCAGAGGGAGGTTGTTTGTTTCCCCAGCGACATGTGACTGGCTGATTAGATTATCTGTCTGGAAACTGTAGAAATGGCTCCCTTTCCTTCAGAAGCTGCAGAAATGTGAGTTGAACCCCATAAAAATGGGGCTTTTCCTCTTTGCTTTTCCCCCTTTGCAAAAGGAGCTTTGCTTTTCCCCCTTTGCAAAAAAGCTGCAAAACTTTTAGCTGATCCTCAAAAAACCAGGGCTTTTCCCTTTGCAAAAAAGCTGCAAAACTTTTAGCTGATCCTCAAAAAACCAGGGCTTTTCCCTTTGCAAAAAAAGCTGCAAAACTTTTAGCTGATCCTCAAAAAACAGGGCTTTTAGAGGAGGAAAACCAGAAAAATATTTTTTTCTTGTTTCCTCCTCTAAAAACGAGGTGCGCCCTATGGTCCGGTGCACCCTGTGGAGCGAAAAATATGGTACCTAAAAAGTAAACATATGAATGTGACAAACAGGTGTTTGAAAACTTACATATAATATTCCTTTAAAAGGTAAAGGTAAAGGTACCCCTGACCGTTAGGTCCAGTCGCGGATGACTCTGGGGTTGTGTGCTCATCTCGCTCTATCGGGCAAGGGAGCCGGCGTTTGTCCACAGACATTTTTCCTGGTCATGTGGCCAGCATGACTAAGCCGCTTCTGGTAAACCAGAGCAGCGCAGGAAAACGCCGTTTGCCTTCCCGCCGGAGCGGTACCTATTTATCTATTTACACTTGACGTGCTTTAAGACTGCTAGGTGGGCAGGAGCTGGGACCGAACAACGGGAGCTCACCCCATCGCGGGAATTTGAACTGCTGACCTTCCGATCGGCAAGCCCTAAGCTCTGTGGTTTAGACCACAGCGCCACCCTCGTCCCTAATATTCTTTTAGGGCCATACTACAAGACTGTGAGATGAGAATTGCCTATAAGTCTCAACTCAGTAATGAATTAACCACATAACATGGAAGAGTGATGTTGGGCATGCGCAAAACATGTAGGTCACAACATCTTTTTGATAATACAATATCCACATCGCTCTGACACAAACATCCCTCCTGAGGTTCTGAAACAAAGTTTGGCACATCTAAATCTGAGAAGCAAGACCCATGCACCAGCATTTGAGAAGTCCTGTGAAAGACGGCACTGAAATTGTTCCTGCATCTCCTGTATCAGCTGATGTCATATTTGAACTGTCAGGGACAGAGCAGTTTAGACATAAGAATCCTGCTAAGTAGATACCTGATAAGGAGTAGGCTTACAGAAACAGCTGGACTTAAATTTTAAGGAAATAAGTTTTAAGGAAATATTTACAGTCAGTTATATCTTACATTCCTGACCTACGACACCAGTCTACCATAGGCCTACCATTGGCTATTTTCTTCTTCTTGAAAGAGAAAGGGACCAAACTTTTCTCAATATATAATTGGGCCTGATGTGCAGTTGTAATTAGGACTCGGCTGAATATCCATTTGCACATTTGATGCAGCCAAACTAACTGCCAACTTTTTGAGAAAGTAATAATCATAAATAAGAATAAAAATGTGCACCCCACCACTAAGGCCATTCCATTGTAACTATCCAACCTCCCAAAATTTCAACACCTCTTGCGATGGTTTGACCCCTTTCCGTTTTAACAGTACAAATTCTACAAACACCCTCCATATCTCCTCAAAATCATTTCTCCTGCATATTCCCCATCTTACCTTAATGGCACATGTTAATTTATCATTAATAGCTATATCCCACACCTCTTTATACCATTCTTCCATTTTATATTCTGCTTGCCCCTTCCACTTCCTAGCTATCATAATTCATGCAGCTGTCAATAAATTTGTGAGCAAGTCCTTCATAGACTGTGAACCCTCCACCCCATTGTACATTGATAATAATGCTACCTCTGGACTTTTGGTCAGCTTTAAGCCAGTTATTTCTGTCATCTCCTTAAACTTCCTATGGTTGCCTGTGGGAAACTAGGGAGCAGAACATGAGCACAAGAACCCTTTCCCCTTCTGTGATTTCCAGCAATTGTGGAGACACAGCACAGTAGAGCTAGTAGCCATCGATAGAGGGGGAAATGTTGCAATCTGAGAATGCTTGCTGTGAAAGCTGATAAAAATAGGCACTTTTCAACGTTTGGGAAAATGTGAATGAAATCAGGCAAATTCCCAAATACATGACATATGGCCAGTTTCATTTAAAATGTGCAAACTCAACCATGGGCAGCTGATTACATGGGGCCCAAAACTAGCACACATTTGCCATAGATTTCAGGGACTAAAGGTAAAAGGTAAAGGACCCCTGGATGGTTAAGTCCAGTCAAGGGTGACTATGGGGTTACAGCGCTCATCTCGCTTTCAGGCCGAGGGAGCCAGCGTTCGTCCACAGACAGCTTTCCGGGTCATGTGGCCAGCATGACTAAACCACATCTGGTGCAACGGAACACTGTGACGAAACCAAAGCTCATAGAAATGCCGTTTACCTTCCTGCCGCTGCGGTACCTATTTATCTACTTGCACTGATGTGCTTTTGAACTGCTTGGTTGTCAGGAGCTGGGGCAGAGCAATGGGAGCTCCCCCCCATTGCATGGATTCGAACCGCCGACCTTCCGATCAGCAAGCCCAATAGGCTGTGTAGTTTACACCACAGCGCCACTATCGATGTTGCTTTTGCCACCTGCCTTTTGGAATAAAATTAATTTGCAGGGCACCAAAGCTTCCATCATAATGGATGTGCACTGTATATCCAAACACATTTCATAGACTTTAAAAAATATGTTTTCATAATTAGCTCTCCTGCTGCAATAGCTGTGAACAATTCTCTTTTTTTGCTCACACAGCATCTCTCTGTCTCCCTTTCTCTCTCAAAGGTTGTGAATAGAGGGTAGAATGTCAAATAATTCCACATATGGAGAGGTTCTCTGTGTTTGGTGTCACAACTGCAGTGCTATTTAAACACAGGAGGGTTATACTTAATTATAGATGGGGCAAAATTCTTTGACAGCTTTAATGGATTTCCTTTTTCTCATTTGAATATCGGCACCAGGAATAATGCTCTCAAAATGATCCTAAAAACCAAGCAGACTTCTTTTTTCATATGCCTAATAGCTACCTTTGAAGAAGAATACACCATGTTGAGCTTTAAAAAGTTGACAATATTTATTTAAACCACAAAAGAGCTTATGTAGCTTTGTGATTACGGACAGGAAAGAATATTAGGGAAGGAAAAAGTTAGGCTGGAGGGTGGGAGGGAGGGGAAGGAAGCTTTAAAGTAAGCACAAAAAACCCCCACAAATGTGTCAGTCACAGACTTTAAAGCTGGCTGTTCTTAAACTCCAGCAGCTAAGCCATGGGCGGAAACAAGAAAATGATGAGGCAGGGAGAATGAAATCCATATGGATGCTAATGTTCAGCAACCTTTCGTTGAGTTAAAAACACAAATGATGGCTTTAAACTAAGAAAGAGAAGGAAGTTGGAAATGAATTAAAACAGCCTGAAATATGCTGAATTTCATGCACACGGGGGAGAAAAAAATGCATCTAAATCCAGACAGTGTTTTATATTTAAATGTGTTTTTAAAGTGTTCTATCAGAGATGTGGCTTTAACGCGTACCTTTACATGGAGCACTGGAAGAGTTTTAGATCCCCCACCCTTAAATGAGAAGCCAGCAAGGATGGATCAGAGGATAAATTTAGCAGTTTGGCGCAGAGAAAGCATCACTGCCATCAGTACAAAGCTTTGCCAGCACATTCGCTTTCCGATGATTGCTTCCTGCTTTTTGCAAAGCTCCAGATATGAACCGGAGTCCTGAATATCCTCTTGCTGAATATTGCTGGGATGGCAAGTTGATTGACAATCTTCATTAGAAAATCATTATTGCAGTGCCCTGTGTAAGCAACATTTGGGAAAAGTCATTGGTCCTGCATGACTAGAGTGAATGGGGCTTACATCTGTGAGGAATAAAAACAGGTTGTATATGTACTTGGGGCTTGCTTTCAAGGGAGTGTGCGTATAACTGTTGCCTTACATGCCAGCATTTTCTAGGAAATTCAATTAGATGTGCAGCTTAATCCTTTGCATATTTACTTGGAAGTAAGTCCCACTTATTGCCCTGTTGGATTACCATATTAATTTTAAATCCAATAACCAGGGACTCCCAAACATCCCTGCCCCTCCAGAATAAGGGTATTTCCTACAAAATGTTCCACGGTGTATGACTTACAGTAGGGAAGTCTCTGCACACATTTCACAGGGACTCTTGTTCATATAGATAGAAGGGCTTACATCCACACTGAATGTTGTTGCAGTTCTCAGGCTGTGTGCACACTAATCTAGAATCATTTACGCTCCTCCTCAACATGCTGTTTCAAGCTAGATTGATTCTAGATCCTGCCATCTACAAGGCTGTGTGTAGTTACCTGACACAAGTTTGAAAAACCTCCTATTGATTGAGTTAGTCTTGCTTTTTCTACCCTGCACATGCTTCTAGATGAATGAAGAAGGAAGTGACAATTGCATTCTTGGTACACGACCACCTGCAATGTCATTGGGCAGATGAGGGCACACCCTCAATTGATGGGTGTTTTCATCTGATTTCAAATGGACACAGAATCCACCTGCAACAAACAAATGCAGAATCCACCTGCAACAAACTTTTATTTTGAATGAAACCAAGAAGCCATTTCAGAGGCAAAAATTGGGTGTGGACTATGTAGGGAAAACAAAAAAAATTGCCATGGATTCCAGAATAAAATGTATGCTTGCAGCCTCAATTTATAAAACAAGACTCTTGTGGAATTTAAATTCACAGGAAAGCACCCCTACATGTACCACCTTTGTGCCTAGATGCAAGAGGACATCTTTGTTTGCTCAATTAACTTTAAGACTGACCACAGGGGCCCTGTTTGCAAGATTTCTGTTGAGATCAGTTAGGTTGGCGAGCTCAAGAGAGAAGAACATTTAAGTGTTGACCCATAGATATAGAACTGTATCTCAAGGGAGGTGCATTTGGTCCAGGGGTGAAATATACATATTGGTAATCCCAAGGAACATGCTGCAACAGGTAGGAGCAACAGATAGAAAGATGCGTGCTCTGCTGATAATGGCAGTCTGCAATAATGGCACTTGCATGCCAAGTCCCTGTGAGTTATATCTTGACTCCCGCCCGTCTGCAGAGAGTCCATCCAAGGGTAAACCACTGAGAGGGGGAGCCTTATGACTTGAATCAAATAGGGGCACCCCAAGGGGTCCCTGTTGGGGTCATGGCATGGCATAGACATGATCCACCCCCAAATCCCTTTTAGAAGAGGTGCATGCAGAGGCTACAACCTCCCCTCCATCCAAACAGAGGCTTACCCAATGCCTAAACTCACAAAGTTGTGACGATTGCTACAAGGGAGGCGAAAACCAAACTGTGGTTTACCCTGTTACCCTAACTACACATTATTGGGGAAGACGAAATACTAGGGATGGACAGAATAGTCTGTTTCCATTCCTTGCCAGTTTTGCTTTTATTAATTCATAAATTGGATCCATCCCATTTCTGCATTAATCTGTGTGTCTAGTTTTACTTTGGCCAGAACCCCTAAAAAAAGGCCAACAACATTGGGCTGCTCTCCTAAAAAAAACTCAACTTTCACCTGAACCCCTTAAAAATGGGTAGATCTCTGCCACTTTTTTTGTTCTGGGAGTAGATCGCAGTCTCTTGGGAGTTGGACGTCCCTGATCTACTCCAATCCCCTAAGCTGCACAAGTCTCAACTAAAGTATCCATGACAGGAGACCATCCAACCTCGGCTTAAAAACCTCCAAGGAAGGAGAGTCCACCACCTTCAGAGGGAGTCTGTTTCTGCAACATGATTGCTCTTGCACTGCGCACCAGCAACATAAAAGAAAAAAGAAAGGCAGGAAGTGAAAACGGCAGCAAATTTGTATGTGCCAATTCTGCAACTAAATTTAGGAAGAAACCAAGTTACACTGGAATGCAGGAAGAATCGCATGCAAAGCAAAACGTAGCCAGAAGCCAGCAACAAAAAACAAAGAGGGAAAATCTGATCATTCCTAGAAATGACAATATGGGGAGAGGGTGAGATGGAAGCTGTGACACCCTCCTTTGCTTCACAAACAGCACTCGAGTTGGGTGATATAGGAAATGATCATGCCATTGGTCTGTCCAATGAGGTTCCTTGAAAAACTTGCTTGTGGAGCAGCATGCAATTATAACAGGGAGAATTAGCTTTCACACTACTGCGTGGACAGGCAAAGTCCCCCAAACCCCAGGCGACCCCTGAGCAGAATAATAACACAAGACAACATGCCATGGGATTAAAATTGGACACAACTTTATTAAGATTCAGATGTAGAGAGACCTTGGCTCAGGCATTGGGCTTATCCTTCCCAGTCCCCAGCCGGGGATCTGGGAAACTTCAGGGTTATCCAGAATGTGTGGGGATTGGGCTGGCTCTGGAGAACATATGTTCAAGCAGAGAGCCCGCCCCCTGTTTGCCGCCACTGGTGGGGGAGAGCAATGACAACCTCTCGGCATATGGCCAATGCCTCCCCCCAAAACCCCTTTAATGAGGAACCCTGGTATTACCGTCGCATGCCCCCCCCCTTTAGGAAGATGACTAAAGGATTCTGCCCAATGCCTGAAACTGCCGAAGTTGTGAGGTTTTGCTATGGGAAAGGCAAAACCTGCCAATGCAGGGAAATTCCTTTCCGGCCCTTCAACAGCAGCCTTGACATAGCAGCGCCTGCGTACCTGTGGAGAAGAGGTTAACCTGCAAAATAAGACTTAATTGAGGGAGTGGAGGGTGGGAGAAGCTCTGGAGCCAACTGCCATTTCCCAGGTAAGCTACACCTTCTATTGTGTGGGCTGGGTGGTCCCTCCCCTTACCTGTCCAATCCCTTGGCAACGCCTCTCCAGGTGGGATTGGGCAGTTAACTGAGGTAGGCGGAGACCCCAGGTATCCCTGTCTGGGGGAAGGCGACACCAGCCCGAACTACCAGGTGACACACTGGAATTCAGGGGGCTGCGTGTGACCACACAAACGTCACCCCCATTTGATGTGGGGAATGGTCACTGTAGATAGATATGGATCATATCCTAGGAAGTTCATTTTTTTGGCCCTCAACAACAGCAACAGTAACAAAGAAATATTTTATTCTCATTTTTTAAAATGTAGATGTTTAAAGTCCCAGTACTGTACTAAAAATTATCCTGCCAAATCTTGATGCTGGGTTCAGTTTCAGGGGGCCAGGGCTAATCAGCAAGAAGATTATCAACTATCAATTCCTTGGTCATTAGCACTTACTTGAAATATTATTACTCTGCTTCTATAGCTTATTATCATACTCTTTAAACAAGTTGGCCACCAAAGCACCCAAATGCTTTTTCTATTTTTGGAAAGAGCTGTGTTGCAGGTAAGGAAGGGTAAGAAATTTGATTCAATTCACATTTAAAGGTGAACCTAATTAATTTTGCAATTTTCCAAAGCAATCTATGAACTGAAATGGCCATCATTTAAAACCTGTACTCTGCCAAATTTTGCAGTACAGTGCTCCAGTCAAGTAATGTGTACAAAAATGCATACCATAGGGGGTGGGGTGTGCATAAATATACATACAGTGGTACCTTGGGTTACGTACTTAATTGGTTCCCAAAAATTACGTAACCCGAAAAATTCGGTTTGCGCATGCACAAACAAAAAACCCGCTTCTGTGCATACGCAGACAGCGAAAACACTTCTGTGCATGTGCAAATCGTGCGCGCTTCGGGTTAGCAGAGTTCATAACCCGAAAAGTACGTAACCCGAGGTTCAACTGTATATCCATGTAAACAGCAGACAAAATGCTGTTAGGGGAAATTGTAAACAGCAGGTAAACAGCAGACAAAATTACATTAGGGGAAATTGCTTTGCAAAAATGCGTACACTGGGGAAATCCATATGCATTTATGTGTACATCAGGAGAAATGTACTGGTGAACTTTAGTGAAGCCTTTTAAAAAAAATGCAAACAGATGTGGAAAATGTGAAGAACTGAACTCAAGGAGTGAGAAACTGAGAGAAAGCAAAATGGAAAGATTTAACCATCCCTTGTAAGAAGAAAGAGAGACATCCGATCGAGCAGATGGGAATGAATGATGGACAGAGGCATGCATTACTGGTAGGTTTTAAAACTGCGTTGTTGTTGTTTTGCAAAAGGCCATCAAATGCACGTTTCAGCATTAGCTAATTCTCCCAAGTGGAAGCCATTCCTCGCCTTTTTTTTTTCTCTTTCCCACAACCGGCAGGCCAAAGAAACAACCAGGAAACAAAGTGGTACTACTTGGGGAACCTTTGCTGTAAGAGCAAGTGACTATAATGTCTAGAAAGAGGCTGAAAATGATTCATTTTTCATCACCATCAGTGTGTTCTCAGCAGCACCTTCCTGTTGTGAGTACCCACCCCCTTGCCTGGTTTCAGACAGGACATACATAATATATTTCCCAATTCCCCAACTGACAAATGGGTGGGCTGGGGGATGAATCTTTGCAATCATGTATCCTCATGTTTCCCTGCTAAATGATGTGCTGGACCTGTACAACATGCATTCTGTTATGAACGAGCTAACGTTGCTTCCTTATAACGGATCGACCACGTTAATGACTTTCTGTGACATTCATGAATTATGGCACCGATGTTGTTCCTTTAATAGCACATATATAAAATTCATTAATTGGCTAGCAGAATGACTAATATGAAACGGACATTGCTAATACAAATCATCTCTCATTACATCTCCCCATTCTTCTGTCACTTTAATGGTGACTTCTACTACATTATTCAGCAGAGAAGTCACTAATTATTTGTATCTCATTGTATAATGTTTTTTTGTGATGTCAACTTTCTAGGTTTTTCTCCCCCTCAGCACACTCCTTTAAAGCGGGGAACCTTGTTGAATTTTTGATGCCTATGGAAATGTTAATAAGTAAATGATTGCCTTATTATTTGGCTTCTTTTGTGAAGCAAGCTGCTATAAAAATGTTCAAGGAGGTGGCAGACTTAATTTTTTAAAACATTCCTCTGGAAGGAGCTCCTGCTGGGGCAGGGCTTCATATGTAAATGGATGTCTTGAAAAATGGCATTGTTTTCCTTGCATTTTTATGTTATAAGTGATACTCTGACAGATTTGCTGAGATAGAAATTGCATCTCAAATTAACCTCCTCTTTCAAGATACAAAATTATTATCATCAGTAATACTGCTTTCCCAGATGTATATAGCACTTCACTTTACATGCTTTTCATATGCAGGGATGGTTTCCCGCATAAAAGCCTAGTAAATATTTGCTATGAATGGCAGTGACTAACAGAATTATTAGTGCTCTCCAGCCCAGTGCTCTCCTAATGGTTTGGACCACAATTCCCATCAACTATGAGCAACGTGACCAATAGCCAGGGATTATGAGTGTGGAGGTCCAAACCATTTGGAAGGCAGCAGGCTGAGGGAAGCTGCATTATCATTGTGCGTAGCTGAAATAGTGCAATGAGTTTCATATAGACCACCCCCCTGGCTTTCCCCTCAAGGCTACCAAAACAGCCATATCTGAAGGTTTTGTATGTGCTCTACTCTGCCACTGAGAGGGGAGAAGAAGACAGCAAGTAGAAGAATTCGTACACAGGTAGACCAGAGATATCTGGCAGTAAAGGTAAAGGACCCCTGACAGTTAAGTCCAGTCGCAAATGACTTGGGGGTTGTGGGTCTCATCTCGCTTTACTGGCTGAGGGAGCCGACGTTTGTCCGCAGACAGTTTTTCCGGGTCATGTGGCCAGCATGACTAAGCCACTTCTGGTGAAACCAGAGCAGTGCACGGAAACACCATTTACCTTCCCCCGGAGCGGTACCTATTTATCTACTTGCACTTTTACGTGCTTTCGAACTGCTAGGTTGGCAGGAGCTGGGACTGAACAACAGGAGTTCCCTTCATTAAACGAAACTAATTCATTTCAGGCACTCATATGATGGGATGCCAACTCTGATGTGGAAACTACATTGCAGATTCATTCCCCGCGTGCAGTCATGGGATTGTTGTCTATCACATGACTGGTTATGTGTTTTGATTCCACAGAATGGGAAGTGACGAAGACAGGATGTTTGTCTTACTGTGTTCCTTGAAGTGGGACTATTGTCCTTTGTTGTTTCTCTTTGCTGTCTGATGCTAGAGAGAGGGGGAGCCATGTTGCAGTGCTCTGTTTCTGTTTATATGTAAATAAAGTAGATTAGCCACAATGCTGTGTTGCTGAGGTCTGTTACGCAAGCTGAGCAAACTCTGCAGATCCCTAAGTGTGCTAATGTCTTCTGGCATTAGTCGCTGTGATGTTCGGGATAAAGAATGCTTTTGAAGCTCCCAAACAATCTCCCAGGAGGGAGGGAACATGCCAGTCGGGCATGTGTCTCTGCCAGCGTTCTACTCGTGAGTAGGATGTCTCCTGACAGAAACCCCTCACTATGTAGTGGATAATGTTAGTTAATCACTATCAATAGGACTCATCCATGTGGAGAACCCAAAATGACCAAACAGCCACATCTGCTTTGAAAACCAGGGACATTTTAAAGCAATCACCATTTGATAAATGGCCAACTGTATCCAGCCAGTGATTTTTTTTTTTTTATTGTAGCATTTTCCTCCATGCTGCTGGGCTCATGTATGCAATGGCTCCCTGCCATAAGGGCTCATGTAGAAGCTTGGCAGTCAGATGCAGAATTGGAAATGATGTATTAATCTAGGTCATTGAAAAGTTTGTTTCTTGTATCATTGCTGGGACTTCACTGTAGACTCCATATGCCCATATGTCTATATTTTAGACCCTAGAAGGGGGATTGTGACTCCTCACTCCAGTTTTGCCTAATATATGTATTTGTTTTCAGTCCCTAAGACAATTCCTTCCCAAGGGCTCCTTGTGACACTGAGATCTCCCAGCTTGGGGCCAAAAGCACTCTTAACCCTCATTTGATATGGTTCCCAGCAGAAACAATATATATGCCAAAAGCCTGGAGCAGTCCCTAAGTCAACTTATTATTGTCAGCTTCAGCTACAAGAGCAGAATTGCCCTAATCTATTGTTGCTGTCACCAAGAAATGTAGTACACAATATCCTTTGAAATAAAGAATACAGAAAGGAAGGTTTTAACGTTTCGGAATTAGTTGAGCACTGAACATGAAGACAAAACAAAACAAGAATACCTAAAGACTACTTTGATTATTGCAAAAAGAATGTTCCACATGAGCAATAGGACACGAACTGACCTAGACACAAAACAATGGGGCTTAATACCATTCCTGCTGCTGAGCTTTTAATCTCTGCCCTACATCCTTCCCTGATGAGAACCTTTTGACTGCTCCATTTGTCTTCTTCATACTTGTGCTTTGTGCCATCCTGTCCTCATACATAGAACAGACTCTCCAGTAATTTTATCTAAAATGTATTGACTTCACTTACTCAGGTGAATTTCAAGAGTTGAGCATCCAGCAACCTTTTCCTTAAGGACCAGCATGTAAGATACTCTTGTGGATGCAGGTACATGAGAAAGGATGAACCAGTTGCTCCTCAATGAGGCATGGGAGGATCATTGTTTAATATGGGCTGCTTCAGCACTCGGTGTTTACTATGGAATGCCCATCCTTTGTTAACTCACTTTTTTTTTACATCTTCCTTTTTTCTGAAATAATTTTTATTTGGTTTTACAAATTTAAAATGATAATAATACTACAACACACCCACAGTTAAAATATTCCTCCGAATCTCTGGACTTCCCACCTTCCCCTCCATGGTTTCTGTTGTCAAACCTTTTCTACTGCATCTTTTTTCAATAATCCATTGTTAAAAAAAATATAATTCCATTATGTCCATAGTTCTTGTTACATTACAAGTGTTATTTCAGTCCTGCTAGTGTTTTGAACTGCTTACAGTGGTCTTCAAGGAAAATTATAAAAATTTCCCCATTCCTTTTTAAAGTTTTGGTCTACCTGGTTCCTGAGCTTTTGGGAAAGTTTTGCCATTTTGGCATAGTCCAACAATTTAATTTGCCATTCTTCTTTGGTAGGGACTTTATCTTCTTTGCATCTCTGGGCTAACAACATCCATGCAGCTGCCATCGCATACGTAAAAAGTCTTTCCTGCCTCCTTGGAATTTCAGCATTAAAAGTGTTCACTCACTTTTAATGGAACATCTACATATTTTCATCATCAAATAATTCTCCTCTGTTTCTTTTTATTTCCCTTTGTTTTGGTGGATGGGAACAAACAGTGGCACAGTTTCCACACTGTTGTGGAACTACTCTTCCATATTTTTTTTTAATACAAGCATGGTTCTGATGTGTGAGATGATGTGTTCAGAGGGTAGCCATGCCACCACTTATCTACTTCAACACATCTTCACTGCTAACATTCCCACTGGCACCCCCCTGGCTTCCTTTCAATATGTGCTAAAATATATTTATACGTGTGCATGCATGCTCACCCACCCACCCACCCACAACCATGAATGGAGTGGAGTAGGATGCAGACACACACACAGAGAGAGTATCATGTCCCTTGAAGTGCTTCTTGGAGTAGAGAAATTCAACTGTAATATTGCTTGGAGCCTATAACCAAAGAGCAACGAGTGGAGAACGCAAGGAGCCTCTGTTCTGGAAGCACCTCTGGAAATGCTGAGAACAATGAATTATACATAGCAGTGAAAAATCAAGCAGACTGCCACAAGCTCCAAAAGCCCCTTATGCACTATTCAGACTTGATGAATTAGATAGTGATGATGATAGAATAACAAGTAAATAGGCAACAAAATGGCAAACAAGGTTCAATGTAAGAGCATGACACATACTTGAACAATGACCACTCCCCACATCAAATGGGGGGCGACTATTGTGTGGTCGCGTGCAGTGCCCTGGATCCCAGTGCAGCTCCTTGTAGTTCAGACTGGCTTCATCCTCCCCAGGCTAGATACCTGGAGGTCTCCACTTACCTCAGCCAATCGCCCAATCCTGCCAGGGGAGGCGTTGCCAGGGGATTGGCCAGGGAAGGGGAGGGACCGCCCTGCCCACACAATAGAAGGTGTAGCTTACCTGGGAAACGGCAGTTAGCTCCAGAGCTTCTCCCACCCTCCACTCCCTCAATTAAGTCTTATTTTGCAGGTTAACCTCATCTCCACAGGTACGCAGGCACTGCTACGTCAAGGCTAGTGTTGAAGGGTCAGAAAAGAATTTTCCTGCATTGGCAGGTTTTGCCTTTCCCATAGCAATACATCACAAATTTGACTGTTTCAGGCCTTGGGTGGAATCCTTCCTAAATGGGGGGGGGGTAAGGCAGTGACCCTCGCCCCCTTTAAACGGGTCTTGGGGGGAGGCATTGGCCATACAAGGTTGTCATTGCTCTCCCCTCCAACGGCGGTGAATGGGGGGGGGCTCTCTTCTTGAACATATGTTCTCCAGAGCCAGCCCAATCTCCATACATTCTGGATAACCCTGAAGTTTCCCAGATCCCCAGCTGGAGGCTGCGAAGGATAAGCCCAATGCCTGAGCCAAGGTCTCACTACATCTGAATCTTAATAAGTTGTGGCCAATTTTAACCCCATAGCAAGTTGTCTTGTGTCATTATTCTGCTCAGGGGTCGCCTGGAGTTTGGGGGACTCCGCCTGTCCACGCAGAGATAACTGCACAGGTACACCGAGGGCTTTTAAAGCCCCATGTCTGAGCATCCTTATTTTTGGCTCAGAGCTTTTCCCATGAAAACCTGCTCTTTAAAGCTCAATCGGAGCAAGCGGCAACCTGTATAAATTCCCACATCTACAACCAACACATTTTGCTGACATGTGTTGACCTCAATTCAAAGACGTTACAAAGGATTGCTGCCTTGGAATTTCTGCCACCACAATTAGCACTGGCAGCTGGGTTAACCTCGTCATTGGATTGAATTGGCTCTGAAAAGCTCTAATTACTAGCTGGCAGGGATATTGGGGAATGAATATGGTCCAGCTGAGGACATTTCCAAGAAGTGAGCTGGCACAGTGAACTGAGAGTACGGCATGGTGCACGTCTGCTCTCGATGGGAGACTGGGAATGGGGAACCACATCAAAACTGTGCTGGGAAGGAGAAAAGCATGTAAGTGTAATCAATGAAATTTACTATTTGAATTTTCTGAATGGGAGTAGAAACATGGTCGGATCTCAGGGCTGTGTAGACCAAGGAACACATTTTTGTATGTAATTCCCATAAATTTAATAGTTTAATACCGTGGTACCTCAGGTTAAGAACTTTACCTCAGGATGAGAACAGAAAGGCCCCATTAGCTAAAGTGGTATCTCAGGTTACAACAGCTTCAGGTTAAGAACGGACCTCCAGAACGAATTAAGTTCGTAACCAGAGGTACCACTATACAAATTCCACAAAACTGGAAGTAATGTTCCGGTTAGCGAACTTTACCTCGGTTTATGAACGGAAGCCAAATGGTGGAAGGGCACCAGCGGTGGGAGGCCTCATTAGGGAAAGTGTGCCTCGGTTTAAGAATGGCTTTGGTTTAAGAACAGACTTCCGGAATGGATTAAGTTCATAAACCGAGGTGCTACTGGAGTAACTTTTCATTAATAGTTTTTGATCAACAGTGACTTTTCCAGTCTTTGGGAGGCTGTTGTAGACCCAGCAGCGTTGACCTGTGGTGATTAGAGGATATTTTTTAGAAGACTGTAACTTTTGTTACCGCTTTTTTCAAGTCTGAGTTACTGTGGCACTGCAATTTATCTCAAAAGTCGCAACAATGCAGTAGTGCATTTAACAACATGGTACAGTGGTACCTCTGGTTATGAACGGGATCCGTTCTGGAGCCCTGTTCATAACCTGAAAGGTCTGCAACTTGAAGCGCTGCATCTGCGCATGTGTGTGACGCGATTTGGCGCTTCTGCGCATGCACACGACATCATTTTGCGCATCCGTAACCCGTGATGAACGCAACACGCAACATTCGTAACGCGAGGTACGACTGTATTGAGGACAACTTTTGGGATTTAGAAGACACACGAGTTCAAACTCTCCTTAGTCACAAAGCTCAGTGGGTGACCTTGGGCTAGCCATTGTCTCTCAAAATAGGAAAACCAAAATGTATATCGCCCTGAACTCCTTGGAGTGTGGCTGGGGGGGGGGGAAATGGGATAAATAAAAATAATGTAATCTGCCGCAAGCCCCACAGAGTAGGTGGAATACAAATGAATGAATAAATAACATTCGCTTCCACATCTGACAGCCACCATTCTCCCACTGTTCCGGTTAATATCCTGTAGCATCGTACGATCTGCTGGAGGAACACTCCCTGACACTGCTCTCTCCTTCTGCTCTTCAGTAACTCATTTAGCAGTGGCAGTGCCCTGAGGGAGACTGGGAAGCAGACTATGAAGGTCAGCTCAACTGTCTGCTAGTGAATATCTCTGGGATTTATACTTTTGAATGCCTGCTCTAGACAGACCTTGCCATGCCGATTGTAGCAGGCTGGAAACGCCTAGGGCCTAAATAGCTTTCTCAGCGTAATTCTATCTCGTATTTCACCCTCTTATCTTAGTCGTATTTCAGCTGCATACCTTCCCATGCAAGGAAAACAGCAACACTTTTTTGTGTACACCCTCCTTCTCATTATCCAAGTTCCTTCCCCACACCCATTGCACATCGTGCTGGATCTATATGGAGGTTGCATTCTTTAACACTGCCTTCAACGGCCTGTCCTGCACTGATTTAAAAGCAGAAAGTGTGTGTTTTTCTTTTAGTTAAATACTAGAAAAGCATGATACTCCTTGCATATATATATAACCAATGGTTCAATATTATGAAACTTGCAGTTTTGAACCTTAGGGTTCACACATGTGCTGTGGACTAAACCACTGAGCCCCTTGGGCTTGCCGATTGGAAGGTTGGTGGTTCGAATCTGCATGACAGGATGAGATCCTGTTGCTCTGTCCCAGCTCATGCCAAATTAGCAGTTTGAAAGCACGCCAGTGCAAGTAGAAAAATAGGTACTGCTGTGGCGGGAAGGTAAATGGTGTTTCCGTGCGCTCTGGCACTTGTCACAGTCCTCTGTGTGCCAGAAGCGGTTTAGTCATGCTGGTCACATGACCTGGAAAGCTGTCTGTGGACAAACGCCGGCTCCCCTGGCTTGAAAGCAAGATGAGCGCCACAACCCCATAGTCTCATTTGACTGGACTTAACTGTCCAGGGGTCATTTACCCTTTACTTTTAACATTTACTACAGACAAGGTGCATCACCTTCCCATTCATAGAACTGTAGCATTGAAAGGGATCCTGAGGATCATCTGGTCCAAACCCTGCAATGCAGGAATATGCAGCTGTCCCATAAGAGGATTGAACCTTTTCAGCACCGTGCAGTAGCCAACTGAGCTATCCGTGTACTGAATTATTTCCTACAGATCTGGACAAAGAACCTGGAACTTGAAGAATAGCAACTTCACAGCTCCACCGCTAACAAAACATTAAAAAAGTCATCTATACAATCTCTCCCTGCACTGCCCCAGATAGCAAGCGAACAGAAAAAAAGTGATTTATGAGGAGAAGGCACCAGGAAATTAAGGTCACATCCACACTTCAGCACCAGTTTAAAAGTCAAATGATCCTGAGAACTGTAGTTTGCTAAGGGTGCTTTTAGGAAACCTGTATCCCCCTCACAGAGCTACAGGTCTCAGAGTGGTTTAACAATCTGTCCCTCTTCTGGAGCATTTGTAATTGTTAGGAGTGGAGGGCTGAGGAGGGCAAATATTCACTTTATGTCCATCTCATCTGAATTTTCAGACTACTTAATATTTACCCCCAAAGTTACATGTGGATTTTTCTCCTCCTTATGTTTCTCTTTGTAGTTAGTTTGTGATCTGTGGGATTTTGTTGAGATTTTGTTGATATTAATAAATTGTACCAAGTTCTTTTTGCCCTACTTGGTTCCTAATGTTCCTTTGTTTTGAATGTTAGACACATATTTTGCTTTTCTCTTCTTATTACTTACCATTCATTTTTAATGCCATGCAACCAAATTATCTTTTAGAATCTCTTTTTTACCTTGTGATTCCTTATGTCTAATGACACACACAATTGTTTGATATCCTTTCCCCCCAGAAACCTGTCACTATTTTGTATTTAGCTATCTTGAATTAACTTTCATCTTTTCACATTTGAATTACCTCACCCCCCCTTTGTATCTCTCTGCATTGTTCCTTGTTATTTACTCTGACATTCTCCTCAGACTCATCTTCCCATTTTTTTATTCCCCCCCCCTTTGCTCTTTGTTTTTAATTTCCTACAGCTGTCTTATTACCTGACTCCCACAACGTTCCATTATTGCGGTTAACCTCAGGTGGGAAACTTTATGACAGTAGCCCTCAGAAACTTATCTAAAGCTGTAAACCTGAAGTTGATTTCTTGACCAAGATTATCATATTATGCAACCCTCTTCTCTCAGCAATCAAAGTTCCTGGTCTTCAAGAGCCCTCCTTTTCAATGTAGGTTGTGAACATGGAAGATGATAATGAGATATCCTTATGAGTGGATTGGTTTTCTTTTTTGCATGCAGCAGTGAAAAGTAGCATATCATTTACATGTACTTTTTGGCACATAAAGCACAAATCTCCATTATTATTATTTTTTAAAAAGAATGTCATAGAATATTTCAGCTTGTTTGAAGCCTCAGTTACTTATTGAGGTGTATGACTTGTTTTGCTAAGATAATTTGATGGGTTTTTTTTAAAGACACCATTGTCATCAGTAACCACACAGTACTGCCAGAAATCTATTAATTTGAAAATGAATGAGTCCCCTCCCAAGTGTTCCCCTTGCTAGTCCTGTTGTGACATATATACTTTGATGGGGTTGTCAGTGTATTACCTGCAACAAGGCAAAAGCTCTTGATTTCCTTGCATTTCTTACTGTGAAATAGTCAGATTTGGTGGTGAATTTGCAGGCAGATCTAGGCTAGTCCTCTTATCCATGGAATAGGCAAAGTGAATCAATGAACATGTTTATACATAGGAAGACAATCCATAAGCCTGCTGTGTAGTGCTGACCTGCCCCATGCTGTCAACTCTATGGCTTCATGCCTTTGCCAAATCTCAGATAAAAGGTAAAGGTAAAGGACGCCTGGATGGTTAAATCCAGTCAAAGGCAATTATGGGGTTGCGGCGCTCATCTCATTTTCAGGCTGAGGGAGCTGGTGTTTGTCCACAGACAGCTTTCCGGGTCATGTGGCCAGCAGGACTAAACCACTTCTGGCAAAATGGAACACCGTGACGGAAACCAGAGCACATAGAAATGCCGTTTGCCTTCCCGCTGCAGAGGTACCTATTTACGTAAAAGGTTCTTTAGAACCTTTGGACCTCCTTCGATCCCTCCATGGGTTCCATATTTAAGATTAGATTTTCTGCATCTGTTACCACTATCCATCTGTTATATATCCATAGTTACCATAGTCAATTCCTCATTACAAGTGTCATGACATCCCTGCCAATGATTTTAACTGTCTACAGCAGTCTTTTAAATAAATCAAGAATTTACTCCAGTGTTTTAAAATTACTTAATCTTCCTGGTTTCTGATCTTCCCCATCAGTTTTTTCATCTCCGCATACTCCATCGATTTCATCTGCCATTCTTCTTTTGTTGGTATACTTCTCCTTCCTTCCATCTCTGGGCTAACCTATTTATCTACTTGCACTGGTATGCTTTTGAACTGCTAGGTTGGCAGGAGCTGGGACAGAGCAACGGGAGCTCACCCCATCATGGGGGTTCGAACCACTGACCTTCCGATAGGCAAGCCCAAGAGGCTCAGTGGTTTAGACCACAGCACAACACATTGAAAAATACACCTTCCAGGCTGTGCAGAAGCTGCTCTGGCTGCACTGCAATAGATGGGAGAGATCAGAACAACTTGTGGTCCTGAACCAGAAGATCAGGGTGCACTTTTTCAGGATAGGAGCTCTTGCAGCAACTCCAGGGGTTGTTCCATGGTGTCATAATCATCAACAATGTCTGGGTTTTGCCATAAATTGATTGCCTGCATTGATCCAGGCAGGGAGAGGCTTCAGCCCAGTGTGACTGCTAAAGAAAATTTACACTGGAAAGATTGGGAAGAGGATCATACAGATTAGCCCAATGCTAGCATTTTTCACTATAAGATTAATGCACAATAGACTTCTGTTAATGGAAAGTTAATGGAGAATCTATTAAATCACTGTAAAATCCTGACAATTAATTAACAACATACTGGATTCTTTTTTTTGTTTTGTTCCCTTTTAGTGAGTTTATTCAAAAGCAATCAAAATCATTGTTGTAAAGATGTGTGGTGCTAAGTCAAATAGGTAAAGGTAAAGGTAAAGGGACCCCTGACCATTAGGTCCAGTCGCATATGACTCTGGGGTTGCAGTGCTCATCTCGCTTTATTGGACGAAGGGAGCCGGTGTACAGCTTCCGGGTCATGTGGCCAGCATGACTAAGCCGCTTCTGGCGAACCAGAGCAGTGCATGGAAACGCCGTTTACCTTCCCACCAGAGTACCTATTTATTTACTTGCACTTTGACGTGCTTTCGAACTGCTAGGTTGGCAGGAGCAGGGACCGAGCAACGGGAGCTCAACTGTCATGGGGATTTAAACCGCCAACCTTCTGATCAGCAAGCCCTAGGCTCTGTGGTTTAGACCACAGAGCCACCCACGTCCCATGCTAAGTCAAATAACTTTCCCCTGTTTATAATCTTGCTCTCTTCGTCCCACATGTGGAGGTGAAGGGGACTGAAATAAGCTCAACGAGGAGGCAGTACTGGGTTTCCACTTATGGAGCACGAAGCTCATAAGGTACGCAGCAAAATCTTGGTGTTTCAAATAATACAGAAACAAAGGTCTTTGTCAACAAACTGTTAGAAAATGGGAAGGTAGAAGCCATCAGATTTCATGCTTGCAGCTGCTTGGCAGGGGGTTGGCCTGGATGGCCCTTGTGGTCTCTTCCAACTCTTTGATTCTATGTTTCTATGAATTCTGAGACGAACAACATCAGGTATTTGCATGTGTGGGAGAATGAGAGAAGCTACACAGAAGATTATAGGCAGAGAGGTTCATTATGTACATATGACCATAGGAATTATAGTCTGTGCAAATCGGGCTGCCATTTAGTAATAAATATTCCCTAAATGGGATCCTTCCCAACCCTCCAGCATTAGCTGTAGCCCTTGAGACGAGGTGGCGGCGAATAATATGTGTTTATGAATATTGTAGGCCTATTCACACAACACGTGCTTGGCCGGTCCTTAATTCAGGAGCCAGGAAGCTGTGACCCTCCAGACATTGGAAGCCAACTCCCATCATCAGCCCCAGGCAGCATGGGTGAGGGAAGCTGTAGGCTATCATCAACAACAACTCACATCTTAGAATACTGTGGTTTTGTTCCCACAATGTTTGTCGCTTGATGACTATAACATTAGGGGTTGAATTGCTTGTGTAAATCAGTTGCCATGCGTTTAAGTTCATATACGAGACATGCTAAAACAAAGGAAAGACTGTAATTCTGTTTTCTAAAGCGGGAACCAGATGACATTTTGTGAGTTATCATTACGGTGCATTCCCACATTTCTGAACATGTGCAGAGTGTCTAATGAAAGTGATGGGATTCAGAAGACAGAAAGGAAATACAAGAACATGAACAGGAGAAAAATACAGAGAAATTTCGGTAAAGCAATAGGGTAAAAATTGTAACAGGACCAGAATCTGTAATTGGTAACACACACAGGCTACACCAGCAAGGTGAACAGTAACTTTTAATTTAAAAAATCAGTATCTGTTGCACAGTTTCTAGTGTGGACTCTATCTTGGAACCACTCCCAAGAATGTAGGCCTTGAGCATGCTCATTTCCAACCATTTCTAATCATTTTCTTGATTTCTCAAGATAACACTTTTCCTTGGGGCACAATATGGCAACTACGCAGACATATATTACAGGTGCTATCACTGCTGGCCTCAGACCATCCCCCCAACCCTGGTATGTGACTTGATCTGTCTTGCCCAATACGTCCTCACGTGGCACCCATACAACCTTGATAGGTGCAGACACTGTCAGAAATGGAAGTGAAAGGGTTGCAGCACAACCTTAGCTTGTTCTTGCAACTAGGGATGTACAAACATGCCTCAATCCATTCCAACGTTCATTTGCACTTGTATTTTCCATTCTGCTGCAACTGGTTTATCTTGCACAAATTGTGTTCCTCCCCCGCCCACCCTGTTTCTTGCAGAAATATAGGTTATTCCCCACTCACACAGAAAATATAGGCAATTTTTATGTATATTATAGCACATGATAAATATGCATATCTCAGCCATCAATAGATATTTACAAATCTATTGCCTTCCCTCTGTGTTCCCTTTCAAAATGCATTAATTTCTAGAAGGGTAGCCCTGTTTGTCTTTAAGGTGCCACAAGCCTTCGTAGTTTTTGCTGCAAAATACTAAGTTAAGTGGCTAATAGCCCATGACAAAACCACCTGTGGTTGCATTCCTAATCCTGTATTACTAGGGACTTCAATGGGACTTAGGTTTAGGACTGCAGCTCCTCTATCTTGGTTTTAGAATTCAGTATAAGCTTAATTCTGTCTTGTTTTCCCTCCTCAGGCATCAGGGAAGGAAAGTTTAGCACCATGTTGATAGTCTGGTATTTGTATCCTGGGTGTATACATTCCTGTGGACACACTAAACATTTTACAGGCACTCTAATGCCACTTATACAAGTCATTTTTTAAAGGCAAATTCTTATTTCATAAATGTGCATTTTATACAGAAAATGGTAATATGTAATATGTGTGCATCTGTTAACACTAATTAGCTCAAGCTATTTCAGTGAACATGGGGATAAATTTCTGATATTATATTTGCATCCATACATTTTGTTTTAAGATTGGAGGCTTGGAGAGGACAGGGTTAAGGGTGCCAGAAGGAATGATAAATCTCCCTTCATGGTCCTGGAAGAGTTGTCAGATACATAATTTGTTAGGGAGATTGCTGTCCCATTGAGCTAGATCTTCCCCAGGGCTTCTAACTGACTAAGAAATACCTAAAAAGAGCAATACATTTCTCTTTCTCTCTCCCCTCCCACTCCTAAGCAAGAGTGATATAATCTATCTATCTATCTAATAAAAATAATTTTATTATATGCTGCCCATCTGACTGGGTTTCCCCAGCCACTATGGGCGGCTCCCAACAACACATTTAAAAGACAGTAACACATCAGCGGGACGCGGGTGGCGCTGTGGTCTAAACCACTGAGCCTCTTGGGTTTGCCGATCAGAAGGTTGGCGGTTCGGATCCCCGCAACGGAGTGAGCTCCTGTTGCTCTGTCCCAGCTCCTGCCAACCTAGCAGTTCGAAAGCACACCAGTGCAAGTAGCTAAATAGGTACCGCTCCGGCAGGAAGGTAAACAGCATTTCTGTGCACTGCTCTGGTTTCAGTGTTCCGTTGCACCTGAAGCGGCTTAATCATGTTGGCCACATGTCCCAGAAAACTGTCTGTGGACAAATGCTGACTCCCATGGCCTGTAAAGTGAGATGAGCACCACAACCCCAGAGTCATCTGTGACTGGACTTAACTGCCAGGGGTCCTTTACCTTTATCTTTAAAAACATCAGCCATTGAAAACTTCCCTGAACAGGGCTGCCTTCAGTTGTCTTCTAAAAGTCACATAGTTGTTTATCTGTTTGGCATCTGATGGGAAGACATTCCACATGGTATGTGCTACTACCAAGAAGGCCCTTTGTCTGGTTCTCTGTAACCTCACTTCTCGAAACAAAATAAAAAATTAAAAAAAAATTCCTTTCAGTAGCACCTTAGAGACCAACTAAGTTTGTTCTTGGTATGAGTTGGAACAAACTTAGTTGGTCTCTAAGGTGCTACTGGAAGGAATTTTTTATTTTTATTTTGTTTTGACTATGGCAGACCAACACGGCTACCTACCTGTAACTCACTTCTCAAAGTGAGGAAATCACCAAAAGGCCCTTGGAGCTGGACCTCAGTGTCTGGGCTGAACAATGGAGATGGAGATGCTCCTTCAGGTACCAGTATATAGGGCTGTGGCCATTTGGGGCTTTAAAAGTCAGCACCAATACCTTGAATTGTACTCAGAAACATACTGGGAGCCAATGTATGGTCCTGGTGGCCACTCCCAGTCACCAGTCTAGCTGCCACATTCTAGATTAGTTGTAGTTTCTGAGTCACATTCAAAGATAGCCCCACGTAGAGTGTATTGCAGTACTCAAAGCAGGAGAAACGAGAGCATGTACCACTCTGCCAAGTGGCATACCAGATCTCTCTCTCTCTCTCTCTCTCTCTCTCTCTCTCTCTATCAATCATCTGTCTGTCTGTCTATCTGTATCTATCTATCTCTATCTATCTATCTATCTATCTATCTATCTATCTATCATCTCTATTTATCACCTATCATGTGTTTTGTAAAAAGAAACAGTAGAGAACTACCTTTCTTTCTATATAACAAAGAATTTTAGTTGATTTGACTGTGGTTTTACTCTAAAGGTAGTGACCGTTGATGTTTTTGGATAATGCCATGGCCTTTGGCTAGTGCAATAAAAGTTTATTACAATGATGACAGCAATACGTTTTGGAGGGAAAGAGGGCGGCAGTGGGGTGCCTGCCTCTTTCTATATTTGGTGTGGTTGCTCAATGCTTGGAGAAGTAGGGTGAGCATAACTCACTGTGCATAATGGTATTTGAGGGAAATGGCAACAGAGAGGAGCCAAAAGTCATACACAAAGGAAAGGGATACAAAAAGGGGGGGAAAGAAGACATATGAACACTGTAAATCTAAGGTGAGGCAGGGGAAAGAAAATAAACCACCGGCACTGAGAAAGCTATAGATAACACATCCAATTCACAACAGTAGCAATTAATTATGGGAAATAACTAAAGGAATTTAAATGAGGAGAAATGAAAGAAATGTAATTTTTAAAAACACACTCACAAATTCTGTGAGGGGGAAAATGGTTGATGGCACAGTCTTCTTTCAACAAAAGGGAGAGGCAAACTGTTTAGAAAGTTTTTACAATAGAAGTAAACCTCTTTCCTTATGAACCTACCTTGGACCTCTCGAGGAGACACACGGAGGAGGCCCTCAGAAGGTGATCTCAGGGTCTGGGTAGGTTCATAAGGAAAGAGGTGGTCCTTGAGGTATTGTGGTTGTGAGCCATTTAAGGGTTTATAGGTCAAAACCAGCACTTTGAATTGGGCCTGGAAACTAATTGGTAGCCAGTGCAGTTGGACCAGGATGGGTGCAATATGCTCAAAGCATCTTGCTCCAGTGAGCAACCTGGTTGCTGAATTCTGCACTAGCTGAAGTTTCTCAACCATCTTCAGAAGCAGCCCTACTTATAACACATTGCAGTAATCTAACCTTGAAGTTACCAGAGCCAACAGTAGTTAGGCTATCCCTGTCCAGATAGGGGCATAGCTGGGCCACCAGCCGAAGCTGATGGAAGGCACTCCAGGCCACTGAGGCCACCTGAACTTTGAGTGACAGCAAAGGATCCAGGAGTACCCCCAAGCTACAAACCTGCTCCTTCAGAGGAAGTGTAACCCCATTAAGAGCAGGAAAACTCTCAGCCATCTGGTTTAGGGAACCACCCACTAACAGAGCCTTAATCTTATCTGGATTGAGCTTCAGTTTGTTGGCTCGCATCTAGTCCATTACCAAAGCAAGACACTGGCCCATCTGCTTCCCTGAAATATCCAATAACAGAACATCCGCATGACGGCCCTCAAGACAGGTTGAGCCTAGCATAGCTCAGCCAGTATAGCATGAGACTCTTAATATCAGGCTCATGCGTTCAAGCCTCACATTAAGCAAAAGATTCCTGCATTGCAGGACTGGATGGCCCTCATAGTCCCTTCCAACTCTACAGTTCTATAATTCTATGAAGCTGTCACAAATCCCTTTAATCTCTTCCTCTGCAAACTAAAAAGGACCACCCCATCAACCATTCTGTACAAGACGTGTTTTCCAAAGCACTCACTGTGCTGGTTACTCTACTCTGACTCACTCCAGTACTTTAATGCAGTCTGACCACCACAGAATTGAGTGGATCTATTGCTTCTCATGATCTGGACATCATTCTTCCATTCAGCAGCCTCAGCACTGCTGGCTCATATTCAGTTTGTGATCCAGTGCCGAACACAGGTTGTGTTTTGCTGCTGAGTCAGGTCTCCCCCATCTTAGACTTGTGGCATTGGTTTTTGTGTACCTAGATGCATGAGTTTCTATTTAAGTCTTGAATTTTATCTTATCAGTCTTGGCCTAGTCTTCAAGCTTGTTTTGAATCTTGATTGCCTCTCCTATCATATTATCTATCTCTTCCAGCTTTGTGTCATTTGCTGATTTGATAAGCATCTCTTCACACTCTCATGCAAGCTGAGATGTTGAACAGCCCAAAGTCTAGGAGAGAGCACAGTGGCACCCCTATTGAGGGCTCTTTCCAGGTTGATGCAGAGCTGCTAATGAGCATTTGCTGGGTACAGTTCTTCTACCTAATAGCAGTCTTGTCCAGACCACATTTTTCTAATTTGCTAACAAGGCTACCATGGGAGACTTTGTCAGATACTTTGCTGAAATAAAGATATATCATGTTTATGCCATTTCCATGATCTATCAAGCTATTAACTAGTTATAGCAATGGAGAGCAGTGTTTTAAATCTTCCTCAGTTTCAAATTCCTTTACATCTTGACAAGCCAGACCCCTTAATAAGAAAACATAGATGAATTGCTCTGTCCCATTGTTCTAAACTTGAAAGGATTAAAAGCAACTGTTGGCATTATAAATCAGAAGTTGTCTTCAATAAAAGATCAGATATGTTTTGCATTAGTAAAAAGTGTATGTATGCAGCAGAGTTGGCAATTGAGGCAAATGCTATTCTGTCAACAACAACAAGCCAAAGACCCCTTCATTCTCTCATTTACAATTAAAATGGTTTATTAATGTTTTATCAAGAAATCAAGGTTTAATTATGCACATCTGGTTCTAGTAATATAATGATGATTAGTAATTTGTATATTTCAGGAGATTTTGTGTGTGTGTGTTTATTGAGGAATGAAACAAAACTGCAAGGAAAATACCATCAGGGTGGCAGCAATTCCACATCCGAGGCATAATTCCATACCGTCCAACTACCATGATTTGGCTGGGGCATTCACGGAAATATGTGAGCAATCACGGATTTGTAATTTTGTCCCAAAGGTCAGGGGTCTCATTGTCTTGCCAAATGCAAGGTGGTTCTTCTAAAATGAGATTCAGAGACAATACAAACAAAAGTGAGTGGGAAGATTAAAGATTTTATTCTAAACAGCAAGCAATATTACCAAGCAGGCACTTCAATCTGTCACTTGGAAGCTCTCAAAAAGTGGCGAAGTGACTCCCCCCCAGGTAGCCTCTGTTTGCACGGCCCCGCAGCCAATCAGTCCGTGCACAAGCTTCTCCAAAACTGTGCCCAAACCATCCAATTTGTAGGTAGTTGTGTGGCTCGCCTGACTGCCTACATGCTACTAGCTATGTACAGATTATTCATTAGCCACCTCTCCCAATGCCTCAATTTCTTCAAACAATGTCCAACATCAAAAGAAGGTACCTAGCAGTATCACTTCCTTCTCTTCCAATAGATTAGGGTGTTAAAGGCTGTTCTTCAGCCATCAAAGAGCCTAGAGAGGGGGAAGCAAACAGGAGCAGGAATGATAACCAGGTTAGAGCAGTATCTGCTCGAAATACAATTATCTTCCTGATAGATTGCCCATACATTCCTCCAGCCCTACATGGAGATGCCAGTAATTTAATCTGGGACCTTTTGCGTACAAACCATATGCTCTACCACTAAGCTATGGCAGCACAAGGATTAACTTGTGCCATTAACCTGTGCCATTAACTTGTGCCAAGGATTAACTGGTGAAATCAACAATCCTCCCCCAACAGACACATAGGGCTGTTGTGAGCCCTCCTCATGTTTTCTCCCCAATTTCTTTCTCCATTTTTTTTTTGGGGGGGGTACTTTGGGGTTCTCCCAAGCCTTGTGAATGGATGGTGCCCTTTTCAGCTACGTAAGAATGAGTTTGCTATTAGTATATAAGTTATATGAGAACATAAATGCTTGGAAATAAATAGAGTAAATCACACAGAGGCAAAGCAGACCACTGAAATATGGCGGCAAAAATTAATTAACTTGGCCAAATAATATAATCTAAGTATTATTAAAGCATGATGAGGTCATATCTGTTGAAACAATCATTAAGTCCGGGAACCTAAGAGTCAGTTTATAGTATCAGGTCAAGTTGCAAAGTCTTGGTAAGATCAGAGAAAGCCTTCAATAAATCCTTGAGGAACGTATATAGTCATGGGGAAGAAAATTATGTAAGCAGGAGGTCATATCCAATTAACCTGTGCTAATATTTCCACAGTAGATAAGAAAAATTAAGTGGACATCACAGGCCAAATTAAACTCTGGTGTAACTCCTTTGGCTCTTCTGGATCACTATAAAAATGAATCTAACAAATTATCCCTAGTATAGCAGGCTGTGTATCTTATGACCCACTGAGTCTATCAGGTCCTTGACAAACCTGTTGTTACTGCTTGCGAGGGACCACAAAAATCAGGGTGTTATCAAGAACCTGATAGGCCACAATATATGACTTGTACATCCTGTTGTATCACAAGTTGTGAAGACTCTCTAGTAGAGAACATGCAGAACTCCGTGATAGTTTTATGCCAGATTTGTTTCAACACACAGCAATCAGGTTGGCCACCCAGTCTGGTGGTTTTCAAAAAATCTGGTACTTAAGGCTGATTTTCTCCCAACATGTATAGGGTATATCCTCACCCCACACCCTGGACAGGATAAAAAAGTATAATTTAAAAGGATCTATAGGGGAATATCAGCTGAGCGTGTGCAAAGTATCTCCAAGGGAATGGCTTTGTGATTTTCCAGATACCATCTAGGGCTGGATCTACACTAACCTGTTTAACATTATTTCCCCCTATTAGAACGATACAAGATATGTCGTTCTGAAACGTCACAGGGCATACTAGTTAATTAAAACCTTTTTTTAACCTTGGCTTTTTTGGTCAAATGTAAGTAATACCTGGCCATGCCATTTTCCAAAACACAGTTTCTTTCCCTGCTGTGGGTTGCTGGTTGCTCTGCTATGTCCTCTGGTGTCACATTTTAATTCTTCCTCCCTCCCTCCCATCCTTTGTTATCTGAACTGAACACCACCCCTCAAATACCATTGGGTGCAGTGGGTAGGTCAGAGTTTGAATGCAGTAAAAAAAGGTAATATGCTATATAGGTACATATGAGCAGTGTTTCAGCAATATAGCAATATATATAGCGATATAGGTAAAGGGACCCCTGACCATTATGTCCAGTCGTGAACGACTCTGGGGTTGCGGTGCTCATCTCGCTTTACTGGCCGAGGTAGCCGGTGTACAGCTTCCGGGTCATGTGGCCAGCATGACTAAGCTGCTTCTGGCGAACCAGAGCAGTGCACGGAAACGCCATTTACCTTCCCGCTGGAGCAGTACCTATTTATCTACTTGCACTTTGACATGCTTTCGAACTGCTAGGTGGGCAGGAGCTGGGACCAAGCAATGGGAGCTCACCCCATCACAGGGATTCGAACCGCCCACCTTCTGATCAGCAAGCCCTAGGCTCTGTGGTTTGACCCACATAGCAGCATAAAACGATTTAAAAATTAGTGATACGAAAGACAAGGTAATAACGTATTATGAATGTAAAAGGTAGGACGTCCTGTGTCCATCGATCTTATCAAAACTATTCCTTAACGTTAAAAACCATGAGTGTCCTGTATCTCATGTCTTCCAGGTCACAGAACTTCTAGAAATGCTGTATTGCCCTGTCCAAGAGATGCCACAAAGACGTAACCGGTTGTATCAAAATTATATTCATGCAATATATTTCTCTGTGTGTCAAAAGTTCTTCACAGACATAGTCTACATGTAGAGATCAACAAAGTTCAGCAGTGTGGATCAGCGGTGTGGATCACTTTAAGAAAGCAACTTTGGAACTGCAGATTGCCATCACCTGTACAAGAAAAATTATTGTATCTATCTATATACTGTAACCTGAGTTTACTATTGTTACTTTATGCAAGTAACCACTATGTCATGAGAGTCGTATATATTTTGACACACATTTTATGGTATGTATACTACTGCTGCAATTGTCTATATTGTTTGTATTATTTAGATTTTGTGTACAAAGATGTTGTATTACCATATTGTATTTGTATTATTTAGAAGCATGCACCTCTGATGAAGCCCAGGAGGGCGAAACAGGGTTACTATTCCGGAAAACCTTGTCCGTGAACTGTGCAAGCTCTTCTTGTGAATTGTGCAAGCTTTTGTTTGGACCACACAAACACAGAGACATATGTGGATAAGTTCATATCTGGGACTTTGTGATCGATATCGTTCATTGGGACTTTTATTCATTTTGCTATTACGTTACTTTGCTGAACTTTGTTGATCTCTACATGTAGACTATGTCTGTGAAGAACTTTTGATACAGAGAGAAATATATTGCATGAATATTATTTTGATATAGCCGGTGTGTTTGTGAATACTTCCATGTAACCTAGGTTTAATGTTGTTTTGCAGTCCAAGAGATGGTCTGAGGTGAGGTGCCTACACTACATTGTTGCATTACAAATGCAGCCAGCACCCCATTGCAAATGCAGAATCCTTCCACCTTTTGAAACCCAGGTCTCAATCCTAATTTTGACCTAACCAACCTTCTAATGCTACTTTCCGTATTTCCCTGCTTTTCTTTCTAAACCAGCCAAATGTAACAAAGGACGGCAGGGCATGGAAAAACAGCCCTCCTTCTTTTAGGAATTCTAGGTGCTGAAATCCGAAGGGAGCAGAAAAATCTATTTAGGGACTTCCGGCGGCAACACCATCGTGGAGTGGTCGTGGGTTGCCTCGGCTGCGAGGCGACCCAGTCCGTCCCGGGGGTTGGAGCCCCGCTACCGCAAAGCGGGGCTCCGGTGGGGTGCGGGAAGAGCGTCCCGCACCCCGGGCTCCCCGGCGGGCCCACTATGGCTCTGAACCCTTCCCTCGCTCCCCCTGTAAAGGGGGAGTGGGGGTGAAGGGACAACGGAGCCGGGCTATAGGGGACATGCCCCAACCGGGACGCGGAGCGGCGGTTGCCCCTGCGATGAGCGTCTATGTTCTACCTGTCAAGTTTGGAGCTAAAGAAACCTGGTGGTCGTGAGTATTCGATTGGACTTGTTTTTTGTATTTTTCTAACGACCCGGGTGATATATGGAAAGGAAGCCTGTCTCCCTCCCTTCGAGGGATAGAAAATAACCAGTTTAAGAGACTGCTGTTACAGTGATGGTTACAAAGTACTTGAATTTTGATAAGTGAGACTTCTTTGATCTCCCTCTGGGGAACAAGTATGTGGAAAATATCTCTTTTTAAAATCTGTGGTTCTTGCACCCTGGATACAGGGAAAATGGCTGCGAAAGACTGTGATTGAGTGGAAAGTTACTGGCATTAAGATGGAGAAGCTTGGAAATCGAAACTGTAATCTGACACCTAAGCCCGCTTCTACCATGCTGGGTTTTGTTTTTGATTTGGTTATGAACTCTGAGATGAGTGATGAACAAAGGATTACTATATTGGGACTGGAACTGCTCAACCGAAAATTGGAGATATTGATCCGGGACATGTCAGAACCCACAGAGGAGACTATTCAGGAAATGGCTGTACTGGAAGAGAGCCTTGGCATGGAGCTGAAAGGGATGATCGAAGAACAGGATGGAATGATCTGGCGACTCCGGAAAAATGAAACGTCCTTTGGGGGTGGCAGACCCAGGACGGGAAGAATTGTTATATCTAACTCTCGAGGTGAGAGCCCGGGAGCGTCGGTGAAAAAAGCATTATGTCTACAAATAGAAGAGGAATGGTATGATGAACCGGAGAAGCTGGAAGAAGAGGATGTGCGTACCCTGATGCTCTATGCAAGGACTGTTTTGGACTTTGTCTGGATCTGTGGATTTGTATGGAAAAAGGACACTTTGAGGAGCGGTTCTGGAGCAAGACGACCAAAGAAAATGGACAGAAGGGGGATAGGGTGAACTGTATTAAGGGTAAAGAGGAAAAAATGATATACTATGGTAACCTGAAACCGGTGTGTTAAGAGTTTAAGCTTTTGATTAAGAAAAGAGATATTTAAATTTATGTTATTAACAGCAGTTATAGTGAAAGAGGATATTTGTGATGATTTATATTAAGAACAATGTGTTAAGAATTAGAATTTGGTGTGGAATTACAATATGATTAAATTTTTGTTAAGCTAAGAACGGGAAATTATTGCATATTTAAAACAAGATTTATTAAGATTTTTTTTATTATATGATGTTATTAAAGTAATATTTGGTATTAGAACCGAAGGTGAAAAGGCAGGGGAAGTCTGTGCCAAGATTCGACCAAGATTTTTTTTTTTTGTATGGTATAAGAAGAAGAATTATTGGTGTATATGTATTTGTCTATATTCAGTTTGGTGTTGGGTCAATGTTGGTGATTCATTGTTTGTTGTAAAATCAATAAATTCTTTTTTTAAAAAAAGAAAAAAGAAAAATCTATTTAGGTAGGCAACCACGGCTGCATGGATGTTATTGGCCCAGAGATGGAAAGAAGATGAAGTCCCTACCAGAGAAGAATGGCAGATGAAGTTGATGAATTATGGCGAAATGGCGAAAATGACCGGCAGAATCAGAAATCAGGAAGACTGAAATTTTGCTAAGGAATGCGGAAAATTTATAATTTTTATTAAAAACCATTGTAAACAGTTAAAATCGTTAGTAGGATTGGAATAGCACTTGTAGTTTAATGGTGAATTTTGGATATATGGGAGATGTAAAAGATTTGGATTATCATAAAAGATTCAGGAGGAAATGATTAATAATAAGACCCACAAAGGGAAGTCCAGGAGATTCCTTGGAATCTTGTTTTTATGTTGTATGTTCAATATGTGACTGTAAAATTTTAATCTGAAAAACCAAATAAATAAATTTATTTAAGAGAGAGAGAGAGAGAGAGAGAGAGAGAGAGAGAGAGAGAGATTTCAGTGGCTCTACTCTGAATATGACATACGTTGGGTATTGTCCATTGTGAATTCGAGTGATTTTGACCTCCGTTTGAAATGTGTGCCATATTAAGGTTGCAACTGAAAATCTTCAGATGAGTAAGTTAAAAAGAACAACAAACCCAAAGAAGGAGAGACACTTTTGTTGATGCCACTGGTGCGACCCACCTCAAATTGGTCTTCGACTCACTTGAGGGTCCTGACCCAACCATTTAAAATCAGTGTCTTACAGCATACCTTTGTAGCAAACATATGCATTAACAATGCAAATGGTTTGGCTGGAATTTTCTTGGCTTTTAACCTTCCAATTCTGGCAGCTTGCTAGTGGGAAAAAATTCTGGTGGTTGTGTGGCAGTCTTGGTTGTAATCAGCATTGCAAGGAAGTCATAGATTTATTCTTTAATCTGTAAGCAGCATCACAAAAGACAGAGGGAAAATCAATATAGCAGGGAGACAAAACATTAGTCCAGATGCATCATCTAATATTAGAATAATGCAATAAAGTATGACTGATTAAGGAATAAAACATCAATATCTACACGTATACTTATTATCTGCTACTTTCATTTTTAGGTTCTGCACTGCAAATTTTGCCACTCTATATGTGACTTTGAGTAAATGTTGGTCTATAAAGAGGACAGTTTCAGGAGAAACACGTTTTAATATTCTGAATACATTATATTCTGATTGCTGCCTTTATGTTTTCACAGAGTTGGTTGTAATTTCACCACAATCTCTCTTGGTGTGTGTTTTCTTCAACGGAACGAGGAGTCGGTGGGTGGCACAGTTTTTATACCTGACCAGAAGAAAGAAGTGGGAAAAGATGGAGGAAGAGAAGCTTATGTAGGACCTCATAGGAGACGACCTTATCAAATGGTACTTCTGTTTTATAAGCTTTTTCAAATACTTCCTACATATCTGCAAACTTTTCTCTGCAGACATAAAGGTCAGAAGCTATCTTTAATATTTCTTTTTGCTTTTTTAAAAAAGAAAAGAAAAGAAAAGAAAAGAAAAATGAGACTAGGGAAGCTGAGTGCCCAAGTTAGATGTTGTACTCAACATTTAATAATTAAAATAAAACACATAACTTGACCCTTAAAGAACACATGCTAGATGAAGAATGCCACTAAACACAAAACAGGATTGCTGTCTTTTAAACTAGCAAGTTATGGACTGTCCAGCCGCTTTTCAATTGGGGCAACTCAAGTATAACTTCAAAGAGTTCACTGGAACAAAGTAAAATTGTGGGTATCCAGTGACTTGCTTAGATGCAGAATCAGGGCCATTGTCAAAAGGGTTTGCTGGGGCATGCTGGGTAGTCTGACAAGAGAGATAACAGCTATAGCCTTAGCAACACAGGGGGTGACTTGCCTTCTGATGGAGCCAAACATAGAAGACTGTGTGTTTGGCTGTCAATAGGGAGAGGCATGAGGCTATGGGTCATGCCTAACAGATGCTCAGTTGGGGTAAAAGGTAAAGGTAAAGGACCCCTGACAGTTAAGTCCAGTTGCGAACGACTCTGGGGTTGCTGCTCTCTTCTCGCTTTATTGGCCGAGGGAGCCGGCGTACAGCTTCTAAGGCGCTTCTGGCTAACCAGAGCCGTGCACGGAAACGATGTTTACCTTCCTGCTGGAGTGGTACCTATTTATCTACTTGCACTTTCATGTGCTTTCAAACTGCTAGGTTGGCAGGAACAGGGACCGAGCAATGGGAGCTCACCCCGTTGCGGGGATTTGAACCGCTGACCTTCTGATTGACAAGCCCTAGGCTCTGTGGTTTAACCCAGAGTGCCACCCGCGTCAGTTGGGGTATCTCTCTGTGCAGATGCCAGGTGCCCTGTAAGCTGCTGTCCTTTCATGAAGAGGTAAGCAAACCTCATGCTATGGCCTGCTTTTTCTGAAACCCCCAGAGTTTAACATGGGACGTTCTGGGAAGGGTTTCCTTATTTGTGCTCGCTCCTAGAAAATGAGGAGTTAGAACTGCTAGAGAAGAAACAGCTTGGCTTTGTTGCAGATATTAAATACTGCACAGTTTGAAGGGACTGAAAGCGTAAGAACTGACTCCTTTGGAAACGAAGCATTGTCGAGACCCATGAAAATATTATTTAAGCTTTTGCTGGCAGAACTTCCTTCAAAACAGAATTCAAACATCAAAAATATTCATACAATATCTTGTGCTGTCCGGCACAGGCTCAGCATCTTATAAAATATGAAATAATCCAAACACACCTATAAGCAAAGCTCTCTCTCTCTCTCTCTCTCTCTCTCTCTCAGAGCCAATGTGGTGTAGTGGTTAAGAGCGGGAGACTCGTAATCTGGGGAACCGGGTTCGTGTCTCCGCTCCTCCACATGCAGCTGCTGGGTGACCTTGGGCTAGTCACACTTCTTTGAAGTCTCTCAGCCCCACTCACCTCACAGAGTGTTTGTTGTGGGAGAGGACGGGAAAGGAGAATGTTAGCTTTGGGTAGTGATAAAGTGGAATATCAAATCCAAACTCCTCCTCTTCTTCTTCTTCTTCTTCTTCTTCTTCTTCTTCTTCTTCTTCTTCTTCTTCTTCTTCTTCTTCTCCTTCTTCTTCTCTCTCTCCAGCCTACTTTCCAGCCTCCATGCTGTTTGCTGTCCTTTCAGGAGAGCCATTTACTAGCATTGTTCTCCCTGTAGCATTCAGAGAGAAACCTCCATTCAGTTTTGGGAGGCAAAGACTCCTTTCAAAATAGAGATTGCAAGCCAATACCTATGATGTGATCCCAGGTTTACAACCTTCAAAATTAGCTACTGGGGAATATCTGTTAGTTAATCATTAACTTTGCAAGGAGCTTTAGAAAAATGACTTTGTGGGAAAACCTCAGTGTTAGCAATACACATTTAGCCACATATAACCATGAAAATGCCCTGGATTCTTAGGAGGCTAACAAGGTTTTTAGCATAATAAAATACATATATTGGTAGTGAATGAAACGGAGAAAGCGAAAATATATGTTGATCCATCAGGCTGTGATCTGATAAAAGGAGGCTTTATAATGGAAGAACCTCCCAAGAGAAGTGATGGAGGCCAAGGAGTTGGCCAAACTTAAAGTGGAAATGTGGACAAAAACAGTAACTGAAAAACAGAGTACTAATCAAGGATATTGATTATATGACAATATGGTTACTTTCCCCAAGGATTCTTTTTTTTTTTTAAAGATATGATCTCCAACAGCCTACACATGATTGTTTTAGATATCCCTGCTGAAACTGCTAAAAAGATTAAAGAGCTATTGACTGTTCCTCATAGAATGTATACCAGAGTTTTCTCAGAAGCGAAGAGATATTTTTTTTGGGGGGGTGGGGGTTGTTCTGAGGGCCTGCTTAAGCCAGAATTAAGTACTGTAAACCAGAATTAAGTCATATTCCTATGTAAGCACTGTTGATATACCCTTGGCAACCACTGAGAAAAGTAGACCTGTTTATACCCCCCCCAAAAAAGCTAATGCAGCCTCCCACTTCCCTGATGCTGCAATGTTGTGCATTTCCCTGGGTGCCATTGTGTAGTGTGATGTGGTGGATAGGTTACACTAGACAAGGGGAAGTGGGAACTAGATTCACTGCCTCCATTTTTTTCCAACACTCATCTGTACACAATAGCGCTTGCAGTTCATAATCCTTAGAGAAAGGATATTTTGCAAGGATGGTGTCTGTTTATACATGTTTTTTAAAATGTTCCGTCTATGCTTGCAGAAGCACTAGACAATCAGGATGTCAATCATAGGGGCTAATGTAGCACATCCCTGTTTGGTGCTCGAAAAGGGCCTGTGAGCCTGGGTTACGGACTAGGTTTGGCCTCAGACCATGAGACTCAATTTCAAAATGCCCTGAAAGCTACTGTACACCTTTGGTCTGGTATAATAATGTGACTAGAGCACACTGGGGTATTTGTCTTATCTTGTCCTTCCACCCAGAATTCCTTACTCCCACCTTGGCTGCTCAAACCTGAAAGCCAACCTCTTTTGAAAAAGATTCTTCACATTTTCTCTTTTGGGTCACTGGCTAAATATAGTGAATTGAATCTTAATCAGGATGAATGTAAAGGGAGAAGCAGACCTAATACAATTCTAATTTAGCAAATGTTATTACAGGAATATATCACCAGTGAATAAGAGCAGATAATGAAATCTGTGTGACCAGGTTTCAGAAAGCACCAAATAAAAACATAATTAGGTCAGGAGGAGGGGGTGTTTCAAAGATTCTCATATAGCCCCTTGCCGAATCAGAAAGGCTCTGCTATATAAACAAACTTTTAAGCTTTACCAAGCTCTCCTTAGGCCAGAAGGAACTTCCTGGTTCATCCCAGGAAGCTCAAGCTACTCAGGCTGGATCTATTAATTCTTTCACATTGCTTCTCATTTAAAGGAATGGAACTGAACATTAACATAGTCTTCAATGTGTGCAGGTCTTTTAACAACTCAACAACTTTGAGGATAAGTTGGGTCAGTGATGGCATCCTTCAGTTGCCTTCTTTTTGTCTGTTCCCCTCTAAGCTCAGGGTATGTCACTGATGTCATCTTGCCTTCATTTCCCCCCTAGAGTACCCTCTGGTGTGTCCCTTCCATAGAGAGTAACAAACAAAGTGTCATTGTATGTCTTCTCAAGCTGGACCCTCTTCTGGTCACATGCTTGTCTCTTGTTGACAGTCATGATATCACCTGATACTTCTGTGGTTTTCCTCGGATGTATTTTGTTATATCTCAGTATTGGCCATCTGTACCTTATATTCTTCAACATCAGCTTCGTTGGACTGGTCATGGTGTGCGAATGCCTGATTATCGTCTTCCAAACTCTATTCCGAACTTAAAAATGGAAACCGTAATGCTGGTGGGCAACAAAAGAGATCTAAAGACTCTCTCAAGGCAAATCTAAAAAAAAAAAAATAGTATAAACACTGACAACCGGGAAACACTGACCTGTGAGTGCTCCAGTTGGAGAGCAGCCTTTACCAAAGGTGTCATGGGTTTTGAAGACGCTCAAACTCAGGACAAAAGGGAGAAATGTGCTAAGAGGAAGGCACGTCTGGCAAACCCTCACCATGATCAACTCATGCCCAGAAACCTATGTCCCCGCTGTGGAAGGATGTGTGGATCCAGAATTGACCTCCACACTCACTTACGGACTCACTGTTAAAACTGTGTTTATGGAAGATCACCCGGCTACGAGTGATCGCCAAAGAAAGAAAGACGTGATTGTGGATATTCTTCTTGCTTTGTGCCTGAATTTGTCCTGTTTTGTTAGGGGTTAGAGCATTACTGTGACGCTTGGGTCTAGGCCTGGAAGATCTCTGGACAACTGGTTGCAATATAGCACCCACCTCTGTTGCTGCTGCCTCTGCTTTTCACCAACGGGCGCCCCTGTGAATCCTGGCTCCAGTAGCTTGCCACTTGCTGGCAAGTGACTTGGTTCTTTCAGCCATCTTTTGTTGTGCTGGTCTTGAACCTAGACCTTGAATGAGGTGTTCTGTTGATTTAGTAGTACTAGAAATGGTTCTGCCCTGCTGCTTTTCAAGAATTTCTTAGCTGCTTTCACTGCTGATTCTACTTTCCTATTACTTTGAAACTACCCTGGTGATGAAGTGACATATTCAAAATCCCCATCTGTTCACTCCCAAGTTGTCTCTCAATGTGTTAACAGTTTTGGGGCCTCCCTGTTCTCTGAGACGTGTTTACAAAAACTGAAGTAACTAGTAATTCCTAGTAATCTCTTGACATCTGAGGCTTGGCATGCTTCATATAGGTCTTACTTTTTCCAGATGTACCTTCAAGCCCTTGTAGATCAGGAAATAGTCAATATATGGTACCGCTGTGACCCTCAGAGTTTACCTCTGTTGAGTTTTGATCTTCTTTTCTCTGCATGTTTTCAGTAATGCTATGAGTCATGGGCCGGATGTGCTCGCTTTAGGTCATCAGCCTTTGCCAGTATCAACACATCATCAGCTAGTGCACAGATTCCTGTAAGCCCCACCCCCACCCCCGGTTTGTATCAGCCTGTTTTGGAACATTCAAGAGCAGGACCCATTGGCATTCTTAGCTAGCAATGGAGGACCAAACAACAGCAGCTAGGGTCTTGATAGCAAAAAACTGGAAAACAGAAGAATTACCAACGATTGAAGAATGGCAGATAAAAATGATGGACTATATGGAAGATCCGTGACCAGAGAGACGATGCGGTGGAGAAAGAATGGGGAAAATTTAAAATGTATTTAAAGGAGCATTGTAAGATTGAAAGTTAGATATATTTTGAGTATAGGATAGGCTGTAGATTAGAAATTAGTTATTTTTGATGTAAGATGATATGATAGTATAAGAGATAGAATTAAGTAAATAGATAAGGCTAAAATATTAGATAATATTCAAGAAATATAGAAGGATAAGTTGTTTTGTTAGAAAGTAGATTAAAATAGATTAGAATTATATTGACTTTGGAAGTTACAAAAAAAGTATTTATAAGGGACGCAGAAGGAGGAGACTGGAGGAAGACCAATTAAGATGTGAGGAAAGTTGATTTTTTCTGTGGAAAGAATAAGATGTTATTTTGATATATTATGTTATTGTATGTTTATTTAGTTTGTATTGTTTTGTTATGTTTTGTTATGTTAAATTTTTTAATAAATATTATGTTAAAAAAAGCAATGGAGGACCAAAGAGTGCAGCCAATGTTGTCAAATAACTGGGTTTTTCATCCAGCTCAGTATGCTGGAATCCATTTTTGACATCATAGACAGGGAATAGTCTTGCTAGTGACAGATCTGGCAAGATATCTTCTACAGCGGATAATGGAAAGTGGCTTCTTCTCATTGCTTTATTTAAGGGCTTTAGATCTATGCATATACTTTGTTTCTCTGATGGTTTTCTGATCATCATTAGATTGCTTATGCAGTCTGTGCATTTCTCTACTGGCTGTATAATCCCCCACCATTGCATACGCTGCAGTTCTTCTTTCAGAGGCCATCAAAAGCTAATGTTACCTTCATCCTAGGTAATTTAAGTGGCCTCACACTTGTGCCAATCTGTATTTCGCATGCTCCATCTAGCTGTCCATTTCACTCAAGCTGATCTCTGAATTCCCTCTGAATCCTTTCTTGATTCCAGCTTCTGTGTTCATTTGGTTTTTCAGTCACTCCACTGCTTACTTTAAGTATGTTCTGGAACTGCACCTTTTCCAGGTTCATAGCGAGGAATGCCTTAAGGCCTGGCAGGGTTTCTGGTGCCATTGGTTTTTCCAGTAGAATAATAATAATATTACTTATACCCTGTCCACCTGGCTGGGTTTCTCCACCCACTCTGGGTGGCTCCCAACAGAATATTAAAAACACAATAAAACATCAAACATTAAAAACTTCCCTAAACAGGGCTGCCTTCAGATGTCTTCTAAAAGTCAGGTAGTTGTTTATTTCCTTGACATCTGATGGGAGGGCATTCCACAGGGTGGGCACCACTACCAAGAAGGCCCTCTGCCTGGTTCCCTGTAGCTTCACTTCTCATGGTGAGGGAACTGCCAGAAGGCCCTAGGAGCTGGACCTCAATGTCCTGGCTGAATGATGTGGGTGGAGACGCTCCTTCAGGTATACTTGGCCGAGGCCGATTACGGCTTTAAAGATCAGCATCAACACTTTGAATTTTGATCAGAAATGTACTGGGAGCCAATGTAGGTCTTTCAAGACCGGTGTTATGTGGTCTTGGCGGCCACTCCCAGTCACCAGTCTAGCTGCCACATTCTGGATTAGTTGTAGTTTCCGGGTCACCTTCAAAGGTAGTCCCACATAGAGTGCATTGCAGTAGTACAAGCAGGAGATAACCAGAGCATGCACCACGCTGGCAAGACAGTCCACAGGCAGGTAGGGTCTCAGCTTGCGGACCAAATGGAGCTGGTAGACAGCTGCTCTGGAGACAGAATTGACTTGCACCTTCATGGACAGCTGTGAGTCCAAAATGACTCCCAGGCTGCACATCTGCTCTTTCAGGGGCACAGTTACCCCATTCAGGACCAGGGAGTCCTCCACACCATTCTGTCTCCTATGTGATCTGTTACCCACAGAATACCTCCGCATTCATTACCACTCTCCATATTCTCAGTGTGCCCTCTAGGTTTCAGCTTTTTCAGATTTGAATGCGAAGTACTTATGTCTGTCACAGTTGTGGCATTTCTTCCCATAAACTGGGTGCCTCTCTATTTCTCTTGCGTTTCTTCCCACCTCCCCATTTATATAGTTCTGTAATATCCACAGTTGTCATTACATCTGCTTTCTCCCTCTCTTTTGGCAAAGCTTTAAGTTTTATTGCATGAACGTTTTACGAAGCTTTCACAGCCTTTGTCCTCCCTCTCCTTGGGCCAGAAGGAGTGTGCCTTGCCTTTAACTATTTCCTAGTTTCTCCCAGGAAGCACAAACCACACTGGCTGTGCCTAATTATTCTTTCATAATGTTACACAGAAGTCACTGTTATTTTTTATCTGTGTGGCAAATTTTTGAGGCTACTTTTAAGCCTCATGTGCAATTTGGGGCTTCATCACATTAAAAAAAAGATTTTAGTAAGTTGGAAATAGGTTCCAACGACAGGAGAACAGGTGGGAATTTCCCTGGTATTGAGGATGAATTTGCCGAACCTAGGGAAAACATGACTGTGTTGCAACTTGAAAGCTACTTATAAACACCTGCAAAGGATTAGCACACATGGAAATAGGAGGCCGGGTGTTAAGGGGAAATCCATTTCTGGAGTCAGTGAAAGCATAAACAGAAGGATGACCTAAAATTTAAAGGAGAAAATTGTGTTGTACTGTGAGCCTCTAAGCTCTTGTTGCTGAGATTTCCACATAAGCTTCAGTTTAAACACTCACATTTATCTTCTAGGTGGGGTTTTGCCAACTTCTCAGTCATTCTCTATTTGTGCCTTTTAAATATCACCCTAACATGGAGAAAAAGCAATGGGAAAAACGTATCTGCTTCATTTCTGTGGGAACGTTCAGGGTGGCAGGAGAGAATATATTGTTTATTAATATCCTTCCTAACTTGCGCTAGCAAGTTTCTTTACTTAGCAGAGTTTACATTCCCCTTCTCACGCACAGCAGATAACTGGTTGCAGGCTCGTGTGAGCCTCTCACTATTATACAATTCAATCTGTCTCAGATTGAATTGTACGTTCCTGGTAAATTCCCTTGAATCCCTCTTAAAAAGAATAAAGACAACACAATCTTATTCAAAGTCAATAAAAGAAGTTTACTCACATCAGTTCACAGTTGGATTCCTGAAGGCAGACTTAGTTACAAATATGTACATGTGGATCTACCCCATATGGGGGAATAATCCCAGTGCTTCTGCTAGCTGAAAGCTAGCAGAACAGCCCTAGCTAAAAGCTGGTCAAACAACGAAGGAAGTGAAAAAGAAGGAAGTGGTGCTGCGTGACTCATCCTTTTGTTACCTGGCCAGGTAAGGTCACGCCCACCTTCTATCACATGAAAAAGGAAGGATGTCCAGCCAGGAGGAACAGGAAGTTTTGACTGGCTGGACCAAACATTTCCTCACATGTCTTCTCTAGCATTACAAGGAATGTAGTACTTGTCTGCTTCTCATGGATCACATCCCACAATTTCTGCATGCCAGACTACTATTTAAAACAGAGAAAGCAGCACTAGGAAATGCCTAGCAAAGTGAGGGCTTGTCCACCCTTCTGCTTGTGCTGTAGCTAGAAAGCATAGGCCCAAGCATGGACTCTTGCTTCTCAGGCACAGGTCCGAGAGGTTTGCCCTTTCCCCACTCATTTTCAAGGGAAAACATATTCTAAGGTTTTATCCCTATCCTGAGTTGTGAAAGGCTTCCAAAGTAAAGAGCACCACTTTGAATCAAACCTGGAAATGAACTGGTGTCTAATGCAGAGAGTGAAGTACAGGAGTCCTATCCAGCCCCAGTAAAGAGACATGTGGTTGTTTTCTTTAAAAGAATAAATAATTTTTATTTGATTTTACAAATATAAATTTATAACAGTACCAAATACATATCCATATAAAGAGATTTCTCTGACTCATGAGAGTTCCCCCATCACCTCCATGGGTCCTATTGTCAACATTTTCAACTGCATATTATTTCATAATCCATATTTTGTATCTCTCCATATTGTCCACAGTATTTGTTATATTACAAGTGAGATTAAAATCCTGCTAATGTTTTCATCTGTTTACAGTGGTCTCCTAAATAAATTATAACCCCCCCCCCATTCTTTCTTGAAGTGTTTGTCTTGGTTCCTGAGCTTTCCAGTCAGTTTTGCCATTTTGGCATAGTCTAACAGCTTGGTTTGCAATTCCTCTCTGGTAGGGACTCTTTCTTCTTTCCATCTCTGGGTTGGTAGCATCTGTGCTGTTGTCGTCACATAAAAAGTCTTGTTTTCAAGCCATCTTCAAAGGCAACCCCACTTTTAACACAGTACATGAGTCTAATGGGGTCATTACCAGGGCACTGGTCACTGAGGCCAAGCTATCTCTGTTCAGATAAGGTTTCCAATGTTACACTTGTCTAAGCTGGTACAAGGGCACTCTGTATCAAACACATTCCTCCAGTGGCAATGATAGACCAATGAGCACACCAGATTGCAAACTTGTTCTTTAGGCGGGAATGCAAATCCATCCCACATAGGTAAACAATCCAGGCAGATGTACCATCTGCCAACAGGGCGCTCTATGTCTTCTGCACTGAACTTCAGTTTACTGGCCCTCATGTGATTGATTCTTGGACCCTTTCCAATCCACCTGAACAAGAGAAAAAGAGAAACAAAGTTGGGTTTTATCTGCCTATTGATCACTGCTCCTCACCCCCCAAACTCCAGATGACCTGACTCAATGGATTCATGTACATGTCAAAAAGCATTGGTGAGGCGGACAGAATCTTGAATGACCTCACAATGTTGATGCCAGGGAGTGCAGAATTTTGTCCTCAAAGTGTTTCTGAAATAGGAACCAGCAACCTTTGTGTTGTCCAACACAGCTAACCATGTGTTTCAGAGACTCTTGCTTTATGGCCCCCATGTGGCTGACAAAAAAATCCTTGGAAGGATAATGTGACAGAAGAACATAGGGGGGGGAGCTCTGGGCTCACCTCATAATTGTAAGTGAATTCCCACCCCAACCTCAAATTATTTTTTTCCCTGCCCTCTCTATGGACATTGCTAAATTTCCCACAATCTCTTTTCTCGGAAAGCCTGCTCCATTGAAGGTGGAATGAGGACCTTTGTCCAGCCTGCCTGTCAGGGAATAGTCTGGATCTGAAGAATTGGAATGCAATCGCAGACAGATAAGTTCCTCTCAGAAGAGGAGGGGGAATATTTGCCCCCCTTCTGCGTTTTCAAAAGCAGAGAGAGAGGCAGACACAGACACAGAAGATGCACAGATTAGGTAGGAGTTACCCAACTGTGAGATAGTGGCAAGAGATACAGAAGGGAGGGGGCAGCTGGGAGGCACATCAATTGAGAGCATGGGGGAACCCCCCACCCCATGGACTCGGAGGTCCGAAAGTACAGAGGAGGCAAAGAGGGGGAGGAACTTCCCATTGGTGTGCTCCTTGCTACAGAAGTCGGAAGGGGGATTCAGAGCAGGCAAATGATCTCCTTGCGGAGGGTTGTCTGTTTGTGCTTGCAGCATGGCGCTGTAATAAAAGGACTATAAATCTTTCAAAGGCCCATTAATTCTTATCTGTGAGCTACCAAAGGGAGAGGGGAACTCCCAGGCTTGACACTGCCCCCAAAAATAAATAAAAGTGCAGCCTTCATCAAATCTCCATAGGGGAGCTTTACAAACTGGGCATGCAACTTTTGAACTAATAATAATAATAATAATAATAATAATAATAAATAAATAAATAACAACAACAACTGTTTACATTTTAAAAGGAAGAAGGAAAACTTATACTACCAGAAGTGATTGACTTTGCTTTGCATCCACTTATAGCAAGGATAGCTGTGCTCATATTTGCTCTTTGACAATAGCGCTGCAAAAGAGGGCAGAGATATGCTTGCTTCTGTCACTTTGAGCTATAACTTTACATCTCCCATAATAATTCCTCAGTGGAAATGTATGAGACATTGCTCAATGAATGTCAAAGCAACAGGGGTCTCTTTGAAGCACGGTGAATTCCTCAATGTCAGCGCGACACAGTTCTTTGTGTTAATCAGTGTCTAAAACAAGGAAATCTTTCTTAATGACTAAGCTTGTGACTAGGTATATTAATACCTTCTCCAAAAGACAATGTTTTATTTCTCTGAGGTGGGGGTTGGGGGAGAACATTTCACAGTCTGCTTCCTCGGGCTGGTTAGCTCAGGGTTTCCCCTGAGCCCAAGGAACTTGAAAGGGAAATAAAGTAGGATTGCACCTTCTGGATATTGCAAACTTCAACTCCCATCAGCTGCAGGGGTGCTGGGACTTGTAGTCTAGCAATACCTGGGTGGCCACCCCTAGGTCCTTCATCCGTTTTGGCCAGTTAAGCTCAATTAATCTGTTGGTGGAGATGGGCCTGACTGCCCTACTGGAAATTTGTGACTTGAGTAGTTTATTATGTATTGTATTTCTTATATTGTACTCCATTATGGGGTTATATTAATGAAAAGCAGGCTATAAGTCTTTTTTTAATAAATAAAGCATAGTTCTCCCCCCCTTTTATTATTTTGACAAAGTAATAATCATAAATAAATAAGAATAAAAATGTGCACCCCACCACTGAGACCATTCCATTGTAACTATCCAACCTCCCAAAATTTCAACACCTCTTGCGATGGTTTGACCCCTTTCTGTTTTAACAGTACAAATTCTACAAACACCATCCATATCTCCTCAAAATCATTTCCCCTGCATATTCCCCATCTTACCTTAATTACATGTTAATTTACCATTAATACTATATCCCACACCTTCTTTATACTATTCTTCCATTTTAGATTCTGCTTGCCCCTTCCACTTCCTAGCTATCATAATTCGTGCAGCTGTCAATAAATTTGTGAGCAAGTCCTTCATAGACTGTGAACCTTCTATCCCATCTTAAATTGATAAAAATGCTACCTCTGGACTTTTGGTCAGCTTTAACCCAGCGATTTCTGTCATCTCCTTAAACACCCTTTGGCAAAAATTAAGAATTTTTTTTTAAAAAAGCATAGTTTTCTCTTCCTAGGCTCATGCACTTGCCAGACTAGTGAATCAGTTACAGGGGCTTGGTGATGCTGTTTTTCATTGTTCACAGAGAAAATTCCCTGGGGGGTGGGAATCCATTTTCTTTTTCTTTTTTGCTCACTTCAAAAGTTTTCAGGTTGTGTGTGTGTGTGTGTTTATGAAGAGGAGCCTCCAAGTTTATTTCTGTCACCAAAGTGAGCTTCCCTGGGGAGAGCATTCCACAAATAGAGAGCCACTGCAGAAAAGGCCTGTTCTTGTGTTGTCACCTTTCAGGCTTCTTGTGGAGGGGACACAAAAAGAAGTGCCTCAGGTGATGATCACAGGGTCCAGGTCAGTTCATATGGAGAGAGGTAGTCCTTGAAGTATTACACACCTAATTGGCAGCCAGAGCAGTTGGGCCAGGATTGGTGTTATATGCTCAAACCATCTTTCCCGGGTGAGCAACCTGGCCGCTGAATTCTACAACAGCTGAAGTTAATGTGCCTTGCTCCTATAGATACATATATTTGAAATGTTCTTTATTGTATCGAGACCAGCAAATTAAAGCAAGCTAGAAGTTAACATAAAACAAACACATTATTTCATTTTCTGCTGGTCCTCTTATGAGGTGGCTGTTACATGGAAACAAATCTCGGGTTTGCCTACCTAGGGGGGTGGGGGGAAGCAGCACATGGAGCAGAATCGCGCTCTGTGCTGCAGTTGTTCGTTGCTTTCATTTATCATCTCAAGCTGCGTTATTTTGATGGGTTTTCACTTGCAGAACTACCGGAGCTGATGGGGAGATAATGAAATACTGAAAGCATCAAACAACAGGGATGTCTGTAACTGGTAATGGGCATCCTTCCTCAGTTTATTAACTCCAGCTGTGCAGTTTGACAGGTTTTTTTGTTTTTTGTTTTTAAAGAGATGTACCACAATGTGAGAATACTGAACAGAGAATAAAGAAGCCAGTGTCAAGAACTTAGCTGCTTCACATAAACCCCTTGTACCACGCATAATATATCGCCACAATCTCATTCCCCCCCTTTACAATTTCGGTTCCATATTTTTATTGCCTGAAGCATGAAAATGGTTACTCCATGTTTTTATAAGCTACATTTGAATTGTCAGTGGAATCAGTAAAACTAGGGGGATTTGGCTAGATTTGGGAGGGGGGGTCCAGTTCCCCCCTCCCCAAATCCAGTTCAGCACCCACCAAAAATGTTTTTGCTATCTGATGTAGATTTTTGGGGGTGGGGGTGGGACTTTAGTTACTCATGCATTCCCAGAGAATGCTGGGACTCTTTCAGAACTTTATATCATTGTGTTTGGATGTGTCAGTGAGCCTAGAGGCCAAATTTATTTCAGAATCAATCAGAGGAGGGAAATACTTCCCAGACATCCTACCAATCTATTTTTAGTACTCATATTTGAATTCAACTGCACAGAACTCTCCTGTTTCTATTCATTTCTATAATAGGCACAACATTTCAAGGAACAAGTCAAATGTTTATTTGGCAGGTTCATTTTTTTATTGACTTTATATACCACACTATACCCAGAAGTCTCTGCCCATATATACCAATCACATTAAAAAACTGTACTTCGGATTATTGCTCTCCACTAACTATAGGATAGCAAAATGTCTTTTTTCAGGTCAGGCAGCCTAGTATTACAAATACTATCTAGAATAAGGCAGGCAAGGAACCTCCAAGGACCATACACTTTACTGGCAATGAAAAGAGGATGGAGAACTTGTTGGACTCTAAGGCAATAGTAGCTTAACAGTGCAACCCTATAGGTATCTGTTCAAAAGTGAGTCCCATGGAATTCATTTGGACTTACTCCCAGTGTATACATTTGTAGCCTAAGCATCTCCCATCATGCCTGTCCATCATAAGCTTAAGCATGAACATAAACAGTGTGAGAACTCTAAGATTTCTTCCTACCTTGCTGGGGGAATCTGTTCTCACCTACCATCGTACAGTGCGGATCAGTGAAGAGTTGTGAATCATGTTGGCATTTCCAAAGGCAGGCTGGTGAATTGCCTGCAGCTTGGCTGCTGTCATCTTTTTTTTCAAGTGTGTGTGTGTGTGTGTGTGTTTGTCTGTCTGTCTGTCTGTGTGTCCTTCCTTCTCTGGTAGAAAGCTGCCTGGAAGAAAGCAGATGGGTAAGCCAGATAGCGATCACGATTACCATGCATTTCTTTTCCTCTCCAGCTGTCCCTCCAAATACACAACCATGCACCAGTTCCTGGCTTCAAAGATCATCTTCCTCCTCCCACCACTCATCCATCCATCTATCCGCCAGGGGCTGGACTGAGGAAGAATGGTGGGGGCCGCTGCCCCTTCTCCTGAACCTTCCTGAGGACAGGAGGACAGTATAGATTTAGAATGGTGGTTTGCAGAAGGTCATAGTTCAGAGGCTGAAGAGGGGAGAAGCTGGGAAATATTGGGAGAGAAACAGCAGGAAGAAGAAACACCAGGGGAGAGACAACTTAACAGACTCAGTGTCTTTGGAGAGCATTCCTGCCCCCCTCCCAGGACCAGGCATTCATTAAGAGTAGTAGAACAGAAGGCTCAGAGGCAGAAAGCTCAGATTAGTCGCCGTAAGAGTGGTGTGGAATAGGAGAGACAGAGAGGATTGGACTTTCTTCAGAGAAATGCCATTATTTTAGGGAGGCTGCATTCCTTCACCTCTCTCTGTAAACTATGGAATAAATTACTTGGTAAGAACTCCTCTTGTTTTTCTGCTTACTGGCTGCCACCGGGGGAGGGATTAGATTCCTTGAAATCTGACACCAACCAACCAACCAACCAACCAACCACCTGTCTGCCCTCCTTCCCAGCCTAAATCTCCCCCAACTCCTGCCCAGGTCTGAGGGAGAATGTAGTAGGCTCCCATTTCACACCCTAACTTAAATGCTGCCCCCATTTTTACATGCACAAGGCAGGGATTGTTTGTGACTACTAGCCAGACCTGCCTGTCACCTTGCAGCACAGACCAATAGACTGGAGAGAATGGGACACTGCCTCAATCATGGCTTACTCATTACCGAAGAGCTCTTATATTTAAGACTAACATCAGTCATGTTCTTGCATCCTGGTTTGTGACCTAAGCAATTCTTTAGGGCAGCTTTTGCCATCCTGGTGTGCTCCAGATGTGTTGGGCTGCAACTCCCATCAGCACAATTTTTGGAGTTGTAGTCCAGAACATCTGGAGGGAACCAGCTTGGCAAATGCTGCTTTGGGTGTTTAAATGTAAGGCAAGACTACAGTTAAAAACCAGCACTGGTAAGACACCATATTTCACAGGGCTCTTCTCGAAGAATCAGGATTGATAATTATAAGTTATTAAAGCTAACACACACACACACACAAATTTGACAATGTTCAAGCCTTCTTGAAAAATAGAGTTGAGGGACTTCGCAACAAACTTGATAGCTCATTTGATTGCTGAACTGCTTTATTCTCTGAAATATGCAGGAAAAAGTGGAACATGGCATCACAAATAGTAAAATGCTCCTAATAATTGTGGATCATTAAATTGAATTTAGAAACCACTTCCCAAAACACCATTGCTGTTGCTTGCAGTGGAAGTGGGAAGGTCACCTCTAAAGAAGGCATGGAATCCATGCTGGACACATGGGTGAAAAACACAAAACCCATGACTCCCACCATTAGGCAGGCATTGGTACCCAGGAATCTTGAAAGTGTTTATATCCCCAGTCAGGCAAGGAGAAGAAGCAGTTTCTAAATTACGGTTTGCCACCAGTCTCTGTGAGTCTGTTAAAAAAAAATGTTAACACGAGGCCATCTTATAAAATTTAATTATACTACAGGTTAATTACTGAGACCAGGGCTAAATTAACTAAGCAGTGAGAACTAATTTAATAGAGGAGGGCATTCTTGTGGGTTTTGCAATATCAAAGCTTTGGCCACCAAATAATAATAATAATAATAATAATAAATAATAATAATAATAATAATACACTTAAAACCCATGCCACACATAGACTATTGTCTTTTTCCTAATCAGTAATAAACCCCCACCCTCCTGTATGTTGCTATAGCAATGTGCAGTGGAAGAGGGAAGATTATAATGATATTGAAGCAAGCTCTGTTACACAAAGGTCCTGGTAGAGTCAGTGTAATTGATGGGATGGCATCAGTTGGCGCTGTGGTACAAGTTCACTTTTGTTCGTATTCCGTGGGTTTATGTTTCTGATTGGCATTGCCTGCTAATTCATGCGCTGACCTCTGTGACAAAAGGAGACACAAAGAACACGGGCTGGGATGTAAAGGAATGCGTGCAGCGCTCAACTTTCTCCTTTCAGCAGCAAATCCTCTGTACACCCCAAGCTGCTTCCCTCTCCCCCCACCAAAGGGGAGGACTCCAGAGCCAGTGAAGGGGGGGTGAGTGAGAAATTTGCATTTTGAGGTGAATCTATCAAATACGTACTTTCTGAAACAACATGTGAACGAAAACACAACCACTCTTCTGCATTTGCGCTAATCTGAATTTTGTGAGGCAGTTCGCCAACCAAACAATGCTTGCGAAAATTCGTACGTTAGGGGAAAGTGTGCAGAAAATCGAACGCGTTAATGAAAAGCAGCACGCAAATGCAGCAGGTTAAAGGGATTTACTTGCAGAAAGGTGTGCATTAGTCAAAACTTCATGCAGAAATGAGTTCATTGGGAGACATTTACACTAAAACGTCTATGCATTTTCACGAAGAATTGTTTTCAGTTGCAAATTGGAGAACTGCATTAGAAAAGTGAGAAACTGAGAGAACCAAAATTGACAGATCCTTCCATCCCTATTTTGAGGTGTGAGGGGTTGCTGCTGGAAGCACATGACCTCTCCCCACATGTGCATATGGGAGCACCTTTTGCTTGCACAGGAGGAGTCTGGATCCTGATCACAGTCGTGAGATCAATTATTTTTTTTAAAATTACATTTCATTATTTGCTGTCAGATTACAGGTGGTGAGTTGAGTAAATTCTCATTCATGTTCAAGATTTCTAATTTGGGCTACTCGGCTTAAGTCGATTGTATATGTTCAAGAAGTTGATTGATTGATAATTTACTCATTTTATTCCCTACCTGCACTTGGAGGTGATACAATTTAGCAGTCTTTCAATCACCAACAGGAGAGGAGATGTGATCTAACTGTTGAGGGGGGAAAGGGGAATGTAGCTTCTTTGTACTGATTTATCAGCCGCTGCCCTGTGGCGGCAAAGGCTTCTTACAGATGTGCTTTCCCATTGTAGATTTATATTTAACATGGTCTGAAGTCTGCCTGTTGATGGTTCTTCATGGTGAAGGTAGTATAAATCTGGGAACAGAGACTCATTTGAAACAAAGCTCTACTAGCTTGGAATGATGGGAGAAATTCACTGCATGGCTCATTTTCTTTGTCATAAATGCATGTAATTACTTTTCTATAAATTCACTTAATCATGGCTTCCCATTTTTATCATTTTTGGTGGTGCATGTCATCTTTTTTCTCCCTCTGAAGGTATACTATGTGAAATATGCTTGGAATCCTGTAGTGACTTCATGCTGTTTATTGCAGCTTGTAAACAGTGATTGAATTGCACCCCCAAACCTCAGGCTTTTATATACATTATTTACACAATGAGTCCCGTCTGATTGGCTGATTCTGCTACCCTCCTGGAGCCTGATTGGTCTTTTCATGCAGGCCAATCAGTTGTTGCATTCTAGGATCCTACTTGCCTATCATTCTAGGATCCAAGCTTTGTACATAACACCATGGGAAGGCACAGTTATCTCTTGGTGAGCTAAAAAGAAAAAAAAGCTATCAATAAAGTAACTCACTTCTGGGTTCAGAACACTGCATTATTATGAGTGATGGCTGGAAGAGCATTTTTATTAATAAGGGTTGTACTGTACACAACATTTTTATTGGTAAATGTTCTCCCTAGTCAACATGGTCTCGTTAATTGACTCTGGACTTTGCTATGGAGCATAGCTGTCAACTCCCCCCCCCCTTTTAAAGGGAAATTCCCTTATTCCAAATAGGATTCCTCACAAGAAAAGGGAAAAGTTGACAGATATGCTATGGAGTAGGGTGGTGGGAATCATTTGAATGGTAGGAGAATCTTACGATAGACCCATTGTCCTAGATCAGGGTTTCCCAAACTTGGATCTCCAGCTCTTTTGCGACCTCTTTCCAACTCTGAGCTAATAACATATGGGCGGCTGTTGTTCCATACATGAAAAATCTTTTCTGCTCCTTTGGTATATTGGTACCTGTAATTCCTAATAAATGGCCTTCTGGTTTCTTAACAAAAGTTATTTTGAACATTTTTTTTTCATTTCATTATATATCATCTCCCCAAAAAGTTTTATTACCTTACAAGTCCACCACATATGATAAAAGGTACCTGTTTCAGAATGGTTTTAAGGAGGTTTTACTTGCTGCTCGCTGCCCTGGGTGCCATTATAAGGAAAGGCAGGATATAAAGTAAGTAAGTAAGTAAGTAAGTAAGTAAGTAAGTAAGTAACTGAATGACTAACTAACTAAAACTAACTAAATTAATTGGTAGTGATGGGCTATCTTCTGCCAGCTCTATTCAGAATTATCTCAGTAACAGATTTCTAAGTGAACATTCAGAAGAATAAGAAACTCTTCTGTGTTTCAAGTTTTCTTTCCCAGCTGAGACCATATAACACCGGTCCTGAAAGATCTCCATTGGCTCCCAGTACATTTCCGAGCACAATTCAAAGTGTTGGTGCTGACCTTTAAAGCCCTAAATGGCCTTGGTCCAGTATACCTGAAGGAGCGTCTCCACCCCCATCGTTCTGCCCGGACACTGAGGTCCAGTGCCGAGGGCCTTCTGCGGTTCCCTCACTGCGAGAAGCAAAACTACAGGGAACCAGGCAGAAGGCCTTCTCGGTAGTGGCGCCCGCCCTGTGGAACTCTCTCCCTTCAGATGTCAAAGAGATAGACAACTACCAGACATTTAGAGGACATCTGAAGGCAGCCCTGTTTAGGGAAGCTTTTAATGTGTGATATTTTAATGTATTTGATTTTTGTTGGAAGCCGCCCAGAGTGGCTGGGGAAATCCAGCCAGATGGGGGGGTATAAATTATTATTATTATTATTATATTATTATTATTATTATTATTACTACTACTACTACATGTGCACTGATGGTCCTCTGCACTTGGACTTCTTCATATTACCTGTTATGGGAATTGCAGAGAGCTGATTTAACAATCAGGTAGCCCTCTCCCAAAACACATTGAGGAACGAGAGAGGGTTTCAGATCTAGATGCGAGACAACAGCCACAATAAACGTCTATAGGAAACAACCAAGATAAAAATGGAAACCAATAGAAAAGATACTTATCAAACCCAAGCCTGCTTGTTTAGAGGATCTGGTCACGTATTTCACGGCAATCAATGAGTGTTTGGGTGTGTATCAGGGGTTTAACATTAAAGGATTTCTGCGTATATGCCTACAAAGCAGCTGGCTTTGTAGTTCACATGGTTACCTAGCAATCGATGAGTGTTTCAGCGAGAGGAAGGGGCTTAACATTAAAGAACTTTTATACATGTGTCTATGAAAATTTCTTGACGAAATTTATTACAAGGATCCTTTACAGTCTGGCTTCTCACCTGGTCTTGGGGAATCAAAACTGGTCCACAGTGGGTAGCTTGTGCTGGGAGATGCAACCCTGTTGATAGAATCATACAATTGCAGAGTTGAAAGGGACCCCAAGGGTCAGACAGGTAAAAAAGGTAAAGGTAAAGGACCCCTGGATGGTTAAGTCCAGTCAAAGGCAACTATGGGGTTGCAGCACTCATCTCGCTTTCAGGCTGAGGGAGCCAGCGTCTGTCCACAGACAGCATTTCTGGTCAAGTGACCAGCATAAGTAAACTGCTTCTGGTGCATTGGGACACCGTGATGGAAGCCACAGTGCACAGAAACACCATTTACCTTCCCGCTGCAGCGGTACCTATTTATCTACTCACACTGGCATGCTTTTGAACTGCTAGGTTGGCAGGAACTGGGATAGAGCAATGGGAGTTCACCCCGTCATAGGGATTTAGAACGCTGACCTTCCAATAGGCAAGCCCAAGAGGCTGAGTGGTTTAGACCACAGCGCCACCCGCACCAACCCCTGCAATGTAAGAATCTCAACTAAAGCATCCATGAAAGATGGCCATCCAACCTCTGCTTTAAAATCTCCAGTGAAGGAGAGTCCACAACCTACAGAGGGAATCTGTCCCACTGTCAAACACCTCTTACTGTCAGAAAGTTTTTCCTGTTGTTTCTCTTGTGTTTGGTGCAACTGGCATGGTATGCTTCTAGGTAGACCTGCAGATATGAGCACTGGAGGTCAGCTGACAGCACTCATTCTTGGAAGGTCAAGTCCAGAAGATGGCAATGGGTTGCTCTTTCCCCTTGGCCAGTGGCGCACAGGCTTCTGCAAGGTTTCCTCTTGTCCCCCATGCTAGAGTTGTAACACCTGCAACAGCATACCAATCTGGAGAGGCATTTGATTAGAGTCATATTATTTTATCATGACACACTGTTTCCCCCTCTTGAGATCACTTAGTGAAAAAGGGCACAGCATTCATTTTTAAAACAAATAACAATAGAGCATCTGATTTTGAATGCCTGGTGAGAATCCCATTTCACATTCCAGGCCACAGAAGAAGTTTTGGGGTGGCGTGGGAGGAATACTGCTAGAGTTGAGATTCAGCAAAGCGTATTCTAAAGCAGGCGATTATGAAGATCAATAAGATCACTAATTCATGGTATTCACAGATGCAGTGTACACTCTACCCAGGGGTAGGCAACCTAAGGCCCGGGGGCCGGATGCGGCCCAGTCGCCTTTTCTATCCGGCCCGCGGATGGTCCAGGAATCAGCGTGTTTTTACATGAGTAGAATGTGCCCTTTTATTTAAAATGCATCTCTGGGTTATTTGTGGGGCCTGCCTGGTGTTTTTACATGAGTAGAATGTGTGCTTTTATTTAAAATGCATCTCTGGGTTATTTGTGGGGCATAGGAATTCGTTCATTCCCCCCCCCCAATATAGTCTGGCCCATCACATGGTCTGAGAGACGGTGGACCAGCCCACGGCTGAAAAGGGTTTTTGACCCCTGCTTTACCCTTATTCACAAACCACATTTGTGCACATGACCAAATTGTTCACCAGTGGTGTAATAGTACTCTGCTGCTTAACTTTATTTCAGCAGCAGAATTACATGCCTGTCCCTAGGTTTGCATGATGTGAGTTCTTCTACTTCTGAGTAGATGGATGGCTAGCAAAATGTCCATGTCACCAACTTTCGAGAAGTTAATGTCCTGATAATAGGGGGCAACTTTTGAAAACTGAAGTCTGCATTAATTATTATCTTTGTAGAGTTTACTGTGTGTGTGTGTGTGTGTGCAAATGGACAAAACCACTATTTTTCTGCCAACCTATGCTTTATGTATTTTAATTTGATATCTCATTTTTCTCTCTTTGAAGGCAGAAACTTTCCAAAGCTGGCACTGAGTTTGAAAATATAGATTATTCATCTCGAAGCATCTAAAAACACTTGGGGGCCGACTTGAATTGTTCCTTGACAATGTTGTGGAAGATGGAATATGAAACTCTTCGTCTTTACTATGTTGTCTCATACTCTGTCCAGAGATTTCTAGCACTTTTCACCAATAGATGGAGCCCCAGAACACAGAACATAGAAGAAAAGGGGATGAAAACCCAAATGCAGAAGCCAGCTTTAGTAGATTCTAAAAGTATGGGACCTTAGAAAGTCTCTTTAGCTGTGTCACAGCTATAATGAATATTTTATAATGGGCCAGAGTGAGTCACTTGTGCCATTTAAAAGGAAAACTGGGTTTTATTTTTTTGTGTGTTTTTTTACAGCTCAATGAATTCAAAGTAAAATGAACTTTGTTTTTAAAAGCAGAAACTCCCTTTCTTATTTAAGGGTTGTATGTGTGAGCACCAGGCAGTTGGAAAGCATTTAAAGTTTTGCTCACATATTAACGTAAAGCAGAAAGTTGGGTCCCTACTAGGGCTGTCAGAACAGACTCTAGGAGCCAAATTATATACAAAGAGAAATCTCATGCAACAGTATCATATCTGGTAGAAGGATCCATGGGAAATGTAGTTCCCATAGATTCTAAAGGAATCCATTTCCCATGACTCCCTTGGCCCAGCATGGTTCTATATTCAGTTCTAAAGGCCTTGCAGCACTTTCACCACAGTCACTGCTGCTGTTGCTGTCAAATACATAGTTGGGAAAGAGAAGAGGGTTTCTGGGATTCTGACAGGTAGTAGTCATAACCTGTCAGGTCCTGTTGTGTTCCTGATGACAATATCTGGAGGGAAACGAGACCGTCCTTTGGAATGAGTTTACCTTCCAACGTTTTGAACCATATGTGTGTGTGTTTGTGTGCTGCCCATCCAAACCAGGGTTCAAGAAACTGGAGAGGTACCTGAATAAAGATGGAGGGCACAAGGAGAAGGGGATGACAGAGGATGAGATGGTTGGACAGTGTTCTCGAAGCGACTGGCATGAGTTTGGCCAAACTGCGGGAGGCAGTGAAGGATAGGTGTGCCTGGCGTGCTCTGGTCCATGGGGTCACGAAGAGTTGGACATGACTGAACGACTGAACAACAACAACAACAACAACCTGAATGAAAACTTCTTCTTTTTCTTTGGCAATCACCCGTAGCCGAGTAAGATTGTCTTCCATGAACTCGTTTTTAACAGTGAGTCCATAAGTGACTGTGGAGGCCAATTCTGGATCCACACATCCTTCCACAGTGGGGACATAGGTTTCCGGGTGGGAGTTGATCATGGTGAGGGTTTGCCAAGTGTGCCTTCCTCTTAGCGTATTTCTCCCTTTCGTCCTGAGTTCGAGCGTCTTCAAAGTCCAGGACAGCTTTGGTAAAGGCTGTTCCTTCCTTAAATAAATAAATGGCACACTTAATTATTATTTTTTGGCAAAAACCTACTGCCCCTTCTGCATGAAACCAATTCAAGTTCTTCATTATAGAGCTGACCCTGAGGATTGGGAAGCAAGTTCACTTCCTGGGTTTTGCTGCCATCAGCCCTGCTTCACTTTACAAATTGAGCACCGTGACTGCACTTAACCCCAAATTCCTTCCTGTTTCTGACATGCCATCTCACCTCCTTTCAAAAGCCTCATTTAGTATCTGTATTGCAAGAGCAACACGATTTGCTGCTCCTCTAATGCACGGGTTGCTTGCACTGAGCAGGAACAGGTTAGTTCTCAGCGCTGGTGCCATGACTATCAATACCATTTCTTCTTCTTTTTTATCATTGATGTGTATTTACATAAAGGACAATTCAACCCCTTCAGCCTGGATTATACCCTTCTGTGCGGAACAGAACTGGGTGGCACTTTTCAGCGAACTGTTTTGTACATAACTGCTCTGCACTCACCCAGCTCGGCGCTAACTGCTTACGCTATTCAAATAAATGTTTTCCCCACAGAAAAAAAGTGGAGATCTATTCCTCTCTATTGAAGGGCATTCTTCCAAACAGTGCATGAGAAAGGACTGTCCTCCAACCTATTATTAGGCTAACTATCAAAACCGCAGTATGTTGCCTTTCTTTCTGCTGTGCCAATATCCATTGCTTTATTCATCACAGTGCCTGTACTATCAGGCATACCATTTCCCCCTGCAATTTTTATTTATTCCTCCCACCTCCCAGGCCTTAGCGGCTGGTGTAAGTAAGCCTCTCCTCTTTTTGCAAAAAAAAAAAATCTTGAAAGGAATTAATTTACAGACTACCGCAAGTCTTTAGTGCTGACGGAATCTCAAGAAAAAGCAATGCCTTTGCAAATCAGTCAGCACTAATCCAAAGTCCATTAATCACCTAATATGCGCAACCAGCAGTTCCATTTTTATTTCAGTCTATTGGATGTATCAGGATTTTCCCTCTAGGGTTTCCCCCCCTTCTTCTTTTTTCTTCCCCTCCCTCCCTTCGTTGTCTCTGTCTCTAAGCTTTGAAGATGTTGGATATTTGCTACAATCTGTCAACAGAGGAAAATATATATTTTTTTGTTGGGTAAGATTGGTGCAGAGCTTGTCAACTCTTCCTTCACAAAAGCAGACCCAATCTTCCTTACTTTAGTTGCAATCCACTGCAGAATGAGAATGCAGAGGGGAACCATTGTACAGCAAGACCCACCAGGATAGAGGTATAGGGTTGCCCTCCAGACTGCGGGGGCCAGAGCATGTTGTTACGTGTGTGTAATGTCATGTATGTGGTGTCGCACATGTCTCCCAGGTTCAGCCGTCTGCCAGGTGTCCCCCAGAACTACCCCCTCTAGAGGATGGGACTGCTATATGACCTTAAAGGTAAAGGTAAAGGGACCCCTGCCCATTAGGTCCAGTCGCAGACAACTCTGGGGTTGTGGTACTCATCTTGCTTTACTGGGCGAGGGAGCCGGCGTACAGCTTCCAGGTCTTGTGGCCAGCCTGACTAAGCTGCTTCTGGCGAACCAGAGCAGCACATGGAAATGCTGTTTACCTTCCTGCTGCAGCGGTACCTATTTATCTACTTGCACTTTGATGTGCTTTCGAACTGCTAGGTTGGCAGGAGCAGGGACCGAGCAACGGGAGCTCACCCTGTCGCAGGGATTCGAACCGCTGACCTTCTGATTGGCAAGCTGTAGGCTCTGTGGTTTAACCCACAGCGCCACCCACGTCCCTAGGCTATATGACCTTACAAATGCATTTTTTCTTTAGCAAAGCAAAACCAAAACTTCATACTATTTTTGATTGCGAATAATTCTGTTTTAAAAAGTGATCTGTTGCTGTGATCGCCTTTTTTTAAAAAGAAGGTGCAATTCCATTGACCAAACATGCCTGCATATTATTATTTTCCCCTTTAAACAAAAAGCAAATTAATAGTTTTCTCTAGTTATGTGGATGAACACATCCTATAAATCAGAAATCCTTTTATAATGGCCTTGAACGAGTCTGCTTTCCACACCCTAGCAATCAAAAGAAATGAGCAAGAAATGAGTGCAGGCATCGACTGCAAGTTCCACCGATGAAATTTCATCAATAGGTCTGATCTAATTAAAGAAGAACTTGTACACGGGTTTGCCATTAGAGTTACAACAAACTGTACGCTTAGCTGGATAATTGGATGCTAGGGTTTGTTATAAGGAACAATATAACTTATTTTTGCATAGCTATTTAAGCTATATGTGGTTCACAAAGACTAAATTTTAAAATGTTGCAAGCCCACTTCCGCATTGCAACAGAGGTGGATTTGCGGGTGTCAGGACCCGATCACACGCGTAGGGGCTGAGCTCAGCCCCTGCGCCATTGGTAGAATATCCCCACGCCTCCCGCAGGCCGCCCAATCTGGTCAGCCTGGGGGGCGTGTCCTAGTTCCTTTAAACTAGAGACAGGCAGGAAACTCGTCCTCTTTATAGCGTGATGATGGCGTGCATCTTTCGGAAGCAGGGAATGATATTTGGTTGGCAGATATAATTGAGGGCATTAGGAATTGGTTGTGGGTGTGAGGGTATTGGCGGCGAGCCCATTAGGCATTGGAAAATTTCCATAGAAGTGAGGTGGGGAGGTAGCGTCATCAACTGCCCCTCAATTGAAGGGTATTCCGTTAAAGGATTCTGGGGGTGTGGCCCTGTCCAAAGCCCACGGAGCTGAGGGCCTAAGGCACGCCCCTAACGGTGATCACAGGGGGGATTCCGGCCGATGTACATCGCTGGGGTTCCTTACTGGTGGTTAACCCTTCCATGACTTCCAACACATGGGTTGGGGTCGGATATAGCTGATAGGGTCCAATGCCTAAGCCAATACCGCTCAACATCCGTAACCAATAAAGTTGTGGCCTTTACGCCCATTAAAATTTACATAATGCATCTGTGTCATTATTTCCACGGGGAGGGGAGGGACATTGCCACGCAAATGGGGTTGGATTGAATCTAAACTTAAGAGAAATCTTAGTTCTCACTGAGATCAGCAGGACTTAACTCGTCATTTTTTGCACTGAATTTGATGGGGCCTTAGTGCAATGACCTTAGTCTGGTTCAAACCCAGGATCACACCGAAAAGCAAAGTAGAATTCAACATGTGCTAGTATTGCACCAAGGTTCTGAATGCTAGATGTGGCAATGCAAAACGCAAGAGTATGGCCAGATAGGAGCTGCCTTAGGTGTCAATGATGGCATTTTCGTGCACTCTGGCTTCCATAATGGTGTTCCATTGTGCCAGAAGCAGTTTAGTCATGCTGACCCGGAAATCTGTCTGTGGACAAACGCCGGCTCCCTCAGCCTGAAAGTGAGATGAGCGCCGCAACCCCATAGTCGCCTTTGACTGGACTTAGCCATCTAGGGGTCCTTTACCTTTTTACCTTTACAATGACTTGAATCCTCCAGGACAGAACACATGTGCTACAATGTGGAAGTGGGCAAATCCTGATTCTTAGCACAGAGATTGCGAGATGTATCCCACACACATACTTGACAGTGCCCTCAGCAGTATGCCTTTCCCCCATATGAGATAATGGACACTATTAAGTCTTACAGACAGAAATAAAGTGCTGCTTTTAGGAACATTGTAGCTGGGGGCAAAACCCACCCCCTACTACCCTGACACTGGGGGAACCTGACTTTCAACAAAAGGGAGTCCTATAGGGTGCAAGAGAAGTGTACTGAACACAGCTCTCTTCTTTTATCCACAGTAATCAATCTGTCGCAAGTACGGGCTATTTGCTGGTTCAGGAGCAAAAAGTAAATCAGGGGAAATTATTTGCTCTCTCAGGAATAACAGTAAATAAATACCATTTAGGGATCATGAAAATCAATGCAACAGGAATACTAAAAGCCAGAAAGTCAGAAAGTAGGTCATTTAAAAACAGAAGCGTCTGGGTAAGGAGAAATCTCTATCAGACTGCTTTCCTCATAGCTGGCCTTAATGGGTTTAATCATATCTTTCCGGATAAGCTTGCTAATTATCTTCCGACTATGTAGGTCTCTAGTTGATGTACAAGCATATATGATTAAGAGTTGTCTAAACTGTAGTTCACTGCAATTGTGATTATAACGCATTGGTTTTCTGGGTTTCTAACACTATTTTATCTGTCAACTCTTTAAAATTATTGCAAATCCTGGGCATGACTCTGCCACAAATTATGTTCTCTTTTATTTTGATGGGAGAGAGTTAAGCACATGCTTAACTTTCCCATTGAAGTAAGTGGGAGTTTTTCTGTGTTCGTGTATTGATTTCTGGAAAATTAACCACGTACTTAATTATTTTCCCTTGAACTCGGTAGGAAGCAAGTGTACATAACATTGTCTGGATTGCACTTTTGTATTTATATAGACATATTCTGTTTTAAACAGCTCTGGAGTCCCCTAACTTTATCCACATGGTTATTTTTTTCTTTGTGTTCTCTACTGACAGGAAAGGAATACACTACACTTCCAGAAATTCTTGCAATATATATGTTCCTACTCCAAACAGCCATCCCATCTGCCATAACTCCAGGAAGTTTGCTAGCAAAAAATAAATAAATAAAATAAATTGGTTCAATTAGGCTGAAATCCTGCTCTCGCCTACCTGGAAATAAACCAATGGGACCTACACCTGAGTAGACACACACATATACCCATAGGGTTATATATTTCTATTATAGAACTGAGTTAGATTTCTTTTAACTAAATGAATATATTGCATTCAGGTACCAGCCTACCACAGAGCCTAGGGCTTGTTGATCAGAAGGTTGGCGGTTCGAATCCCCACGATGGGGTGAGCTCCCGTTGCTCAGTCCCTGCTCCTGCCAACCTAGCAGTTCGAAAGCACGTCAAAGTGCAAGTAGATAAATAGGTACCGCTCCGGCGGGAAGGTAAACGGCGTTTCCATGTGCTGCTCTGGTTCGCCAGAAGCAGCTTAGTCATGCTGGCCACATGACCCGGAAGCTGTATGCCGGCTCCCTCGGCCAATAAAGCGAGATGAGCACCACAACCCCAGAGTTGTCCGCGACTGGACCTAATGGTCAGGGGTCCCTTTACCTTTACCTTTACCAGTCCCACCTGGTACCCAACTGGCATCAACCTGAGCATTTGCCATGCTGGCTGGGGTGGATGGGAGAACATGAGGCTAGGAAAGGCTCCCCTGTTTTTATAGAATTTGACCAGAGCATTTGATATTATATGGGGGGGGGGGGAAGAGAGCCAAGGCTCTCACCAGGGTTTGAGCAGTCAACCCAACAAACTGAATTCACAGAACATATCGTGTCAGTTCTCTTCCCCAAAGCAAATTCTCCAATGTTTTCCTCAGAGATCTTTTTGAAATATTCTCTTGCATGTATATGACTTGCTTACTGGAAAAGCTTTTTGGTGAGATGGTATTTAACACTGGTAAAACTTGCAAAAATGTATCATACAGCTGATAATAAATGTTGGAAATGCAAAGAAGAAGAAGAAGGGACCTTTTTCCATATGTGGTGGACTTGCCTCAAGGTGAAAGACTTCTGGGAACAGATTTACAATGAGATTAAAAAAGTTTTGAAAAACACGTTCATTAAAAAACCAGAAGCCTTTTTACTTGGAATTGTAGGATATAAATTACCCAGAAAGGACCTAACATTCTTTTTGTATGCCACAACTGCTGAGAGACTACTATTAGCAAAGAATTGGAAGAGTCGAGAAAGACCGATGATAGATGAATGGCAAATGAAAATGATGGACTTTATGGAGCTTGCTGAGCTGACTGGGAGACTCTGTGACCAAGGAGAGGAGATGATTGAAGAGGACTATATATATAAATATTGTAGTATTTAGTTAGTTTTAGGAGTAATCTATAGGTTAAGAGTTAATTAATGAAACTGCTAGATATTGTTAAGTCAAGGAAATTCAGTTTGGGGGGGGGGACCGGGGAAGTCACCCTACAATGTAAAGATAAAGTTATAAGATTGTAAGAGGATTTTTATGTTATTTGTTTTTCTTTTTTCTGTATGTTTTTCTTTCCTTTTTAATGTTATGTTTTAATATGGTGTTCTTACAAAATGAATAAAAATTATTATTATTATTTTTAAAAAAGAAAAGCTTTTTGGTGTACACAGATCCGATGTTCAGGTCTCCAGGCTGTATGAGAGGGGGGTCGTGCAGACTTGACTTGGAGGATTTTCTGAAAATATGTCATTTCTATTTTTAAGACACCGTGGAGAGAGAAACTTGGTTAGAATGAGATTGTTGCTGTGAAAATTGATCATACTCCTGATTGTTTCTGACTAGCTGAGTGTACACAGAGTAAAGAGAAGGAAATGGTGGTTTATCCACTCATGTTCTTGGCTCACCAACAGAGTAGTCCCACATGTCTACTCAGAGGTAATCCCCACGGTGTGCAATGGGATTTACTCCTGGGTGTGTACAGGATTGCAGCCTAAGCCAGGTTTCTGTTCACACATGCACTTTCTTTTCCTAAACTTGTTTTTTTCACCCCTCCTACAAAATGTGTGCTCCTGAGGTCCTGCACTGGTGCAAATCTGCTGTTGCAGAGAGTTTTTGTCGGAGCACGGTCTAAATTATAACTTCAGGACTGGGGCCAATTTAATTAAGCATATGTTCAGGAGACAGCAGAAGACCTTTCTGAATCTGTTACTCAAAGATACTATAAGAGCTAATCAGTCTTAACAGCTCCGCTGAATTTATTGTGGAAGGGGAGAGTGACATCTCTGAAGCATCGCATCAAATCCGCTCCCCCCCCCCAAAAAGCACTGCAGAATTAGCAAGTTTGGGGGTCATGTAAGAACAGCAACAACAACAACATATCTCGATAGGAACGGCACCATTATGGGAATTGTATTTGGGGCTTTTTTAAAAAAACACACACACAAAGAAAATCAACAATTATCTGTCTAGTATTTGTATTGAATTTTAGTGTCTGCAGCATTCCAATACCTTTACTCAGGGTGGAAGTAGATGTCGCAGCAGATGTGAAGCTGCTGATGAAGGTGACCTTCCCAGTAATATCTCATGAAATGCATCCCATGAGTCTGATGTCATCTCTTTGTGAGTTTGCCCACCTCCATTCCAGGGCATTGGCTGATGCTGGCAAGGAAACGCATGCTGCGGCCATCTCACATCAAGCACTGAGAGTAAGTAAGTAAGTAAAATCTTTATTACGGTCAAGGACCAGAAAGCAATTTATAAAACCACATATTGGTGTAAGTTGTGTTATGCCACAAACAAAAACAGGAATGCGGGCCAATTCATAAAACCGACGCCCACACCCAAGCCAAATTTCAGCCTTTTAGTGTTTAAAATTTAAATTCATTCGTCTCTGCTAACTATTATCGTTCCATCGAGGTTAAAGTGCTGTATATCAATGAAGGCCTGGGAAACATACTTCCATAACTTATATGAAGAATCTAGCATTGAGTCCCATGCATTAGACATATCACAAGACCAGCTACAACCATGGCCACCAGTCTCAACAACAGAGACTCATCTACTGATTAACCAACTAAAGAACGGGAAAGCCCCCGGAAACGACTGTATACCAGCAGAACTTTTTAAGAACAATGCTAATTGGTGGGCCCCCTTGTTAGCCTCCCTGTTCACATATATAGATAGAACAGCACAGATTCCAGAAGACTGGGGGACTTCCATTATTATTCCTATTTATAAAAAAGGCTCTAGGGCTGATCCTGCCAACTACAGACCTATAAGCCTCTTGAACATTATAAGTAAATTATATGCCAAGCACCTCAGCGAGAAACGCATGTGCGGCCATGGATCAGAAAAAGCACTGAGATTTTCTGGAAGTCTATTGTATTGATTAAGTAAGACGTATTTATACCATCTCCACGTCAGACTTTTTTAAAAAATAAAAAAAAAACCTTTATCCCCATATTGTGGAATGTGTGGTATGAGACTGATGTAGTGGCTTGTCATAACTGGTAGGTATAATAATAATAATAATAATAATAATAATAATAATAATAATTTTATACCCCAGCCACTCTGGGAAGCTTCCAGCAAAATACAATAATTCATTAAATATTAAAAGCTTACCTAAACAGGGCTGCCTTCAGATGTCTTCTAGAAGTCAGATAGTTGTTTATTTCTTTGACATCTGGTGGGAGGGTGTTCCACAGGGCGGTGCCACTACCGAGAAGGCTCTCTGCCTGGTTCCCTGTAACTCACTTCTCGCAGGGAGGAAACCACCAGAAGGCCCTCAGAGCTGGACCTCAGTATCCAGGCTGGATGAAGGGGGGGGAGATGCTCCTTCAGGTATACTGGGCCAAGGTAATTTAGGGCTTTAAAGGTCAGCACCAACATTTTGAATTGTGCTTGGAAACGTACTCGGAGCCATTGTAGGTCTTTCAGGACCTGTCACCAGTCTAGCTGCGGCATTATGGATTAGTTGAATTTTTGAAACACTGTGAACATTGGCTCCTGCTGGAGCTTGGGTACATTTGTGCTGTATACTGAATGTGTGGAGAACCGAGTGAGATTTGACCTCTGTCATGCATCCATTCAGCACGCATTGAAAGGCATTCTAAATGTGCAGGGTTCACTATGGAACTGGGAAACCCTCATGTTTCTCAGAATATCCACTTCATCTGAGGGAATATTGTCTCTTGGTGTTCCAATTTCAAAGAATACATTAAACCTGGATATTCTGCCAACAGCTTCTTTAGAATGTAGGCTCTTGGGATCAATATAAGTATGGGTCTTTGTTAAGCCTGTGTCATGCAGTGCAGGGAAGTTATAGAATCATAGAATTGTAGAGCTGGAAGAGACCCCAGGGGTCATCTGGTCCAACTCCCTGCAATGCAGGAATTTCAACTAAAGTATCCATGACAGATGCCCATCAATCTCTGCTTAAAAACCTCCAAGGAAGGAAAGTCCACAACCTCCTGAGGAAGACCGCTCCACTATCTAACAGCTCTTACTGTCAGAAAGTTCTTCCTGATGTTCAGTCAGAATCTCCTTTCTTATAACTTGAAGCTATGGGTTTGAGTCCTACCCTCCAGAGCAGGAGAAAACAAGCTTGCTGCTGCTTTTGTGTGATGGCCCTTGAGATATTTGAAGATGGCTATCATTTCTTCTCTCAGGCTCCTCTTTTCCACACTAAACATACAGCGGTACTATTACTTCCCTTGATCTGCACTCTTGATGTAGCCTAGAGCAGCGTTACCCTTTTTTTGCTGCTTTATCACATTGTTGACTCCTGTTAAGCTTGTGGTCCAACAAGACCCCCTAGATCCCCTAGGCTAGTGCCAGGGACTTCAGGCTGGTTCACACACCTATGTACCTATGTAATTGCACACACATATATGTATATAACATATAGTGGTACCTCGGGTTACAGATGCTTCAGGTTACAGACGCTTCAGGTTACAGACTCCGCTAACCCAGAAATAGTACCTCGGGTTAAGAACTTTGCTTCAGGATGAGAACAGAAATCGCGCGGCGGCAGCGGGAGGCCCCATTAGCTAAAGTGGTACCTCAGGTTAAGAACAGTTTCAGGTTAAGAACGGACCTCCAGAACAAATTAGGTTCTTAACCTGAGGTACCATTGTATATATGGGTTTTGTCCAACTGATGGTGAAGCCCTGATGTGTGGCCCTGATTCAGAAGTGGATTGTCTTAATGGACTAGGGTGGTGATGTCTAAAACCAGTTGCCATTCATATGCAACACATTTAGACCTGTTTTAACAACTGGAGCTATATGAGCCTGAAGTTCTGTTTTGTAAACATCAGATTAAATGAACGGATAAGATTATTGTTTGTAGCCTATCATGCAGTCGTTTCTAAATCTGCTGCCACCAGAGTACCTAGAATGTGAAAAGCTAATCAACACCTCATGAAAGCTTCTTGCATGGATAATCTCTGGTATATTGTTTGCTTTAGCCATTACACACTCCAGTGGACTTTCCTTAAGTAGAAATAGGCAATATATCCCTTTTGCTAATTATATTTATTGCACTTTCCGAAGACAATAGCACCAATCTATTGCAGATGGCCTTTTGTATATTAAAGTGGGTGTTATTACCTGGGGTGAAATCCTTGTGATTTTAAAAAAAGAAGAAGGTAGATGTATTTAAATTGATACTGACATTCCAGTTGTCACAAATTCTAAAACTAGAACAGAGAACCAAAGTCAGTTCCTACAGCACTTTTCTCTTACCTGCAAGCAATCCCAAGCTGCTCTTGTCACAGTAACTCAAGCAGGTGTGTGTATGGATAACAGACAGTGATGTTTGGAATTGTGGCAACATTTGTTTTAATTGCCTTTGACTGAGTCACCACATTTAGGTTTCTTCCATGCAGCTGTGTATTCAAAGACGTTCAGGAGTAACACAGAAATGAGGAGTTGCCAGAGAAACATGATACTTTGCTCTTTTTTAAGCTCAAGGAACAGCTTCCCATTCTGCCTCCCTAACTACCTCACAGAGTCATCTGCAAAGAAAATACGGGGAGTAGTTTAGGAACTAATCTCAGATGATTACTTTCCCGTATCAGTCATTCAAACATCTACATCTGCTTCATTGACTATGGAAAAGCCTTTGACTGTGTTGACCACAGCAAACTATGGCAAGTTCTTAAAGGAAATGGGAGTGCTTGATCACCTCATCTGTCTCCTGAGAAATCTCTATGTGGGACAAGAAGCTACAGTTAGAACTGGATATGGAACAACTGATTGGTTCAAAATTGGGAAAGGAGTACGACAAGGCTGTATATTGTCTCCCTGCTTATTTAACTTATATGCAGAATTCATCATGCGAAAGGCTGGACTGGATGAATCCCAAACCGGAATTAAGATTGCCGGAAGAAATATCAACAACCTCAGATATGCTGATGACACAACTTTGATGGCAGAAAGTGAGGAGGAATTAAAGAACCTTTTAATGAGGGTGAAAGAGGAGAGCGCAAAATATGGTCTGAAGCTCAACATAAAAAAACTAAGATCATGGCCACTGGTCCCATCACCTCCTGGCAAATAGAAGGGGAAGAAATGGAGGCAGTGAGAGATTTTACTTTCTTGGGCTCCATGATCACTGCAGATGGTGACAGCAGTCACGAAATTAAAAGATGCCTGCTTCTTGGGAGAAAAGCAATGACAAACCTAGACAGCATCAGAGACATCACCTTGCCGACAAAGGTCCGTATAGTTAAAGCTATGGTTTTCCCAGTAGTGATGTATGGAAGTGAGAGCTGGACCATAAAGAAGGCTGATCGCCAAAGAATTGATGCTTTTGAATTATGGTGCTGGAGGAGACTCTTGAGAGTCCCATGGACTGCAAAAAGATCAAACCTATCCATTCTGAAGGAAATCAGCCCTGAGTGCTCACTGGAAGGACAGATCCTGAAGTTGAGGCTCCAGTACTTTGGCCACCTCATGAGAAGAGAAGACTCCCTAGAAAAGACCCTGATGTTGGGAAAGATGGAGGGCACAAGGAGAAGGGGACGACAGAGGATGAGATGGTTGGACAGTGTTCTCGAAGCTACTAACATGAGTTTGGCCAAACTGCGGGAGGCAGTGGAAGACAGGAGTGCCTGGCGTGCTCTGGTCTATAGGGTCACAAAGAGTCGAACACGACTAAACGACTAAACAACAACAATCATTCATTTTAAGGAAGAAACATCTTACATTGAACAGGATGCCACTATTTAATTTTTTTTGAAAAGGATTCTCAGAAGGCTTAATTGTTTGAATAGGGAAAGAACTACCTAAAATGTATAGAAACTTATTCCTGTATGCTACTACAGTGGCAGTAATGTTACTTGCCCCAAAATGTAAAGAAGCAGAAGTCCCAGCAAAGGAAGAATGGATACAGAAACTCGTGGAATATGCAGAAATGGTGAAACTTACTGGAAGAATAAGAAATCAAGATAACACCCACACCCACACCCACACAGACACATGAATGAAATGGTTTATTGAATATTTACAGATAAATTATAAACATTTAAAAACATTGGCAGGATTATTGTAACAACCTGCAGTTTTATAAGAGTATATATTTGAAGAAGATGAATAAACAAGCAAATTAATTTAATTTGGATATGCAGAAGGTATTAAAAACAAATTTAAGAAACCGCAGAAAGAGGGGGGTGGAAATCAAGTTTTGAAATGTCAAAATGAATGTAAAATTGGTGAAATGTATAAAACTAGTGGAATGTCTGAACTTCAAAAGTATAAATAAATAATAAATAATATAATATAAAGTGCAGAACTGTGTCTAGAAACATGGGGAGGGAGAGACTTAGTTAGTTGGTGTTTGAACAAAAGCAAGGTGAGAAGGCAAGGTGGCTGTTTCCTTATTTAAAGAAAGCTCTTATAACCCTCATAATAAGTAAGACTTAAGAGAGGAGAAAGACCATATGGTTTCGCAAAATCAATCATCCTGGGATCTTTCTTTCTTTCTTTCTTTCTTTCTTTCTTTCTTTCTTTCTTTCTTTTTTAAATAATTTTATTATTATTTACTTTATTACATCTATACAAAAGAAAAAAGAACATTGAATAAAAAACAAACAAACAATAACCAAAGAATAACAATGTTAAAAAATTACATGTTAAATTCTTCCTAAAAAACCACAAAATGCATTCAATTAATGCCTTCCTATATTCCCAATAATTCAGTTGTAAATAATACAAAGCAAAACATAACATCCAATTCCATATTTCATATAAATCAATTCTATTAACCTTTAGTAATACTTCTTTCTTCCTTTCTTCTGTCCATACTTGTCTATTTCTACTATCTGTTACTTCCCCTTCCCTTACGGCTTCCACTTGTCTTCATCCCAGGTTGTCAGTCTATCTCTTCTAGTTTACTACTTTGGTACTCTTGTGTAATCCTTCTATTTTATTTTCTTGTATTTTCCTTGCTAACTTTAGCTCCCAATACAGAGTGCTTAGAAATGGAGCCAGCATTTCACAGTGGGGCATTGCTTTTTCAGGTAGTCTCCAAATTTCCCCCAATCTTGTTGGAATTTTTGGTCACTACTTCCTCTAATTTTATCAGTTAATTTAGCCAGGTCTATATAATTAAATAATTTTTCTTGCCAATCCTTAATTGCCGGTACTTCTTTCTTTTTCCAATATTGGGCGATCAACATTCTCGCCGCTGCCGTGGCGTAATGAAAAAGTTTCTCATCTTGTTTATTTATTTCCCCATCCAAAATCATCCTGGGATGTTTCCAATCACATTATTATGAGGGCGACCTTCCCTCAGATGCTATGAACCATTGTCATTACAATGGACATTATACAGAGTTCTAATACAAGTCCTATTAAAGAAATGAAGGCACTATAATATTTGTAGCTGAGGGGTTGTGCCTGGTACATAGTAGTAGTAACAACAACAACAAAACAACAACAACAACAACAACAATTTATTATTTATACCTTGCCCATTTGTCTGGGTTTCCCCAGCCACTCTGGGCAGCTCCTGACAGAATATTAAAAAAAAAACCCCAATAAAACATCAAACATTAAAAACTTCTCTAAAGAGGGCTGCCTTCAGATGTTTTCTAAAAGTCAGATAGTTGTTTATTCCCTTGACATTTGATGGGAGGGTGTTCCACAGGGCGGGCACCACTACCGAGAAGGCCCTCTGCCCATAGTGTCAACAAATGGGTAAGCTCTCCCCATCTCCCCTTGTATTAACTTAAGAAGTCAGCTAAGTTCTTCTGACAATGGTTTTAGAAAACAAAACACATACCTGAGGGTTTGTAAAAATCACCCCTTTCTCAGAAATATCTCCCCCCTTCTGCCATAGGATTGAATGGCTCCATTGGTACCTGTGGGGACTGCAGGTGCCAAATTTGAGAGTGGAATAAGATCACTCCTTCCTCCCATTCTTCTCAAATCCTTGTGTGTGCCTGGAGTAGGTTTTTGGGTGCTAGTCTTTATCAATAGGTTACACTCTCTGCTTTAAAGAATTTATAATCTAAATGAGAGTAGAAAAGTACAGGAAAGAGATGAGATAATCATTCAGGAAGAGGATGGCTTTGGAGACTAATGGAGGATGGATGTCCTGAAGAAACTGCTCATTATGGGAAATGTAATCATATGTCTCAGCCTCTTGATACAAAGGATCTAAAGCTCAGACTGCTTCTGTTGCTTCTGGATTTATTCCTGAAATCAGGCACACGGTAGCTACAGATAAAAATCGTTAATTACTAAGGAAGAAATGAGCTAAGCATCATAGATATTGTAAAATGGGTTTCGTTCTTGCTATTGATTGGCTGGCTTGCAACAATGACCTATACATATAAAAGCTATGGAGTAATGATTATTCATTCATCTATTCATAGGTAGACATGCCATAATTTTCTTTTGCTGCCCATAGATAGTGTCCCTCTGAATAGAATAATTCCACTTCTAAATTACAGAACAACCAGGAGACCTAAATGACTTTGTCTTGGAAGAGCCACTTCCTTTGACAACCCCCCCCCCCCAAAAAAAAGTAATAGAAAGATATGGACTTGAGTGGCACTGTACTCTTTGAGAGCTGAAATGGGTGGGAGGGAGAGAGAGAGAGAGAGAGAGAGAGAGAGAGAGAGAGAGAGAGAGAGAGAGAACACTTAATTTTTTGGCTGGACTGATAAATGTAAGAGCTTTGGACCAGGAACTCTCAAGCCTAGGTGACTTTTTGCCTGCAGGACTGTGAAACCTTTTAAACAGCAAGAACTGTGGGTTTCTATAGTACTGCAGATGGCTGGAGGGAGATATTCCAGATTCCAGTCTCTACAGATTGAAAGATACAAGGAGGCAATCTGCCCATGTACAAACTACTGACTCTGACCTGGCTCCTCAACCTGAGCTGTCCAGGGACTGTCTGATTTCCTGCTGAGCTCATTGCTTGAATCACCACCTTCCTAGCTGCCAGGCCTGATAGATGTGATGATGATGATGATGATGATGATGAATGAAATAATGATGAATAATAAAATAATAATTATTATAATTATTATTATTATATATATGATATTATATATTATTATTATTATATATTATTATTATTATTATTATTATAATATTAATATTCAGTTGGCTTCCAACTGAATATTAAAAACATTACAGCATTAAACATTAAAAACTTCCCTAAACAGGGCTGCCTTCAGATGTCTTCTAAAAGTCAGATAGTTGCTTATTTCCTTGACATCTGATGGGAGGGTGTTCCACAGGGCAGGCACCACTACCGAGAAGGCCCTCTGCCTGGTTCCCTGTAACCTCATTCTCACAGTGAGGGAACCACCAGAAGGCCCTCGGAGCTGGACCTCAGTGTCCAGGCTGAATGATGGGGGTGGAGACGCTCCTTCAGGTATACTGGGCTGAGGCCATTTAGGGCTTTAAAGGTCAGCACCAACACTTTGAATTATGCTCGGAAACATACCTGGAGCCAATGTAGGTCTTTCAGGACCGGTATTATATGGTCTCAGTGGCCACTCCCAGGGACCAGTCTAGTTGCAGTTTCCGAGTCATCTTCAAAGGCAGCCCCACGCAGAGTGCATTGCAGCAGTCCAAGCGGGAGATAACTAGAGCATGCACCACTCTGGTGAGACAGTGTACAGGCAGGTAGGGTCTCAGCCTGCATACCAGATGGAGCTGGTAGATGGCTGCCCTGGACACAGATGCAAGAAAAGTTACCTTGAACTGGATGAACAGCAGGCACTGAAGTGTAATGTAAAGACGGCAAGACTGCTTATCATGGTATAATCATACTACACAGCTTAATGCTTTTTACCCTTCTGGGGTGTGTTATCTTGTGATTAGCAAATACCCTACTTAGAAGTGCCTTATTATTCCCCCCCCCCCTGAAAAAAATTCCCCAAACTCCGAGTAAAGTACAAATCTCTGTATTTGGAATAAGATGAATTAGCAGTTTGCAATTGTGTACTTCACCAGAATTAATCTCTCCCTAAACAAGAATCTACCAGTCAATCAGAATTCTCCCTTAATCCTGAAGCAGTTCTATAATGCACTTTAAATCACCCCAAGTCCAGGTGCCGGGTGCTACTTAAATGAAAAGCAACAAGGAAATTTAATCATAAGATTATTAAGTATTTATAGCAGTGGCTGGTGGGAATGGAAAGGGAAATGGGGCCAAGTGACAACATGGGCCACAGAGGAAAATCTAATATACCTGCAGCTCATCCTTTCCATCACCGGTGATCAAATAATCAAAGCCGGCCAAAGCCTCAAGCCAAGATGACATTGAGAGAGAATCTAATGATAAGATACAGAACATTTTAGGAGACAGGTTTAGATAACGGAACATGGTTCATGCAATTATTAGAATAGGGTGAGGTTGGAGATCAGGCAGAGAGGCAGAACAGAGGGGAAAGCTTTAGCAGGGAGAGGAAAGAGGCGAGCTAAACTCGAGGAAGACGAGAAGTGATTAAGCACAGCGGAACCAGGAGAAAAATGTTAAAATAGGATGCTGTCATAGCACCTTTTCTGGGCAGACATATAAAAAGAAGGGCAAGGAAGATTAAACAATTATCAGATGGCTTAAATGAGTACTGTGATCATTCCTATAACATGTAAAAACACTACTTTCCTCTGTTGTGTGCTGAAGAGTGAGTGGATTTGAGAAGCAGAGCTGTGACAATGAGTCAAAAGTTCACGGTGAGGGAGGGTTTAAAAGTTGAGGTTGTAAGAGTGGCAGCTTGCTGGTAATGTCCGTGGTACATGACTTAGGGCTTACAAACTTCCTTTGGTAGTACGGTCAAATTAGTTACGTTGAGTTTCAGGGTATAAGTCCCTGGGAAGTCCTTTTAGACAATTCCCATTGAAACAAACGATAATCGTGCAAAAGGGTAGCACTCTGGAATGGCTCCCATTCATTTTGAATGCAAATGGCACTGGGGAAATCATCTGCAATATGACTTACCGTGTTTCCCCGAAAATATGACATACCCATAAAATAAGCCGTAGCAGGATTTCTATGCATTTGCGCAATATAGGCCATACCCTGAAAATAAACCATACCCCCCAAATAAGACATAGTTACGCGGCGCCTCCCTTAAGACGGCCTGGATAGGCGTAGCTATGCAGCGTACCGACTCGGAGCGGTTAAAATAAGACATCCCCGAAAATAAACCATAGTGTGTTTTCTTGAGGGGAAAAAAAATATAAGACAGTGCCTTATTTTCGGGAAAACACAGTAATTGGTAGGAACCAACTTTATTTAGGAGAGGAGTTGCAGGCCAATTCATTGATTTCCTTCAGTCTACTGCTATGTGGTTGCAAGGGGGATGTTGACGTCCTTAAATCTTCTATCATGCTCTTTATTTCATAAAGAAACAAACTTTCAATTGATGCCTGAATGAGGCCAATGTTGGGGACAGACAGATCTCTTCTGGGAGAGAGTTGCTTAAGAATTCACATTATCTCTAAATCTCAGCTTCTTTTCTACAGAATCTCCCTGGCTCTGTATATTGGTTATGTGATCCTAGAGAGGCATTGCCTGCTATAAAGCTCCAAGTGCACTGCACTGCACTTCTTGGGTTTTTTCTTTTCTTTTCTTTGTCATTCGGAGTGATGCAGCAGTTTCACCCTCAAACCTTATTACCAGTAATAAAAATAAGACATCCCCTGAAAATAAGTCACCCTGTGTTTTTTTGAGGGGAAAAAATATAAGACGGTGTCTTAAAATAGGGGAAACACGGTAGACTCCTTACACAAGACTTGAAGATGAGTCATTACTTGTCAGGATGGCAATCGTTGAACAACCTGTGTGTGTGTGTGTGTTTTCACTACAATCTGTTTCTCTCCCTTGAGTCCAAGAGAGGGATAACAATAACAATAACAATTTATTTATTTATTATTTATACCACTCTGGGCGGCTCCCAATAGAATATTAATAATAAAAAATAAAACATCAAACATTAAAACTTCCCTAAACAGGGCTGCCTTCAGATGTCTTCTAAAAGTCAGATAGTTGTTTATTTCCTTGACATCTGATGGGAGGGCGTTCCACAGGGTGGGCGCCACTACCGAGAAGGCCCTCTGCCTGGTTCCCTGTAACCTCACTTCTCACAGTGAGGGAACCTCCAGAAGGCCCTCAGAGCTGGACCTCAGTTTACGGACTGGACGATTGAGGTGGAGACGCTCCTTCAGGTTGGGACTTCTTGCTTTGAAAAAACACACTCTTTAGTAGCAATGAATAAACCATGACTCCATAGGTTGCCTGTCTTCATAAACATTTCCAGACGGAGTCTGCTTGAAGTCTTTGCACTCCCATGTCGTCAAGTCAACAAAACAATGGCGAAACAACCAGCCAACATCCAATTCCCACTCTCTGTTCTAACACACACACACACACACACACACACACTTAAAAGCAGTTAACAAGTTAACAGGGCAATGATCCAGACCTTAACTGGAGTCACCTGCTTTTCAGCTGTTACATTACACCTGTTTCCTTTCCCCCAGTACAATATATTATTTGTAAAATACATTTTCTAACAAAAGCAGTACAAATACTAACATAGCTCTAGCTGAAGTGATAAACCCATGTCTGGGTTGTACCACTTTGCATCGCAGGTGGCTGCTCACATGCTTGATGGAGTGGTCCATCTCAGCTAGAGGTTTGTCACGTCAGGGAGAACTACAGGTATGGATTTTCCGCCTACCTGGCCTACCCTTCAAAGATAAACGAACTACAAAATAGTGGTGCTGATAAGGAAGGCAAGGGAAGTGACTTGTTTCCATCAAAACCACATCTTTCTTTCCCCTTCTCTGCACTTTTCCATATCCTTCACCATTAACAAGTAGGACAATTCATCACTGTCAGTGTCCGTGTCTCATATTGGGCAAGATGAAGGTCAGCGGAGAAAAAAAATGCAAGGTCCTTCTTTCCTCCTTCCTTTACTAGTTTGGAAAGAAAAGGATGACATTCCGGTACTGGCATGAAGAGATTCTCACAGAGCAGAGCAATCAGGAATTAAATGCCCTCTCACCCTTGATGACAGCATTGCTAACATGACAGGGCAATTATTTTTAATAATGTAGTCTGATTTATACCGTATCTGTCAGATACAGTAAGTGCCAGTTTTAACACTGGGCAGTTTGCATACATTACCTAGGGTAGTGGCCTTTATCTTTTCAATATAAATTGCAAAACTAGAAGGCAGTAAGAGAAACTTTCCCACAAAACTAGAGTCCTCGATGAAACACCAGCAGAGGAGATAATTAAACACTGTCTTAAATTAATATAATTTTCGACGTTACTTAATTTCATTGTGGGATCTTGTTTTTCTTTGTTTTAAGCTGCATTCCAGTACACACACCAATGGGAGTAAGTCCCATTTAACTCAATAGGTTTTCCTTTCGAGGAGAGTTGCGTAACTTTTTTCCTAACCAACACGTGACAATAATTTCAATTTTAAAAGAATTTAAAACTGTCTTGCCACAAAAACTCCGTACTGTGCTTGCCTCACCCCCCACTCCGATCCAAGTGCCATCCTTTTATTGCACAATTTCAGAAGACGAAACCAGGATTTTAAGTGGGGTCCAATTGAAAAGCATTTAAAAGGGAAACAGATTGTGGAGTAGGGCTTCAACATATTTACAATGATGACAAGCAGTAGATTGAAACAGTAAGATTGATTTGTCATCATAAAATCCTGACAGAAACACATTTGGTTTCCAGATTTACCAGTGTTCTTTTCTTGACCGCTTCTAATTGTTCTCAGTATGGAAGAGTTTTGTACATTAGCCTGTAAAATAAACATATGATACATTTCAAGTCACAATTTCCTTCCAAATTGGATTTATTGTAGTTTCTGCCTCAGAGAAAACTCAATGAATGGAGGATTCCAATATGTGCTTAGGCCTCAGAGCTCTGTTTAGGTACCAAACATTGGTTTCTCAGTTGCCCATCAGTAAGAAGCCTCAGGTTTAAATTGGCCTGGTTAAATACTAGGACACTGGGCTCCCTTTGCCAGCATAACAGAGCAGCATCTTCTGTCTGCTGAGCATACGGTTCTGGATTTTCTGGATCCAGCAATTAATCTGTGGGTATGTTCACATTACTGCTTACTCCCCATCCAGAGTGCTCCCACAGCTCATTTTTGAAGCCACATTCAGATGATATTAGCCACCCACAATCCGTGCCGATACTATGGTTTCTTGAGAAATATTTAATTTGATGCATTTCCCACATCAAACCCCCTTGGAGAAAATAAAAATGCAATAAATAAATAAATAAGTCTAAAGCAATAGCAAACTGTACCCCCCCCCATTTAAAACAGTATGATTTCTCTTGATTGTTGGAAGTCTTTTGGGATTCTAGTTATTTGTCGCTGCTGTACATTGTATTTAGAATTATTTAGATGTACATTTTTTTTCTGGAGAGGAAAAGAAATGAAGGGCACCGAGACTACAAGAGACCATCTAAACACTGTTGCTCAGAGTTTTTCCTCTAAAGCTCCATTGATCCTTAAGCTGTTTGCCATATATCTGATTCTGTGGCTATGTAATCCTTGCTATTACATTTAAAATTAAAGTGACAGTTGCCTGCTTACCATGTCACATAAGACTTTATATCTGTGTTTGGATGTAGGCTGTCTTTGATCCAAACTGATACTATAAGCCTAGGGTGTCTTAAGCAAGGGTAAAGTGTTGCTCTTGTTTTCTCATGGCAACTTAGCAAGCTGCGGTTTCTTTCTGGAAACCGGGCTTCTCTTCTTATCTTCTGAAGCAACTGTTACATTAAAATAATAATAATAATAATTAGAGGGTTTTAGGAACATAATTTTATAGCATAATTTGCAGACTGGCGTTTATTTTAATGCAATTGTGCTATCCGTGACTTGTTGTAATATACAATTAATAGGGGAAAAGGTCAAGACCGAGGTCTATACTGCAATCAGAATGGCCGAAGCTTGACCTGGACATCGTACCTCCTTGCTAATGGAAGGATTTGGCAGCAGATGCTGAATATTCATTTTATTATCATACCTCCAATCTGAGACTGCAAGGCATGTGCCCTTCCATACTAAATGCAGGCTGACAGTCGCATGTTGCGGGCTCCCAGGTGCTCTGCAATGATGCCCCCTCCTTTTTTTGAATCCCCAGGAAAGCAACAGATTTGCTGAACCCAGAGAGGGCAATCATGCGCAGCTTAGCGGGTCACAGATTGTTACCACCTGCTGCAAATTGCTCATACTGAAGAGGTCTCTAGAAAGGGTAACACCGAATAACACCATGATCTAAGCACTGTTGGGTGGTTCAAATGAACTTGTGGAGGTGGCCAGCGTGCTGTTGTGTCTAGCATGTATTATCAGTTTTCTGGATGGCCAGGATGTGTAGAAAATGAGCTTTTGTTCTCAATAAGACTAATGAATGGCCAAACAGAGATGATGCATCTGTTGGCCATATACAAAAGGCATATAGTGAAGGTACAGTAGGAATGGGGAGTGAGAGAAGAAGAATCTTTATTTGCATCAGCCACTAGCCATAGAAATAAAATAAAATGTACTGAAGAGAGAGGTAAAAACTTAACTATAGAAAATACATTTTGGGGGGTTTACATCAATATATCAATAAACGAATAATAAATCTTATTCTAATTGTCCCTGCTAAAAACCATTTGGTTTTTGCTGTCACCTGATCATCTTGATCTGCTAAAAGAAAGGACACAGTAGCAATGGGAGAACGACCTGGCATTGGACAATAATAGAGGGGTAATAATCTCACTCCTCAAATCTTTATAAAGCACATGAGCCGCTGACTCAATACTGCCATCTCCACAGGGACATAACCATTTTTCCAGTGCTACTCTAGATCCAACCTACTCTAGGTCCAATTGCTACTCTAGGCCCAAAAATCACACATCTGTTGCTGGCACTTGGACACTTGTGTGGTTGAGGATACTTGCTAGCAAACTAGGCAGAAGCAGCTCACCTGGTGGGACAGTGGTTCAGGTGTCCTTGGCAGTCATGTTGCTCCCACATACCTGGAAGGCACGTAACCAATCGGAGCTGTCCTTGGCAGTGGTTCGGAGGGTCCTTGGCAGTCATGTTGCTCCCACATACCTGGATATGGCATAGTCAAATCCAGCATCACCTGAGCTCTGCAAGTGCAGCTTTCTCCTGATCGAAGTGCAGAGTGTTTGAGGACCAGGAACATTCACAGGGAAACCAAAATGCTTGTTTACAAAGCTATTGTACTACCAACCTTACTGTATGCTTGTGAAACATGGACCACTTATAAACGCCATCTCCAACTCCTCGAAAGATTCCATCAATGGTGTCTCCAAAAAATTTTACACATCACTTGGGAAGACAGGCGAACTAATGCCAGTGTACTGGAAGAAGCAAAGATCACCAGTGTCGAAGCAATGATTCTTCAACATCAATTTTGTTGGACTGGTCATGTTGTGCAGATGCCTGATTATCGTCTTCCAAAGCAACTACTCTATTCCGAACTTAAAAATGGAAAGCGTAATGCTGGTGGTCAACAAAAGAGGTTTAAAGACTCTCTCAAGGCAAATCTTTAAAAATGTAGTATAAACACCGACAACTGGGAAACACTGGCCTGCGAGCGCTCCAGTTGGAGAAACAGCCTTTACCAAAGGTGTCATGGGCTTTGAAGATGCTCAAACTCAGGACGAAAGGGAGGAACGAGGTAAGAGGAAGGCACATTTGGCAAACCCTCACCATGATCAACTCCTGACCGGAAGCCTATGTCCCTACTGTAGAAGGAAATGTGGATCCAGAATTGGCCTCCACAGTCACTTATGGACTCACTGTTAAAGCTGTGTTTATGGAAGACAATCTTACTCAGCTATGAGTGATCGCTAAAGAAGAGAAGAAGATAGTCAAGACTGCATGGGTGAACTGGTGTGAGTGACAGATTGGCTCTGCTGGTGCTCATGCCCAGCTGTAACCATACCGCTGACCCTCCTAGGTAAGTGGCAGGAATGTTGTTGCTGGGAGGGTAGCTGCTGGGGGCTGCTCTTGTTGACTACATCTGCTGTAAGGAGGACTCATGTCTGCTCTGCTCTTCCCCATGGGGAAGTTCCTTCTGAACAGCTACACCTCCTGGAAGTTGCCTCAATTGGAACTTTTTCTTATGCAATGTTCCTTATTGTATGGGTGAATCCGGGAGTCTACTTTGCTGAGTTGATGGCTCACTAGCAGTGGAGATGGGATGGTCAATCTGAGCATTGACGTTGGCTAGGACTTAATTCTTGGGCTTAAGGTTTAGTGGCATCTTCTGGTCCGTCAACAGGTTGGTGTTCAGCTAAAGCAAAAGTGCTCCTAGATAAGCAAGCACCCAAGTTCTAGGAAGAAGTGGATATGCAGAATCTGTAACAAGGAAGTTTTACAGATTTGCAATATTTTCAGCTGTTCAACTAAAGTTCTGAGACAAAGTTTTGAGCTTGGGTCAAAGAGGTGAAACATCTCTCGTCTGTTCTTATTCAACCTGAAGAATCCATATCCTAGTCCTAAAGAGAGCAGGAAATATTCATGGCCTTCGCAAAAGGGTAAAGGTTTGAAATCTAACCTTATACCTGCAACCCTTCAAGCACCAATTTTAATAAGGACTCTACCTGGTATTCTCTCCGCCAAGGGCTTGGTATTTTAGAACATGCAGAGTGGGCAGAGCATAATACTTTTTTAAAAACCCACCTAACCTTTAGAAAGATGAAAAACCAAATACCTCGTTGTGAGCCTAGCACTGTTAATTTTATTTATTACTGTTCATATCTACAATTATTAAACATATATCTTAGTGAGAAATAGTCCTACATTACAAAGGGTAATATATGAAAATAACAAAAAAAGTTCATGTGTTGTTTTTTGAAATATAGCTTTGCATCTGAGAAAGCTGGCATGAGTACCAACGTTCAGATTTGCATTGTATTGCTTATTTATGTAGCATTTCTATCGCATCATTCAACAAGATAGCAAGGACTCAAATACTAATTTAAAATGTCCACAGCACCATCTAAAAGCCATAATAAAGTCAATAATGTAACACTGATTATGCTTAAGATCTGAGGTACATAATAATAATAATAATAATTTATTATTTATACCCCGCCCATCTGGCCGGGTCTCCCCAGCCACTCTGGGCGGCCTCCACAAATCAAAATACAATACAAAGTCAAGTTTAAAAACTTCCCTAAACAGGGCTGCCTTTAGGTATTTTCTGAATGTCAGGTAGTTGTTTATTCCCTTGACTTCTGATGGGAGGGCGTTCCACAGGGCGGGCGCCACTACCGAGAAGGCCCTGCCTGGTTCCCTGTAGTTTTGCTTCTCGCATGAGGGAACCGACAGAAGGCCCTCGGCGCTATCAGTGTCCGGGCTGAGGGGTGGAGACGCTCCTTCAGGTATACAACCAGGCCGTTTAGGGCTTTAAAGGTCAGCACCAACACTTTGAATTGTGCCGGAAACGTACTGGGAGCAAGCAGATCTCTCAGGACCGGTGTTATGTGGTCCTGGCGGCCACTCCCAGTCACCAGTCTAGCTGCCGCATTCTAGGTACCTGCTACTTCACTCAGTAAAGTGACTCCACCATTGAATGCTCTATCACAGGGGTCAGCAACCTTTTCCAGCCATGGGCCAGTCCACCATCCCTCAGACCATGTGGGGGCTGGACTATATTTTGAAAAAAAAATAATGAATGAATTCCTATGCCCCACAAATAACCCAGAGATGCATTTTAAATAAAAGCACACATTCTACTCATGTAAAAACACACTGATTCCCAGACCATCCATGGGCCGGATTTAGAAGGCGATTGGGCTGCATCTGGCCCACAGGCCTTAGGTTGCCTACCCCTGCTTTATCAGATGCCCCTTTCTATTCTGTTTACATGACTAAGCCAGCATGGACATCACTGAAACAGAAGTGTGAACATGCTGGGAATGTGAGCTTGGAAGAGCACATCTTTGTTTGAGACTCTGTCCTGCCATGTGATAACCAAGACCTTCCTAACAAAATATGAAATCCTAACTGACAACCCAAATACAGTGAAATAACTATTCAGTTCTTTATAAAATGCTTTGAGGTGTGTGTGTGTGGGTGTGTTTTACAAGGAATAAATAAAGTAGGCTAAACTAGTGGACACAGGTGGCGCTGTGGTCTAAACCACTGAGCCTTTTGGACCACTGAGCCTCTTGGGCTTGCTGATCAGAAGGTCAGCGGTTTGAATCCCCGTGACGGAGTGAGCTCCCGTTGCTCTGTCCCAGCTCCTGCCAACCTAGCAGCTCGAGAGCATGCCAGTGCAAGTAGATAAATAGGTACCGCTGCGGTGGGAAGGTGAACAGCGTTTCGGTGCACTCTGGAAGACACACTAGAAACATATCTGTAGCAGGTGCATATGGGGGTTCATAGGAGCCAACTTCTAGGGGCGGAGGTCCCTTTGCCCCCCCTCAAATATTTGAGGGGGATGCCCTACCCAAGTAAATAGACATTGCCATTCAAATGGTGCGTGTGCTAGATTGTGAAATTGGGTGTTCCACAATCTGTAGCGTTTACCAGGGTTGGGCAGGCTTGCGTTGCGTTGCTTTGCTTTCTGTGCCTGCCCACTCCTGGCTATCAGCAGAGTTCAAAGCCACAGCGAAAGTTTGTGTGTAACTGTCAAGGCAGCACAGCAATAATTCACAGAAGCGTTGTCTTCTTAATGAGCTGAGTTTATTTACAAAAACAATAAATCTTCTCCCGGAGTGCTCAGTTCCATGACTGCTCCGGTCGGTGAAAACGAAACCAAGAAAACAGCACACACAGACAAAGACCAAAAGCCCGTATGTGAACTGCCCACACAGTGACCAGTGCGTCACAGCAGAGCACTTAACTCTTTAGGCTCTGATACTCTCCACAGCATGCACACCACGTCTTGTGATCAATTATGTGGGGTGGGGCTTACCTGCCGTCTTCCAATATTTTATTCAAGTTGGCACCCCTGTGGGTGTTGATGATCCTCTAAGTCAGTGTTCCCCAACCTTGGACCTCCAGCTGTTTTCAGACTACAATTCCCATCATCCCTGACCACTGGTCTTGCTAGCTAGGCATGATGGGAGTTGTAGTCCAAAAACATCTGGAGGCCCAAGGTTGGGGAACACTGCTCTAAGTGACTTGTTAACAAACTGCTGAAGGATTTTAAGGTCACATGATGACATCCTGCCCAGTGAGTGTATGAAAACTTCTGATGACGAAATGGTAGCACTGAAAGGCAGGATTGGAAGACTGACAGAAGCAGCTCAGCACACTCTGCTTACCTGTTTTTTGAGCAAGTTTCTCACCCCACCCCACCCCCATGGGAAATTGCTTTCTTGAAACTGGAGAGAGGTTCAAAAAGCAATGTGTATTTCCTATTTATTAGAGCTAATTCAGTAATAGGGCAAAGTTAATTTCCCACCTCTCGTGTTTATGATCATTTTCTATTTCTCAGTTCTCTCGGTTCTCAGAGGGAAGACAACTGTTAAGCTGCAGTGCTGTGATGTGCTCTGGAATCCCAAATTCAAAATAAATCTTTTTATCACATTATACGGAATATCTAATTCTTATAGTACCCTGTGTGAGGCTTTCTTTTTACTATCTGCATAATCCATTATGGGTAAGGAGATAATTCTGAGATACTGGCATTAATATACACTTAAAGCTTTCACTGATCTATACAGGCAGTGAACCTTAATGTCATACATTAAGAAGAGAGACCATTTCCCCTCTTTTGTATTTTCCCCCCAGTACGAAAACACAGCATTTCCTGACACCCCTCCCCACCGAGTGAGGGTGTTATTTCTTTTTATCATCCATATCAGATGAGAATTCTTACATGGCAACTTAAAACTACTTGAACTTTTAAAAGTGTGTTGTGTTTCATTTTTTAAAAAAATCAAGTAAAAGCTAGGTTGTGATTTTGGTATTTTTTTTAAAAACCACAATGATTATTAAACGTTTTAATTAGGACTCTCAGGAAGGAAGATCACTTCCACAATGACTTCATTCCCAGTTGTCTCACTAGCCAGTGTTCACTCACCATTCCCAAGGTGCTAAACTGGCATGGCTTCACCCATCTTGTCAAATTCCTGTTCTCAGGAATCTGAGCCACACACCCACAGTTCGTTGGCTGCAACAGCAGTTGGGAGAACTAGCCAGGCATATAGCGAGGAGAGTTCTAGCTGACACACCTCTGTGCCAGATGATAGAGGTGAGTGACATATCTTGAGTGAGTCTGGAAGCAGGCTGAGGAGACCAGCACATACTACTCTGTTCGTCCTTTTCTTTCCTTGACCTAAGCAAAGCCTAAATGTGGAATTCAATATCCGCTAATTTAATAGTTCCTTTACTGCAAGCATTTCTGCTTGCCAGGCAGAAAATCTTGCATCGGCTTCCTCTGTTTGCTGTTCTGAGGGTCCTCCTGATGCTCTAGATTTGGGGGAGACACAGGGGCACATGGGCAGAAAAGCCCCATTGTGCTGGTTGAACTCCATGTGTGGCTTCCATTGGGCACCAGGTTAGTTGAGTCCAATCCTAAACTGCTAATGAAGTAAGTCAATAAACTACAAAAACAGTTATGCAGATAGAAAGCGAGCAGGGGTTTCCAGTGGCTTGAACCGTCTGTCACATGTATGATTACCTGCTTGTTGGACAGAAGTTGTGGGTGGGTCCTCAGTGCAATGAGCTTCTGATTCTCCAGGAATGAGTTTGTTCCCTTGTGGCTGTGTTTGCTTACCTAGACAATTTGAGAGAGGCAGAAAAGTTGGTGGATGAGCCTTCAGGTAGGCTATAGCTATGTCCCACACCCAAGATAATAGGTAAAAGGTAAAGGTAAAAGGTAAATGATCCCTGGATGGTTCGGTCAAAGGTGACTATCAGGCTGAGGGAGTCACCATTTGTCCTCAGACAGCTTTCTGGGTCATGTGGCCAGCATGACTAAACAGCTTCTGGTGCAATGGAACACCGTGATGGAAGCCAGAGTGCACAGAAATGCCATTTACCTTCCTGCCACAGCAGTACCTATTTATCTACTCGCACTGGTGTGCTTTCGAACTGTTGTGGTGCTCATCTCACTTTACAGGCCATGGGAGTCAGCATTTGTCCACAGACAGTTTTCTGGGACATGTGGCCAACATGACTAAGCCGCTTCAGGTGCAACGGAACACTGATCGGCAAGCCCAAGAGGCTCAGTGGTTTAGACCACAGTGCCACCTGTGTCCCTTTTCTCAATATAGGGGTCTTGTGGAAGGATGACATCACTCTGAGGAAGAGAAACATGATCCCCTAGAAGGCACTCATTCCTTGGAGGATGAGCAGCTTTCCCCTCATACTGAGAATACTTCTTTGGGGGTGGAGGGATCCTGGCAGTCGGTCATTAGGAACATAACACATAACAATGAACACCAATAAATTTTAGAGTACACTAGTAGCAGGAGACACGATACAAAGGCAGTTGGTTCTTTGGGTGACAAGAGAGTTGGAGGTGTGGTAAAAGAGGATAAGGACATTGCAGAGAAGCTGAATGAGTTTTCTTCCAGTTACAGGTAGGTAGCCGTGTTGGTCTGCCATAGTCAAAACAAAACAAAAAAAATAAATTATTATATATAAAATAAAATAAAAATTCCTTCCAGTAGCTGGAAGGAATTTTTTTATTTTTTATTTTGTTTTGAATTTTCTTCATCTGTCTTCACAGCAGAACATATAGAGCATCTGGTTGGTTGACCAGTGTCGGTCTAAATTGGCCATTGGCCTGCTACAGTATGCTCTTACATTCTTATGTGACAGTGGCTCTTTTTTAAGGCTCTCATTTGTGCCTTGGTAAAAACAGACTTAAGATTCCACCCCCCTCAAAAGTTGGCAATTGAGGTTGACAACAATGCTTCAATTTCATGCATAGGTGTGCATGAAATAGATTTTTGAAAACATAGATGAAGCAAGGAATTCTTCATTAGGAAGATAAGAAGGGCAAAGAGACTGCAGGACCACAAACAGGAAGGAATGCTATATTTGTTTCTCACCAACAGCATGAGAAATGGCACCCTTGAGAATGTTTGCATGCTTAAACATCTCCCACCTGCAATCTGAATTTACCTGTACTAGAGCCCTGACAGATTTGCCACTTCATTTGCTGTTTGTCTGAATAGTGTAAATGTTCTTTGGTGGTTCTGATTATTTGGAATTGTAAGCTGTAGGCAGAAAGCAACCTGAATTTTGTGTGAACTAGACTGGGGTTTCTGGGAATCAGCAAATGGGGTGTGAAGCAGGTGCCATATGAAAAGGGCATCTCTTGTGATGACTGGAAATTGAATGATTCTGCAGGTGTGTATAGGGATTCTAAGACAGTAGTTTCGGGGCAAAATGATTACTTTAGTCCTGTTTCACTTTCCATTGTTGTTGATAGTTTTAGGATCCAACTCAAGAATACATGACATTTATGATTGCATTTCAAATACCTGTTTTTGTTGGTTTAATTTTCTTTTTTTTCCCTTTTTTTTAAAAAAAGCAAACATAGTGGGTTCAGGATCATGGTGTGGAGAAGCAGTTTAACCTGTCCCCCAACACTTTGGTCCTGGTGAAAGAAAAAGGATGGAAGTTTCTCCCTAGAAGGGGCTGTTCAACAGGAGATATTTCAGGGAGAAAAGGCTACACTTCCTCTCCACACAACATAGTCCTGTTGTTGTTGTTGTTTTAAAATCTTTAATAGATATATGAAATCATATTCTTCATGTGTCAGTTAGTTTGACCCCCAGTATTGTCTGGGACACAGGTGGGGCTGTGGATTAAACCACAGAGCCTAGGGCTTGACGATCAGAAGGTCGGCAGTTCGAATCCCCGCTACGGGGTGAGCTCCCGTTGCTCGGTCCCAGCTCCTGCCAACCTAGCAGTTCGAAAGCATGTCAAAGTGCAAGTAGATAAATAGGTACTACTCCGGGGGAAGGTAAACGGCGTTTCCGTGCGCTGCTCTGGTTCGCCAGAAGCGGCTTAGTCATGCTGGCCACATGACCCAGAAGCTGTACGCCGGCTCCCTCGGCCAATAAAGCGAGATGAGCGCTGCAACCCCAGAGTCATCCGTGACTGGACCTAATGGTCAGGGGTCCCTTTACCTTTACCTTTATTGTCTGTGAAGGAGCCAGAACAGGCTCTGCTCAGCTTGCAATAAAGTCCTTAGTCTCTTATACTGTGTTTCTGAGGCATTATTACTATTGGTGTGTTTCAGGATAAAGCATGGCATTCAGGGCCGGATTTAGGTTTGATGAGGCCCTAAGCTACTGAAAGTAATGGGGCCCTTTATATGTCCAGCTGTCCTTTGTCAACAACAAATTGTCACTGTTTTTTGTGTTGAATATATGCTATATGGTAATTTATGGACCTAATAGGTATCTAAAGCCATTTGCACATAACAAAATATGTATTTTATCAAAGTAATTGTTGAACTGAAATACAATTAAGAAGAAGTATATTAATAGTGAAATAATTATTAAGCTCTAACTGTATGTAGGTTTTATTTTATTTGTTTTTTATCTTATATTTTGGAAATGTACATCCAGGTTTTTTTTCCTTTAATTTTTTTTGGGGGGGCGCCCAAGAGAGTGAAGCCCTAAGCTATAGCTTGTTCAGCTTATACGTAAATCCGGCACTGATGGCATTTCAGAGTAACAGAGATATTTTGGAGTTAAAAACCAACTTCCTTCCCTAAGTTGTTTGGAACTCCCGGGAGCTAATGCACTGCTAATAGAATGCTCTTTTTTTTTGCAGCAATCACACTAAAGATATGGTATTCCCTCCAGATTCTGCGTAGGTGATTTAATGATAATGAAGCCAATGACAGGTGTCTTGTTCAAGAGATTTCATTCCAAAAAAAAGTGCATTAAAATCTTTTGATAGAGAGCCCCTCCCCCTTCTTCTTCTTCTTTTTTGCCTTTCAAAGTGCTGTGCATGACACCTACTTGCACATCTTCTACAGTCAGGAAAGTAAACATGGAAAATTGCAGTAAAAAAGAAATGTTTACAAGGAAACCATAATGGGGGAGGGCGGTGCAAAACCAGACTTCATATCTGAAGCTTGACACAGCCTTTATGATAAAGTGATTGCTCCCCCCAATTAATAAACGAGTTTAAGGATATTTGACTCTAGACCTTTCCACAGGAAATGCTGCACTTACCTATGATTCCTTGTTTGTTACTGTGACTTTTTATAGTTATTTAACATCATGCCTCCGCATAAAGTTATAGCTGTATTTCCTCCCTGAACATGCATTTACTGCCCATAATAAAGACCAATAAAACTGAAATGGGAAAAAAAAGTCTGTACACATTTCTCAGCATCTAATTACTCTTCACATTTAATAAGCCAGTCACTGAAATGAAATTTCACAATCTAGGCATTTATCATGCAAATGATATTCAGGAAAGAACAGTGAAAATCTGAAATAACCCCACCTTTATCATGACATATGTTTTTTTTTTTTTTTAAATAAATTTTATTATATTTCAAAAAAAGACTGAAAAAAGAAAAAAGAAGAAAAAGAAAAAGAAAAAAGACAAAATACAAATAACATAAACAAAATACAAACACTACAAGATCAAAAAAAAAAAAGAAAAAATACAACATCAACAAAAATAAAATCTAAACATCCTTATACTTATTTAATCTTACTTAATGAGCTTCCTCCCATCTTCTATGCTGCATTCATTGTGAATCTAATTTTAGCAACTTTATAACAGTTTAATATCATCATTCATAATTAATCTATACCTTATTTATATCATCTTATTTCTAGCTTTAACAACTTATATCCTTCCAATACATCTTTAACAATTCTAACAATTATATCCTACTTCTCCTAATATACTTTATGCTGACGCCTATAATTCAACTGATTTCCAATTCAAATCACTATATTATCGTATTTTGCCAAATAGTCTCTGAATTTCTTCCAATCTTCTTGCACCGCTTCCTCCCTCTGGTCTCGGAGTCTCGCAGTCAGTTCAGCGAGTTCCATATACTCAATCAGCTTCATCTTCCATTCTTCCACTGTCGGTAAAGTTTCACTTTTCCAGTTCTTTGCTATTAAAATCCTAGCTGCTGTTGTGGCATACATAAAGAAAGTTTTATCTCTGTTGGTAATCTCCTGATTGTCCATGCCCAGTAGGAAGGACTCTGGTTTCTTACTAAATGTGCTTTTTAGCACTTTTTTAAGCTCATTATAAATTTTCTCCCAGAATTCCTTTACCTTTGGGCATGTCCACCACATATGAAAAAAGGTACCTTCCACTTTCTTACATTTCCAACATTCATTACTCACTCCATGATACATCTTAGCTAGTTTCACCGGTGTCAAATACCATCTATACATCATTTTCATAATATTTTCTCTCAAAGTATTACATGCAGTAAATCTGATACCTTGTTTCCACAATTTTTCCCAATCCTCCAACATTATATTATGTCCCACATCTTTTGCCCAACCAATCATGACTGATTTAACCATTTCATCCTTTGTATGCCACTCTAGCAATAGATTATACATTCTGGAAAGATTCTTACTATTCGGTTCAATAAGTTCTGTTTCCAACTTGGACTTCTCGGTTGAGAAACTATCATGACATATGTTTTTCAGGTGGGCCTGAAAAATAATGACAGACTATTTGCCTCAATTTTCAGTATTTTTTTTGAACTTTTAAAAGCCTGCTATTTAACAGAACTTCTTCATTTTTAGTGTGGCATATATTCAGTAGCATTGTGCCTTTGGTACAAGGTTTGTGGGCTGCAGGCATAGCTGTCAACTTTTCCCTTTTCTTGCGAGGAATCCTATTTGGAATAAGGGAATTTCCCTTTTAAAAAGGGAAACGTTGACAGCTATGGCTGCAGGTCTATGGGGCAGGTCCAGCTAAAGTTGGCAGACCTTCTTCTGAGTAGGCATTCATAAATAATAATAATAATAATAATAATAATAATAATAATAATAATAATAATGTCACATTTTTGCTTTCAAGTTACACACAATAAAATAAAGTTACATAAAAACAGCAAGAAACAAAAGCTAAAATATTCACCTGACAATATATTTAAAGGGGACAATTCCTATCAACAAAATTGTGGTGTAGAAAACGAGAATATCATGGCGAAACGTCCTTCTTGCTTTTCGCTCTCAATTTCGCTTCCTATATGTAGGGTTCTTAAAGAGAGAAAATATGAAGGAGTGTAAAAAAACAGTCTGTCCCCCTGAAATTTCAAACAATTTAAAAATATGTTCCCCCTAAAGTCTTTCCTAACCCACACTGACATATATTTCCATTTTGACTTAGGGAGACTCAGTGTGTTTTTTTTTCTAAAAAAAAATGTTTAGGGGTACTTTCATTTTCCTACTCATATTAAAATACTGCCCCTCAATGAGGCCAAACTTAGATTCCGAAAATGTTTAGGGGTATGCGTAGCCCCACGTAGCCCCAGAAAAAAAGCACTGGGGAGACTTCTGGAGATATTTATGTCAATCATTTCTCTATACCACTCATCTACTTCCAATCCAAAAATATTGCTACAGCCTTGTGGCCCTGCTCATGTTTCTCCAGGAAGAAAAACTATATGATAATTTTGTGTTTTACCAGAGCTGCAGTTTTCTTAGCCCTAACTCAGCGGGTTCCTCCTTCCTTCTGTTGTCATTAGACTTATTAAGCTGGTAGCCCTACAGAAATATACACCAGCTCTGAGCATGCTCAGAACTGTTTCCTTTAAAATTACACTGGAAAACGATGGAGAAACATGGAGTTCGCTCCAAAGATCATCATATTTTCCTTGCCTCTGAATTCAAACATTAAATTCTTAGGTACCGCTGAAGGATGTAACACATTCCCAGACACTGTTGTGCCTAGTATTTTGAAGATAATTTAAAGAAAGAAACATTTCCAACTGTCATAATAGCTTTCTGCATTTATGTAACTCTGTATTTCAAATTGTGAAAGGGAAAAAAGCATTCTCCAAATGACTCTATCATAAAAAACAACCCCCCCAAACACACACACACACACACACACACACACACACATTACGGTCAATAATGCTGCACAAGACTGTTGTCATGTTGCCAGCTGTTCTCCCTATGGAATGAGATCTTCTGAAATAATTTTTTAAAAAAGAAGAAGAAGAAGAAGAAGAGTTTGGATTTGATATCCCGCTTTTCACTACCCGAAGGAGTCTCAAAGCGGCTAACATTCTCCTTTCCCTTCCTCCCCCACAACAAACACTCTGTGAGGTGAGTGGGGCTGAGAGACTTCAGAGAAGTGTGACTAGCCCAAGGTCACCCAGCAGCTGCATGTGGAGGAGCGGAGACGCGAACCCAGTTCCCCAGATTACAAATCTGCAGCTCTTAACCACTACACCACACTGGCTCTCTAATCTCTTATTTGAATTTGCTACCAAAGAAAAGTAAGTAGGGGAAAGAAGATATAACTTTTACAATAACCTGAATATAGCTTGTCATTACGTGTAAACATTTTGTTTAACTTTGATGTTCATAGTTGTTAATGACATGAAAATAGGATTCTGTGTGCAGACGGACTGAAGGGATATATCACAAGTCTATCCAATATGTGTTTGTTTTAACTTAACTGCTCCTCTTGATGTCAAATACAAACAATTTTAGGAAGAATTATATGTGTATTTAGTTGTTGCTTTCTTCAGTGGAGGAGGAAAAGTGGCATGGCAGTGAAAAGGAAGGGGGGCACGAAATGAACATCTGGCCCTTGGACCTCTCAACGGCCTCCTGGTGGACTTTGCTTGGCTTGGTGGGTCAAATGTTTGACAGGTCTGAATTACCTCCTGAAGCTTTATACTGTAATAATACCAGCCCTGTTTCTTGCAGGTTTTGTTCTAAATTCCCCAAGACACAATAACACAGTGGAAGGAAAGTTACAAAAACAACTCGGAGGCAGCCATATGTTTCCCTTGTTTCTCCGCAGCTCTTCAGCCAAAGGCGCTGGAAGATCACAGCAGGTTGCCAAAGTAGAAGTTTACACATTGCGCACATCTGGGGAAGCTGGCAGAATGAAAGTCTTGAGTGCAGAGAGGCACTATTTCTAACCAGAGAGTGGAGAGTTTAATGATTCAAATCACAATCCGGACAATGCTAAGCAGCTCTCAGCTACTCTAATTAAAGATAATGCTGCCCTCAATCACAAGGTGAACTTATGGAAGATCAATTTAAAAAGAAGAAATTGAAGCTCCCTGGCAATGTGGAAGGGGATGACGCAGGATGTTGATACTGTTGCTAGGATATTGAGTCGATAAGAACAGTGGCTTGATACAGAGTTTGATCTTCTTTTAGGAAAGGGGAAAAAAAGACTGCCTTCCTCTCCACTTTCCTTCTGCATATTACAAAACCGTTAACCATGGGAACTTCTCTTAGAAACTGAGGCACACTTTCCCCATTTTAGACGGGTTTTTATTCATGTCCTCTATGTTATGTCCACATAAGTCTCACGGCGGAAGTGATACGTGCATGAGAAAAGCTTATCTGAACACAGTAATGAGCACTGGTGAAAATTAATTGGCTGAGAAAAATCACAGGGTAGGTGATCTTTCTGCTACGCTGAAACATATGCCGAAACGTGGTGACAACTTGTTTGAACCCAACATCTGGTGGAAAGAGGTTGAAAAATATGATAGGGAAACATTTCTAGTAGGCCCCGGATAGAGAAAAATGTGTGGGTTGGATACAGACTTACAGCACAACCCTATAAGGTAAGGTAAAAGTTAAAGGGCCCCTGGATGGTTAAGTACAGTCAAAGGCAACTATGGGGTTGCTGCGCTCATCTCGCTTTCAGGCCGAGAGAACCAGTGTTTGTCATCAGACAGCTTTCCAGGTCATGTGGCCAGCAGGCAAAAACCACTTCTGGCGCAACGGGACACCGTGACGAGGGACAGAGCGCATGGAAATGCTGTTTACCTTCCCACTGCAGTGGTACCTATGTATCTACTTGCACTGGCCTACTTTAGAACTGCTAGGTTGGCAGCAGCTGGGACAGAGCAACAGGAGCTCACTCCGTTGTGCGGATTCGAACTGCCGACCTTCTGATCAGCAAGCCCAAGAGCCTCAGTGGTTTAGACCACAGCGCCACAACTCTATATACACCTAGTCAAAAGTTAGAACTCAACTTGAGAGGCTGCCATCAGGCTCAAGGCACATATGGAGAGACTCTTCAGAGAACTGAAAGGGTTTGTGAATGCTTTTGAGGCACAGTCAATAGGAGTAAATTTTTGGACCACTTTTGATAGGCTCCACTATGATCTTTTGGGTAACTTTAAATGATTTCCTTGTGTTATATTCTCTTATAATTGTATAGTTAAGCATGTAGCAATGCACATACTGAGGCAGCAACGTGATCCTCCATCTGTTGTGTCCTGGGTCCTGGAAAGTGGTCTCCAGGGGTCTCTCACCCACCAAAGAAACACTATAAGATGTGAGAGAAAGGAACAACACTTTTCCTCCACATCCCTGGTCTTTCTGGTGGCAACAGGGATTTATTTTTTTTCCTTGCAGGAGATGCTGGGAACAACAGAAAGCCTTCTGGTTCCATGTGGCAACGGACAATGAATCTATTTCTGTGCTTATGTCTACGTAATTCAGAGACTAGGTTGCTCACCGGAACAAGACGGTTTGAGCATATTACACCGATTCTAGTCTGACTGCAGTGGCTACCAATTAGTTTCCCGACCCAATTCAAAGTGCTGGTTTTGCCCTATAAAGCCTTAAATGACTCAGGACCATGATACCTGAAGGACTGCCTCTTCCCATATGAACCTACCCAGACCCTGAGATCATCTGTGTGTCTCCTCGAGAGGTCCCGGGGGGTGGCAACATGAAGATGGGCCTTCTCTGCAGTGGCTCCCCGTCTGTGGAATGCTCTCCCCAGGGAAGTTCGCCTGGTGCCTTCGTTATATACCTTGAGGTGCCAGGCAAAAATGTTCCTTTTTAAGCAGGCCTTTGGTTGATCTGATTTACATTCTATGCCCTTTTCAAATGTGGTTGGTTTGTTGTTGTTGTTGTTTTGTTTTTTGGTGTGCCCAATGTGATATGCTCTCACTGGCACTGCTTGTGTGCAACATGACATCATTTGTTCCCAAGAAGACAGTGATAGGGCGCACTTATCCCTGTTCATCCATTATCTTATGGGAGAGATAAGCAAAGTAGACCAGCTTTCGTTGCTCTATGGTCACCCTCAGTGATGGCTAATGAACATGGCCCTGGGGTCTTCTGTGTAGTCCTCTCATTGCTGAGAATGCCATTCTTTCCAGATCTCTCTCCCCTCCTCCTCCTCCTCCTCCTCCTCCATCACCACCTATCCTGCCCCGTGAAGTAGTTTTGAGTATCTTGCCAATGTACAAGTTACACGGAGTATCTTGTGAAATCATTGTGGACATAGCAGAGTCTTACAAACCCATGCCCAATTTTCATAACTAGGACCATTTATCACCTTCCCCCTTCATGATGGATGGGGACATGGTGCACAATTCAGTTCAAAGGTCAACCTAAACTATTCTCAGTATAGAGTCTTTGCTGTAATGCATGAAGCTCATTATAAAACGAGAAAAAGAGCAAATTAATAATTCACTAAATAAAATGTCCAACTCTTTGTTTTGCTTAATTCGGTGAATTCCATTTAACTTTCAAGGACTTTCAACTGTTGTCCCGGCTGAGGATTAAAAAAAAGCAAAAAATAATAATAATGCTGCTATTGTGCCACAATCTGGAAAGGGATGAGACGTATTTCTGTTTATCGGGAAAGCTGTACATGTAGCCTCTTTAAGTACACCGACTAACAGTCCTGCTGGAACTAATTGGCTATAATGTTTCTTAGCTGTATTTGGAATTAAACAAATTGGGAAATTAGAAATTTGACTGAGATGTACCCAAGAGATTCAAACCAGAGCTCCCCAGCTCCCCATTCCTTGACTTCTAGTCCTACGGCTGGGTTAACTTCATTCTTTTGGGCAGATGTGTTTATCTTTCTGCTTTCAGTCAAGTGCCTGAATAGGAGAATTTTGCTTGCCATTGTCAAAGCTAGGCATTGTTCTAAAGCAAAGCTCTGTTTTCCCCAAATTCCTCCTCAAAATGGCTGAGTACATGTGGCTTCCTTTGTGCATGTGGATTTCTTTTTTCCATGGTCTCTTCCATCAGTCTCCCTGCATTACCTTCAGTGTCCAAATTTAGATTGTGGGCTCCTCAGGGCAGAGGCTCCCTTTGTTTTGTTACTTTATGCTATACTGCAAAATGCCATGTATACTGGTAGCTTTGCACTACTGTTGCCACCACCATTACTGCAGACAAATTGTAATTTGATAATGTTTTTGAAAGATTTTGAGAATGCACATATATTTCTGGTACCATTGCTGACACTGGCAGTCCACGTGGCGTATATTCACTTAGCAACCATATACGTACACAGTGTAGTTGCTGTTCTCCTATGTCCTCCACCATCTCCCTACACCTAAAGGTAAGGCCTTGAAGGATAATCAAGGTTGTCCAAGTTAGGGTGAAATGTTGCTTGAGCTGAGCCTTTCTGACAATTTATCCTGAACTGACTAAGGCCCAGTTACAGGTAGGTAGCTGTCTGGGAAAGAGGGACTACTCGGGAGGAGCAGGGAGAGAGAGAGGAGCAAGCTAGAGCTGGGAGAGAAGATAGTGATTCATCCAGGAAAGGGGGGGGTCGCTGGGTTATAGAGAACAGCCACCCATAATCTCTACAGATTCATCACCCTCCTCCAGTCCCCGTCAGGAAATGTCTCCGGAAGAGAGCGAGATGCCAGGCTTGGGGATGACAGAACAGAGGCACAGCACCGTCAGTCACAGACAGGAAGATGAGCCGGGGGGGGGGGAGGAGACGCAGATGTCATTTTAGGGTGCCGAGCCGTTGGTTGTGTTGGCGGGCGAGAGAAAGCCCGCCACTCCGAGGAACTGAAACTGACTGAGCAGTCATGGCTGCAGAGACTCTGTAATTACATTATGGACAATAAATAGTTTTAGCTTGCCTAAAGGCTTGTAGTTACTCATGAGCAACATCCAAAGGAAGGAGCAATCCCTGACAGTAGCCGTGTTGGTCTGCCATAGTCAAAACAAAATAAAAAATAAAATAAAAATTCCTTCCAGTAGCACCTTAGAGACCAACTAAGTTTGTTCTTGGTATGAAGAAGTGTGCATGCACACGAAAGCTCATACCAAGAACAAACTTAGTTGGTCTCTAAGGTGCTACTGGAAGGAATTTTTATTTTATTTTTTAATTTTGTTTTGACTAAGGCCCGGGACAGACAGGAAGTTTTATCCTTGTAAAATTCTAAAGGCCTGCGTGTTTTTGTAGATCATCGCATTTACCACTGCGTGTTTTTGTAGATCATCGCATGTGGCCTTTCAAAACTATTCAAGGAACATCTTGAAAAATTACAAAAAATAAAAATAGGGCGGTTCTTCCCACCCCGTTTTTAAACGTGCTACAAAGCTTTCAAAGTTTTGTCTTTCTGCAGTATACAGTAATTATTTGATAAAACATGTGCTAATGTAATCTGGGTACCAAATTGCATTTTCCATTAACAATGTTCTAGCTTGCTAATTGTGCATAGTTTAAATTTAGTATTAAGTGGCTGAAATGCAGCACAAAGTGTTAGTATGCTAATGATTTCTGTTGCAGGAGGTATTAGCTGTTAACAAGAAATGTAGAGGCAGGGGCTCTGTCCCAAAGAGGGCTGCGTGCCGCAACATGTCACATATGCGTATAATCACTGTGCACAGTGAAGCCCAGCAGCACATCATGGCATCTGATTCAGTTCGCAAAGCACTAATAAGCAAATGGGGTCACAAGATCAAGTTTGATGGGTGGATCTCTCTGGCCTTGTTTGTTTGAGTGCCTTGTCCCGTGGGTTGCTTGCTGGTCATCTCCCATCTGATTTGCTTCTGGGATTGCTCAAAAAAAACTTCCTGAGGAAACCATATGGGATTTGAAGCAAATGTTCCCCATCCTTCAGGTTGCTTCAGCCTCCAGGTCAGCTTCGTTTGTCTGGCTCTCGCTGTTCAGAATATTTCCAATTAAAGCTAGGATTTTAAGGGTGAGGGAAAGCTGATGTCACTGTACGAAATGGTGGCTGACGTCAATTCTCTTCCAGTGACTCAGGGGACACTGAGGCAGAATTCTGGGATATAAGAGATACTCACTAGGGACCAAGGATGAAGGTCAGTGGGAAAGAGGGAATGGAGGAGCCTATCAGGCACCATATGAGAGAGGCTCCATCTGAGGGCATCAGGACTGCTGCTGCAGAAGCTGCCTCTTGTAATAAGAAAAAAATCTGCCCTTATTCCCTTATGGGGTACACAAGAGCCCTTGCAAAGTCCTTTGCAGGTTCTCCATTGGTAGGAGTAAAAAACAGAGGCCAACCAGAGAAGATTGAGAAGCAAAGCATTGATCTTTATTGAAGCTGTTGCAACAGCGGTGATTTTCAGGGGAAAGACCCAGAACAATGCAGGCATGCTCTTATAAAGACATTTCAAAATCCCTCCTGGAGTCTAGCCCACCCCCAGAAACAGCATCCAATCACAGAAGAGGTGTAACCCAAGACCACCACCCCCCCAGATACATCAGAGCTACATCACAAATTGGGGAGGGTCAGAGGAGGTAACTTGGGAATTTTCCACACCTGTGCCATCTCTCCTTGACCCCTCCCAGACACACATTTCTGCAAAACAAAAGGTTTCCTCCCTGGCGGTAGGGCTAATGGCTGTCCTTTGTGAGGGAAATGACCCATCCTCAGGCAAAGACTTCTCACCTTCTCCCTGCAGATGAAAACACTTGGCCAGCTATGAGTCAAAATGGAGTGAGGCCTGTGTTTCTGTGCTGTTTTCAGACATGTGACCTTATTTGTTTGGTAAATTAATAACAATTATATATGAGAAATTCTTACAACACTCTCCATCCCAACTCAGTGTACCCCTTGCCCTGAATCAATGTGTGCATGAAACACACCATATTATGGTGTATTGATAGCTACAGTATGTACATTCACACTGCTCAAAAAATGTTACGTAAAGTAGCAAAAAGTGTGAATTGAGTGTCAAGCTTCCCTTCTCCTCCCCCCCCCCATAATAACCCTCTATATAACCCCATATATTCCTGCTTGTCCCCATATTGGAACTGTACATCTTTGGTTGCTATGCCCACCTGGCACTGGAGAACTAGAATCAATTCCATTAGGCTACTACTTTATGCTCTGAGCTGGTCTTCACTGAATGCTCTGTAAAATGTGCTCTTAACATTGTAAAAGTAAAAGGTAAAGGACCCCTGGATGGTTAAGCCCAGTCAAAGGTGACTATGGGGTTGTGGCGCCCATCTCTGCTTTCAGGCTGAGGGAGCCGGCGTTTGTCCACAGACAGCTTTCTGGGTCATGTGGCCAGCCGCTTCTGGCACAACGAAACACCATGATGGAAACCAGAGTGCACAGAAACACTGTTTACCTCCCCACCGCAGAGGTACCTATTTATCTACCTGCACTGTTGTGCTTTCGAACTGCTAGGTTGGCAGGAGCTGGGACAGAGCAACGGGAGCTCACTCCGTTGCGGGGATTCGAACTGCCAGCCTTCCGACCGGCAAGCCCAAGAGGCTCAGTGGTTTAGACGACATGCCCTGGGATCTTTTGATAAAGGGTGGTATATAAATTGAATAAATGATTAATAATGATGATGATGATGATGATGATAATAATAATAATAATAATAATAATAATGTTTATAGCCTGCCCATCTGTCTGGGTTTCCCCAGCCACTCCGGGCGGCTTCCAGCAAAATATTAAAAATACAATAAAACTTCAATATTACCTGCAAAGGGAATTCTGTGCTTGGGCACTCCTGGGGAATGTTCACTTGGTTTGGGCTTCATTCCTGGCAACTCCAGACAATGGCTCGAAGGCTCAGTTTTGCCCTCCACCTTTAAGAAGGTTACATGCACACTTTCACATGCATATTCAGCTTCTACTGATTTCCACTCTTTTCCTTGAAATATGACCAGCTTACCTGCTTGCAACACGTCCAGTGGAGACTGAGACACATGCAAGTAGGATATCTGATTTTGTTCCGTCTGCAGAGTATTGCTCCAGTCTAAAGTCCAGTGGTAATCCATGGGAATCCAGCAGGTCAACTTTGATTGCCAAAGACAACTTTGATTGCCAAAAGGATGCATAATCTGATCTGCACCATTTATAGGGGCAAATGATGAAAAGTCTTGAGCAAACTATGTCCTCACCTGAAAAGAGACTTTGGACCAATCTGATTGCTGATGATTCAGAAGAATAATATCAAGACACAGCCACAAAAAAGTTTGGATGCTGCAGCTCAAATCTTGTTAGTTAGGAAAAAAAAACAGAAAATACAAAGAGTTGGTAAAGAATAAGACTTTCCTCCCAGAAATTTAAATAGGATAAACTCTCAGTGGACGATTGGGATCTTCAGAAGATAGTCTTGATGAAGATAGGAATTTACTAGCTTCAGATGAATCAGTCTTGGTTTGGGGGGAAATCACTCAGTATTTAATGGTGCTCTCAACTAAGTAGAAAATTTGCATGTTAATGTTGATCTCACCTTGATAGATCTTTGGACTTCAGTTGCACAGGCTGAGATGGAGAAATTGTTAAATATCCTCAGCAAAGCACAAGGCAAGGATGAGATTCCTGTGGAACCTTTCAAAGGATAGTTTATTCTTGTGAGTTTCAGTGGTGGTTTTTAAATAATCTAATCTGTTCCACAGGTTGAATTCCCTCAGGCTGGTATATCAGAATGGTTATCTCTATTTACAAAACAAAAAACGCTACTAATAAAGCCCAACCCATTAATTATAGGCCTATTAGTTTAATTAACATAATTGCTAAGGTGTATGCCAAATTGTTTCTCTGTAGACTCAAGAAGCGGTAGGAAGAAAATAACCTCTTTTCTTAGGAACAAGACAGATTTAGGGCTGGCTTCTCAACAAAGGATAATTGTTTTACTCCTAACTGGTAAATATTCTGATCCTTAAAAAGTGTAAGTTGTGTTATATTGATTCAGTAAACAGGAAGAGGTTCTGGGATGAGTTCTTGAATGAAATGCTGTTCATTTTATCAGAGCATTACTTAATAGCACTAATATAAGGGTTTTAAATGGAACGCGGGTGGCGCTGTGGGTTAAACCCCAGAGCTTAGGGCTTGCTGACCAGAAGGTCGGTGGTTCAAATCCCCACGGCAGGGTGAGCTCCCGTTGCTCAGTCCCAGCTCCTGCCCATCTAGCAGTTCGAAAGCACATCAAAGTGCAAGTAGATAAATAGGTACCGCTCCAGCAGGAAGGTAAACGGCGTTTCTGTGCACTGCTCTGGTTCACCAGAAGCGGCTTAGTCATGCTGGCCACATGACCCAGAAGCTGTACACCGGCTCCCTTGGCCAGTAACACGAGATGAGCGCCGCAACCCCAGAGTCAGACACGACTGGACCTGATGGTCAGGGGTCCCTTTACCTTTACCTTTTAAGGGTTTTAAGCCCTCATGCTGAACTAACAATTAAGAATATTCCAGTGACGAGAAGAGTTGAAAATGCATCTGGGCACCTTTTCCTTTCAAGATTTGTAACAGCAGCGTTACAGTGACTCTTTGGGATCGAGCTTTTTCTCCTTCTGCTTTTGGTTTGATACAATGTCAGGGTTACTTTTTACACGAACAGCATGGTCCCATTTTCCATTGCTGAGGCAGTGACAGCCAACGACTTAGATAGTTTTAAAAGACATGGAAGGCAAGGCCCACAGTAGTTACGTTCTACCTGAATACCAGGGATTTTAAATGTTTTATTTATTAAATTTCTATAACACCCTTTATCTGAGGATCGTAGTTCTACAACACATATTTCCATAACACCCTTCATCTGAGGATTGCAGCTTGCAATATAAAAAAACACAAAACACACAACATAGTAACAAACAAAAGGATGCGCCTCTCCAGTTTAAAAAGCTGTAGATTGTTTAATTAGCTGCAAATGTAGCCAAGATTCTGTTTGCTTCATTGCCTTTGTGGTGGCATGCGAGCATCCAATTTTGTACATAGGCATTTGTACATAGGCATTTGGCTGATTGTTGCTTGAATATGAAAATTTTGTAACTTATTCACATATGCTACTACAGCGGCAGGAGTGTGACTTGGAAAGAAACACAAGTCCTAGCAAAGAAAGAATGGTAAGGACTTTGTCATCCTTCCATCTCTGGGCTAGAAGCATCCAGAGTTTCAACCCTGTAGTCGCTCCATCACTCTGCAAAGCCCCACCAGGCCAGAGAGTTTCAATTGCTCCCTGAATATAGCGGCATATATGCAAAAGCTTGGTTATGAGCTATGGGTTTGACAAGCAAATAAAACAATAGAACAAAGGCAAGCTGCTACAGTGAAGAGCCAGTGTGGCGTAGTGGTTAAGAGTGGTATGCTCATAATCTGGTGAACCGGGTTCGCGTCCCCACTCCTCCACATGCAGCTCCTGGGTGACCTTGGGCTAGTCACATTTCTCTGAAGTCTCTCAGCTTCACTCACCTCACAGAGTGTTTGTTAGCTGCTTTGAGACTCCTTAGGGTAGTGATAAAGCGGGATATCAAATCCAAACTCGTATTATTATTATTATTATTATTTGGACAGAATGTTCATAGAGCTTCGAGATAATGGCAAACTGTGTCTAGCCTGCTGACATAACACACAAACCATAGACTCCTAAGGTGACAAAGAGTGCCTGCAGATTTAAATAGACATGGTACATCAGCCATTTGAGTAGAGGATTCTGTACATTCCTGGGAGTGATGTGAGAGGAACAGTGGAGATAGTAGCAACCAAAATGCCACATCTTGCATATGAAGGAAGACCTCGGTGTCACACAGACATTTCACCAGTGTTTGCCACGGCAAACTTGCAAACTTTGAAAAAGACAAGTGCTCCCAAATATTTGGGGCACCTTTCAGAGAGCTGTGATTGATGGCCACCTGCTGATCCCATCTGCTTCTCAGATCAGAATCTTCTGGGAACAAGCACTCAATGTGCGCTTCAAATTTATAGGTGGAAAGTTTTGAGGAAGGAACATCTAAAACTGAGTCAGAGAATGATAAAATCACACGCACTAAGAACTTTGTCAAAAGCAATTAATAGGACAAATTATAGCTTGTGAAACTTGGCAGTATAGGAGTGTATTGTTATATTTTGGGCAATTATATTTGCATAACCTTCTTCTTGTGCTTGTTAAAGGAGTGGTGCCTAAACACTGTGATTTGACACCCTATCAAGAAATGGTAATGGAGCCGATTAAATTTGGAACAATGTACTTGTTTGCCAACTTAACAAAGGAGGAAGATGAAACCGATTGGAGACCTTATGGCGGTGTTAAAATTCAATGTTCGTCAATTAAGTGAAAAGTAGATAGATAATATGCATTTGGCACTTGGCATTACTTCTAGGCAATAGAATGGCGTTCTTTTAGTAGAAGATGAAACTTTTTCAGTTGCTGAAATGCAAGTACAGTCGTACCTTGGATCCTGAATGCCCTGGAACTTGGACATTTTGGCTCCCTACCGCCACAAACTTGGAAGTGATTGTTCCAGTTTGTGAACATTCTTTTGGAACCTGAATGTCTGACGGGGCTTCCATGGCTTCTGATTGGCTGCAGGAGCTTCCTACAGCCAATCAGAAGCTGTGATTTGATTTTTGAACATTTTGGAAGTTGAATGGACTCCCGGAACGGATTCTATTCGACTTCCAAGGTATGACTGTACATAACATTGCAAACATGTTTCTTGCTTACCCAGTTCCCGTCAGTTGCACTCCCGATTCTGAGCTCACATGGGTCCCTTCCATCAAAGACATGTGAAAAATTCTGACTGTACCAGAATCCAGTGTGTTTTCAAGTTGGCAGCTCTAGATGTCAGCCTCCAGAAATGGATTTGTGGTGGAAATGGGGTACTTGAAAACAAACGAACAATGAAGTCAGTGATAGTGAGATCAATTTGAAGTCTGAAGCTGAAAACGAGACTGCACCTGACTTCATAAAACACTGCTCACAAAAACCAGCAGATCTATTGCATTAGAAAGGGAAGACTACAGTTATTACACCATGAGTTAGGTATGTGTTTTAATTTGTTAAAAAAGAAAGTTTTTTAAGTGGTCCAACAAGACCCCTAAAAATTTTCAAGAAGTTATGCCGGCCAGAGTTTGAAAACCACTAGCATAATTAATCCTCAAAGTGTCCTCCCACATGGGAAAAAGCGGCTCAGTTTGTTCAGAAGCAGGGATGCATAGAGCAGTCTATTCTGGTTTGCATCAGTTTCATGTGAATCATTCTATCCCATTTCTGCAACAATATATAGATATCCCCCCCCCCCGTAAAATATTTATTTGCTTGCGTATTATCCTAAATGATTAATTTTCCACACATTTTACCCTAAAATGTGTTCTGTGCACTTTTTAACCAATAATACACATTTTACATGTGTTTTCAGTACATTTTTTGGGGTACATTTTTTTTTGAGATGAAAACAGTGTTGCAGAATTAAGAGAAGAGCAAAAACTGGAGGATACCTGCACTCCAATTCACTTATTAATCGGGGAGGTGTAAATTGCATTGATGTGCCCAAAAAAATGAGGATCAAATGTAATCTTCTGGCCTCCTTAGTCATGAGTGGAGTCTTTGGAATCAGAAGCTATGCTGAAGTGAGTTAAAAAAGCCCCTGGGTTTGCAGTTGCCTGAACCTAATATACTGTAATTTGGTGACTACACAGACTTTGTCAGGTTCTACCATGAAACATTGCTGAGAGTTATTGTCACAGGCACAGAGTCTGCCAAGAATTAATTAGAAAGAAACTGTCTTAAATAGACTGGATTTTTCAAAAGCAGTGGACATGGCAATCAAGTTAATTATTCTATCAATTTGTGATTTTTTTTAATAAAAAAAAAACATATGTCGAAAATTGTGTTTCTAATAGCCTGATGAGTGTTATTGGACATTCTGGAATAATATTAATCAGGAAGGGCCAGATTGAGAGACCAGGCTTTACATGGGTGTGAAGTGGGAGGTGAGCTTGCAAAGAGTCATCCGTCTTATCCAACAGCACCTACAAGTTGAAGCTTTTGAAGTATGGTAATTTTTTTCTGTTCCCATAGAGACCCACAGAACTAGGGTTAGTTAGCTGGAGCATAGAGAAGATGACACATATCACCAGATATTGATATTGTACACAATGCCTTGTACGCTACTCAGAAGATTCTGTAGGATTTCAGTTTCCGGCAGTCTCTACCAGCATGGTCAATGGTCAGAGATGATGGGAGCTGTAGCCTAACCACCCCTGGAGGGCTGCAGTTTCTCCATCTCTCTCTTAAAAGAAGACCGTGAACAGGGCTAGACATGCAAAAGCTCTTCCAGCTTTTCAGCAACAAATTTCATGTATTTAAGACTTGATGCAAAGCAATATATTTTTCATGACTTCACTCAATGTGCTCCTGGCAATTCTTGCCCCCAAACAGAGCTAGTGATTAGCAAAATTACTTCCGAGTAGAAGGTTATAGCTAAATGTCATTGGTACTCTCCATGGTCCTCCACCATTGCCGTATTTTATGCTATGAAGCATCTTTCTTGAGCGTATTCCCTTCCAGCCACTTCAAATTTAGTTCAGTGGATGACAGTCTAACCGTTAATGTCTAATAGTAATGAAATATTCTAGTTAGCATTTCCCCCCTTTTGACTTGGTGTTATATTGTGTTAGATATTGTCCATGTGCACACTGAATTTATTTTTATGGACCTTTCTGTCTCCCCAAACCCTGCTAAAGCATATTAAGTACATTGTTGAAAGCAACTATGCAGTTTTCAGGATGATGCAGGTTTTGAAGTATTCAAATCACTGTTTCATATCATTATTGTGTATCTCATGAGGTTAATTGTACATAATCCTTCAGCCACAAGTGCCATTTTCCCCAAGCACAGCAGAATAATGCAGACCCAAACCACTGTTGTACCTGTATATCTCTTGCTCAAATGGCTTAATTGCACACTTGGATGCTGATTTAAACTGGGTTGTGTTTCCCCATCAATCTCTGTTTGTTTGGAGTGCTTATTCTCATCTTTGAGTTTGCAGATTTTTTATTCTTTTGCAGCTAAAGGAGGGAACAGAAAAGACAGAACAATCTGGATAATTGCAGCATCTATAATCAACATAGGGATGCAGGTGGCACTGTGGTCTAAACCACTGAGCCTAGGGCTTGCCAATCGGAAGGTCGGCGGTTCGAATCCCCACAACGGAGTGAGCTCCCGTTGCTCGGTCCCACCTCCTGCCAACCTAACAGTTCGAAAGCACGTCAAAGTGCAAGTAGATAAACAGGTATGAGATCAGCTTTCTATGGTTTTTTTTTACACCAATCTAAATTCTACAAAAGGCTGTGCAACCCGTGAGTCACTGGGCTTCAGCAGCATCAGGCTAATGGCCAAAATGCCCATGAAATGCTCTTTCGACAAGTGTTCTGATATTCCTCCATTATAAGCTGGGCAACTATGGGTTTCCAACCTCTCTTGACCTATACTGGCAAATGATCTGAATTCATTTTGAAAGTATTGGAATTGCTGACCTGCCCACATTCTTTAAGCATTTGGATTGCAATCCAATCCAATCTGATTTCAAATTGTGATCTGGAGTTGTCTAGGGTGATGTTTAGCAGTGTATGCTTAGACCTTGGAGCCATCTTGAGGCTCAGGAGGTACATATAATACCCACCACTGGTATTGAAATATGGTATAAATGAAGCCTATGGATTAGCCTGGTCAGATATAGACTTTCTGTCTTTCCCTGATCAACATGGCACTATCTTAGGCTCGCTGCAGTTTAGGCTCCAGTCTTATGTTCAAGGCCTCTGTTCCACCTCCCATCAGTGAACAGAAGGACCCCCGACTGGGTCTGGATTTGGATATGACTGCCCACGGTCCTAATCTTGTCTTGAACATGTGCTCCTTCGAAATAGAAATCTCAACATTGAGACCAGGACTGACCTGACCTTCTTCCCCCACTCCAATCAATGCCCCCCTTTAACATCAAAACTTTTGCTCTAGTTAAAGGCTATCACAACCCCAAACCAAAATAAGTAGAATATCCAATATGATTGTGGTTTGTTTGTTTGTTTTAAATGGCTTTTGACAATGTTTTGGATTTGACTTTGGTTTCTTTCATTTTGCTTCATGGTTCATTATCAATGCATCTGCCAGCCCAAGGCCTTCCTGCTATAGAAAGACTCTCACAGCCTCAAGAAGAGCCATTCGACTAAAATACATTTGAGCAGCTGCCTCATTTTGCTGACGGAACAAGAACATGCAAAAGTGTGCTTTTTTGTATGTGTTTGTAAAGTTCCCCTTTTGCAAAAGGCCACTGATATTCCTATGCTGCGTGGAGTTTTAAAGCAGGAATCCAAGTGTTTTGGGAGTCTCAGAATCTCACAAATGGCATTTGCTGGGCACTGTGGCTTTTAAACACATGGTGCATTAACAACTGGATGGCGAACTTGATATGGAAGGGTAGAATAAAGGCAGGCTCCCTGGCATCTTCATATAAATGACACTTGGAGTGTTTTAGGACAGGCATCTGTTAACGCACCAGAAATGGCTGCAAGATTTATAACAAGTAAAAGGCAATGTGGCCTCGCCTGTCCCCCCAACCTTTCCCCTTTCCCAGTACAAAACGGAAAGAATGGGACTGTGACTTTTGGATTCTCTCTCTCTCTCTTCTCTGCCACATTTGTAGTCAAGCTGCACACTGCAGATATCTGTGACATTTTTTGACATTATCTGAACTCTGTACTCAGAATGTACAGGAAGTCGCTGCTAGGATTACATGAGTTCTATTTTCAAAGACTGCTGTTGCATGGCAAGTGAGACCAACACAGAGAATGCAGGCTGTACTTAAATTTGAATCTGCTTTATCAGTGCGGTTTCTCTCTCTCTTAAACCTAGGGCTGATCCAAAATGCAGGGCCCCTCATACAGAGCAGGCTGCCTCACACAAAAAGGGCCATACACGCCAGCATTTTTTTCCAGGCGTACACCAACGAGGGCCTCAACGTTTGCCTCCTTTAAAGGAGGTCATTTGCAGTGCAATGTATACTGCAATTGTCCTTGTCTTTCTTAGGGAGTGTGTTGCGTAGAAAGGGGCAGGAATTGTAATTCTGCGATGAAGGGTGATTTTTGTCTCTCTCCTAGGGAAAGTGCTGCTGCTTTGGAGAAACTACACACCCCAGTGCCCCCTTTCTGCATGTTATCATTCTCTGAAGTCTCACAAAGGTTTGGCAGAGTCTTAGTTTAACCTATCTGCCAGCCCAAGGAAAGAACTGTGTGGCAGAATAGTGTCCTAAATTTTGCCACATGGCATGATCCATGAAAACAGCGGGAGAATTACCGTGCAAAACTCTGCGTCTTTTCCAGTTTGCAAACGGTTTCTTTTTCTTTCGTGCAAGAAATTAACATGGAAATGAGTGCTAAATTTCCACTGGATTTTGCTAGATTTCCAGAAGTGGCTTTTACATCCTCTGAAAGAGCACATGAAATGCAGAAATTGTCAGGTAAGGAAATGTCGGGAAAACGAAATAATGTGCTATCTGAGTGCAACCTTGCTCTGCCCCAGTTACATTTATGTAATTTTTTGCAAGCTAAAGTTAGCTTTTTGCCTGTGAGCAGCACCATAGTTTTGAACTAGTGTTTTTTAACACGGCAAAATGTTCTGGGAATTGTAGTTTGAAGGCCCTAAGAACAGTCTGTTAGAGACCTCTAATTGCATTACACAAGTACAATTACACTTTGCTGTTGTTCAGTTGTCCAGTCGTGTCCGATTTTTCGTGACCCCATGGACCAGAGCACGCCAGGCACGCCTATCTTTCACTGCCTCCCGCAGTTTGGCCAAACTCATGCTAGTCGCTTCGAGAACACTGTCCAACCATCTCATCCTCTGTCGTCCCCTTCTCCTTGTGCCCTCCATCTTTCCCAACATCAGGGTCTTTTCCAGGGAGTCTTCTCTTCTCATGAGGTGGCCAAAGTACTGGAGCCTCAACTTCAGGATCTGTCCTTCCAGTGAGCACTCAGGGCTGATTTCTTTAAGGATGGATAAGTTTGATCTTTTTGCAGTCCATGGGACTCTCAAGAGTCTCCTCCAGCACCATAATTCAAAAGCATCAATTCTTCAGGCGATCAGTCTTCTTTATGGTCCAGCTCTCACTTCCATACATTACTACTGGGAAAACCATAGCTTTAACTATACGGACCTTTGTCGGCAAGGTGATGTCTCTGCTTTTTAAGATGCTGTCTAGGTTTGTCATTGCTTTCCTCCCAAGAAGCAGGTGTCTTTTAATTTCGTGACTGCTGTCACCATCTGCAGTGATCATGGAGCCCAAGAAAGTAAAATCTCTCACTGCCTCCATTTCTTCCCCTTCTATTTGCCAGGAGGTGATGGGACCAGTGGCCATGATCTTAGTTTTTTTTATGTTGAGCTTCAGACCATATTTTGCGCTCTCCTCTTTCACCCTCATTAAAAGGTTCTTTAATTCCTCCTCACTTTCTGCCATCAAGGTTGTGTCATCAGCATATCTGAGGTTGTTGATATTTCTTCCGGCAATCTTAATTCCGGCTTGGGATTCATCCAGTCCAGCCTTTCGCATGATGAATTCTGCATATAAGTTAAATAAGCAGGGAGACAATATACAGCCTTGTCGTACTCCTTTCCCAATTTTGAACCAATCAGTTGTTCCATATCCAGTTCTAACTGTAGCTTCTTGTCCCACATAGAGATTTCTCAGGAGACAAATGAGGTGATCCGGCACTCCCATTTCTTTAAGAACTTGCCATAGTTTGCTGTGGTCGACACAGTCAAATGCTTTTGCGTAGTCAATGAAGCAGAAGTAGATGTTTTTCTGGAACTCTCTAGCTTTCTCCATAATACAATTACACTTACACAAATACAGTTCTCAGTTTAATGGGAATAATGTTAATTAATGTTAATACCTACTCAGAAATAAGTCCAATTTGATTCAATGGGGCTTACTCCAAAGGTAACTGGGGTTGGGATTGTTTCTTGTGTTAATATGCCCATTTAGACATACATATTAACGGCTATGACTAGATAATGGCTAGCATCTTAATCGGAGTTAGTAAGGTCCATATTTCAATGGTCCTTATCTCTTCATGCCACTGTTTACTCAATTTTTTATGCCCCTCAAGTGCAGCAGCACATAGGACTGAGCACTAACAATTGTCAGTGGGAAACAAAAAGAATATTTCTTGACTATTTATTCTTCTTCTTGAGCTGTTAACAGATTAACTGGAAAAAAAGGAAGATGATTAATAATTTTTAAATGTTTGTATGAATATTTATTAAGGAATTTGTTCCCCACCGTTCAGCATGTTGATTTAACTGATCAAATCAGTTTCAATAAATGCACATACCACCAAAGTTTCAAGTGACCTTTTGAGATACTGAAGAATGTGATAATATCCATTCAATAGACAAAACTCTACATATTTATGTACTTTCAGAATTTCTTTTTAATTCCCCATTACACTAAGGGCTTATCCACACTTACCTTTTGCCTCACTCGTTGCAGGCATTAAAACTCCTTCCTTCCTTCCTTCCCTCCCTCCTTCCTTCCTTTCTTTCCTTCCTTCTGGAGCGCTCCCTGCAAAAGCCTGCTGCAATGAGCAGCAATTTGGCTTTTCCGTGGGTTGCTGTTTGTTCCGATTCATCTTTAAAGAGCGGGTTTTCATTGGGAAAGCAAAAAAAGGAGGGGTAATTGGTCATAGAGCTTTAAAGCAGAGCAAAATGCAAAGGAAACATTTTGTTCTCTAAATGTTTTCAGTAAATTAGAGTATTAATCTTCAGATCTGAAGTTTACAGCATGTTATCCTCTGAAGGAGAATTATCTGGAAATGATTTACAGATGGTATTTAACTCCAAGTAGATTTGCTAAGATGTATAAGACTGAATCAGATAAGTGCTAGAGATGCAAAGAGGTCGAGGGTACGTTCTTGCATATGTGGTGGACCTGTAAAAGTGTAAAAGAGTATTGGGAAATAATTTATAGTGAACTGAAAAAAATGTTTAAAAGTACTTTTCCAAAAATAACAACAACAGAGTCCTTTTTGTTGGGGATAATTCAGATGGAAATCCCCAGGTGTCAAAAAAAAGGCTATTTATGTATGCCACTACTATGGCCCATGTTTTGTTAGCCCCAAAATGTAAAATGAGTGAGGTCCCAACAAAAGAAGAATGGCAACTTAAACTGATGGAATATGTGCAGCTCACTGTCCTAGCATATAGAATAAGAGAACAAGAAGAACATACGTTTAAAGAAGATTGGAAAATGTTTCTTGAATGTATGGGGGCAACTGTGTACCCTTGAAAATGTAGGCAGGGTTAAGATAAATTCAACAATGTAAACAAGTTTTGATGGATGTATCAATGGAATACTAAATGGTTTAGTTTATGTAAAATACACAGGGATTTATGATATGCAAATCGAACCATGGAAATAGAAGAAGGGAAGTCACTGACATTTTAAGGTTGTTTAATGAATATTTTAAATTGTAAAATAGAAAACCTAAGAAAAATTATACACAAAAAAGTAAATTACAGTGGTACCTCGGGTTACATACACTTCAGGTTACATACACTTCAGGTTACATATTCCACTAACCCAGAAATAATGCTTCAGGTTAAGAACTTTGCTTCAGGATAAGAACAGAAATCATGCTCTGGCGGCGCAGCAGCAGCGGGAGGTCCCATTGGCTATAGTGGTGTTTTAGGTTAAGAACAGTTTCAGGTTAAGAACGGACTTCTGGAACGAAATAAGTACGTAACCAGAGGTACCACTGTAGAGTATTAAAGTATTAAAGCCTGGCACCTCCTTCCCAAAGACTGGGAAGCTTCCGCCCAGCTTAGGAGGGGGAGGCACAATGTTTCAGTGGGGTCAAGAACCCTCCCACCACTTTCCCAAAGCCCTCCCAGTTTTGGAAAGGAGGAAGTGGGGCTCCAGCATCTTGTCAGAGAACTGGCGCCTCCTTCCCAGAGTCCGGGAAACTTCTGCCCAGCTTAGAGAGGTGCATGTCATCACATACACACCGAATCGCCCTTGCAAACTGGTGCCTCTGGCTGTAACTGTGCCCCTACAAAAAAATTCACAACACCATTCGGAGAAGTCCTAAGACACCAGTACCAAACTAAATCAGCGTCAACAGCTGACTGTGTGCTCTTAACTCACAAACAGCCCAACCAAAACTTGTGATCACATATTAAAACTGGTCTTTAGCAATTAACTGAAGCTTAAGATGATTCATCTATCAGCCAAAATCATTTATAGGTTGCAGAACTTGAACTTGCTAGAGGATATTTCTTATTGCGTGCTTGATCTATTAAAAAGCCACAACTCACAAGCGTAAAACACAGATATGCCTTGAGCTGCACATTACGTACACAAAGGAGATTTCTGCAAAAACAGATAATTTGCCAGAAAAGGTGTTATCATTAACACCATCTGTCCACCTGATCATGACAGGTACTCCTCAGAGACGCATAAACCTCTGGGACTCTTCAGGAAACAGGCAATATTTTCAACCAACCGAAGAGCCGAAACGATCGTTTTAAATGTCCTAATGTTTCCACTGCTTCAGATTTCTTCCAAAGGAAAACAATCCATAGTACAATATGTTTCAGGTTAATTAGTTTAATCCATTTTTAATTAAGTTGATGTTTCCATGCCAACTAATGGTTTTCAAATAGTTGAGATCTTGACAATGCAGAGTGGCTAAAAATTAATTACCTGAAAGCATTTTTGTTTTCATATTCTATCAGGCAGGATGCTAAGCACCACATTTATACATATAGCTAAGGCAACAGATGGCAAGGGTCCCTGTACCTCATACTAGAGGGAATTTTGGGAAATCAGCTTTCCTGAATATTACAGTACTGTGGTGTGGCAAAGCACATCCATCTTTTGCTGCATCTGGTTATACTGTTTCTGCTATTGCTTTTAGAAATAGCACCATGTTCATCTACCAGCTTGACAGCATTGCTTCAGATTTCATCTAGGCTGAGAATTTTATGGAATTATCCAGTTCCCACAGCAATGCTCGACCCCACATACACAACAGAATGAAGTAAAAAAATTGGCAGGGAGTCTCAGTTAGGTATCAGTCCTTGTCCCGGCACTTTTAATAGTAAAGCTTGTCATAATCATCTTAATTTCTTAGTGAGGACAGCAACATACTCTGAGGACCTGTTCTTCATAATGGCTAGTTTCAAGGAGTCCCTCTTTCTTGCTTTATTGGGGGCTCCCTCCAGACAACCTCTTTATTCAGCATCCATCCTGTTTTGTTCACACAGTGCCGCGTTTGCACAGAGCGTTTGTTCAGATTTGTTTGAAGGATCGTTATATGACAATGAGTATTTGTCCTGATTTTCTTTGTAAGGTGTTTGGAGAGGGTGGGGTGGGGGGAGAGGGGTTATTGCTTTGTTTTGTTCTTGTTTTTATTATGTATTTGGTGTTTATATATAGTAGTTTTATTCTGTGAACCACCCTGAAATCTATAGTTGAAGGGCAGTACACAAATGTATTTTTAACAACAACAAAACAACACCTCTTTCCTTAATAATTTTTAATCCATACTTTTCAGTGCCTTTCCACATAACTTTCCTTACCAGAAAATTCCATTTTGTTAGTGTGTGTGTGTGTGTGTGTGTGTGTGTGTAGATGGATAGATAGATAGATAGATAGATAGATAGTAGGGCAACAGAGCACTTTAGTCCACTTTAATTGTGCAAACCTAAAAGTTTTGATAGGCGCTCCTGCATATTAGTGATAGTCTGGGACTGATTTATCCTGAACCATTTGCTTCCTCTAAGTCTTGGGGCATGTACAGAGTTTGTGTACAGTTGAATGAATGATGCTTCTTCGTAGAAATGGTATCACGTGCCTTTCTTACCCAAAGATTAGTTATCCAAAGGCTAGACTATTGTGATGTGTCTAAATGGGGCTGCTTTGCAACCCAAAACTTCAGCTGGTACAAGTGCAGCTGTCCAAGTACTGATCAAAATTCATCTAAACCATTTTATCCAGAGGTAGCAGACACCCAGTTTGGTAATCTGTTGAGCCACCAAGCTTTATTTCCTGCCCTCTTGCAAGATCCCACTGATTTGGGGACTGCAATACCTGAAGGACTGCCTCTCCCCATATAAACCGTCCTGGACTCTGTGTTTGTAATCTGAGTCCCTTCTTTGTGTGCTTGCTTCACATGAGGTCTGGACGGTGGCAAAACAAGAATGTGCCTTCTCTGTGGTGGCTCCCCATTTGTAGAATGCTCTCTCCGAGGAGGTCCACCTGGCTCCTTCATTATATGTATTTTAGATGTCAGTTGAAAATGTTCCTCTTCAACCAGGCCTTTGGCTGATTATTATTCTACAGCCTTTTAAATGTGTCCGTGGGAAGGGGGATGTTATTGTTTTGCTGTTTTGCTTTACTTATTTAATTGTTTTTATCCTGTATTTAATTCTGTGAACCACCCCGGTATCTTTGGATGAAGGGTGGTTTAACAAACAAACAAACAAACAAACTGATGCACCTGTCTCTAACTTTGTCCTTGCTTTCAAATGTATGACTGGTAGCCACCCCAAAATCAGGCAGGCTTGCAGTTTGAGGGGTGATGGTGGTTCACCACAGCCCCATCATAAATGGAAGCTCACCTTCCTGAAAATCTCAAATGGTACCTTGAACTGTGGCAAATGCAGCATTTGCTTTATGACTGTCTGTATTCACCCTCTGTCACACAGCCAAGAAGAATGGCTGCTTCAATTAAGGAGATGATCGTGCTTGCGCTTAAAATCTAATATCTCAAATCCGATTAAGGCAGAGTATGACACAGACTGAGCTTCTGTTGCCATTGATTTTTAAGAAGATGGAGATAATTACTTCAGATAGATTTAACTCAATTGTTGAAGACCAGATGCATAGTTTCTCTGAAGGAACATTCCTCTGTTTATTTCTCTCCGTTTCGTGGCATCCTCCCCACCCCGCTACAAATTCTCCAAAGCCAGAGAAATACCAAATTTCCTCAGGAAGAAAAAAGGCAAGCGTGAAAATGTAGACAACCCAGATTATCAAAGGAACTCTAGTTATAAAATTATGCAAAGACCTCAGCAATAAAATACCTAATCCAGACTTTTCTTTTTAAGGGCAGGAAAGCGCAGGGAGAAAACTCCTAAGTATCATGCTAGTCTGTCATGCTAATTAATTGTCATTAAAGACTATGCATCTTTCACTGTCTGCAAACAAGACTATTGGAATGATCAGAACAGTGAACAGTGATCTTCAGGTTGCAAACTATTGGTTTGTAGCATTGTCCAAGCTTGAATTGAATGGATTCATCCCAACTGATTTTGGCTCACAATAAGCTTGTTTTGAGCCCAGCCAATCCAAGTTCCAGTGCTCCCAGTGATGCCATAAGGAAAACAATGAGGGCTTCTCAGCCCCCTCATACTGAATCATCATACTGAAGCTTGCCTAGTAGTAGCCTGCTGGAGTGGCCTTAGTATTCTTTAGCATCAGGTGAGATCCCTGCAGATTGGAGGTAGGCAAGTGTCATTCCTACCTTCAAAAGGGGTGGTGGTGGTGGAGATCCAGGTAACTACCAACTGGTGAGGTTGACATCGATACCGGGAAAGGTCCCAGAACAGACAATTAAATAATAAGTCTGGGAGGACTTAGAAAAGGATGCTGTGATTACTAAGACCCAGTATGGGTTTCTCAAAAGCAAGTCATGCCAGAGTCTTTTTTTTTTATAGAACTACAAGCTTAGTGGATCAGAGGAATGCTGTAGATGTAGTGTATCTCAATTTCAGCAAGGTTTACGACAAAGTCCCTCATGTTACCTCTGCCTCTAGAAGTGACTCCTCTGAAAAGATTTTTTCCTTCAGATTACCTCTCCTGTAGTTCAGTTGCTCCCCTAGGATTGGTTATGTTATACCCACCATCAAGAAACTAACAACGAGCCCCTTCAGACGTGCATGTTCATTACTTAATGTACTGCAACATGAATTGGTGAATAGTATGAACTGTTTCTCAAATAAAAAATCAAGCACACACAAAAATCAGGTGGCATGCATGCCTGTTTGGACCAGCCTTAGGTCTAAGTAGGTTTAGGACAGAAGCTTTGGATTCATTCTTCTTTGCGAAGTAGGTTTTGCAAAGAGCCTGAGAACCACAGAAATAAAGAAGGAAAGATGCTAATAATCTAGTGTTAATTAATGCTGAACTAACCCTGGGCTATGGGAAATGTCAATTGCAATTGGCTACATCAAGCTGAGTCCCAGATGTGTGCCATCCAGAAGCAAAGAAAGAAAGAAAGATTATAATTAGAAGAAAGCAGATAGGGAATAAATCAAGCTCCCTCTCACCCACCCATGTGAAAGAGAAGAGAAATAGCAGCAGCTGCTATCCTAATCTGGCTCACTGTTACGTCGATCAACCGAGGGTTTTCATATGAACTTGCACAACTTTTTGAACTCTTGTACATTAATAAGAATTCAGGTTTAAGCAGCACAGTGCTAACTTTGGAGCCTACTGATTTTCAGAGGGCAGTGTTGTGATAGTTTATACTTTGCTGATGAACATCAAGTAAATATGTGAGTGGAAGAATGTACAATAATACAACAATAATAATACAAGGGCAATTAAAAATCAAGCAATTAAAACAACCAGTTAAAACCAATCTCAGAATATTTTCAAATCCAAATATAAACATCTTTCGCTATAAATGGAAGATTGTGGAGAAGAGAAGGCAGTGGGCCTTCTTTGATGTGAAGTTTCTTCCCTGCCGAAACATCTATGGTCAATTCTGTCAATGTTGATGTGCTGAAATGGTTAGGGGTGTCGGACAATTACCTGGGAGACCAATGTTCAAATCCCCACAAAGCCATGAAGCTCACTGGGTGACCTTGGGCTAGTCGCCATTTCTTAGCCTAATGTATCACTACGTTGAGCTCCTTGGGAGGTGGCATATAAATGTAATAGCAAATAAATAATTTCCTCACTTTTCCATTCTTAAGTTCAGTCCTCCACATTTTCACATCAGTTTGTGACTTTTTTTTTTCATTCCTCGTGAAAATTCAGCAGCATTTCGGTGTGAATTTTTGCTAATATATGTATCTTTGTATGGCATTTTGTCCTAGACACACCTTTCCTGCAAAGCAATTTACCCCGATACAATGTATTTTCTATGCTATTTCACGAATACATGCATTACTATGCACACTTTGCCGTTTTGATATGCATTGCTTAGTGGAGAACAGAATGGCAAAATTCAGAGAAGTGTACGTTTTGAAGGACATCTGTACTTTGGTTCATTCCCCCCCCCTGAAAATGCAAATTAAGTAAGTTTGCCTATAAATCCTAATGGTCTCATGTTTCTCCCCATCTCTAATCTATAGCATAGGTGAGCAACCTGCATGCAGCCTCCTTAAAGCAGGTAGCCTCATGCAGCCCCAGTCTCAAATTTTGTGGCCAGTGATGTCTCCTGAATCTACCATGTTCTCCTATCCCATCAGAGTTCCTTCCTTCCTGTTCGTTTCCTCCTTATTTTTCCTGCATGTTCAATGTGGTGTTCATGCTTTTCTATGCAGCCAATAAGAAGGGGTATGATGAAGATAAAATAAATGCATGTTCTACTTTGTTCTCCATTTCATGCCACTGTATGGCTTTGCAAACAGATTCTGCAACAACAGCTGCAGGTTATGGGGCAGAGGGCTTCCTCCCTTCCAAGCTTGTCTAAGGGGCTTGTGGGCTGCTTCTTTTTGACTACTTCAGGTGTAAATGACAGTGGGCATGGCCTAGGTTGCTGCTGTCTGATGGGAGAAAGGAAATTGCTGAGGAGCAGATCAGCTTTACTCCTCCAGGGCATTTTCCCGAGGTGAGCTGCTGTGAGTCAAAAAGGAGAGAAGGCTGCATGCTCCCCTACCACCACAATAAAATATAAGAGCTCTGCACAAAAACCTTATAATATTGAGGAATAAATGATCTAAATTGATAATCTGGAAGTCAAGACTTTACTATTAGTAGCAGCCACGACTGTGCCACTTTTCCCTGGGGTTTTTTCTCTGGCTGGGTAAAGAAACAGAAGCAGCACTAAAAAGAAAGAAAGAAAAGAAAAGACTATAATTGTAAAGGTTCTGCTCTGCTTTCTGTTTTGACTAGTTCACCTGTGAATTACAATGTACATATACATAGTCAAGTTCTCTCCCCCCCCCGCTGCCCTCAGCGCCCCGCTAAATTCCCCACCCCTTTCGTTGTTCCTGTCGGAAGCTGTCTAAAATTCAACAGTGGCAATTTCATTTTCTGGAAGTCACGCTATCTGCGGCACACCGTTCTGCAGCGCGGAAAAGAAATGCTATTCATTGCTCTCGGTGGCTTTGAGAAATGCTTTATTTATGTGATAAAACCGATGCTTCCGTCTTTGCCAGTGTGGCACGTGGGACGGCAGTAGCTGAAAGCTCAATATGTTATCTTCTCAATAAAGCATTTATCCAGCTTCAGAATATTGTTTATTTGCTAGGAGAGAGGTGTGCGGCAGGCAGGTTACCTAGCACCGCACTCCAAAGTTGTCCTTCCCTCCCTCCCTCCCTCCACTGTCAAGTTCACATTCATACATGCATTGCACTTTCTGTGCTCTTCCTTGTCACTGGGGGGTGGATGGAGGGTTGTACCTCCTGGAAGGAAGGAAAGAAGGAAGGAAGATCTGGATATCTGTGGCTTGTGCCTTGTTCAATGAGGTGGTTAAGATCAGAGTAGATGTCGAACATCGCAGCAGAACGAATGCTCTCCCATGTAAAGAAGTGCTGTCCTTTACCCAACTTAAGTTCAAAAAGGTCATTCAGAAATGGGAATGGCAGCAGTACTCCTGCAGCCTTGGAAAAGCTTGTAGAGGGGAAGAGGATAAGGATAAAGAGTATCTGTAAATGGTGTTTTTATTTCAGACAGAGTTTGCTAAAAGGAAGGAGGAGGTTCTGTAGAGACAGGAAAGGTTAAGGCAGTCTTAGTCAACCTGGCGCTACCCAGATATTTTGGACTACAATTTGTTCTGGCTAGAGCTCAGGTAGGGTTGCCATATTTCAAAAAGTAAAAACCAGGTCACCCTGGAAGTTGTTGAGCTTTTTTTAAAGAAACCCTCAAAATTGTTGAGGAAAATCCAAAAGGTTTGTGTTTTTGAAAAACCCCAAAGTAATTGAGCTTTTCAGGTCAAAGCGCTGCCTTTCGGAACCCACTCACCCCCTGACATATGGCAGCCCTAGCTCAGGAGAATTGTAGCCCCAAACAAAGATGAGGCAAAGACTAAATGCAGTGGGAGAGGCTGTAGCAGTACAAAGTTACTCAGTACCACCCTGCATAGATGAAGAGTGACTTAGACGTATTTTAAAGAAATAATAATTGAACTACTCCTCCCTTCTTTATGAGTCTAAAGGTAAAGGTAAAGGGACCCCTGACCATTTTCAACTCTTCTCATCACTGGAATATTCTTAATTGTTAGTTCAGCATGAGGGCTTAAAACCCTTAAAAGGTAAAGGTAAAGGGACCCCTGACCATTAGGTCCAGTCGTGTCTGACTCTGGGGTTGTGGCGCTCATCTCGCGTTACTGGCCGAGGGAGCAGGAGTACAGCTTCCGGGTCATGTGGCCAGCATGACTAAGCGCTTCTGGCGAACCAGAGCAGCGCATGGAAATGCCATTTACCTTCCCGCCGGAGCGGTACCTATTTATCTACTTGCACTTTGACATGCTTTCGAACTGCTAGGTTGGCAGGAGCAGGGACTGAGCAACGGGAGCTCACCCCATTGCAGGGATTCAAACCACCAACCTTCTGATCAGCAAGCCCTAGGCTCTGTGGTTTAACCCATAGCGCCACCCACGTCCCTTCTAAAGGTAAAGGGACCCCTGACCATTAGGTCCAGTCGTGGACGACTCTGGGGTTGCGGCGCTCATCTCACTTTATTGGCTGAGGGATGGCGTACAGCTTCCGGGTCATATGGCCAGCATCACTATGAGTCTACCTGGGTTCTAAGAACTCCAAAAGAGGCTCTTTTCAGTGTCCCACTGTTATCTTAAGGGTGTTTGGTGAGAATGCAATAAAGGACCTTATCAATTTCTGCACCTAGGCTTTATAACTCCCTGCCTAAGGAACCCTGCCTATCTGACTCCGCTCACTGTTGTTCTTATGTTCACCAAGTAAAAGGAAATTCTGTTGCCTCAATTCAGTTATAAAACATATCTCCATGTATGGAACCTCTGGGTTATAGCCAGTGCAGCCCCTTTGCTTGCACAGCCATTTGTCCAGTTCTGCTTGCCCAGATGAACTTTCCCCTCTTCTCCCCTCCCCTCCCACAGCCACTCTGTACACCCCTCGTATATCCTCTAGAAGGTTGGGAGAACCTCTGGAGCAGATTTTGAGAGCACTAGGGAGAGGAGAGGAAGGGGAAAATCCCATTGTGTGCGTGAAACACCACTTGCAATGCTCTCAATACAACTAGGGATGTAAAGAAGCAGCAGTTACCATCCTGTTCTGTGTTTGTCACAATCAGCCCTGTTACCATCCTGCTGCAGTTCTGCTTCTGCTAAAACCTACTTTATTCATCTCACTCACCTCTATGTAATACATTTCAGCAGGGGGGAAATGTTGAAACCAATGCAGAAGAGAATGTAGCATTTATGGACTGAAAAACCCAACGATAGTGAATATTGCCTTGCGTTTGCTTGCGTGATTTCTGTTCCTCACCTCAGATGAACGTGCGAATTGTGGCAATTTCCACTTCTGTTTCCAATTTTGATGGAATTCTCCAACCTCCCATTGTTTGTTTGAAAACTGTGTGTGCAGGAGTTGTTGAATCTCACTGCTCATCCATGCCTATGCTTGTCTGGTGTGTGTGTGTGTGTTATTAAATTGTGTGTGTGTGTGTGTCTTATTGAACTGGGTGTGTGTGTCTTATTGATATTAATTGGAATATGCTTGCCAATTTAGGGGCATTAGTCCCCTGAAACACTGATTCCATCAGTCCCAAGTATGCAAGGAGTAATCCATATATTTGGATGTGGTACAGACTAACACAACCATGTGAGCTGAGCTTTAGCAAAGATGCAGCTGCCCCCTTCTTCCCATACACATGGCAACTGGTAATGTCATATGACTTATATGGTAGCTAAAAGAGATAAATACCAAACAGTTATGTCAGAAATGAAACTCCAGAGAACCCTCAGGCTAGTTATGATACCTGCTGGGACTTAAAGGCTACAGTCTAACATTTTTGGCTGTACTGATGGTTTTCTGGGGAGGATTAGATTGATCTTCACTTCATAGGCACAATGTGAAATGGCTTTTTAAACCTTTGCTGAACATACTGGCATCCATTTCCAATCCCCTGTGCCTTTCAGTATGCTTTAAAACTCCACATTTTGATACATGCTCTCACAGTTTATTACAAATAAACTTTCCAGTACTGCATAAATGGTCATATTTCACATTACTGTGCATGCCAGTTTTTGCTGCAAATGAGATGCTGTATGAACATATTTAAATGATCACTCTGTAATGTTGCGATATTTTACACAGAGTATTTTAAATTCATTGAATTCAGTGGGATCGCAAATCTGATGACAACACTTAATCACTTTATTCCTGTGGTCTCCCTTGCCCTGAGCAGATGGGGATTATTTCATGAACCAATTATGAAGTGCAGTAACACAGGATCTAACACCACTTCAAAGAAGGACTCCCAATGGTTTTAAACTAATAAAATAATCAGATGGTATAATAAATAGATTTCCTGCTATAGTTTTGAGGATCTGGCCCATTTATTTATTTTTTTAATTCAAGCACTTGCAATTTGCATATAATTTTCTGGAGCTCAGGATGATATCCACTGAGTGCAAAAGCAAACCCTTTATTTTTGCAGGTATTTCCAGCTTCTTGCACAGCATTTTCATGTCCATTATATTTATTTGCAAATTAAAAGGGCTACGAGACTTACTGGTTCCTCCTCTAGTGCCTGGCCCTGTAAGTTGCCCCCAATTGGTAACACCAGGTGCCAACAAGTTAATTGTTCATTGGGCACTGTCTAGATGCTCTACTTCTGAGAGATGAATGAGCAGGGCAGGAAACTGTCAGTCATCAGCCTTGTGGAGAGAAAAGAGCCGAGCTGCAATGCCTTGGGCAAAAGAAAGGGCAAGAAGACACAGAGGATGTATGGAACATTGCAGAACAGTCAGGAGAAGGAAGAGAAGCCCAGTAGGAACATAAAGAAGAGATGGGGAAATCTAGACTCCTAAATGTGGCTTCTCACACTCCCAGGCAGAGGTCCTCTTCAGGTTGTCATTAGGTGAGCCCAGAGATGGAATACCAGCATCAAATATTTACCAGCCCGCACTGTGAGACTTATTTTTCTGGCTCAAGCCTGTCCTGGCCAAAAGCACTGAGGCAGAGTGCTCCTCCCTTGTTTCGGGAGAGTCTTCTCCATGACCCTGAGGCTCTGACTCCTTCCTGGGGTTTGGGATTTGCGCTTGAGGAGACCAAAATGAGAAACTCAGAAGCTATAGATAAGTAATTGCATTGAAGCAGCCACCCTAAAAGCAGATGTCTGTTCAAAGTAACAGTGACAGTGACCTGGGACACGAGTAGAAGCAGCCACATGAAGCAGCATCAAGGAAGGAAGGCCTTACTTGCGGCAGATTAGATGTGAGTTGGCGACTTCTCTGACTCCTCAGCCAGTTGTGGCCCATGGAAGATACAGAACACACAATATAGTGCAGTAGTGGAGTATGCAGGTTGCAGATAAAAGCTGTCCTTCCACCACCAATAAATCAACAAAACTCCTTCTTTTTTCTGTTTTCTGACTATGTTCTAGAGAACTCTAGGGTATCTTTGAATCTTTTCAGAGTTTATCCATAAGAACCACAAAGGAGAACAACCTGCCTGCCAGTATCACTTTTCCCTTGCAATGAGAAGCCACTGAAGCTGGGTGTGTTCGAGGTCACACTCTTACTGCTACTACTACTGCTAATAATAATAATAATAATAATAATAATAATAATAATAATATTATATTTATACCCCGCTCATTTGGCTGGGTTTCCCCAGCCACTCTGGGCGGCTCCTAACAGAATATTAAAAACATGATAAAACATCAAACATAAAAAACTTCCCTAAACAGGGTTGCCTTCAGATGTCTTCTAAAAGTCAGATAAACATCTGATGGGAGGGTGTTCCACATGGCAGGTGCCACTACCAAGAAGGCCCTCTGCCTGGTTCCCTGTAACCTCACTTCTCGCAGTGAGGTCACCAACAGAAGGCCCTCGGAGCTGGACCTCAGTGTCCGGGTGAACGATGGGGGTGGAGATGCTCCTTCAGTTATACTGGCTTTAAAGGTCTTCACCAACACTATGAATTGTGCTTGGAAACGTACTGGGAGCCAATGTAGGTCTTTCAGTACCGTTGTTATGTGATCTCGGTGGCCACTCCCAGTCACCAGTCTAGCTGCCACATTCATTTGTGGTGAGACTCAATAGACTGGACAGTTCCTCACACCCAGCTGTGTCCACTAAAGTCTGAGTTTGTGTGGCAGACCTTCAGAGATTTTGTAGCAAATGAATTGGTGTTGCCAAGTAGATAGGTAATTTATGCATACCAAGGAGGTAGGGAGATCTGCTTTTAATACCAAGAGTTGTACGGGGAGGGGGGGATCAGCTTGGCATAGGCAAATCTGTCTATTTTGGTTTCTTTCAGTTTCTCATTTTTCCTATCTTCAGTTCAGTTCTCCACATTTCCATGAATTTTTTTAAAAGCTCCTTATGAAAACTCACCAGCATTTTTGTGCAAATTTCTCCTAATCTACGTATTTGTATGCAATTTTGCCTGATGTACACTTCTTTGAAGTGGAATTTTCCCCAACACAATGCATTTTGCATGGTACTTCCACTAATAGATGCATTTTTATGGACACTTTATCCATGTATATACATTTTTGTACATGTTACTTGGCTGGAGAACTTCATTGCAAAATCTGGAAAAGTGAAATTTTGAGCAATTCAACATTTTGGACTTTGTGCTGGTTTTGGAAAATGCAAATTACATAGATTTTTTTTTTTTTATGTGAACTGAATAAAATTCTTCCCTCATCCTTACCTCCCACCAATGCAACCTTGCCACTCTTGGCTACTCTAAGCTTGTTGTTCCTCATCCCAGTTCACTTCCATTGCCAGAGCTGGGCTGAGGGAATCATCTCCAAGCAGCTGAGCATAGTTGGGTTCAGTCTTCTCTCCTGCATGTTCCTGTGGATACAAAAGTTGCTTTATAGGCAAGCAGGCAAATTATACAACATAAACACATACACATTTAGACAGGCCCTTAAACTGACTAAAGCTTTGAGCCTTAATTGAAACCAAACAAAATTGGCAAGTGCCCAGTTTAAAAATGCTGTGAAGTCTTCTGCGCTTAATTCGCTATGTAAAATTGCCCCTGCTTCTCCAGCGGAGTTATTAGTAGCATAAAACTTCGCCCTTAACAACATTTTCCAGCAGCAATGTGGGTATTGCTATGAGGATGAAATTGACAAACTTATAATTGGCTTTGCTACGTGGGAGCTGCAGATTGTGATAAACAAGAGGCCACAACTCTGTTTTATTTGTGTTAAAAATATGAAGGACAATAGCGAGGGAACAAGTACGTTTTTAAATGGATGCCCACTCCACAATAGATCTGTTTTGTTTGTTTTGATGAGCCTTGGTGTTTCTGGAGGTTTTTATGTTTGCCTGAGCTGTCCATTGAGTCACCTTCTGTATCTTCAATTCCAAGTAGGAATCATCTTGCATTTTTTTTTCTAATTGTGGTGCAGGCACCATATTTTATTGGCGTCCCTTTTCCAGCATGAAAAGGGTGTTCATTCACATAGATCACCCATATGACCCACATGAACCTACAGCAAGTAGATCAGTTACCTGTGGGAGTTAGCCTGCTGCAGTAACAGCATCGCTGGCTCTGAAGGCAGTTGGACTGCAGTTGTAGTTTAGTGACTCTGAAGGGCTGCCAAGTAACTCAGAAATGTAAGTACTTTAGCTGGTTTAATATATTTAACTGCTGCATGGCAAGGTTCGGACCACAAGCAGTTCTTAGATGTAATTATTTTAAAAGAAATTGTGCTGTCCCCAGCAGAGTGGTTTTATTGCAGACAGTACTTTAAAATGCAATAAAAATCATAAAAGAAGGTACATATGACCCATTTTAGAGATTTGCTTTATAGAAGTCTCCTAATAGTATCATGATTTTATTACACACAATACAGATCCATACTTGAAGCTAGTCCTCGTTCTAACAATGTATCTATGAACATTGTTATCCCTGAGTCATAAAGAATTAAACCTTGATCTTTCTCAAATCCCATTGATTTCAAGTTAGGATCCTAATGTATAGGTTCATTATCTATAGATGTGCTAACCATAGTTCCTAGGTACTTCTTAGGGATATTTCTGAAATATTCCACATCTAATTTTTACATGAATTTTGATGTTTGGAATTGCCCAGACGTCTTCTGTGGTGTAGTGGTTAAGAGCGGTAGACTCGTAATCTGGGGAACCGGATTCGTGTCTCCACTCCTCCACATGCAGCTGCTGGGTGACCTTGGGCTAGTCACACTTCTTTGAAGTCTCTCAGCCCCACTCACCTCACAGAGTGTTTGTTGTGGGGGAGGAAGGGAAAGGAGAATGTTAGCCGCTTTGAGACTCCTTCGGGTAGTGAAAAGCAGGATATCAAATCCAAACTCTTCTTCTTCTTCTAGATGGGCGACTGATACTGCTAGTATATCATTGCTGATCTGCTTTAAGCTACAGGGAGAACTGCAAGACTTTCCACATAAGTGGGATACTGAATGTTTCATGTCTGATCTTCTCACTATCACACCAGTGAGGGTGATGGAGCCACTGTGGTTTAGGAAGGGGATGGACACATTTATCTGACAAGCCATTTGAAAATACTTAAAAGCAAACATTTTGAAACTGTTTCCACCCTCCACAATAGACACATTTCTAAACATATTTTGAGACACTTCTTTTTAAGCCAAGTACGGTGTTGGAACATTCAGGAAGTGTGAAATCCAGTGGATAATTATGTTCTGATCAGCACATTAGTCTGCAAGGGAGCTATTAACTACAAAGCTCCAAATTTGGAATCCCCTTCAAACCTTTGCCAAAAGTTTTGTTCTACAAATCCCAAGCTTTAAGCTGCAAATCACAGGTTTTGTGCTCAGGTGTGAAACCAACATACCCAGAAGAGTGGCCTATCAAACACTCAAAAAGCTGTCATTGTCATATCCATGCCAAAGTTTTGTGTGACAAGTCTTCTTCCACCTACAAGCGTGTGAATGACATACTCTTTGGTGAATCCTGGTGAACACACAAAAAACAACATTGTCCTATCTCCTTCACATCTATGCCAAAGTTTTGTGCTGCGGTTGTCCAATCAGCAAACTTGCTATGAGCAAAAACAATAGGCTGAATGCCCAGAAGGATATCTCTTGGGTTGAGGATTGGGTTCAGTAACCCTAAACTATCAGAGCGTGGACCATTGATGCTCGGCCATGCCAGTCTAGGAACAGCCATAATTAGCCAATCAGCCATAATTTTGCATCAGCACTTCTCAGTAATGAGGTCACCTGGGCTTCCAAAGCTGAAGTTTATGGATTGAAACAGAGGAAACTTAGTACAAAACTTTTGCATAAGATGGAAGTGAATAAGAGATTTGGGGGTGTGTACAGCTATGACATCCAATGGAAGACGAGAGGCTTTTGGGGGAGTGAGCTAGATTTTGGCATCACACAGGGCACCACTGAAATTTGAGATGCCAAGGTCCAAAACTGTTGCAATAAATACAGCTGCCTGGAAGTAAAGGATTGAATTATTTCATATTGGAATCCTGACAAATCAAACTTGTCTTGCAACTCTGCAGTTGTCTAACACTGAGTGCTTCTTTAGCCTGCAGAATCCTTCATTCCCCCTTCCTCTCCCTCTTGGTTATTTGGTGTCTTACGTTGCGGTAATTTTGGTTGCCTGTGGGCAGCTAAATATCTGAACCCTCTCCTGCTCAAGAGAACTTCATTTTCACTAAAAAAAAAAAAAAATGCATCAGGAAAGTGTCTTTAGAAAAAGGTTGCTGGTATATCTTGCGTGGCAAGCAGGTGCCTATAAAATCCACCCTATCTGAAAAGAAATGAAGAGGTGGGGGAAAGTAAGCTCAAGAAATAGCTCGTGGCAACAATACCTATCTTTTAGGGGTGAAGACAAGACAGATACGCCTGGTTCGCACATAACATGAAACCATAGTTTAAAAAGAAACTATAGTTTAATGTGAACAAGCAAAGTGCTGGGGCATGCTGCTCAAAAGCCCATGCATTGCTCTTCCCTTACTCCTTCCTTCAGCGCACTGCAAAGAAAACAAGCCAGAGATGGATTGTATCATGTGCGAACATACCTTGGCTCACTGCTTGTGGTTTGTTGACAGGAAACAAACCATGACAGCTGGTTTGCACATAACACAAAGGCAATCTTTCATTTATTTCCCCTCAGCTGAGGGCCAAAGGAGGAGTGAAGTGATTTTGGGGGTGTGGTGCACCAGCTTGCTGCTCATTCACCTTGGAGCACAGCTTATTTTTAACACCTTATTTCGTTATTTGCTTGTTTTTATATTTAAGCCTTTTAGGTAATTTCTAGATTAATACATATGGCATTGAAGCTGTTTCTTCACAGCCATGCTTACATCATGAACTGCTTGCTTTGTAAATCAAGCGCTTCAGGGATATTCAAACTTAAAACGCATCCAATCAGCCATGCTGATTGCCAAGCATTTGAGATGTCACAATCTGCAATTGGCGGCACCTAAGTCATATCAAAATTCATTACAGCTATAATGTAGAGAAAATTAGATTTTTAAAATATTAATAACCTTCATATTTATGCTGCCACATGATATTAGTGGTTGCAAGGGACTGGCCGGGATGCGTAAAATGGATCTCTGGTGAGGTGTCTAATGGCGGGAGGCGAGAAAGCGCTGAGAAAGCGCTGACCAGCATTCCTGATTGAATAGAAATTTCATTCAATATAACTGGAAGCCTTTCAAGTAATTTCTGGATTATTTTCTTGCTGATTAACTGAAATGAGCCACAGTGTATCGGCAAAAAAGAGTGATTTATGCCAACGTCTTTATTGAAATCCAGTTAGCACAGGGAATGCTACATGAATTTATAGCTTGACTTGCATCTCATTTATTTGAATTAGATTAAAATAAAAGAATGCCTTATTTATTTATTTATTTATTTATTTATTTATTTATTTATTTATACCAGTCATGCACATTTCTCTCCCCGCCGTCTCTTTTTTTTTTCTCCTGAAGGAAAAGAATTATAGGAACGCTTTTCAAGTTTGTGGATTTCAAGATAGTCCAGTGTCAAAATATGTGAGGGGAGTTTAGGGGCAGAAGGTCACCCATCTCCTCACCTCCTGCCCTGCTCTGTTCTCCTTCTGCCTTATAATGACTCCTCCTGTCATTATAGGGTAGAGGAAATAGCATGGAGAGGAAGCCTAAATGAAGTCTCCTCAGTGATAGAATGAAATAATAATAATAATAATAATAATAATAATAATAATAATAATAATAGCAGAGCATGTCTTTGAGTGTGTGAGTTCTGTTTCTCATGAATGAACAAGCACATATCTCCACCTTCTATGACCCACAAAAGCTTCTTGGGCTACCAGACAATGTGCCAGTCTGGCAGTAGCACTCACCTGTTGGCCTTAGCTGGGACAATAAGCACAGTTGGGGTCATTCCATGCCACTCCATTAGTAATAGCATCCATGATAATGCCCAAAATATCTTGTGGGAAGCAAGAAAAGGATGGATCACATAAAGATGCAGCTAAACCATTCAGCTTGGTCACCTGAGTTATTCTGCCAGGTGGTAAGGGGCTGAGCTATGGCAACACAGAGCCCATCTCAAATGTTCAGCTTGGACCTGTGAGGGGAAAACTGTGCAGAGGGACAGTGTACATGTTTTGGCCTGTCTGTTTCATCTTGGCCATGCATTGGGCATGCTTCCTTTACCCACAGGCCCTCTTATGTCCAGGTTGAACACCTGAAGAGGGCTTAGGTTATAAAATGGCTCTCACTTGCTGGATCACCACCTTGTTGTGGTGAGTGGGCTTGCACGGTCCTATTGACCCTTGTGAGCACAGCTGTTGGGAGTCTCGTACTCCCAGAAGGGTCACCCAAGGTGGTAAGTTCAACGGGAGGTGAAGTTCTCAACGGCAGAACAGGCAGAAGATAACATGTATGTTACAGCGGCTGTGAAGGCGGATGAAGTTGTGATACTCGTGTCATCAGAATAGAGCCTTACTGCGAAGACTGTGTGCTGGTCAGCATGCACTGATCTACACACATAAAACAAATTCACGCACAGGCATCCTCCAAAAACCCACCCCAAACCCAAATGAGCTTTGAAGATGCTCGAACTCAGGACGAAAGGGAGAAACATGCTAAGAGGAAGGCACAGCGATCAATTCCCTCCACTGTGGAAGGACGTGTGGATCCAGAACTGGCCTCCACAGTCACGGACTCAGTGTTAAAACCATGTTTATGGAAGACAATCATAATTGGCGACGAGTGATCGCCAAAGAAGAAGAAGACTAAAATGGCTTCCCTAGCTGGATGCGTATTTAACCATCCAGTAAGTTCTCCAAGTTCTGAGACCCTAAAGCATGGGTAGGCAAACTAAGGCCCAATCGCCTTCTAAAATCCGACCTGCGGATAGTCTGGGAATCATCATGTTTTTACATGAGTAGAATGTGCCCTTTTATTTAAAATGCATCTCTGGGTTATTTGTGGGGCCTGCCTGGTGTTTTTACATGAGTAGAATGTGTGCTTTTATTTAAAATGCATCTCTGGGTTATTTGTGGGGCATAGGAATTCGTTCATTTTTTCCCCCCTTCAAAATATAGTCCGGCCCCCCACAAGGTCTGAGGGAACAGTGGACTGGCCCCCTGCTGAAAAAGTTTGCTGACCCCTGAAGTCATTTTGTACAGATAGGGATGAAATAATCTGTCCATTTTGGCTCTCATTTTCAAGTTTCTCATTTTTCCAAGCTTAAATCAGTTTCTCCACATTCCTTCAAGAATTTGCTAATACCTTTCAAAAATAATAATTCACGAAAATTCTTCAGCATTTTATTGTGAATTTTTCTTGATAAACACATTCTTGTATGCAGCTTTGAGTAACAAGTGGTTAGAGTGTTGGACTAGGACCAGTAAGACCAAGTTTGAATCCCTGCTTAGCCATGATGCTCAGTGGGTGACCTTGGGCCAGTTACGTCCTCTAAGCTTAACCTACCTCCTAGTCCTCTCAGCTTAACCTACGCCAAAGGATAAATGGACATAAATCTGATATCAGGAATCACAAGACAGAGAAACCAGTAGGAGAACACTTCAATCTCCCAGGACATTCTATACAAGATCTCAAAGTAGCTGTCTTAATACAAAGAATTTCAGAAATAGACTGGGAAAGAGAAGTGGCTGAATTGCAACTAATCACCAAACTTAAAACCATGGAGAAACCTGGTCTGATCAAAGACATTGGATTCTTATCTTCAGCTATACATAACAAAGCTATCTTTAGCCATCTCACCCCTTGCCTTTCCCTGCAAGACTAATTGCAGCCGTTAGATCGTCAACAGGTTTTCCAACCTATCAGTATCACCCATTCCCACCACCCTTCTGAGTAATACCCCTCCCCACTCCCTCACTTTTTAAATCTGGTGACTTCTGTTTCAAAAACATGCCAGAAAGCTATACAATGCTCTAAGGTTTGGAAAGATATGTTCTTTTTAGTAATATACTGAATTCCATCCACACTTACATTTTTGTAAACATCATTTGGCCAGGGAACTGCATCACAAATTTGGGATATATGAGAATTTTGAGGGATGGCTGTATTTTGCTTCTCATATTGTTTCAGAAAGTGTGAATTTGTAAGATTTGGTTTCAAATGCAAGCTCAGTTGTGAATCCCCCCTCTATCTCTATGCACAGGAAGGAAGAGAAATTAGTTATTTGGATTCATCTTTAGCCCCACTGCCACTAGCGCCAGCTATCCAGACCAGACCCCACATTTTGTAAGACTGGGGAGCAGACCCAGTGGACTTCAATCTCAAATTAAATGTGACGTAAAATGCATCAGTAGAGAATGTTAAAGCACCTCCATTTTCCATCCAGCAGTGGCTCAAAAATCTTCAACTTGCTTTGGACAGGTTACTTTGAAAGCTATATTTCTCACAAATTATGAGCAGTTATCCTGCCTCTGAGGTTAATAGGATTTCAGGATCTCAGTTCATGTAATAAAAATTAATCTGGCTCTGCCAGGAACTGTAAATCAGTTTACTCTTCTGCACTGAATACAAATATCTAAATGATGCTCCTTTCATATATTTTGCAATTTGCACTGCACTCTCAGGGCCTTGTGCTCTAATCGGCAACCTCATTTCCGCACTTCAGGCCCACTTAAACAGCCCTCCTGTTACAATTTTGTATTTCTGGTCATGGGTTGGGGTTCAGAGAGTTTGGGGATTCCCCAGGATCACTTACTAGTGGGCTGAGATTCCATGGAAGTGCTGAATGTATGAAATCCCGCCTTCATGTCACCCCTGTGATTTGTATATGCTGCAAGATTGTAACACACTTTCAGAGTGTATATGCTGCAAGATTGTAACACACTTTCAGAGTGGAAAACCCAGTCCATTTCTGGGCTGAATCCAGGGCTGGATTTAGGTTTGATGAGACCCTAACCTACTGAAAGGCATGGGGCCCTTGATGTGTGCAGCTGTCCTTTGTCAACAACAAATTGTCGCTGTTTTTTGTGTTGAATATATGCTATATGGTAATTTATGGACCTAATAGGTATCTAAAGCCATTTGCACATAACAAATAGGAGCCTACACAACACAAAACACTGTTGCTGTATGTAGGTTTTATTCTTATTTTTTTATCTTATATTTTGGAAATGCACATCCAGTTTTTTCTCCTTTATTTTTTTATTTTATTTTTTTGGGTACCCCCAAGAGAGTGGGGCCCTAAGCTGTAGCTTGTTTAGCTTCTATGTAAATCTGGCACTGGCAGAATCATTTTGTTTCCATTATTAAGTCTAATATGTCCCCCTTCCACTTTAATTTCTAGAGTTCTTTTTAAAAAAAAAACAGATCCCAAAAATGTGCTTTTACTACATGTATTCAAGTGCACAGTTCTATCTATTACATTTTAAAACACATTTGGAGACTTCCTTTAGAAACTGTTACAGAGGCGTAGGAAGGTCAGGTGGTACCCGGTGCGGAAAATTTCTTGTCACCCCCCCATTGATTCCCCCCCTGCAAAAATGGTTTTACGTTATTTCATATTTTCTTACAAATGAATAATAACAAGTAATAATAATAATAAACTTTTATTTATATCCCGCCCTCCCTGGCCAAAGTCGGGTTCAGGGTGGCTAACATCAGATACAGTCGTACCTCGGGTTACGTACGCTCCGGGTTGTGTACTTTTTGGGTTACGAACTCCGTTAACCCGGAAGCGCAACCCAACCCGCATGTGTGATTTGCACATGCGCAGAGCGTTTTTTCCATTTTTTCTGGGTTTTTTCGGTCTGCGCATGCACAGAACGAATTGTTCAGGTTACGCCCTTTTAGGTTTACGTACTGTAACCTGGAACGGATTGAGTACGTAACCTGGGCTACCACTGTACATAACATTGGTATAAAATCAAACAATAATTAAATTACCTCCTAAAAACATCTCAAAATCAAATTAAAGTCTAATTAGATGGCTTTCCACAGGGTTAGGGTTGGGAACAGTAAGTGCTCCACTGAACTGAAATTTCAGCCTTCACGACATAGGAAAACAGCCAAGTAAACAGCTATTTTGGTGGAGGAGGGTCAAGATATTAACCGATATGCATGAAATTTCATATATAGCTATGTAATCCCTAGTAGGGCAGTAATTGTTCCTTGATAATTTGTCACCCCCTCCATTATGGAACTTGGGTCAGACCGCCACCTACGCCCCCTTGCTACGCCCCTGTGGGTACAGCTGACTCCCACATCAGACCTTTGCTGAATATGCAGAAGCTAGAGGGGAGAAGCCAGGCAGCTGCATCAGTGTCCGGACCAGAAGCACACTGTCACTCTCCCTGATTCATACTTTAGTCCTTTGCATGGTTACTGCATGAAGAGAGCTTTGTTATGCTTTCAGTATACCTGAAGGAACATCTCTACCCCCATCGTTCTGCCCAGACACTGAGGTCCAGCTCTGAGGGCCTTCTGGCAGTTCCCTCACTGCGAGAAGTGAGGTTACAGGGAACCAGGCAGAGGGCCTTCTCAGTAGTGGCGCCCACCCTGTGGAACGCCCCCATCAGATGTCAAGGAAATAAACAACTATCTGACTTTTAGAAGACATCTGAAGGCAGCCCTGTTTAGGGAAGTTTTAATGTTTGATGTTTTATTGTGTTTTTAATATTTTGTTGGGAACCGCCCAGAGTGCCTGGGGAAACTCAGCCAGGTGGGTGGGGTATAAATAATAGAATTATTAATAATCATCTTTTGCTATAACTTGGATGTTTGGTGTCTCTCTTGTTTGGAGGTCCATGAGCTGTCTCCATATCCAGATATCTTCTGGTAACTGTGGAAGCTTGAAAAGAGGCAAAATCACAGCTCTTCCTTTTCATCACATCCGGTATTGTGTGAAAGAGCCATGCATTATGTACACTTCATTTTCTAATTACTGTAATGTGATAATTATGACTAAGTTGTCCCTGTCATAAACTTTTTGCACTCAAATATCATTTTAAATAAATGTGTTCTCCTGAGTCATCTAAACGGACCTAAATGCATTTTTTAAATCAATCTTTGCTCTGAACACTTCTAAAATAAATATTTTGGCTAATCAATAGTTATAGAGATAACTGTGCTGTGGTCAATCATATAATATTTTTTTTTCCAAAAAGCATTTTTTGGGGGGGGGGAATGAGATGTCACAAAGCCAAATTAAAATGTGATGTATTGCAATTGTGGGATTTTCTTGAGGTAGAAAAATGTGATTTTAGATGTGTTAATCCAATTTTGATTTTTGAAAGGGAACAATCAGGAGTGCACAGGGTTTTGTTGTAAATTCTTCTGCCTTGGACAGGAAAGGAGACAGGTTCAACATGAGAATGCCCACAAATCTGGATTAATGCATCTGGTACAGCCGTAGCAAAGCTGGCTGAATCCAATATGGGCAGGCATTTGGGAACTGGATGCAGATTTAGTGCCACTAGAACCATTCCTTTGGACAATATTTACATGCATGGAGCCCAGAGGTTGAACATGCCCTTTAGTTAAAATTACAATGCAGTGGAACTACTACTATAATGTTTCTTCTACTAAAACAGACATGGAATCCTCCTGTGCATAAACCACTCCAGTGTCGTTGTCGTTGTCATTTGTTTGTTTGTTGGTTTGTGTGTGTGTGTTTGCAGCTATAGGCAGATTAATCTGCTGATAAAACAAAAACATTTTTAACAATCCAAAACAAGGAAAAATACACAAACAAATGCATTTTTAACAATCCATAGCAATCCAAAAAGGATCAGATACAAAATAAGTGTGCAATCTCAGAAAAAAAAGTATCAATCAAAGAGGTCTGTTGTGTGCAACAAAGAAAATACATGAGAAATAGAATACATTCATTCAACAGATACAAAATCTCCAGAGTGGTCGATGCTGAGGATGCAGGTGCTTATCTTGTCAATTTTGATTTACAAAACTAGTAAAAAAAAATGGCAGGCAGAGTCCTGTTTAACTGGTTCCTTCATCAGATTCTCTGTGTGAGTTTTCATGTCAATGTCAAAACCCTTTGACACCAAAGTTCAATGAAACAGGGTTGGTCTTCTAATATAACAAAATTCCCTGTCATACTCCTACCACTAAGAATACAATCTGATTTTTATGTAAAATGTCATTCCGGCCATCAAACATGTTTCAATAGCCCATGTGGTTGATGTTTTGTTGATGCTCCAAGTCAAGGTACCTAGTATGTATCCATAGCTAATCAAATTATTATGGTACCTACGACAGAACTCTTAAGACAATCATAACCTTTGGGATTTATCGGAAACGTATTCCTGGACACCGCAGAGTTAGACGCAGACTCTGGAAGCTTCTGGCTGTTGTGATGTAGACCAACGCAATCAGCAACTCACTGGATAACTATATACTATTTATTGTGGCAACTGCCTAAGTTACATTTACAGACTTTACAAAATAAAAGAAACAAAACTAAAATCTTTTCCTTTCTCTGTCTCTCACTCTCTCTCTCTTCAACCTAACACCACACGACACCTACCACACCCACTCAGTAAAGCTGAGTTCTTTAAGCTCCACTGACCAATCACAGGTGCTTGCTATTGAGAGAGAGCAATCTGGGCTTTCTGCCATACTAATTGCTTGAAGATAACAGCTGCTTTCATTTCTGAGTAGGTCATTCTAACACCCCCTCACAGCTGTTTACAGCAATTAACTCCTGTGCAATCAGAGTTCTTTTAACTCACTTCATCAAGCAAACCCAAACTTTTACACATTTGTTTGTTCTTCATTTGTTCATCTTTGTTAACACATGCAACATTCTGATCACTGTACATAGTACATAAATTAAATTGTTCTGTACTATTTTTTTGATTTTTACACATTTTTGAACGTTAAAACTTTTTAAAGGCAATGCACGCTTGATTATCTGCCTTGTATGTTTTACAGTTTACTTGCTGTTAACAATTGGAAATACGCAATTCAGAACATAACGTTAACGACGCAAATGGATTCTTCGAAGAAACCACTATACTCTGTTTTCTTGTTGTAGCTCCTCCAAACATAATGACCAAACCTGAACAGATTTTCTATCCGGTAAATTTCCCCAGCCATCTGATAACAATAACAGTCTCTCCTGCAGAACTAAGTTTTAACACATGGCTGTGCAAATATCTTAACAAAAATTTCTTCAAAAATCTATACCTGGTAGTATTCCCACTGATTATATCTTCCTTCAGAAACATTAAACTCCCAATTGACTATTAACGTGTTCAACTAGGACTATCTGTGTGATGATTTAATGAATCAGTTCCATAGGAATAGCTCTTAGTCTTGCATGTTATTTGGGAATTTTGCTCTGCTGATGATTAAACCTCCCATCCTTTGCCCAGCACACTAGTTAAGACTTAATTGGACCAAGATTACTTTAAACTTTTTGTTTGTGCGCAAATGCTTTAGTTTGTTTGTCTATTACTCATGGTTAACAAGTCATCAACATACACAAGACTCTTGTTTGTCAATAACAATATGTCCTTTGTCGATTGGAATGAAATACATAATTTCATCTCGCGGCCTGCCGAAGCAAAACTTTGTTGAGTTTTAACACTCCGACCCGTCTCATACCCGTGTCAGCAAGATTCTCTCAAAGGTGCAAAATATGTTTGTAGTCAAAATGTCACTTTCGCTTCGCTGCTAGAAACCTGACACTTTTTTAGCTGTAGGTGCAAAGGTCAAACTAAACCAGGCTTTTGAGAAAAACCCTACTAAGAGTGTTTTGTGTCCTCCTGTAACCAAAGGTAAGTTTGTACCCATTTGCAAATCACCTTCACTCCCTTAGTTCAAGGTGTAAACACCTTCATTAAGAGATGCTTTCTTCATTCATGTGTCTCCACAAATCTGCCTGTTGTTGTGGCAATGCTAAAACTTCCTGGAAACTGGGCAGACATTACATACACTGGTGCTAAACAATAACGATCCGGTACTCCTTTGTTTTGTGCTTTGATTAGGAGTAAAAGTTTCCTCTGTTTCATGGGCCCCCCTTGCTGTTGCTTAAAAGGCGACGACTATCTGCCTCTTGCTTTGGATCCTCAGCACTCTCCCCCACAGTTTCTGATATCTTTTTCACTGAAACCTCTGGGACAAACCAAACCTCTGTGTTTGCTGAATTTCTCCCAGGTGTTCACAAAACTTGGCATTTCTAGATATCACAATTCCATTAGATTCAGCAAATCTGTAACCCTAAAACTCTTGGTAGCCTACAAAAATTAATTGCAATGCTCCCCTTTCTTTCTCATGTTTGGAATTCAGCTTTAGCCAAAAACATGTTCTATCTTAGGTTTCTTTCAAACAATTTGAAATAAGGAGTAGTACCAATAGTTTGATGGAACCTCAATATAACCGTATACTTTCAGCCCAGAAGCATAGGTAACCCAGCATCCTCTAAAGAAATGTCTCCATCTATTCTTGTCCGCCACACCATTTCCGGTGGAAAACTTTTCACCCAATACCACGTTTCTGCAACCAATCTCTGAAAGCTTAGACAGAAATCCACGATCTCAATTCTTTTCACTTTAACAGAAAAAAACCTCTCCACTGTTACCCAGCTGAATTTGGTAAAAACATCTCTTGTGTTTCAGGGATAGGCCCAAGAAAAACGCGTTCCTCCACAATTGGAGAAAAACCACCCCTGCTTACAGAGGACCAATTTCCAAATGAACAAGCTTAGTGGTGAATCTCTATCACTTCTGAAATGGAACTCTGCAAATTTTGACTTTCTTGCAACATTGTCCAAATACTTATTGCAACTCTCTAGCATCCATCAGTAACTCAGCATTTTTAAAACACTTTTCCATCCAGAGTTTTCTATGTAAATGAAACAGTTTGCAGCTGGTTACACAGGTGAGAATTTGACCACTGTAATGAAGAACACTTTAAGTTTAAACAAACCATCTTCTGGCTTAAATCAAGAATCATTCCTTTTAATAATACAGGTTGTTTTCATGAACTTTAAACCCAGCTTTAAGCAAACAATCAACTGACATTAAATTGCTTCTTAGTGATGGTACAACAAATTCTCCAGGCACTCACGCAGACAAGGGACATTCAGCCCCCTTGTACCTCAGAAGTTCTCCCATCAGCACTATACTGCTTTGTGTTTGGCCCTTAAACAAAAACTTTCTCTGAATTTACATGTGCCGAGACCATCTACCACCCAGACAGTGTTTCTCATCAGATTAACCACGGCAGTCCAAGTTGCGACTTGGTGCGTTTGAGAATTTCTTCTGCGCTGCTGCTCCTGAGGCTGCTGCTCCTGTCGCTGCTGCTGCTTGGCCGCCTCTGGAACCATTTTCTCAGATGGCGTTGACCCACAGCGATAGCACCGACGCACAGCATAAGCGGACTCTCCCCGCCGGAGGACGTTGTTGTTGCTTCCCTTCTGGAACGCTTTCATTCTTTACAAGACCGCTGGAAGCCTTGAAATTAACGTTTGTGCCATTCTTCCAGAAACGCCCAGTCTTTAACAGTCAAATTTCTTCTTTCATCGTAAATGTCACTTGCCTTCAGGAAGAGAGCATAAATCGCAAGTCTCTTTCTTGGGCCTCAGCAACCTGGTGCTGGAATACTGCGAAGAAACAAATGCTGTGGAAGGTCTTTCAACGCCTTCCACACGCCTTTTGCCGATTTAATCCCTCTCACCTTGAGAGTCTAGCCCCAGCAGGTGGCCCTTGCTCTTTGGTCTCTGTCCTGCTCTTCAAAACAAATCCCACAACCTCTTGCAAAGTCCATCAAACGCCATGCATTTCAACAACCCAGGAACCAGCTATGTCCGAGAGAGAACACAGGAATCAGCTTATCTGCTGTCTTGTGCATACGCATATATACCAGCCACAGTACTCCCATAACCTCTTAAGTACATATTATATAAAACTTCACTTTCTGGAAGCTTCTGGCTGTTGTGAACAGACAGCTCAACGCAGGAACTCAGCAACTATGGATAACATATACAGTATTTATTGATTGAAGCCAAATAAGTTACTATTTACAGCTAATAAAAGAAACAAAACATAAAATCTTTTCCTTTCTCTGCTCTCACTCTCTCTCTCTTCAACCTAACACCACACGCTAACACCTACCACACCCACTCAGATAAAGCTACTAAGTACACCCATCACAGGTTTCTTCAAAAAGCAATGGGCTTTCTGCCAACACTTTTTGAAGATAACTTACTGCAGTTCTGAAATCCAAAGAACATCCAATCGAAACGCCCTAGACAAAATCAGGGTCTCAATCTGAATGTCTTGCTTTCTGTCCATGATATGCTGAGTTCATTGACAGCACAATCCTAGGCATATCTATGCAGATTGTGTTACCTATTTTATTTTTATTTTTTTATTTTTAATGTCTGCCATGTTTTACAGCTTGCTGTGGGCCCAGTTAGGTTGTAGGGAATATTCCCCAGCCAATTATCTGCTCGGCTGTGCACCCTTCAAAAATCTAGGTAGTAGATCTTCCTTCAGGACTATTAACGTCATCAGGGACTCTTAGAATTTGGGAAATGCCAATAGTTTCTTAGTTCGCCTCTATAGTTGGACTAATAACAATATGTCCATTTTACATAATTTCATAAGCAAAACCAGTTTCTCTCCAAGTAGGTCACAGAAACGTTTCCATCAAACTTCCCTGAGTGTTATACCCAAAGTTCAAATTCACTTTGTGTGAAAGTGGGCAGAGGAAAGGGTGGTGATTTGATGGGGAAAATAATCCTTCTTGATATGAAAACAAGCTGAGGTAGGCGGATTTATATAACACAATGCATGTTTTTCAGGCTGTTCTGCTTTCAGCCCCTCACCGTATGGAAGCCCTCAAAGAAATGTCTCCAGTCTTTCCAAAACTTTTCACTTTAGCTCAGAAATTCTCAGAATGTTTGCATCTCTCAGCCCTTCCTTTGGCCAGGAGTTTCTTTAAATCTGACACTATGTGCAGAGTTGTGATTTGCAGCTGGTTACATGTTTGTGTAATGCACCATAAATCAACATTGGCATGGGGGACAACAAATGTTTCAGCTTGTGCTTCAGCACTATAAAACATAACAAGACCATCGTGGATTTCCCGACTTGAGGCGCAGCATGATGGATTTCTCCCCAGTCATTTCAGATGGTTGGTTTGTGGAATCTTGTTTGTAACACTTGCCTTCCATAAATCGCAATCCTGGTTGCTGGAATACTGCCAAATGCTGTGGCGATTTTTTCACCTTCTAAGCAAAACAAATCCCACAACCTCTTGCAAAGTCCATTGCATTTCAATATGTCTCAGCTTATCTGCATACGCATATATATACGTACATATTATATAAAACTTCACAAAACATTTATCACCCAAACTGCTAATGTAGCAGCTGCCACTACACCCATTTTCTTCAAAAATGAACACTTTTCTTACTGCAGTTCCCAAAGGAAATAGACAGGGTCTCAGAATGGGTGCAGAAAAGAGATACACATCATCATCATCATCATCATTATCATCATCATCGTGCTTCTTGAGAAGTTTCAAAGAAATGGATTTTAATAATAATAATAATAAAATAGCTGCCAAGAATTAAAAATATCTAACGTAGCAAAAGAAATCACCTAACGTTACAGAGAGCATACACTATTGGACGACTGAAGCATATTCTTTTCTTTCTCGTTTGAATCCTGATTATCCTGCAAAGGTGTAAAAAAAATAGCATGCACGGGAATTTCTGTGATGTGCATTTAGAAAAGAGATACACGCAGCTTGGATCTTTTAACTAAGCAGAGTTTAGAATCTTGTTTGTAATAGTGCTTGGAAATGCTTTTACCCAGTCTTGCTCTAGACCAGGAGACAATGTTTTAAGGTTGAGATCTCATACTGGAGAGCAGGCATTTCTGTGCTAGGGTAGCAGCAGCAAAAGTGTGGGAATGTTTAGGAATGTGGGGGAGGATATATTGTTTAAGATATCCTATCCCAACTTGTGTTTACAAGTTCAGCAATATCAGCAGAGCTAACATTCCCCTTTTTTAAAGTCACACAGCGAAAACTTGCTTAGATTCGTTGGAATCTCCTTAAAATAATGTCCTTAAAACCTCTCAAAATAAGACACTACACAGTGTTCTCTAAAAGATATAATAAGAGTTTAATTACAATCATCAACAATAAGATCCCAGTAGAGGCAGACTTAAACTTGGTAAAGTAGTACACACGTGGAGTCTATCTCCATAAGGGAGAAAGCCCCTTTGTCCTCTCTTGGCTGGAAGCCAAGAGGAGCATCTTCATGATGTTGCTCTGTCGAAGAGAAGATCCAAAAGAGAGAGATGGCGTCTGGTCTCAAGAGATTTGTAGTCAGGTGAGACCACACCCACCTCCAGTCACACAGGGTCCATCCCACCCCAGGGGAATCAACAAGTTCTGACTGGCTGGCATAGAGTTCCCCCTTCTATATCCACTCTAGGATGTTGTGCTTGATGCTCTGTGTTTACATCCCACAAAAAGGACAGGTAGTCCCATGCAAAGCAAGGGGCTTATCCACCCACATTGCTTTTCATTTTAAATAAGCTGTCATGGGCTCACATGTGATTTGAATATGTCTTTCTTTGGTCCTGGAGTTTGTCTATGTTCCAGCCAAGCTAATGCTCTTCTCCACTTGCCTTAAGAATGTAAGCACTGCCATTCTAGATCAGACTAAAGGCCTACCTAGTCCAGCCTTCTGTATCCAACCATGACCAGCCAAAAGCTCCTCCAGATACCCTTCTAATGGTGCATTTATTATGATTTGAGCTCATAATAGTATCAGGGTGGCTAAACAAGACCCCACTTGCAGTACAGTAGGTACCTGCCCAAGTTTCAGGGTTGACATACTGCTGTGTTTCCATGTCCCTAAACTTCCTGCTGACTGAGGGATTGACTGTTAAACCACTCTGAGAATTGTAGCTCTGGGAGGGGCATAGGGGCTCCTAACAACTCCCAGCACTGTTTGAAAACTACAGCTTCCAGTATTCTTATGGTGTGAATGTGGTCAAATAATTCTTCTCAGATTTTAGCAACGCAGTAACATTGGGGAAGCATTACAGAATAGAGTGGAATGATTTGTGGACAGTCCAGTCTGATCCACCATTAATGAATTATTATTGCATCAATAACATGCTGCAGAATGTACCCACCAAACATAACCATCTGGAGAGCTCCCTGGGAGCTCACAAGCATTTTTTGCCCTAACGTTTGGTGTTTAGAAGTATACTCTCTCTGTACATGGAGAATATAAACAAGCTTGCACAGTATACACCAGTTAAATCTATGGCACAGGATCATGAGGTTACATCTTTCCACCAACAGCATGAAGGAAGTTAATTTTTCATGTTTCCACACTGATTATTTCCCAGAACATAAAGTAAGCATATGAGGTTTTCTCTCTGTTTGAAGCACCTTAGCAATTGTGCTCGTTGAGCTGCTGGACAAAATTCCTGCTGATGGTGAATGCTGAAAGATGTTTAATGGTCAGTCTCTAGCACTGCTCCTTCAACATTTTAGGCTTTTAAGATGGCCATTTCATTCCACATATCTTGATGACCTTTGCATGACATTCAATGCCAATAGCTGCATGCAGAAAGAACAAGCCCAGCATCAGCCTCCTGTCCAAAGCTGTCATCCTCACTTTTCCCATGCATGAATACTTGACTTAGCTGCATTCCAAACAAAGGAACAAGAGGAAGGGAGCACACATTTTGCTGCAAACCAAATCACTCAATGGGGCCTTCAAAATGCAGCCCACTCATTTCTTGAAAGGAAAGCACTTGTTGGTCTTTTAAAGAAATGCTCTTTGGAAGAAATGAGCCTCTTGGAAATTAATTTCTCATTTACTGAGAGCATAAGAAAAGTGGCAAGCGAGGCTTGGTGGCTTGGGCTAAAACCCTGGCCCTTTAAATATAGGTGCATAATCTGTTCTCCTGGACAAAACCAGCCCCAAAATCCATAAATAATCCATTTCCTGCAACAGCAATAAATAACCATTTTTTTTATTACTCTTGAGACTTCATTGGCTATCATTTTGAAACATGGCAATTGACAAGCCAAATTCAATGTGAACACAATAAGAGAAAGAAGCCCATGTACATTTCCTCTAAGCTTACTGTGGTATAGGCAAATATCAGAATGTACTGTGTGAAATCCTGTGCCATGGTAGGCAAATTACTACTTGTGGAAAGAATTGACTTATGTGACCACCTATGATGTCTGAGGAGGCTATTTAACTAAATGCCAACTTAGCTAACGGAGCATGTTGAGGGTGCACAATTACTTTTAGGATTGGGAAGGAAAATATATCTATTGGGAGTTTGGGGGGTAAGGTTTTGGCAGTTTTAAGGGTTAAGATGCCACATGTTTAAACTTTATAGGTTTAGGCCCTCAACTGCCCTCCTTAGCCTTTGCAGACATCCTCACAAAGTCAAATCTGATTGCCTAGGACTAAGGTTGTATTGTGACATCATTTTTATGTGATCCATGACTGGGTGGATCCTACCTATGAGACTGGTAGGGCAAAGGACACAGCTGCAGCCAACTAGGGGGGATAGTGTTACCGAATGGGATCCGGAGAGGTAAGTTTTTAACAACAACATATTTTCTGGGTGATTTTTTTTTTTTTTTTAACTAGAGTGAACTTATCACTTTCGACCCCTCAAATTACTCCAAAGTGGAATATATTTGGCAGAAACCTAATACAAAGAGGACCAAATGCTCAGTGTATTTCCTTTCCCCATTACTGACCAGTCACACTGTGTTTTCGCTAAGGAACAGAATCCATCCATATTAACAGATGGCTTGCCAGTGCCTCGCACTTCCCACAGCAGGTACAAAACTCACAACTGTCAAAAAGTCAAGAGAGAGGCTATTTTGCTATCCCGATGACTCTCAGAAGGAACTGGGAAACATGAGCCACTCTGCGGTCATTATTTCTACATTTCAAGATGAGATTAAATGTGTGTGTGTGTGTCATTTCCTTAGTGCACAGGACAGTCACAAATTTGTGGTGAAATTCTGATGCAATTTGCACGTTAATGAAGAAAAATGTTCAGGTGCCGTACATAATTTAATATGCCAAAGCATAAAGCATCTGTTCGGTGGGTTTGTCCTCAGAGTATGTGCTTCTCACCTCTTGGAGCTAACAGAACACAGAGATAAATTGGGATTCATTTAAGGCAATGAACAGGTGTTGGAGTTTATTACAGTCTTTATCAGTTTTAGACTATTTCAACAGATTTGTCTGGTGATTTTTTTTTAAAAAAATAAAAGAATACAATTCCTCCTCTTCCATTATTCAGCCCTCGCTACATGGTGTCTGTGGTACACAACTTTCATAGTGTTCTATAAATAAACCAGGCCTATAAATTCTTCATAAACAAGGTGCTTCCGGATAAGCTTATGAATGCAGCAAGGATTTATTATAAGGCGAAAGTCAGTTTGTTGTTGTACAATAACTGCTTGCATTTTAAAATATTTTATGAATGCACAAGACCAGTGAAACATAGTTGAAGGGTGGATGATTAAACCTTCCAAACTCTCTATTTCTCCCCAATTTTCCACCAGATACAAAGCTGAGTGTGCTCCTTATCTCACATGATTCCACTCATCTGTGTTTGTAAAGGGGGTAACAGCATAAACTCCAACATTTCTCTGATGAAAATGTTGCTGTTGTTGTTCAGTCGTTCAGTCTCTTCGTGACCCCATGGACCAGAGCACGCCAGGCACGCCTATCTTTCACTGCCTCCCGCAGTTTGGCCAAACTCATGCTAGTCGCTTCAAGAACACTGTCCAACCATCTCATCCTCTGTCATCCCCTTCTCCTTGTGCCCTCCATCTTTCCCAACATCAGGGTCTTTTCCAGGGAGTCTTCTCTTCTCATGAGGTGGCCAAAGTACTGGAGCCTCAACTTCAGGATCTGTCCTTCCAGTGAGCACTCAGGGCTGATTTCTTTAAGGATGGATAAGTTTGATCTTTTTGCAGTCCATGGGACTCTCAAGAGTCTCCTCCAGCACCATAATTCAAAAGCATCAATTCTTCATCAGTCTTCTTTATGGTCCAGCTCTCACTTCCATACATCACTACTGGGAAAACCATAGCTTTAACTATACGGAACTTTGTAACAGGGGTATAAGATGTTTATCAACCAAAGGTCTGATGAAAATAGGGACACCCTATTCCATAATAATAATAATAATAATAATAATAATAATAATAATATTTTTACCTGCCCATCTGACTGGGTTGCCCCAGCCACTCTGAGTGGCTTCCAACATGTATAAAAAAATAATAAAACATAAAACTTCCCTATACAGGACTGCCTTCAGATGTCTTCTAAAGGTTGTATAGTTACTTATCTCCTTGGCTCAGAGGTCACATAACTCCATATCCTCCAACATTTCTCCAGTGAAAATAGCGACATCCTAAGGAAAAGTGGGGCATTTCAGGATCAAATCAGAAAACATGATGATTCTGGGACTGTCCCTGGAAAATAGGGACACTTGGAGGGTCTGCAACAGGGTTGCTAGTCCCACTGTTTGCTGCTAGCACACATGCAAACTATGCCTCATCTGGCCATGCATTCAAAGGCCATGTGAAGGTTGTTGTTTTTTCTGAGGGAGAATCCTGGGCCAATCAGGAAATTGATTATGAAGCACATTATAGGAAATTGAGAGGAGACAGGCTGGGTTGCAACTGCTGCTGCCATCAAATCTGGTTGTTTCTTCGGGGACATACATTTCCCTGTTGTCTGGTGCAAACGATTGCTTATCTCCATTTCCTCATGCCTTTTCCTATACTGTGTGTGTGTGTGTGTGTGTGTGTGTATTTAATGTCTACGGATGAAAAGCTTGATGCCAGTGGAAAGTACTCTGCATTTTTATCACTTGTTTGCTGAGAGCTATAGTTTGCTCCCCGCAAGATTGGCACGAGAGTGTATGGTACAGGGCTTTCCAAAACTTTAACTCCCTCTGTTGAAATGTTTGAATATTCATTACATCACCCAGGGTACATTCACTAACAGGGCTGCAACATTTATTTAATTAATCAGATTAATTGGACAGCACTGTTTCTTAAACATGAAGTTTTGTTATGGAAAAAAAAAGAGTTGAAAATGCCAGCAACTAAATGGAAGAACAATGCATAACAAGACAAGAAAAACACCCATGAGATTAAATGCATGAAAAGTTAAAAAAGGGAAAAGGAAACTCGTTGATTTCAGTATTTAGTGCCTCGTGTAAAAAATAATAATGCAAGCATTTGTAAAAAACTAGCAGGTGTTATATATGCATCTAAAATCAAAGTATAGCTTTTACTTCAAAATGTTATTTAATAGAGACTTTTTGCCTATTCCAAAGATCAGGGGTAGGCAACCTAAGGCCCAGGGGCCGGATGCAGCCCAATTGCCTTCTCAAACTGGCCTACGGAGGGTCCAGGAATCAGCATGTTTTTATATGAGTAGAATGTGTGCTTTTATTTAAAATGCATCTCTGGGTTATTTGTGGGGCATAGGAATTCGTTCATTCCCCCCCCCCCCACCCCCAAAAATAGTCCGGCCCACCACATATCTAGCATAGCTGTCAACTTTTCCCTTTTCTTGCGAGGAATCCTATTCAGAATAAGGGAATTTCCCTTTTTAAAAAAGGGAAAAGTTGACAGCTATGGTCTGAGGGACCATGGACCGGCCCACGGCTGAAAAAAGATTGCTGATCCCTGCCAAAGATTCATGTGAATTTCTCCCTCTACCCAATAATTTATTCTAATGCCTCTGAAATGCTTGAAATTCTTCAGATATTTTTCCGGAACAGGGCCCTCCAAATTCACCTCAAATGTTGCTTAAGGTGATATTCAGAGGCACCTAAGACATTTTGCTAGCCTTACTGGCAATTTTTTTTTAACTTCCTTTGAAGTTTATCAGACAATTTGCTCAAAAATCACCTCAGATTTTGCTAATAGGTGAAACGAAATGACAGCTGTCATCCAGCCTGAGCTTTCCGAACATGTAATGTTTGCCTTCAAATACTTGTCTCTCCCTACAGGAGCTACGTTAATATGACACTAGATCATCACACCCAGTGTGAATGGCTTCTGTAGCAAACTATTGTTTCAAAGGGGGTATTTGAAGGAAGGGGGAAACTGGCACCAGTGCCTGAATAAAGGTGGTGGTTTGGCTTAATTAAATCCATAAACCTCACCCTCTGGCTTTTCCAATTTTAATCAAATCATCATGTTCTTTAAAGGTTTCTGAAAACAGTACTCAAGGTGTCTACATCACAGAAGGTAAAGTAGACAGAACTTCCTCATCTGGTATGAATTGTTTGTTGCACCATGTAGCGTCCCCCCCCCGTGTATGTGTGTGTGTGTGTGTGTGTGTGAGAGAGAGAGAGAGAGAGAGAGAGAGAGAGAGAGAGAGAGAGAGAGAGAATTCTAGACACTGAGATGCAGTGAAAGAGAATGAGTTGTATAAAGGAACATCATATATGGCTTGCTTGATGTAGGACAGGCACGTCCAACAGGTAGATTTTGATCTACCAGTAGATCGCTGGACAACTTTGAGAGCTGAACCTCCCCTCAAAAAATGGGGCTTTCCTCCTCCCTAAAAAAAGGTCAACAACTTTGATCTGAACCCCCCACTGCCAGATTTTAATACAGAAAGTAGATCACAGCCACTTGGGAGTTGTCCACCCCTGATGTAGAAGAACTGGAGAAATGAAGGCAAAGACATAACAGGAAACAGGATTAAATATGACCTTGCTATGGCAATTGCCGGTTGCCATGTTGCTGGGGCTGGGTAGGGATTTTTCCACTTGGCAAACAGGCACCAGCCATTTGGTTTTCGCCTAGGTAAAAGTAAAGGAACCCCTGACCCTTAGGTCCAGTTGTGGATGACTCTGATGTTGTTGCGCTCATCTCGCTTTATTGGCCGAGGGAGCCGGCATACAGCTTCCGGGTCATGTGGCCAGCATGACTAAGCTGCTTCTGGCAAACCAGAGCAGCGCACGGAAATGCCGTTTACCTTTCCTGCCGAGCTGTACCTATTTATCTACTTGCGCTTCTTGCTTTCGAACTGCTAGGTTGCAGGAGCAGGGACCGAGCAACGGGAGCTCACCCCATTGGGGGATTCGAACCGCCGACCTTCTGATCAGCAAGCCCTAGGCTCTGTGGTTTAACCCACGGCGCCACCCACGTCCCACGTTTTCGCCTACCTGGTAGCAATTGTCACAACTTTTGTGAGGCTAGGCATTGGGTAAACCTTTGTTTGCTTGGAGAGGAGGTTGTTGTCTTCACCTGCCCTCCTCAGTAAGGGTATCATCTTAAAGGGATTCAAGGTGTGAATACTGTCTGAAGCCGGGACGTGGGCTAAGGCCATGTCACAGCCCCTACGGGGACCCCTCGGGGTGCCCCTATTTGGTGGTTTACCCTTCTGTGGACTCCCTGCAGCCAGGCAGGAGTCAAGATATAGCCTAGCTTCACCCCAATGCCTAAGCCAAACTGCTCACATCTGTAACCAATAAAGTTGTGGCCTATTTGAACGCATAAACCAAATATTCTGTGTCAGTGTGTTTTATTGTTCTCCTGGGAACTTTGTGGCTCGCAAACAAGATGACATGATGTCAGGGAGAGTGGCTGGGGCAACCCATTCAGATGGGCAAGTTATTATTATTATTATTATTATTATTATTATTAATAATAATAATAATTATACCAAGACATTGAATTTGTGCCACATGTAGAGACAATGTAGAAAGGGTATATGACATGGTCTAATGGGTTATATGCATCCGTCTTCTTTTGAAGACCTGCCTAGAGCAGTGAGGCAATAATGAATCCATCGCTCCTTCTTGATCCTTTTGTAATTATGCTGCGATTGGTAACAATGCGAACTAGTAAAGATAGCCATTAATAACAGCCTGGGGTTCTGAGGCGACAAGGCAGGAGCCGCTGATTGATTCCACATCATGTAGCCAAAAGCTATCACATGTAGTAAGTTATGTTAATCCCGTATCAAATTAGGAAGCAAGCAACAAATTGCCTCTTTGACTTATTGCAAATCTCCGGAGTCTGATGACCAGGGCTCTAACTGTGACTCCATTGAAAGCAGCTCAGCTCCCATTAATTTCACTAATGGGACTGACTGTATCCCACATCTGTAATTTTTATTTTGCTCGTCCATCAGATGTAGCATTGCCAAAATCACCATATTCAGAGGTCGCAACCAACATTAACTAATAATCCCCATTAGTATGAAATGCTTACTATAGTCTTATATTCTAATCTCACTTGAGCTCTCCTTAATTATACTCTTTCAGACCCCCGATGATACTAATTAATTACTGCCCTAACCCCCTCCCATCTTTATATGCTTCAGGAATGTTTGGAGGAATTCTAGTCATCAAAAATTATGTTGTGCTATCCAAATGCATAGTGTGGTATCACAGTAATCGCTTTGGTATTTGAATGATTGGTATTAATAATCGTAATGAGCGTTGCCCCACATCAAACGGGGTGCGCATGTTGCGAGGTTGCGAGGGGGCCCCTTTGAATCACGGTGGCAGCTCCTGGCAGTTGGTCTGGCTTCACCTTCCCAGGTTGGGATACCTGTGGACTCCACCTACACTAGCAGCCGCCCAATCCTGGCTGGGGAGGTGTTGCCAGGGGGATTGGCCAGGTAGAGGGAGGGATTAGGCAGTACACACAATAGAACTCGAGTCATACCTGGGAAGCGGCCGTTGGATTCAGAGCTTCCCCACCCTCCACTCCCTCAATTGATGCTTACTTTGCAGGTTTAACCACCCTTTTTCCACAGCCACACAGCCACGCAGGCGCTGCTATGACAAGGTCGCTGTTGAAGGGCCGGAAAGGAATTTCCCTGCATTGGCAGGTTTCGCCTTTCCCGTAGCAATTCGTCACAACTTTGGCGGTTGCAGGCCTTGGGCGGAATCCTTTAGTCATTTACAGGATTGGGGTGTGTGGGGCGATAACAGGGTTCCCGTTAAAGGGGTCTCAAGGGGAGGCATTGACCAAACGCCCAGGGTCGTCATTGCCCTCCCCTTCCAGCGGCGGCGAACATAGGGGGGTGGGCTATCTGCTTGAACATATGTTCTCCAGACTAGCCCACTTCCCAATCATGCTGGATAACCCTGAAGGTACCCAGAACCCCGGCTGGGGGGCTGGGAAGGATAAACGCCCAATGCCTGAGCCAAGGTCTTCCTACATCTGAAATATTAATAAAGTTGTGGCCAATTTAATCCCATAGAACGTTGTCATGAGTCTTTATTTCCCTCAGGGGCTGCCCCGGGGTACGGGGGGACTTCGCCTGACCGCGCAATATAAATTGGCATTGTTATAATGAGGCTATTATTGGAATGTAATTGAAAACTAATAAAAAATTATCTACAAAAAAGATGATGCAGTGAAAACAGGTGGCCAAAGGCCACACCTGTTTCAATACTTTCAGATAATATATTAGCAACATTAAAATAATAATAATAATAATAATAATAATAATAATAATAATGGTAATGTCAGAAGAAAACAGAAACTGAAATTGTGATTATATTCCAAATTTTTAAGGTATTTGTAGTAAGATGTGGTTTCTGCATTCGTGAGGAATTGTGACAGCACCTATGCTATGAAGCTCTCTGCCTGTTAATTTGAGTTGACACAATATTCTCTTACATGCCTGCTATTATTATTTTTAGCAAGCCTAACAAAACATATACTTGTTTCTAAGTTTTGACTGCTTTTATCTATGTATTATTGATAATTATTTCATATTACATTAAGTAAACTCCATCGTGATTTATTATTATTATTATTATTATTATTATTATTCTAAATAAATAGAATATGATGGTACAATCTATTACTGAAAATGCAAGCTGTAACATCAATTTATGCAGGCAAATGGGAGGCAAGTTTTGGAGAATTGTTACCACAAAACGGCTAGATCCGGCAGTGGAAAAACAGTGTTTAACCCCTTGCAGATATTGTGCTAAGAAAAAGATTTTACAAGTCATAATGGTAACTTAGATGGTATATTGTTCCCCTCCATATGAAACATATCAATAACACTCAATTTTTTTGTCGCCTGCAGGGAGGAAGCCAAAATGACCCCCAGCCATCATCTAAGCAGTTGGTGTGGTAAGGTTTTGTTAGTGAGAAGCAGTTGTGTTTGTTGGGGAAGTTTGGCAGCAGGTCTGAGGACCCTGCCCCTAGTGCATGGGTAGGCAAACTAAGGCCCGTGGGTAGGATCTGGCCCAATTGCCTTCTAAATCCAGCCCATGGATGGTTCAGGAATCAGCATGTTTTTACATGAGTAGAATGTGTGCTTTTATTTAAAATGCATCTCTGGGTTATTTGTGGGGCCTGCCTGGTGTTTTTACATGAGTAGAATGTGTGCTTTTATTTAAAATGCATCTCTGGGTTATTTGTGGGGCATAGGAATTCATTCTCCCCCCCTCCACTGCCCCCACAAGGTTTGAGGGGCAGTGGACCGGCCCCCTGCTGAAAAAGTTTGCTGACCCCTGCCCTAGTGGAAAACACAACAGTAGTGTTAATAGTTCTAGGTGTGAATGATAATAGCAACAATTATTACAACTGTAGATTGTTGAAACTCATATTACTAGTGTGTTCAAATTCTCAATTGATTTCAATTTTGTATTTTCATCTAATCATCTGCACATTGCCCAATGGCCTTAATTGTGCAAATGACCTCTAAAGATAGTTCCATAATGTATGCTAATGAAAATAGAAGGAGTAAGTGTTTGCTTTCAACCACCACCAATGCAATAGATGTAATAACTGCAAAACATAGTGTAGCGTCTTGATTACAGAAAACATCTTACTTAAAATAACCCACAAACAAGCGTGTTTAAATCAAAGGTATGTTTGAAATGGAGATTAAACAATGAGTAGAGCAGCAAATAATGAAGGAATTGAATCGCATTGTGCTAAAAGTGAGCTTCTTTGAACATGGAAAGGGACGTTGTAGGCAATTTCAGAAACAGGTTGATGCAATTTGTGTACTGGACAGCTGTGAGAAGTACTATTTCAGCAGGGGGCCTGGCCCTCTGTCCCTCAGACCATGTGGGGGGGGCTGGACTATATTGGGGGGGGGGGATGAACAAATTCCTATGCCCCACAAATAACCCAGAGATGCATTTTAAATAAAAGCACACATTCTACTCATGTAAAAACACACTGATTCCCGGACCGTCCACAGGCCGGATTTAGAAGGCGATTGGGCTGCATCCGGGCCTTAGTTTGCCTACCCATGCATACCTTTGTGCTGCCTCTTCCTCACTCTCCCCTGTCTGACACACGCATGTGATCTGCAGACTACCCACCTAGTGGTCTACATTTGTAAGTGCTGAAATCTTTGTCCATGTGGCTGTGGGTCCTTGGACATGCATGTTGTATGTATGTGCACACGTATGTTCTTCTTCTTTGGCAATCACTCATAGCTGAGTAAGATTGTCTTCCATAAACACGGTTTTAACACCAAAAACACCACAGTGGTTGGCACTAGGGGAGGTTTTATCAGTAAAGAAAAATATGGAGAGAGAATGGGCAACGTATCAACAGTTGTTAAAAGAGGAACAGGGTCAATTTAAATTAAGATCTTACGAGGAAATCAAACAATACTGCTCTAGTTAGATACGATATCATCAAATTGCTCACTTATATAATCAGGATATTTTAAAAAAAATGGATTTGAAGAACAGGAGTCAAAAATTGTTGAAGAGCCCCAAAAAGAACCTATCTAGAATGTACAATTTATTATTGGAGTGGGAGTTAAAAGACGAGGAAGTCAAAGAAGCTATGGTAAAATGGGCCCAGGATTTTGGGTATTCAATACAAATGCAACAATGGGAGAGACCGTGGAAACAGAACATGAAACTTACAGCTTGCTACACAATTAGAGAGAATTTTATGAAAATGTTATATCGTTGGTATTTAACACCAGATAAATTGGCCAGAATTTACAAGCAAAAATCCAATGTATGCTGGAGATGTGAAATGGAAAACGAAACAATGTACCGTATTTGGTGGGGATGCAGAATTATAAAACAATTTTGGTGCAATATACATGAAGAATTAAAAAAAAGATATTTAAAATATCATTTAAGGAAAAAACCAGAAGCTTTCCTTCTGGGTTTAGTAATGGAAGATTTCCCCAAAAGCATGAAAAATATCTTCCTATACGCAACAGCAGCTGCCAGGATCTTGTTTGCAAAAAAACTGAAAAGGGGAACAAGCCCCAAAAGTAAGGGATTGGCAGAGCAAATTTTGTGAATTTATAAATATGGCAAAACTGACCGCAATTATAAGAGGAAAATCAAACCAAGCAAAGCCAAAAGAAGGGAGTTGTGTGAAGGAATATATGGAAAAAAACATTGTTTTGGTACTGAAATATTGATATGAAGTGTAAGATATCGCAAGGAGAAGCAACAGAGTAATAACAGGCATAACAGAAATGGTGATACAAGATAGCATAAGAACACAACGAGAGAAGTAAAATTTAAAAGGAAAAGTCACATATGGGTGGAGGGAAGTTGTTTTTACTCTTTTTATGTCATCTTAATTTGTATTGATTATTCTATGTGATATGTTGATATGTTGATATTTGTTTTCTTTTTGCAAAATATAAATTAAAAACAAAACAAAACACAGTTTTAACAGTGAGACTGTAAGTGACTGTGGAGGCCAATTCTGGATCCACACGTCCTTCCACAGTGGGGACATAGGTTTCCAGGTGGGAGTTGATCACGGTGAGGGTTTGCCAAGTGTGCCTTCCTCTTAGCATGTTTCTCCCTTTCGTCCTGAGTTTGAGTGTCTTTGAAGTCCATGACACCTTTGGTAAAGGCTGTTCTCCAACTGGAGCGCTCACAGGCCAGTGTTTCCCAGTTCACATTTTCCTTGTCAGTGTTGTATACTACTTTTTTAAGATTTGCCTCTGAGAGAGTCTTTAAACCTCTTTTGTTGACCACCAGCATAAAACAGTACGCTTTCCATTTTTAAGTTGTAATTCAGAATATTGTTGAGTAGTTGCAGGCAGGAGCAGGCAGGAAGTTAAAGTTTCAGGAAGATGATAATTTCTGACTCTTTACTTCACCAACCATAAGGAAATAAATCAAGTTCTTGATCTTACCCCAAACAGGGTTTTCTTAAGTATCAACAGCGTGTTTCACAAGTCTTAGTCCAGCTGCATTGACGTTAAGCCGCTTGAGAGAGACGGACTTCCTTCTTTTAAATCTCTCTCTGTAAGCCAAATTTCTTCACTTTTTAGAAAATTAAACTCCGAACAGAATCCTTCTTTTGATCCAAATGGAAAAGCTCAAAATCGAGATCCCGCTGCTTCACTTGGTTAGAGATGGCTTCTTCAGCGCCGTGCCAGAGCCTCTTCAAGCCTCCCCTTTACAGGGGTTGCCTGAGAGCGGGGGTGACACGTTGGCCCCGCTAGAAACCCAGGACCATACGCTCCTCCTGTGGGTTACGGAGCCCGCAGCGCGGTTGCGGTAGCTCCTATCCCCAAGAACACCGGAGTTGCCTCGGAGCCGAGACAGCTCCCGACTACACGGAATGGCGCTCACACCGGAAGTCCCTTTCGTCCTGAGTTTGAGCATCTTTGATGACACCTTTGGTAAAGGCTGTTCTCCAATGGAGCGCTCACAGGCCAGTGTTTCCCAGTTGTCAGTGTTTATACTACATTTTTAAAGATTTGCCTTGATTGAAACTCTTTTCTTGACCACCAGCATTCATAGCTGTCAATCTTCCCTTTTTTGCAGTGGGAAACGGTGCTGGAATAAAGGAATTTCCTGCCAAAAAAGGGGAAGTTGACAGCTATGCCAGCATTATGCTTTCCATTTTTAAGTTTGGAATAGAGTAGTTGCTTTGGGAAACATAATCAGGCATCTCACAACATGCGTCCAATGAAGTTGATGTTGAAGAATCATTGCTTCACACTCCAGTACACTCAATGGTGTAACATTGGAAAATATTGATCACTTCTCCTACCTGGGCAGTTATCTTTCCACAGGGGCCAACACTGATGCCGAAATCCAGCATCGCCTGAGCTCTGCAGTTCAGCTTTCTCCCAATTGAAGTGCAGAGTGTTTGAGGACCGGGACATTTGCAGGGAAACCAAAATGCTTGTTTACAAAGCTATTGTACTACCAACCACATATATGCAGGCATGGTGGCTCAGTACTACTCCCAAATGATTCTGGCTATCTGGATTTATTTTAAACTGGACTCCAGCCTGGCTTTGGGTCAGAAATGGTTTTGGTTATTCTGGTGGATGACCTTTACCCAAAGAGGGACTGTGTCTCAGCTATTCTCTTAGGACTCTATTATTTGATATCCTCAGCCATGGGTTACCCACCCAAAGGGAGAGTTGGATGCACTGTTTTTAAGTTGCCCTGCACCTGGTTGGCAGAATCCAGAAGATAGTGCTGGGGGACAATTATTCCGTGCCATCGAACTTGTGTTATGGTATTTCCCCCCAAGCTATTGCTTAGCATCTACCGTTATATGAAATCACTGCGAGATATCATCTAGAGCTTTTTAGCTGGGAGCCCTCATTACATGGATGACACCCAGCTCTGTTTTTGCTTTAAATCATATCAAAGTGCCTCACCATCAGTCTGACGAAGACCAACATCTCCATTGATGCTGAGCTGGACAAGCGTATTGGAAAGGCAGCTGTGATAATGGCTCACCTCTCCAAAAGGTTATGGGAGAATGTGATGCTAATGGCCAATACAAAGATAAAGGTCTACACTACAGGCTTTTGTGTTTAGGAAACTGCTTTATGGAAGTGAGTCATGGACAAATTACTGCCAGGAGCAGCGCCTCAGTGCCTTCCATTTGTGGTACATCAGGAAGATTTTAGGACACAGTTCCAAACAGAGATGTGCTGTTCCAAGCTCACATTCCTAGCATGTTTGCACTTCTGTCTCAGTGATGTCGATGCTGACTTGATCATGTACACAGAATGGAAGGATCCCCAAGGTTATGCTTTATGGGATATAGCTTCAGGCACCAGGCCCGTTGGCAGGTCAACTTTGCATTGTGACCAGGCGGTGACAGCCCCAGCCCCCAGGGATAATAAGGAAGGAATAGAAGACTCTGACAACATGTTTGCAAACATGACACGAAGGCTGACAATATCAACCCTCCTGTGTGCTTGGATACAGATAGTCAGGTTGTGGATCCACAACCGTGACCAGACACAAATGACCACTGGGAGGAGCACAGGGAGAAGAAACACCATGGTGCCCCTGTAGCAGCAAAACTTGATGCCTTCATCTGGTTCAGCTGCAATGAAACATGTCTCGCCTGTAATGGTCTCCATAGCTACAGCGGGTGCTGTAACTCTCCAACAGTTTGACTTTACCCCGACGGCAGACTCTTTCATTGACAGATGGGTGATAACCAAGTATGAGGTGGCGCGTCCCTTTAAGGATCAGACTGACAGTATAGGAATGCTTTTTAGATCTGCTGCTGATGATGAATGCACAGGTAACTTACTGAGGTTGTAGGCCTTTCATCAACTTTGCTTCACACTCAAGCTTTGTTCTTTCCTAGAGAGAGATGCTCTGGTGACAGCTATCCATGCATAAGTAACATCCAGGGGAGATTACTGGAAGTTTGGTACATAGGGCTGCCTTTGAAGAGCATCTAGAATAGTATCCCCAATCGTCAATTGTTGCAGAATGTGGCAACCAGACAACTAGGTGGAATCAGTCTCTCTCTCTCTCTCTTTCTCTCTCTCTCGGCCTGTTTTATCTTGTTGGCTTTTTATATTTATTCCATTACACGTGTTGCTGTGGCTCAGAGTGGTTAAGTGGATGCAGGCCCACTTCCCTGTCGTATTCAGAGTTGGGGGGTCCCTGAGGGAGGGGCCCTTTCCCTCCCCCCTCTGTCAGACATTTCCCTCGAATATATTCCCCCCCATACTGGAAGGAGACCCCGTTTTCGCCTGCCTCCCCACAGCTTCTCCCGTTGAACTCCCGCCTGCCTCCTCTCCCAGCGGAGAGGCTCCTTCCCCACCTTCCCCTCCAAGGTCCCCCCTCAGACCATCCCTCTCCCACTATCTTCCTCCCTCAGAAATGGCTCCTTTCATTTTTCCACCTTCTGCGGAGTACAGCAACCTATGCTTGATCTTCTGCGTGGCATTATTGCCCCCACACTCTCTCTGCGCACCCCAAGACTCCCCATCACCTCCCATTTCTGTTTCTCTGTTTCTCCGTCTCCCGCTCCACCTCCCTCTCCTCTCTCTTCATGGACTCTCACTCTCTGTAGTTTGCACACGCCTTCCTTCTGACGATGTGGATATGATCTCGCATAGCGTGTGTCATTGGCTGCCAATAGCCCATTGGCGTAGCCGCCCTCACCTCCAAGGCCCCCCTCCCTCACTCCCTCTCCTCTCTCCTCCTGGGCTGTCTGACCAGGCTCTCTGTATAGCATGTATCACAGCAGTGATGTCATCACATTGACAATGGTGGTGGCTATGTGGCTGTGTTGTGATGTCATGCTGTTCACTGTGATTGGTTAGGATCTAAAAAAGTATGTTTTTTTTCCTTTTTATCTGTCACTGGTGTGACATCTATATAATGTAGTTACATATAAACACTCCCATATTCGAAAGCAACGTTGTGTCAAAATTTCAAAGCGATCGGTGCAGTACTTTGGGAGATTATCGGTTACGAACAAACTGACAGTTACATTTTTATTTATATAGATATTATTGTATTTATTATTTTTATAAGCCTGAAAGGCTAGATAGAAATAATACATTACTAATTTGGGTGACAATTTTGGAAAGGACATCATCTGTGTATTCTGACTAGGGATGCTTGAGAAATTTGATCTACATCTCTTGAAGCAATGCTGCAGGTTGAAATACTTCTATCCTTCTGATTTCACACATCTCTGAATTTTCCAACACAATCCTGGAAATGTTACAGTGCTCAGTGCTACCTCGAACCACCTCACCCCCCAAATAACATTCCAGGTTTTGTTATACAGGTAATAACTGTTTGAAGAGACTAAAAAGCCAGTTGTTACCAGGACCACCAAATGCACATCCAAAATGGGGCCACAACTGCCTCTAGAACTGGCAAGATGTGATGACAAGCTCCCCCTCCTAAGGATAAAAGGCAGTGACTCCCCCCATCTTCTCTCCCCCCACCCCGAAGCTGTAGCTATGTGATCGTGTGCCCCTGGCAGAGCCATCCAGATTGCACCTCCTAGCCATGGACAAATTAGCTCTTCTTTCCGCCTCTATTCTTATGAGGCAATAATCAATATTTTTATTTATAGACATATTTATGGACACATTTTATGCTGAATTTGCGCCCCCCCTCACCTGTGTCCTTGGCGGGGGCCCACCTCCCCACCCCCTAGCTACAGCCCTGTTTCCCCTGCCCAGGCTCCAAGAATGTTGTCAAGTAGTGTTACCAGTTTACAAATACAGTGGTACCTCAGGGTTACAGACGCTTCAGGTTACAGACTCCGCTAACCCAGAAATAGTACCTTGGGTTAAGAACTTTGCTTCAGGATGAGAACAGAAATCGCACGGCGGCAGTGGGAGGCCCCATTAGCTAAAGTGGTGCTTCAGGTTAAGAACAGTTTCAGGTTAAGAACGGACCTCTGGAATGAATTAAGTTCTTAACCCAAAGTACCACTGTATAGAAGTTTGCTATATAGGAAAATGTTCCCTAACTCTCAATGCCATGTGTCTCCAAGCACACAACTATACATGCTGAAATGAATGAGACTTACTTCCATATGGGTGTGTATTGTGCTGGGAAAGTGTTAACTAGGCTTTGGGAAGGAGGTGGAAGGACTCTGGGAGCATGTCAAGTTTCTCATGCCTCCCTTCCCAAAGCCCAGAGCCTCACTTATGTGGCTTTGGGGCTTGAAGGCTATATATATATATATGTTCACTTTTTTCACTTTTAATTTGTACACTGCCTTTCTATATTGCTATACACAAAGTGGTTTACAGCAAATATATATGTGTGTGTGTGTATATATATATATATATATATATATAATAAAAAATATACAGCAAAGAACACTTATAGTAATCTGATCCAATACAAAATGTCACAATAAGATGTAACTTTAAAATGGAATGACTTATATCAAATAAAGTAATATTCAACCACCCATTAGGATGTAATAGTACACAATAACTCTCAAAACATCAGCAAATAAGAATTAAACAGAAATCCACTCTTAGCCATTACAATAAATAATGACTAAAGAACCATTGATAAGTATAACTGCAAGTCACAATGCATAAAATACCACAGTACATACAAAACCATGTAAAGGGACCAAATGTTTAAAAATCTTGTAAAATTCCAGGTTTATGTCCAAGGAACAGCATTATAACTGCCTTGGGCAGTGTGTGTTGGACCACCCCCTGACCTAGAAACTAAACAAATACAGTGGTGCCTCGCAAGACGAAAATAATTTGTTCTGCGAGTGTCTTCATATAGCGAATTTTTCGTCTTGCGAAGCACCAAGGCAGAATAGCGGTTTTTGCGGGGAAATATATATATATATATTGTCTTGCGAGGCAAGCCCATTGACTTTTTCGTCTTGCGGGGCAGCCTTCCGCTAGCGAATGCCTTTCGTCTAGCGAGTTTTTCGTCTAGCGAGGCATTCGTCTAGCGGGGCACCACTGTACAAGATCAGGAGCTAATACAGTGGTACCTCTGGTTAAGTACTTAATTCGTTCCGGAGGTCCGTTCTTAACCTGAAACTGTTCTTAACCTGAAGCACCACTTTAGCTAATGGGGCCTCCCGCTGCCGCTGTGCCACCAGAGCACGATTTCTGTTCTTATCCTGAAGCAAAGTTCTTAACCTGAAGCGTTATTTCTGGGTTAGCGGAGTCTGTAACCTGAAGCGTATGTAACCTGAAGCGTATGTAACCCGAGGTACCACTGTATAGCTAGACCATTGTCCCATTTAGTTTAGTTTTGTCTACAGTGACTAGCAGTGGGTCTCCAGGATTTCAGGCAAGTTGTTTCCCCCCACCCCTAACTAGAGATGCTGGGGATCGAACCATCCCCATAATTCTGAACCATGCTTTAGGGAAGCGGAATGGCATTTCTCACCTCGTGGCAGGATGATATATATGTAGCAAGGGTTCATAGAATCATAGAATCATAGAGTTGGAAGAGACCACAAGGGCCATCCAGTCCAACCCCCTGCCAAGCAGGAAACACCATCAAAGCATTCCTGACAGATGGCTGTCAAGCCTCCGCTTAAAGACCTCCAAAGAAGGAGACTCCACCACACTCCTTGGCAGCAAATTCCACTACTGAACAGCTCTTACTGTCGGGAAGTTCTTCCTAATGTTTAGGTGGTAACTCACCACTGTTATCTGCATTCACCCATTGTACATAGTTCTGTATTTAACAGCTTAAGAACAAAAAGGACAATAAACGCAGCCTTTCAATCACCATACAGTAGCTCAGTGCTGAAAGCAACGACACCAATTTCATTTTGCTTTCCACATAGCGTTTCCCCCTGTTCTTTGCCAAGGAAAAACGAAAAGGGACATTTAGAAGGGGGGGACGGACAAGAAGGCGGAAAGAAGAGCCAGGCAACATTTGTTTTTGTTTTTGTTTCTTTTTTTTTTTTTTTCTTTTTTTTTTTTTTTTTTAAAAAAAAAACCTAATTTAAGAGGATGGAATAAATGAGAGGTCATTTATTAACTTCTACACCTGGGCTGATTAGATCAACAGCCTTGCTCTTGACCGCCTCTGGGTGTAACACAAGCTAATCAAAGCAATTGGAGAGACTCATAAAAAAAGAGCACAGTGCCTTCATAGCTATTAGGGAAGGCTGCCAGCTGATCATAAAAAAAACAGTTTCCCTGACCATATTCAGATCACCATGCTTTGGAATCCTTCTCCTGCTGATTTCTGAAGAACAAGCTGCTCTGAAGCCAACTTCTGCATTGCAATGGAGGTGGATTTGCGGGCGTCACGACCCGATCACGTGCGTAGGGGCTGAGCTCAGCCCCTGTGGGATTGGTAGAATATCCCCACGCCTCCCGCAGGCCAACCAATCCGGTCGGCCTGGGGGGGGCGTGTTTTAGAGAGCCAGTGAGGTATAGTGGTTAAGAGCGGTAGACTCGTAATCTGGGGAACCGGGTTCGTCTCCACTCCTCCACATGCAGCTGCTGGGTGACCTTGGGCTAGTCACACTTCTCTGAAGTCTCTCAGCCCCACTCACCTCACAGAGTGTTTGTTGTGGGGGAGGAAGGGAAAGGAGAATGTTAGCCGCTTTGAGACTCCTTCGGGTAGTGAAAAGCGGGATATCAAATCCAAACTCCTCCTCCTTCCTTCCTTCTTCTTCTTCTTCTTCTTCTTCTTCTTCTTCTTCTTCTTCCTTTAACTTAGAGACGGGCGGGAAACTCACCCTCTTTGTCCCGCTTCCCAGCTGCTTAGGTTCTCCTGCCCACCCTCCCTTTAGATTTAGCTTCGACCTTGCTATGGACTTCGGTTGGTCGCCTTGGTTGGCTGGGGGGCCTGGTAGGACTTTTCCCCAATTGGACTAGCCAAATGGGTTTTTCCACCTACCTCGTAGCAATCGTCACAACTCTTGGTTTGGCGGTTAGGCATTGGAAAATTTCCATAGAAGTGAGGAGGGGAGGTAGCGTCATCAACTGCCCCTCAATTGAAGGGTATTCCGTTAAAGGATTCCGGGGGCGTGGCCCTGTCCAAAGCCCAGGGAGCTGAGGGCCTAAGGCACGCCCCTAACAGTGATCACAGGGGGGATTCCGGTCGATGTACATCACTGGGATTCCTTACTGATGGTTAACTCTTCCATGACTTCCAACACACGGGTTGGGGTCGGATATAGCTGATAGGGTCTAATGCCTAAGCCAATACCGCTCAACATCCATAACCAATAAAGTTGTGGACTTTACGCCCACTAAAATTTACATAAAGGGTCTGTGTCATTATTTCCACGGGGAGGGGAGGGACATTGCCACGCAAAGCTGCTGGAACTGTGGCTGGTTAAAAAAAAGGAGAAGTTGGCAACCTTGCATTAGAGAGGATGCTAAAAGAGCAAGCACTAGCTCTCCTCTGCCTTAGAAAGTTCCACTTTCCCCACCTAGCTCTGCCTGCAAGAATGTATATAGGCAAGATCTGGGTCATTTACCTCTAAATATAAAGCACATGTTTTGGAGCAGAGCAAATTGAAAATTCCACTACCAGTGAAAAATAATGTGTTGTTCAATCCTTTTAATGGTCAAAGGGCTGATTTTATGAAATCTTTAGCTTCCTGGGTTCACTGCCTTAAAAAGCCTCTTTTAAATAATATATCATAAAAAACTTTGTTGCCTTGCTGGTGTGCTTTTGAGTACGTGATGAAAGTGGGTCAGGAAGAGCCAGAAAAAGTTTAGTTACCAGACTTCAGTTCTTTATTTCGTATTGTTTATTTCGTTTGAGGCGAGGGGAGGTTTAATGCCTTAATGGGAAGCTGGAGATCTTTCTCATCATTTTTGCCTGCAGTACAACTTGCAGGAATTGAGGCTTCTGCACCAAGTGGCAAAAGAACTGGACCTTTGGCCTCTGCTTCAGTTCTTGAAATCCTGGTTTCTGATTCTGCTCTGCAAGGCAGCTTGGGGATGAGGCAGTTTGCAAAGGAGATGTGGTGGAAGGGAAGAAGCCTACAGAACCCTTTCCCTAAGTGGTCCTATTCAGAAGTTCAGCTGTGCACTCATGAGCACATATAATAGAAGGTATGTGCAGTGTCTCCAACATCTCCCATCCCTTCCTGCTCTTTGAATGTTCCCATTTTTCTGGACTGCCCCACCAGATGATGCTATGTCATCACATAGCATTACTTCTGGAGGATTTTAAGATATACAGGTAGAATAGACCAACAGCAAGGAAGATCATTGGGGTTGCAATTTGCTCTTTAACACTGAAACTCATGACCCACCTGAAAATTGGGGTGGTGGTGGTAAATTGGCTCTACCAAACCCTTGCAACATCCTCATTCAATGGAGTTTCTGAAGGAAAAAGTCGTGGTGGGCTTTTGTCCCAAGTCAGAGGGGAAAGTGGCAATCAACTGCAGTAATTGGCCTGGATAGCTTAGTTGGTTAGAGTGTGGTGCTGATAATGCCAAGACTGCAGGTTCGATTCCCGTATGGAACAGCCACATTTTCCCACATTGCAAAGAAGCTGGACTAGATGATCCTCAGGGTGCCTTCCAACTCTATGATTCTATGAAAGCATTTAAAAGAGAACAAAACCAACATATAATTCTTTAGCTGGCTATTTTCACACAAGCAATGCATCTCCCCAACCACATTTCCCTTGAGATTTGGGGATTCCAGATTACCTAATCACATTCCCAATGAAGGCACTTAAGCATTGGTAATCTGCATCCACCCATTGTTTGATTTCCATACATTGTTCATGCCACTGGGCATAGGAAGGTTGCCACAGTATTTTATTAGCATATATATTGCTCTCTCATTCCATGTTACCTAAGTGCGCAAGTGTGTGTGCACATCAAATCATGCTCCAAAGAAGAATCTTGATGAAGTCACATCTGGATTTATTTATTTTTGTCCAAGACTTAATCATTGCTCGTGTGTCTGGCAGGGATAGGGGAAGAGCCCATCAGCTGAACTACAGCAAACTATGCAGGCACCATTTCTGAAGTAAGTTTTCAGAAATGCTGCTCTATAACGCGGAAGACAGGCAGAACAGACAGTGTGGCACATCCAACAAATGGAACAATAACAGACCCAAACAGGGAAAATCATCTCATCCTTATTCAAACCACAAACTCCAAATCTGAGCACTGTGGCTGATTACCAGCACCAACTGACATGAATGGTGTGGTAATGAGATTTCATCTGTGCTTTGGTCCTGATAATAATAATGATAATCATTTATATATACACTTGATGATGGAAAGGATTTTGTAGAACTGAATGTGTGCAGTTGGAGTGGCAGAGTTTATTGCCATTGAATATAATGGAAGCCAACAGCCTCTCATTGGCTTTAATGGGAAAAACAGCTTGACACTATGCATTCATGTAGCTGAGGTAGTATTTCAGTTCCTTCCTTCAATCTGCCACTTTCTCTTCCAAGTTCCGTTGATTTGTTTGTCTTGTAATGTTCATGGAAACAAACAGTCCATTGACTTAGGGTTCAGACCAACCAAACTGGGTGTGGGTGGCTCCCTTAGGTCTACTGGAACATGTAATTTCCTCACGTGGAGCAATTGTGGCCAGGATCCTGCATCGCATGAGTGTTTGGCAACATGGCTAGCTCAGCTGGTTCGTGCCAATGTAGAATTTATTTATTTATTTATTTATTTGCAAAAATGTCTGTACTGCCAATCAGTAGCGGTTGGTGCAGCTGGGACAGTTCTGTTCATCTGCCTTCTGAACACTGAGCATCATTGCCAGATCCTGACAGAGAGCGGAATGGGGAGAGAGATGTGGTGCGGATGTGGCAGTGGAGACAATCCGTCAAGCTCACACTGCATATTGCTCCCTACGTCTACCCCTTTCCTTCTCAGGAACCAGCAGCAATGCTCAGTGCTTGGGAAGCAGGTGACCAGCACTCCCCCACTGACCTCCACAGCTGCCAACATTCAGTAAAACATCACAGCGATGAACCACATAAAATCAACAATAAAGCTCTATTCACAAAACAAGCGCAAAATCCATGACAGATCAGCAGTTGTCACTGGACTCTTTCCTAAAGCCAAACCAGAAGCAAATTAAGAGACCCTGACCCCAAGCATAGCAGTGGAGAAATTTGAGGGAAATGAAATTTGATAGCAAAATTCTCTAGGGGGAAAAAAAAGATATTTTCATCCATCCCTATATGCCTACCCAAAAGAAAGGCTGGATGTGGTTCCATCACGACCATCCTATCATCAATGAAAAAACTCTCATAGAAATTAGGCCAGGATTGAGCCCTTGCAGTAGAAGGGCAGACATATTTTCCATTCATGTCCTTAAGCCTTCACTTTCTGCTATGTGGTTGTTGATGCTGTGGGGCTCGTTTTCCGTGCTTCTTTAGGTCACAGCTTTTGATTTGGACCATTTCATTCCTTTAGCCTACCTCTTCCTTTTCTAATGAACAGGCAGACCTTTGGAAGTCGTTCTTCATCTTCATACTTCAGAACCTGCACTATGACCAAGCCGGAGTTCTGATTCTGATATGACTTCCCCCCCCCACACACACACTTGTTTTGGCATTATGAGTGCAGCTCCTCTCATTGCTCAGCAGGATATGAAGTACCGCAGAAAAGAGGACAACACACACACACACCACAGCAAGTCAAGTACTCAACCTGAGCCCCCCTTTTTTATCATGGGAGATACAGAGGTGAGTCAGGAACTCTTCCCAGCAATTTTCCTCTTCTTACAGAGGAGAAGTTGATATGCACTGCTTCCATTATGCACCTAAGGCAGCAAATGGGCTTCATATGCCACATGGAGGCACCTGCAGAGAAATGTATGGTTTGCACAAAGTGTTCTGCTCTGCATCCCACCCCCTCTTTTTTTCTGTGAGAAAAAAGACATGTGAACTGGCCTTGGTGTGGCAGACCACTTCATGTGCTAGCTTAAGTATGTGTTGCAATGGGTGTGTGCCATTCCTCCATGCCTTCGAGCATCAGTCACATGCGAACTAGCTCATATAGATCTCAGCACGAGCATTATTATTATTATTATTATTATTATTATTATAATACCCCACCCATCTGGCTGGGTTTCCCATATGTAGCTGGAAAAGATGCATTCCCCTAAAGGAAACTCTGCTACAAAATCACCCTGATTTGGGGTAAGAGGCCTTCAATCAATCCTTTACGTCCAGGAGATATTGCAGTTTTGATTCTGCCTTTATTGTTATTATTTTTAAATCTTTGCACAAAGCCCAGTGAATTTATTTCATCATGTGTCTCATAAAGGCAATGCATATGTAAATACATGCACAATAGCTGCAGTAAGAGAGAGTTGTGCAGCTCTGAAGCAAACCCAAATGAGGTGTTTGTTCATATGTAGCGAGTTTGTATAAGTCTTCAATCCAATAGTAGAAGGGAGCCGCATTTTTATTTTTCCAGTTCATCAGTATCAGTCTTTTTGCTGTGGTAAGGGCACGGAGAGTCCACTCGTATTGTCCTTTTGTAATGGTTCCATGTCCTGGGTATATAATTCAAGAGAATATTTTGCTCTGTAAATGTAAGGTTGTTCTGTACAGTTCTGTTGATAGTTTCAGTTAAAAAGGTGAAGGTAAAGGGACCCCTGACCATTAAGTCCAGTTGCGAACGACTCTGGGGTTGCGGCACTCATCTTGCTTTACTGGCCGAGGGAGCCGGCATACAGCTTCCGGGTCATGTGGCCAGCATGACTAAGCCTCTTCTGGCAACCAGAGCAGCGCATGGAAACACCGTTTACCTTCAGGCAGGACTGAGAGTGATTCCTGTCTGAATCCTGGACAGCCACTGTCAGTCAGTGCAGACAGCACTGAGCAAGATGGACCAATGGTCTGACTCTGTATAACGCAGCTGCCTTTGCTTCCTTAATGATGTTTTATGGTCAACAAATGGTGGAACACTTTATACCCCGTTTTGAGATGTAAAAGCCTCTCCTTTTCAAATACACCTAGCAATCTAGGCAACTGCCACAGCCAAATGTCAGGTTTGTAATTTGTGGGAAGTGAAATATCCTAACTATTTTGATATGCCAGTGAGAAAGGGAGCCGGTCTTCCATAATACACTCAATAAGTTGCATGATCACAATTTTTAAAATGCCCCATATAAATTTGATTTCTTTTTCTATACTTCAGCAGCTGCCCTTGTAAATTAAATCGAGCTCCCACTGTGCTCAGGTCCTCTGGGTGTCAAGATAGCAGGATGGTTTATATGCTCACCCATTTTATGACTGCTTTATAATTGTTGGATAGTTTGGGCATTATTTCAGTTACTAGTATCCAACTGTTTTACAACAAGTGGCCTGAAATGTTGATCTATATTTTCCAGAACCTGTTCCTCTTAAAATTGCTTTGACATTTGAAATATCATATTTTTAATAGTGAACATTCCATTGCTCACCCATTTTATGCTGCTTTAATTGTTGGATGTTTGGGCATTATTTCAGTTACTAGTATCAGTTTTACCAAGTGGCAAATGTTGATCTATATTTTCAGCTCTCTTAAAATTGTTCATTTGAAATCATATTTTTAATAGTGAACATTCCATTGGCAATTATGCCCCAGCCCACTCAGCTCTGTTCAATAATAAACCTTTTACAGAACGCACATTTTATTTGCTGCTAAGTATAAATAACAGTCAATACAGAGAAATGAACCAGGTCTCCCAAAAATAAATAGTAAATAAGACATAGGCAGGATTGTAGAATCTGTTTGGGAAAGAGCATATTGCATTGGCAATAGATTGTGGACAAACAAAATAACTATTTCTGTATATAGTGCATAATTAACTTAAGGAATTTACTGCCATGTGGCCAATGACCAGTGACTTAGGGTTCACCCACACTTCCATTTGTCCCATGATTCCAATTGTTTGTCCCATGATTTATAGTTACGAACCTCTTGGAGCCATGACTTGGGCAAACAGAAGTGTGAATGAGCTTTTAGTCAGCTTTAATAAAATATTGGACCAGACTTCATCTACTTGCTGCCCTCCAGATGCATTGAACTACAGCTTCCATCATCCCTGATGTTAGACCTTGCTGGCTGGGGCTGTTGGGAGTGGTAGATCAAAAAATCCAGAGAGTACCAGGTTGGGGAAGGCTGGGTTAGACACCGGTTCGAATCCCATAAAGAACAGCTGCAAATTCCTGCATTACAGGGGGTTGGATTAGATGGTCCTCAGAGTACCTTCCCACTCAACAATTCTATGTTCCTATGAAAATACACTACACTGAGGATTGCTGCATAAACATTGATAGTCTCTACCTGCCATAAGCAATGTTCATTTATCCTGCAGTGGCTTCCGAAGTATGTATTTGGATGGTTGGTCCTGGAATGTGCTCTGAAGGTACATGAGGCCATCATTGGCTACCTGCTTGAACTAAGCACGTCTGGGTCCAGTCAGTACCTGTAACGGACTGTATGTATGCTGCTTTGGGTTCCAAGAAATAAGACATGCAAGATAGAAGCGTATATAGATAAAAATAAATGTGTTAATAAAGCATCAATACCCCCAGACAAATCCATCTTAAGGATATTGAATACAATGGATCTGGTTGTCTTTGAAGAAGAGCAGAACCTAAGCACATTCAGAAATATCTGCAAGCTAATGTGTATGGACACACACATTTGCCTTTAAGAAATAGTAACCACAAAAAGGTCCACAAATAAGGGAAGTGGTTTACCAGGGAAAACAGGGAAAGCTACCAGAACATGGTGCTCAGATCTCGTGTAAGATGTCCTCAGGGGGCCTCCTGCTCCTTTCCACTGTTACTTACTTGCTCTTCCCTTGAACCCAGTCTGTACTGTGGGAATGTTTAGGAGTGTGGATGAGTATATATTATTTATATATCTCAATCCCAGCTTGTGTGAGCAAGCTCCAAACTTAGCAGAGTCACATTCCCTTTTAAAACACAGCAGAAAACGTTTGCATAGGCTTGCTTAAGCCAGCTATATTCCTGGTATATTCCCCTTGTTCCCTCTTAAAAGTAAAGATACAATACAGCACTGATTATTAGATATAAAAGGAGTTTACTTACAGACATCCATGAGTCACAGTACAGGCAAAAAGAGGCAGACAAACTTAGATAAATGTATTTACATGCAGTGAAGCTGCTTCCATAAGGGAACAGCCTTCACCTCTGCTTCTCTCAGCTGCAGGCTGAGAGAGCATCCTGCTTCTTCAAAGGACGAGGCAAAATGGACAGTCTTCTTTGGGATCTTCCTCCCAGGTAAGACCACACCTACTTCTGGTTCCTGCAACTCAGTCCAGGTAAACAGGAAGTTAAGCCTGGAGGACTGAGTTACCTTCATGTCCTCTCTAGGAGTGTTGTGTTTGGCTGCTCTGTGTTTACATCCCACATGTACAACCTCCCAGAGAGAGGGCAAGGCAGATAGAGGATGGTTCTCCTCATTTCTCTTCTACACTTAAGGAGGGCACATGAAGAGGCTGTGTTGGCAAGGAGGAGCAGCAGGACCAATAGGCTCCAGAGCAGGGATGGGGAATGTTGATCCGTGTAAGGACCACTAAGCAAACTTCCAGAGGTTATGTGCCAGTGGTGGGTGGGGCCAGAAAAAAGTGCCAGGGGACTTTACCTTTCTACAGTAGGTTAGTTTCTACAGACACTCACACACCCACCTCTGTACTCCACATAGGCGACACAGGTGGTGCTGTGATCTAAACCACTGAGCCTCTTGGGCTTGCTGATCAGAAGGTTGGCGGTTCGAATCCCCGCGACGGGGCGAGCTCCCATTGCTCTGTCCCAGCTCCTGCAAACCTAGCAGTTCAAAAACAAGCCAGTGTAAGTAGATAAATAGGTACTGATGCAGCGGGAAGGTAAACAGCGTTTCCGTGCGCTCTGACTACCGTCACGGTGTTCCTTTGCACCAGAAGCAGTTTAGTCATGCTGGCCACATGACTCAGAAAGCTGTCTGTAAACAAACGCCGGCTCCCTCATCCTAAAAGCGAGATGAGCTCTGCAACCCCATAGTTGCATCCAGGGATCCTTTACCTTTACCTTTACCTTTACCTTTACCTTTACCTTTACCTCCACCTAGGCATGCAAGAGGCATTCACAGACCCTCCAAGTGTCCCTATTTTCCAGGGACATCCCTAATTTAGAGAAGCCATCCCAGTTTCTGATTTGATCCCAGAATGTCCCACTTTTCCTTAGGATGTCCCTATTTTCATTGGAGAAATGTTGGAGGGTATGGAGTTATCCAACCCCTGAGCCGTCTGAAGGCAATCCTGTATAGGGAAGGTTTTTTTTTTATGTTTTATTATGTTTTATATATGTTGGAAGCCGCCCAGAGTGCTTGGGCAACCCAATAAGATGTGTGCTATATAAATAGTAAAATTATCAGCATGGAATGGGGCATCCCTATTTTCATCGGAGAAATGTTGGAGGGTATGCATCAACAGAGTTTAAGGAAGTTTTGTGCTGCATGGTGGAATAGTGGATGGTAGGCAAGGGGAATTAGTGGGGATGGGGTCTAATAGACTTTTATAAAAATAACAAACCTCTGTCAACACAAGAAATACAGGACAAATTAGAAGACACCCAAATGCCCTGGTTAGCACAACACCAATTACATGCCCTCTTAAACAATCCAGCAGTAAAATCAGCAGCAACTAGACCCCTGACAACCTTCGAAAACCTCATCCTAATGACAAAGGGACACGGCAGAGGGTTGGTATCCGCAATATACAAAATACTACTCAAAAATCCCACGACACAATCAAAAAACAATGGGAGGATGACATAGGATACGAAATCAACCCCACCCAATGGACCAGAATGTGGTCTAAACCCCCCTTTAAATCCATATCAACGAAAAGAAGAGAACTCACCCTAAAACTAACCTACAGGTGGTATCTAACACCAAGAAAATTAGCAATATAATATGCCCAGGAACCTCACCAAAATGCTGGAGAGGGTGCACCTCCACAGGCACATACTTCCACATGTGGTGGGAGTGCCCCAAAATCCAACCATTCTGGACAACAACCATACGAGAAATATGTAAAATAACCAAGCAAGTGCTAGAAACCACCCCAGAATTGGTCTTACTAAACATCTTCCAAGACAATAATGCCCACTTACAACACAAAGAACTCATAACCCATCTACTCTCAGCAGCCAGAAACATCATAACCAGACACTGGAAAGACCTGTCAGGTACCAAGTAGTATGGGAAACAGCCCTACTAGAAAAACTAACCAGTAACCTGAAACTGACACGGGGACAAACAGAAGAAGACACCTTCACCCCGGTATGGTTCCCCTTCATCACACACACAGCCCAACAAGACAATGACAAAAATCTACCAACAGCATACAAATCAATATGGCTAACCTGATCCAAAACACCCACCCACCCACCTCTTTCCCCTTTCTCTCCCTAATGTCTCAACAACCAAAACAGATTTGTAAAAATGTTACATGGGAAAAATACGAGAGAGACTTGCACACACTTTTGCAAATCAATTACCGTATTTACTCGAGTCTAATGCACCATCAGATCTAATGTGCAACTCAATTTTCAGAACCTTGAAACCCAAAGAAGTATTTGCTGGCGAATGTAAATGTGCGATTGAATCTAACGCTAAGCTTAATTTTCGCAATGTAATTTGGCTGAAAATGTGAGCATTAGATTCATAGAATCATAGAGTTGGAAGAGACCACAAGGGCCATCCAGTCCAACCCCCTGCCAAGCAGGAAACACCATCAAAGCATTCCTGACAGATGGCTGTCAAGCCTCCGCTTAAAGACCTCCAAAGAAGGAGACTCCACCACACTCCTTGGCAGCAAATTCCACTGTCGAACAGCTCTTACTGTAAACACGATATTTTTGTCATATTTTCCTTCAAAAAGAGAGAGAGAGAGAGAGAGAGAGAGAGAGAGAGAGAGAGAGAGTTCAAAGGAAGCATTCCAGGAAAAGCACTTTAGGAGAGTGCAAAAGCAGGGCTGGTGTTGGAGTGTGGATTTGGAATAGTTCCGAGGACCAGATAGAAATGCTTGAGGACCACATGCAATCCCCTCCAAGACCAGAGGTTCCTCCTTTCTCCTCCAGGGATTGGTAGTGGGCTTCCTCCAAAGCCACGAGCCTTAGCAGGTGTCCCCAAAGTCTTACCTATGGCAGTGGCCCTGCTTCGTAGGAGTATAGAATCAAATCTTGTTAGGATTTTGATGAGTCAGGCTTCAAAGTTTGCTCCAGAAGGCTTTCTTAATCCAGAAGTCAGGGGCAGAGAGTTGTGTGGGCTAAACTAAATATTGCCCACTAAGCTCAGATCATAAAGTCTCCCTCACAGAGTTTGCAAGGGCTTTTGTTTGCCTCAGCAGGGAGAGAGGAAACCTGCCATTCTGAAATGTCAGATTTTAAACCTGAGGGTTTTTGTTTTGATTTTTTTGTTTCATTATTATTTATGCCCTTGTCTGTGTTTTTCTGAGACAAATACAGAAGTAATCTTCAAAGAACTATTTGTACTATTTGGAATTTCTTAAGTATTTAAGCCTTAGTTTGAAGAAACACCTGGAAAGAATATATAGTTTGCATCCTGGACATTAAGCTCAGACTATAAATATTCCTAATAGGTTTTTCAACATTTCCCTTTATCCCCCAGAGAAGAAGAAAAGAAACCTGTCATTCTTAGCTATCAGGTATCTTTTTTATTTTAAAAAATGGTGCTGCTTGCCACAGCCTTTTGTAAGTTCCTTTATTTATGCCTTCCTGTGTGTTTGATTTCTTCTTCTTAGAATTTTAATTGCATGGGGATCATAGTTAACCAGTCACTTTTGCTTATTACATCAAGATAGAATAGAAATACGGAAATTACAGCTACATTGGGAATGAGGGTAGGAGGAGACCAGAAGCACCTCCTATTAGCCAAGAAGCCACTGTACAGGGGGAATTAGGGTTGCTTTCACCACAGCAGCGGAAGCAAGAAATGCATTTGTTGGAGTCTGGATCTGCTGCCCCATGGATCCTTCTGCCTGAGGCAATCACCTCACCTTGCCTCATGAGTGGACCGGCCCTGGGTATCTTGCTTATTCCACTACTGTCTTAAAACTGTTTTTTTGTGTGTGTGTGTGTGTATTTGATGTGAGCCACTTTGATCCCAAATAGATCTGTGGAAAATGGGGTATTTAGAAAGAGAACTACTTGAAAACGATTCACAGATGGTATTTAACTCCAAGTAGGCTTGCTAAGATGTATAAGACTGAATCAGATAAGTGGGAAACCCAGACAGATGGGGGGTAATAATAATAATAATAATAATAATAATAATAATAATAATATTTGTAATGAATTGGAAAAAAATGTTTAAAAGTACTTTTCCAAAACAACAACAACAGCAGAGTCCTTTCTGTTGGGGATTATTCAGATGGAAATTCCCAGGTGTCAAAAAAGGTTATTTATGTATGCTACTACTGCGGCCCCAAAATGGAAAACGAGCAACGTCCCAACCAAAGAAGAATGGCAACTTAAGTTGACAGAATATGCACAGCTTGCAGACTTTACATATCGAATAAGAGAACAAGAGGAACATAAGTTTAGAGAAGATTGGAAAACCTTTATTGAATATATGGGAAATAATTGTGTACAGCTGAAAACGCTGGCAGCATTAAGATAAATTCAACAGTGTAAATAAGCTTTGATGGATGCAATAATGGAATACTGAATGGTATAGGTTTTGTAAAGTATGCAGGGATTTATGATATGTAAAATGAACCATGGGAAGAGAAGAAGGGAAGTCACTGCTTTTTAAGGATGTGAAATGAATATTTGAAATTGTAAAACAGAAAATTCATTAAAACCTATCCCCAAAAAGAAAAAGAAAATGGGGTATTTAAACAAATGGACTATGACGAGCTGACTGACCCTTCTTGTATTGATAGCAGCTCTGTTCAAGTGCCTTTGACCGCAGCTTGATCTACAGTGGCTAGGCTTTTACAGAAATCCCTCCATGGGCCAATCCCAGCGGTGGGCATGCTAAATGTATATGCATGTGCGCATGCGTGCTACACATTCAATGCACATGCACACACCACAGTTGCACCTTCACCACACACACAGGATAACCCTCTTACTGGACGTACAGACATCCAACACTCACTCCTCCTTTTCTCATGGAGTTGCACGTTCATCCTTGCAGCAAACATCCGTGCAGAGGCAATCTCTCTATCTCTCACACACAGTCCGTATTTCCAGCCCTCTCCACTCCAGTGCTCGGGTGAGGAGTGGCTGAAAGTGCTGCGTTCTAGGCATTTCTGCCTCCTTTCACTCTTACACAGTAAAGAGGCAGCTGACATTATTTTAGCACAGTGATGCATAGCACTAAGATCAAAGAGCCCCATGCCTGTTTTTTAAAGATGATCTGAGGGATTTTATTTCCCAACCTGGAAATTAAGTGGCAGGGGCTGGTGGACCACTTCCTGCAGTTTGGCAGGTTGCACATGGCCCGTCTCCTGATCTGCAGTCACCAGTGCTCAATTCCATGCTGTGGAAAGATTAATCAACCTGTTGTTTGAGGCACAGGAGCAAAACACACTCTCCCCCTCACTCCACTATCCATGGGCAGCTCTAGACTGAGGGACAGCCTTTCATCCCCTCCTGTATTTCAGGGAACATGTGATTATTTTTCTATCTCTGACTAACTGGTTCCATGCTCCTGGAAAGTTTTTGTTGCAATGCATTAATTAGATTTATACTAGTTAGACATGCCAAAGGCACAAATCCCTTTGCTTCTCAAAGTGGCAGCTTGATTTATGTCAATAACATACTGTGGTTCCCAGATTTTTTTCCTTATGGAACCCTCGAAAATTGCTGATGGTCTTGGCAAACCATTTAATGATCCCCCCCCCCCGCCTGTTGTAGCCATTGCACTAGATGCTGTGCGATTTTTCACTGTCTTTTATTGCTTCTTTTGTTTCTTATATTGCATTACAATTTGCATTCCACAGAATTCAAGTTATAGCACAATAAAACACAGTATGAAATAAAAGAAGCAATAAATATACAATTCAAACTCAATATCAGTATGGACCACCTGGATTGACCTCAGGGACGACTAAAAACCTTCAGTATGGACCACCTGGATTGACCTCAGGGACGACTGGTGGTTCACAGACCACAATTTGGGTGCCCCTGTTCTAGTAGATACTGTGGGGTACAGAAAGTTACTACACCAATTGCTTTTAAAGCATACTTCTCGGTGCAATTATTCCCAAACGTATCCAAGAATAGGATGAGAATTTTCTCTCCTTCTGAAGTACAACCCTCTCCCCCCCCCCAATGAGATTATGCCCCTAGACGCCCATTTTTAACGGCAGACAAAATTATGGTTTCTGCTAGAAAAAAATGCAACAAATTGTTTCCCCTTTGGACGGTGTGCCTATTCTTTTCCCCATTCCATTGGAAAAACCTGCCTTGAGCCACTTCAAGATGCAGTTTTGACTACATCCCAACTCTGATCACTTGGAAAGCCATTAGAGTGTGGGAAGTGTTACATTCAGAGAGAAAGTTAATCAAGTGGAAGAGACACATTACAAGTGACAAGTAACAGGTTTTATAACTGAAGTGTTATTTTCTCTTACTTGCTGCCTTCTTTTCTTAAAAAAAAAATGCTTTATGTCATATTTGTGCCAATAACACACTACATGTCTGCTGGTATCTCAGAAATAGTACTGCATTGTGAGAAGCAAAGAGAAGGCCTTCATTAGCTTGCTTGCTAATGAATCACAATGACCAAAAGATTGTTTCTAAAACTAGGTGAGGCTGTGCATTTATTTACGAAGAAATGGAACCGAGTGTTATCTGTTTGCTCAATTTCCATTCTTCCAGGTAAATGGGTATGAAAAAAAATGGGCTTCTTGTTCTTAGTCCACCAATACTCAGTTGCTGCTAATTCGGGTGTGAGTGGGGCTTAACTTGATCTGATAGTTTGCATTCCATTTTATTATCCCAGTTTGCCCTGGTGTCCTGGCTCCCACCCAAAACATGCAGATACTTGTAACTATCTCGTAAGTAAGTAAGAAAGAAATCTTTATTCAGACAAGGAACAGTACAAACTCTGCAGCAAACACAATGACCAGGAATCACAATTCAGGAGCTCAGGAATCGTGTGAAAAATTTAGAGCTTGATAGAAGTGACGAAGATGTCCCAACAAATTTCCTCACCCAACCTGCCAAGCCCTTGAAGATAAGGCATGCCATACTCACTTGCAAGACTCTCTCACCTTGCAGGGATGTTGATATTGCAAGTGTGCACTCTGTCGGGGGTGGGTGGGTGGTTTTGCTGCCACCTGCAAATGTGGCACCTGGTTCTTGGCAACCCTCCTGTTTGGGCTCCTGTTCATTCACTGCTGTGTTTCCTGTTCAGCCTCACTTTGGGCTGATCAAAGTCTTCCCTAGCCTCCACTGAGGCAATCCACGCTGCAGGAAGGTTGGTATTATGCTCAGATTCTTCTAAATTTGGAAATGAATCTGCAGTAAATATTTCTGGATAATGGCTTGGCATCTAGCAAAGTATGAATGAACAGTGAACAATACACTTGTTTCAGTTTTTCCACACACACATTCAAATATATGTCAAATATTCCATTATATATAAATGTTTGTGCGCACATATGAATAAAGGTAATTATTTAGCTAGTGGGGGAAACAATCTCCAGATACAATCAAGGTCAATTAAAACTAGATCTATTGGATGTTTTGCTGTTGGCTTCTGTGGGAAATTGATTGCATCTATGTGTAATTAGCAGATTGCAGAATGAGAACCGGTTCCCACTTTTACAAACACACAGTTCCTCATTTGTATGATTTGGTCAATGTCATCCGTTCTTTTGTGACCTTAGGTTAGACTGTGCAATATGCTCTTTGTGAGACTACTTTGAGCCAGAAATCATAGCTAGTGAATTCTGTAGCTCATCACTTGGCAGTGGCTAGTGCAGGCAGGGCTGACCCATGGAATTTTGCTGCCCAAGGCAAAGAACAAGACACCCCCTCCCCATTCCATGCACACCAACTGACTGCATTGGCAGTTGATATTTTCTTCAGTTTTGGTGATGAGACAGAGGGCTACAGCATAACAAAGTTAAGTGAAGAGAGGATAAAAGAAATGGAGATGTGGAATTTGATGTTTTATTTGATATGAATAAGATTTAGGATTTAAGATATGTGGATTATAATTGTAAGATTAAGATTAGATATAAGAAAGTAGATTTTACAAGACAGCTGAAGCTAGTGAACGCAAAAGAGAGGATTAGGGTCCCAAGTTTAGGATTATAAAGAGGATAAGGATGAGTAATTAAGTGTTTTCTTTGTGTGTATTTTATGTGGTTTTTGTAGTGTATGTATTTGTGTTTTGTGTATTTTTGTTATTAAAATCCAATAAATTCTTTGAGGGGGAAAAAGAGACAGAGTCCTCCAAGACAGTTGGCTAGTTTAGGGTGGCAGGGCAGACCTTTTTGTAAGCTCTTCTAGCTCATCAAAGAATGGGTCTTTGCATAAGATATATTTCTAACATGAAGTAAGCCCAGTTGTGTTAAATGTGGTTTACACCCAAGTAATTGTTACTGATTTCTTAAGGAAATCAGCCCTGAGTGCTCACTGGAAGGACAGATCCTGAAGCTGAGGCTCCAATACTTTGGCCACCTCATGAGAAGAGAAGACTCCCTGGAAAAGACCCTGATGTTGGGAAAGATGGAGGGCACAAGGAGAAGGGGACGACAGAGGACAAGATGGTTGGACAGTGTTCTCGAAGCTACCAACATGAGTCTGACCAAACTGGGAGGCAGTGGAAGACAGGAGTGCCTGTTGTGCTCTGGTCCATGGGATCACAAAGAGTCAGACACAACTATACGACTAAACAACAACAACAAAAATTGTTTACAAAATTGCATCCTTGCTGTGTTTTTAACTTGCATTTGTATGATTCTATTGCATGGCAAATGCAGTGTCCCACCCTGAGCACAAGAAGCCGCTAATAAATGTCTTCCTTTATTATGATTGCATCTCGCCTTTTCTACAAGAATTTCAGAAAGGTGTGTGCTGCCTCCCACTTTTTCCAGTCAACAACTCTGCGGAGGTAAATTAAGGTGAGGGAGAGCAACTGGCGAGTATCACCTACTGAGCTTTGTGGCTGACTGGAATTCTGCCCAGTACAGGCCGCAAACCCCACCCATGACACCACGCCAGCACTTTGTAAATGTCATAACCAATAAAAAAAAATACCCCCAAATAATGGCAAGTGACCCCGCCCCCCCGATCAGTTGAGCAGTTTTAGCAGCTATGGAGATGAACTTTAGTACCAGATATGTACCTCCTTTCCTACCTTCCTCCCAGTCAGATGTTGCTGTTATTTGCAAAGTTCCTTGTGGAGCATGATATCTGGAATGAAAGAAGATGTTCTACGTTGAAAGAGCGGTTGTAACGGTTAGTAAAATATGAAAGAAGCTGCATCTCTTTTTTACTGGGGCTGACATGCTAGATTGAACTAGCAAGGAAATCTGTCTGTTACGGAGACAGATGGGGGAGCTCTGGGACTCTTAGTGAAATGATGCCTTGGTTGCTGCCAGTGCTCTTGCAGCATCCTGACAATCGCTACACTCCGAAAAGCAAGAGTTTACATGCCTGAAATAAATTGTTTTGATTAGAACCTTTAGGAGAGAAAGTCATAAGGTACAGTTTTATTGACTACTTGCCAGACAACAGAGCCCTGTCTTCCGTGAGCTTGTTTTGCTCTTGTAAGTCAAGCAGGGAACTGGGCTCTGCTTTTTCTAAGGTTATGGTCTTAATACCGCAGCACATTATCATTTGCTCTGAATTATTACATCCACTGTACAGTCCGAGACAAAACACAGTTTGGATTTATAAAGTATCGTTTATCTTAAGGAAAAGTTACAGGTACTGTTACACTTCCTATAATTTATGTACTTGGGTAGGTGAAAGCCGGAGGCTTGTTTTGAACTAAATTAAAGATACAGCAATAGAAGAAGTGTCTAGTTACTGATAGAAAAGTATTCCCTTATTTGTGTAAATTAGATCTCAGTTGTTGTTTGTTTTCATTTTATGACAATTGTGTGCCTGAAGCTGCTATTTTTTTATGCCAGTTTATATAGCATAGTTAATTCATTAAGTAATATAACCAGTCTATTATTATTATTATTATTATTATTATTATTATTATTATTATTACTATTCTCAAAAAAGAGGTGCTGGAACTCACCAGGAACACCTCCCTTGTTCTCTTAGAATGGCAATGGTGCCCACATGAGAAGTGCTGGAACTGAGTTCCGGAGAGTTCCGGATGGGAAAAAAAAGCCCTGAATATAACAGCGTTGTTATTTGGAAACAAAAGAGATGAGGCAACTAACTCCCTGCTCTGATTTTACTTCTTCTTTATCTCTTAGGAGAGATAAAGTTAAGTGCGTATTTTTATTTTTATTTTTAAAAAGTAATTTAGGAACCACAACGGGGGGGGGGGGATCCGAAGTCATGTTGGAATTCGTTATGTATGAACCAATTTCCCCCCCCCATAAGTATCAATTTTGGGTCGTTTCTGTTGGCCTGTTTTGTGTTGTTTTGTTATTAAAATCAATAAAGCATTTTTTTAAAAATTAAGAAAGAAAAAGAGAGACAACTCCCTGCTCTGAAGAGTTTACAGTTAACTTTGCCTTTGGAGTGAGAATAGAGAGTAAGTGGGAGTTGGCAGGAATGTGAGAAGGAAGTAAGCAAAGAAGGCACATGGCGCCTGCACAATCCATTGGTGTGAAGAGCCTCTACACATGAACTTATGTAGAGCTCCTCCATGGCCAGGACTCTCCATTTCATGGAGGGGTTATGCATGCATAAAGCCCCTTTTCACACTGGTCAAGCACATGGCTGACAACCCATGGCCATTGCACCTATGTATTGTAGGGAACTGCGTCCCCATCATTTCAGCTTATGAAGTTGACTGCAAAGTATACAAAGTATATCCCAAGGTATACATTGCAAGAACCTCAACATGTGGTCTCCCATCCTATTTGAAACCATGCTGGACCCTGCTTTGCAAATACCTGTATGCTAGAAGTTTTCTTAATGCACCACTAGGAGGCCCACACCATCCTATTTTGTGCAGGTTTCTGACAGAAGACACAAAAGCTCCACATTTTGTAGGCACTTTTGTGTGTATGTTAATGTATTAATCTGTAAAATGTGTACTTTGGACATGCTTTTAACATTAAAATGTGTTTTTGCTTGCACATTCTCCCACGCTGAAGCTGCATCCCAAAATCTGGAGAAGTACGTAGCCCAATTGGGAGTTTCGTTCTGATCCTCAAGCAAGCTCAAGAGCATCAGATTAAGTTGGGCCACTGCAAAAAGCAGACCACCAGACTTCCTTCCATTCAAGCTCTACCTCAGAGCTTGTCACTTTGAGAGGGAAGGTCTGAAGAGAGATTCTAAGAATGTCTGGATGAACACGCTTAGAATCCTGAGAACACTGAGAAGTTCCTCTTCATGGGCAAAATTCTAAATATGGGAAGTTCTGAAGTGGAGCCAGCAATGTGGAAACATTTGGGGCAGGGCTAGAGATAAATATTGATTTACTTCACATTTAAAGGCAAACAGTACCTAATTCACAGCAAAGCACAGCCAGCCTTCAGAAGGGGTGCTCAGAATTTTGCACGCCATTCTTCAACCAAACTATGTTTACAAAAACACAAGAATTAGGGGGAAGTGGAGGGAGAAAATGCATGAAATGTAGCATGAAAATGATATTCGTGAAAATAGTATAGAATAATGCACTGTATTAGAGGAAAATGCTTGCTAATATGCATACGTTAGTAAAAACTGCATACAAAAAAAATGTGTTTGTGAGGTTAAATTCACAAATTGCTGCAGAAATGTGCTGCAGAATTTAAGATTGGAAAATTTTGAAAGGGAGGGAAGTAAGATTGACAAAACCTTCCATCCCTAGGTGGGGTTTTGATGCACATGCCATCTCAAGCACATTAAGGCAATCAGCTGAATAGGTTAGGGCATTGACTTCTAACCAGTCTGCCGTGGCACCCCGGGTTTCTTGAATGATGGTCAGGGGTGCTATGGACAACACTGGCCTCTGCCCCTCTTTCCTATCCTCTGTTCCTCTGATGCCCTCTCATGTCTCTGCCTTCCAAAGGCTTGAACAGCTGTTTGTTGCCACATCCCTGGCTACAAGCTCCCCAGGCAAATGGTGCTTCTGTGGCTGGCAAGGGGGTGCTTCCCAGGCCCCTGTGGGGCAGTGTGAGGAGGCACCTCTCTTTGGGGCAAGGGGGGCAGCTCAGGGACCGGGGTGGCAGCTGAGGCTGCCCAAATGACTCCTTGGAGAGGAGAGGAGAGGAGAGAGGAAGCTGAGGGAACACTCCACAAGGAAGGGTGTTTGAAAAAGGGTGAGAGGCTGCCAGCTCTGTAGGCAAAGGGTGACATAACTGTGCCCCACAGGGGTGCCACAGAAAGAATGTGGTTGGTCAAGGGATCTGTAGACCCAAAAAGGTTGAAAACCTCTGGGTTAGGACAACAATCAGGCTTGGTTATGTGATGATGTTTGTGGAGGCAAGTTAAGCTATGCAAACGAGGGTAAGGTCAATGAATACATTTTTGGATTCATTGTTCTCTCTTCCTCCACCCTCAAACCCACATTAATAGAGAAGACTATTTTTTAAAAAAAAAAAACAAAAGCAAAAAACAAATCTCCCCCCCACCCCCGAAACAGAGAATCCTTTCAGCTCAGCTCTATTCACCAGAAGACTGGTTTGAATTCTGTGTTGACAAGGAAGGATATTTCAGTACTCAGTCAAGTCAAATTCATGTTGTATTCATTTCCGGGCTTTCTGCATAAGCAATGTTGCATTGCTCCACATTTCTTCTGAGAAATAAGAATAAGAACAAATCGTTGTGCCGAGTATCGTTCATGTGGTTAGGAAAAACAAACAAACCCATACCCTCACCATTGTAAATGTGTGCCCAAGCAAAGCTGCATATTTCATAAGCTATGCATTTTGCTGATTGCTGATTGCTTATGTATTCACTTCAGATTTGAGCCCCTTGCGTGTTGGCAAATATAGATATATATATTTTCTGTGCAGAAATAATTTCTGACAGCGTTTAGTAATGAGAAACATTTTGTCTCACATCACACATGAGAACTGCTTCAAGAATGGCAAGGTTGTTGAAGGCCATTGGGGGATCAAGCCTTTCAGTCAGAGAGCGAAGGGGAAGCACATAGATTTCGCTGTTTTGTCTGAGTAATGAGACTTTGTGTGCTTCTGTCTTTGCTTGAATACAGAAATCAAAACAGAGAACTAAACCTTGTTTTCCGGGGGTTCACATTCCTTGAAGGAACAAGTAGGCGGGGTTCCTATATCCTCGAAATATAAATGTCAACGGTTATTTTGCTTGCTTCGCTATTTTCAGTTGCTCTTGTCTTCATTGCTGATAGATGTTGACTTTGACATTTAGCCATGATGCTGGGAAACTGTCCTTCCATATGAAGAAGTGTTCATGCAAACAAAAGCTCATACCAAGAACAAACTTAGTTGGTCTCTAAGGTGCTACTGGAAGGATTTTTTGTTTGTTTGTTTGTTTTGTTCTTCCATTAAACCTTTTAGGTTGATGAAGGATGCTTAATGCAATCCCCGGTCCACCATTTAGCTCCTGCACTTCCATTCTCCAAACACTTTCCAAACCAACGTGAGACCTAGACTTCTCCATATACAGTACATTCAGTTTGTTCCACCCATTATCATAATTGCATCCCGCAATGCATGCTCTGTGTGTGTGAAATAAAAACTGGCAGCTTTTTGAATGAAAGGTCCTAATTTCCAGCAAACCAAAATGAGTGCTCAATGGCAGATCAGAGCCATATCAATTCACATGTAGGTTGTAAAATAGTAAAGATGTGAGAGAGAGCCAGAAAGATTTTAAACGACAGCACAGCCCTGGCAGAATTAATTGGGTTTTTTTTTGTTTTAACTTAGAGGAGAAATCTGGGTCAGGAAATTCTATCCATTTCCCAAATGAGAGCAAAGGACTTTGCACCAAGTCCTGTGACATATATTATGACATTAATGAACATTCCCCACATCAAATGGGGTGCGCCTTTTGCGTGGTTGCGAGTAGCCCCCTTGGATCACGTTGCAGCTCCTGGCAGTTGGACCTGGCACCACCTTCCCAGGTTGGATACCTGTGGACTCCACCTACTCTAGCAGCCGCCCAATCCCAGCTGGGGAGGTGTTGCCAGGGGGATTGGCCAGGTAGAAGGAGGGATTATGCAGTACACACAATAGAAGTTGAGTCATACCTGGGAAGCGGCCGTTGGATTCAGAGCTTCCCCACCCTCCACTCCCTCAATTGACGTTTACTTTGCAGGTTAACCACCTTTTTTCCACAGCCACACAGGCACGCAGGCGCTGCTATGTCAAGGTCGCTGTTGAAGGGCCGGAAAGGACTTTCCCTGCATTGGCAGGTTTCGCCTTTCCCGTAGCAATTCGTCACAACTTTGGTGGTTGCAGGCCTTGGGCGGAATCCTTTAGTCATCTACAAAATTGGGGGGGGGGGGCGTGACACCCGCCCCCATTGCAGCATCAATAACAGGGTTCCCGTTAAAGGGGTCTCAGGGGGAGGCATTGACCATACGCCCAGAGGTCGTCACTGCCCTCCCCCTCCAGCGGCGGCGAACATGGGGGGGGGCTATCTGCTTGAACATATGTTCTCCAGAGTTAGCCCACTCCCCACTCATGCTGGATAACCCTGAAGTTACCCAGAACCCCGGCTGGGGGGCTGGGAAGGATAAACGCCCAATGCCTGAGCCAAGGTCTTCCTACATCTGAATATTAATAAAGTTGTGGCCAATTTAATCCCATAGAATGTTGTCATGTGTCGTTATTTCCCTCAGGGGCTGCCCGGGGTTCGGGGGGCTCCGCCTGGCCATGCAAAACATGCTGTGATGTAGCAGAAGATGCAACACTGATGTCCTGAAACAATATACAGTTTGTAACAATAGCACTGAAAGAAACAAGCAGAGACTAGCCTTTCATTGAAGACTGTCCTGTATTTCTCTCTCCCGTCTTGCCTCTCAAGCAGCCAGCAAATTTTGATAATCCTACACATTGAGACTGTGGGCACATCGCTGACTTACAATGCTGCAGTTAGGTTGAACATTTGCTTAATTCAGATCAAAGATGGTTTGGGAGAAAACACATCAAAACACAACATTTCATAAGAAACAACAGGATACATATGGATTGTGAGTAATGTCCTGGATACAATGCTTGCCAAACCAGTGGTGGGAGGGCACTGGATAAAGAGGAATGTGAGCACAGCCCAGGACTTTCATCAGAAGCATTTTAATCTTTTCCTCTGATTTAGAGAGCTTCTGAACAGTGGATAATCACAATGTCAATGCTGTGCAGATTGTCCTAGGCATGGGGACAGGAGTCCGTCCATGGAAACTAGAAGTGGAGAGATATAAGCCTATTTGTTTTCTGGCTGTATCAGTTTTGCACATGCTTTGTTTTGCCACTAACCCCCCCCCCCAAAAAAAATTTTTTTTCTTTTTTATGCCTAAAAAAAATCAGCATCTAAATTTTTACACATTTTATATGCATTCTCCCCCTCAAATACGTATATCTGTGAGCTATTTGGTGCAATACACATTTCTGTGCCCATTTTTCTCCAGTCGAAATGGCATCACAAAATTATGAGAAATGCGCAATCCGACTGATAGCTGTGTTAAGCTGGGGCAGAAGGGTGAAGTACCATTATGCGAATTTTAGCTCCATAGTAAAATACTCTAAGGAGGCTCTGAAAATTGTGCTTGTGAATGTAAAGGGTATTTGGTAATTAAGACAAGGAAATGGTGTATGATGAGGAAAATGTTCCGCCACCAGACTCTGTGTTTGAGTAGCGGGTTAAGTGCTGGGCATCCTGTATAATAGTCAAGATCTTCCACTCATTCATTTGTTTCTCTGCAGATGAGTCATGTCGTTGTCCTTTTCAGCAAAGAAATTATTAAAGGAAAGCATTTTTTGAGCTCTTTCTTTCCTGCTATCAGAAATGGGTCATAGCAGCCATTTCAATGGTATTACAGAATGCTAAATGATTTGTGAGGCTGAGCAAACAAGAAACTGGGTGTTCTTTTATTTATTTTTGTTATACAATGTGATGTCTGGAGAGGGTCTGAAAGCTGTAAGAAGGGGTAAAAAAAAATGGAATAAGATGATAAGTAATTTATCGTTAGAGAAAACTAATCAGAACACCTCAATTCCCTTTGTCCCTACACAGGTGTTCAATTACTTTCTGGGAGAAGCCGAAAGACCAATAACCCAATGTCTAAGATATAAATGAATTTTATTATTAAGGAACATATTAAAACTTACATAAGTATACCAATGTAGCTCATCTAGATTCTGTACAGATTTTCTACCAACCTTCCTTCTCTGGAGCTTCTTTTTCTTAATACAAGGTTCTGATCTCACTTTGAGCTGCTTCATGCATGGCCCCAATAGACATGTTGCATATGTGTGTGTGTGTGTGTGTGTGTGTGTGTGTGAGAGAGAGAGAGAGAGAGAGAGAGAGAGAGAGCACGGAATTGAGCTTTGGGGTTATATTTGCACCCACAACTGTACAGGTCTTCAACTGAGGCCAACACAAGTAAGTGCCCGTCTAAGAAGGCCTTGATCAGATGAGCCTACCATTGGGTTTGTTTGTTTGTTTTGCAGTGAAGAGATTGTAGCTTATGTCATAGCAATTTCCACATGTTGGTTTAGAGTAGAGAATCTATGCATGGGTGGGGATGGGGCAATAAGAGTCTAAGACTCATTTGCATCCTTCAGTGACTTCAAGCATTCCATGCTTATGTGTATGTCTTGTATAGGATAATAATCTGCAATATGGGGCAAATAATACTGTGTGTCAGGGTTTTGTTGATGTGCTCCAAAGAGAAGCACAGCCAGTCACCCCAGGGGGTACTCAATCGTACACAGTACCGGCACCCCTCTCTCTTTTGTAAAAAAAAATGTGGCACTTACTGTAACAACCTCATGGTGAGTACCAGCACCTATTTTTTTCTAGGAAAAAAAAGCACTGAGCAATACATTTGGCACCAACTTGGCTGCAGGAGTTGCTGGAAGTAGGCGTGCAAGGTACCATCCAACCAACTACTAGACTTTTAGGAGACATCTGAAAGCAGCCCTGTTTAGAGAAGCTTTTAATGTTTAATAGATTATTGTATTTTAACATTCTGTTGGAAGCCGCCCAGAGTGGCTGGGGAAACCCAGCCAGATGGGCGGGGTATAAATAAATAAATTAAATTATTATTATTATTATTATTATTATTATTATTATTATCATCATCATCATCATCATCATCATCTTAGGCACTCCACTCTGGATTTGCATAAGGTTTACTTCTTAGCCTTTTCTTCTCCCAAATATATCTTGCAAGACAGTGGGTGTTTAGGATCTGAGTTTTCCTTCCCCTAGATGGACTACCTTCCCTGATGGATGAGCTCCATCTGCTCCTCATTTCCCCCTACACCATGTGCAGAAACCTCCTTCTGGACTGTTGGACCCACTATTGGTCTCGTCCTCTCAGTCCACCAGAGCCTGTTAGTGCATGCAAGGAAAAGCCATTAACTCACAATTGGTTTGAGACCCATTGGCTACTCTCACCTGGTTTGGTTGGTTGAGCTCTACCACTTGACAGCAATTATGAGATAGTGCTTGGCAACAGTTATGTCAGCTGTCTGAGTAGTCATCTCAGCATTTCCAGATATTGATGAGGACAGTGGCAGAGCCACCCGCCATATGACCAAGGAAACAGGCATGGATCCATCAGTCTGCAGGGGTTGGCCATCCTAACAGGTCCTCCACTTCTGCAATAGATGGGTTGTTGTCACTAGTTTAACCAGTTAGTGATTTCTCCCTGACTAGAGAATTGAAGCAGTTCTCCCCATCTGCAGTTCAGCTTCTAATTTAATTATTAACTTGCCACGTGTGCTGTTGAAGTGACCTAAGACCTTGGTCCCCCTCAAAAGTGGTACAGTAATATCTGTGGAGATTCAGCAAGTGCAAAGGTGTGAGAGGTGGGCTGTAGAAAGGGATGGATAGAGCTGTTCCTTTCATTTTCTCATTTTTCTAATCTTCAGTTCCGTTCACTGCATTTCTGCATCAGTTTGCAAAAATCTTCATGACCGTGCATTAGCTTTTAAGCCTAAAATTTTGCCTAATATGTACATTTTCGCAATGCAGCCCCCCCCAATTATACATTTGTGTATGTTGCTTTCATGTGTATATGTATTCTCTTGAAACCTTTCCCACATTTTTCCGTTGGAGAACTGCACCACAAAATTCAGAGGAGTGCAAATTCTCTGAAGGCTCATTTCAGTTTATGTATCGTCTTGGGAAAGGAAAGTCCAATGCTGTAAAGAAAAGTATTGCATAGGAACCTGGAATGTAAGAACCATGAACCTTGGTAAGCTGGATGTGGTAAAAAATGAGATGGCAAGAATAAACATTGACATCCTAGGCATCAGTGAACTAAAATGGACAGGAATGGGCGAATTCAGTTCGGATGACTATCATATCTACTACTGTGGGCAGGAATCCCGTAAAAGAAATGGAGTGGCCCTCATAGTCAACAAAAGAGTGGCGAAAGCTGTACTGGGATGCAATTTCAAAAATGATAGAATGATCTCGATACGAATCCAAGGCAGTCCTTTTAACATCACAGTAATCCAAGTTTATGCACCAACTACCACTGCTGAAGAAACTGAAATTGACCAATTCTATGAAGACTTACAACACCTTATAGAAATGACACCAAAGAAGGATGTTCTTCTCATTATAGGGGATTGGAATGCTAAAGTAGGGAGTCAAGAGATAAAAGGAACAACTGGCAAGTTTGGCCTTGGAGATCAAAATGAAGCAGGGCAAAGGCTAATAGAGTTCTGTCAAGAGAACAAGCTGGTCATCACAAACACTCTTTTCCAACAACACAAGAGACGACTCTACACATGGACATCACCAGATGGGCAACATCGAAATCAGATTGATTATATTCTCTGCAGCCAAAGATGGAGAAGCTCTATACACTCAGCAAAAACAAGACCTGGAGCTGACTGTGGCTCAGATCATCAGCTTCTTATAGCAAAATTCCAGCTTAAACTGAAGAAAGTAGGAAAAACCACGGGGCCAGTAAGATTCAATCTAAATCAAATTCCTTATGAATACACAGTTGAAGTGAAGAACAGGTTCAAGGATTTAGATTTGGTGGATAGAGTACCTGAAGAACTGTGGATGGAGGCTCGTAACATTATACAGGAGACAGCAACGAAAACCATCCCAATGAAAAAGAAATGCAAGAAAGCAAAGTGGCTGTCCAATGAGGCCTTACAAATAGCGGGGGAGAGAAGACAAGCAAAATGCGAAGGAGATCGTGAAAGATACAGGAAATTGAATGCAGATTTCCAAAGAATAGCAAGGAGAGACAAGAGGGCCTTTCTAAACGAGCAATGCAAAGAAATAGAGGAAAATAACAGAATGGGAAAAACCAGAGATCTGTTCAAGAAAATTGGAGATATGAAAGGAACATTTCGTACAAAGATTACCACAATAAAGGACAAAAGTGGAAAGGACCTAACAGAAGCAGAAGACATCAAGAAGAGGTGGCAAGAATACACAGAGGAATTATACCAGAAAGATATGGAGGTCTCATACACCCCAGGTAATGTGGTTGCTGACCTTGAGCCAGACATCCTGGAGAGTGAAGTCAAATGGGCCTTAGAAAGCCTTGCTAACAACAAGGCCAGTGGAAGTGATGATATTCCAGCTGAACTATTTAAAATTTTAAAAGAGGATGCTGTTAAGGTGCTACACTCAATATGCCAGCAAGTTTGGAAAACTCAGCAGTGGCCAGAGGATTGGAGAAGATCAGTCTACATCCCAATCCCAAAGAAGGGCAGTGCCAAAGAATGCTCCAACTACCGCACAATTGCACTCATCTCACACGCTAGCAAGGTTATGCTTAAAATTCTACAAGGCAGGCTTAAGCAGTATGTGGACCGAGAACTCCCAGAAGTGCAAGCTGGATTTCGAAGGGGCAGAGGAACCAGAGACCAAATTGCAAACATGCGCTGGATTATGGAGAAAGCTAGAGAGTTCCAGAAAAACATCTACTTCTGCTTCATTGACTATGCAAAAGCATTTGACTGTGTCGACCACAGCAAACTATGGCAAGTTCTTAAAGAAATGGGAGTGCCGGATCACCTCATTTGCCTCCTGAGAAATCTCTATGTGGGACAAGAAGCTACAGTTAGAACTGGATATGGAACAACTGATTGGTTCAAAATTGGGAAAGGAGTACGACAAGGCTGTATATTGTCTCCCTGCTTATTTAACTTATATGCAGAATTCATCATGCGAAAGGCTGGACTGGATGAATCCCAAACCGGAATTAAGATTGCCGGAAAAAATATCAACAACCTCAGATATGCTGATGATACAACCTTGATGGCAGAAAGTGAGGAGGAATTAAAGAACCTTTTAATGAGGGTGAAAGAGGAGAGCGCAAAATATGGTCTGAAGCTCAACATCAAAAAAACTAAGATCATGGCCACTGGTCCCATCACCTCCTGGCAAATAGAAGGGGAAGAAATGGAGGCAGTGAGAGATTTCACTTTCTTGGGTTCCATGATCACTGCAGATGGTGACAGCAGTCACGAAATTAGAAGACGCCTGCTTCTTGGGAGAAAAGCAATGACAAACCTAGACAGCATCTTAAAAAGCAAAGACATCACCTTGCCGACAAAGGTCCGTATAGTTAAAGCTATGGTTTTCCCAGTAGTAATGTACGGAAGTGAGAGCTGGACCATAAAGAAGGCTGATCGCCGAAGAATTGATGCTTTTGAATTATGGTGCTGGAGGAGACTCTTGAGAGTCCCATGGACTGCAAGAAGATCAAACCTATCCATTCTCAAGGAAATCAGCCCTGAGTGCTCACTGGAAGGACAGATCCTGAAGTTGAGGCTCCAGTACTTTGGCCACCTCATGAGAAGAGAAGACTCCCTGGAAAAGACCCTGATGTTGGGAAAGATGGAGGGCACAAGGAGAAGGGGACGACAGAGGATGAGATGGTTGGACAGTGTTCTCGAAGCTACTAACATGAGTTTGGCCAAACTGCGGGAGGCAGTGGAAGGATAGGCGTGCCTGGCGTGCTCTGGTCCATGGGGTCACGAAGAGTCGGACACGACTGAACGACTGAACAACAACAACAACAAATCGTCTTGGGAAGAAGGTTTGCATTTAAATCTTAACTGATCTGAATGTCTCTCCTGCCCCTAGCTGAATCTGGCCATGAATAAAGCTACTCTCTGTTCTGCTTGCTCAGTGCCGATAACAAGATAGTGTCAGTGGTATGGGAAGAAAATGGTGGGGAACAATAGAGTAGGTAGAAGAATTAGCACCTTTGTTCACAGCCAGTATTTACACTTCCATCTACCAAGTTTCCCTTGCCAGCTAATTTTAATGTTACCCTCTAAGGTTTATAGGTCTGAAACCCATTATTAACTTTATATAAAGGCATTTATTAACTGGGAACTTAAGCTTTCTAATAATACTTTTAAATTACGGTGGTTAGCTCTCATGCCACTTCAGTAAGGAAACGAAACACCATTTGAATGAAACGTTCTGTTGTAAATGGAAAGAACAAATGCTGCAACTTCGGGGGAAACACATGCAATGATAGCTTTAACAAGCTGGTGAGTTGCTTTTGAATTATGGTGCTGGAGGAGGCTCTTGAGAGTCCCATGGACTGCAAGAAGATCAAACCTATCCATCCTTAAAGAAATCAGCCCTGAGTGCTCACTGGAAGGACAGATCCTGAAGTTGAGGCTCCAGTACTTTGGCCACCTCATGAGAAGAGAAGACTCCCTAGAAAAGACCCTGATGTTGGGAAAGATGGAGGGCACAAGGAGAAGGGGACGACAGAGGATGAGATGGTTGGACAGTGTTCTCGAAGCTACTAACATGAGTTTGGCCAAACTGCGAGAGGCAGTGAAGGATAGGCGTGCCTGGCGTGCTCTGGTCCATGGGGTCACGAAGAGTCAGACACGACTGAATGACTGAACCACAACGAGTTGCCATAGGGTGACTGTGACTCACATCCAAGACTGGTGTCTTGGGGTAGTTCTGAGGTTGAGGTGTACAGTTTCTGGCTTTATGTTGTTGTTTTTTTTATATAAATTTATTTATTTGGTTTTCAGATTAAAATTTTACAATCACATATCCAACATACAACATAGAAACAAGATTCCAGAGAATCTCCTGAACTTCCCTCTTCCCCTTTGTGGGTCCTATTGTTAAACATTTCCTTCTGCATCTTTTACAATAATCCAAATCTTTTACCTTTCCATTGTGTCCATAATTCACCACAAAACTACAAGTGTTATTCCAATCCTACTAACAATTTTAACTGTTTGCAATGGTTTTTGAGATAAGTTATAAATTCTCCCCATTCTTTATTAAAACTTTGGTCTTCCTGATTTCTGATTCTTCCGGTCATTTTAACCATTTTGGCGTAATCCACCAATTTGATCTGCCATTCTTCTCTGTTAGGGACTTTATCTTCTTTCCATCTCTGGGCCAAGGACATGGCTTTACCCTCTGTGGTAAAGAGAATGCAGGGAGCACTGACCATTGACTCACGGTTTAGCAGTGCAGTTTCTGCTTTAGATTTCACTCTCCATTGCCTGGTAAGGGCATTAAGACCCACAAATGGAGTCCAGTTTAATCTTGCTACCACCAAGTGATTATCCTCTTGTGATGATATGGAAGCAGACTTTGGCACAGGTGTAACCAGTATTATGAAACGTATTCCCTGCTGGAAAAAAAAAATGCACGACCCATCTGCATTGCCATTCCAGCTGGTTTTGAAGATGCGCCTATTTCCATAGGCATTTCCTCAACCTCTCAACTTGAGCCTTCTTGTTTATTTTTTTAATGTATTAATCGGATTGTTTTAGTGCACATTTTAATTATGGATATTTATATTTTAACGTTCACACAGTTGTTTTTATCAGTGCTATTTTTCCAGAAAAAGAGGTGCTGGAACTCACCACGAATGCCTCCTCGTTCTCTTAGAATGACAATGATGCCCACCTGAGAGGTGCCAGAACTGAGTTCTAGTGAGTTCTGGCTGAAAAATCCTCCACCCTGGTTTCTTTTTTTACTTGCAAACTGCTTAGATGACTATTTTGACAATAAGAGTATATTCTTTATTTCTATCTGCCTGTCTGTCTCAGATCTTCGGGATTTTGCTTGCCACTGGAGAGAAGATGTTGATCAACAAAAAGGCAGGTGTTGCTCCCCTTTTGTGCCCCATCCCTGTATTGTTCCCCAGGCCATGATGGGTATCTCTGCCCTCTCATTCAGAGCACAAGGATGAATCAAGAGGCCAAGCCTGAGATGGAATCTCACAGAGCTGATGCAGTGCTAGGAAAGTTTCCATTACATTTGTCCATGCCAAGCTGCAGTGCTGCATGGCTGAAGAACATCTAGCCACACTGGGCTAAGACAGCTGTTCTTTGCAGGGTAGCAAGAGTGTCTTTGAGCCGTCATTGATCCCAGAATGTCCGGCTTTTGCTTAGGATGTCCCTGTTTTCATTGGAGAAATGTTGGAAGTTATGGTAGGATGTCCTTAATTTCATTGGAGAAATAAAATCATAGAATCATAGAGTTGGAAGAGACCAGAAGGGCCATCCAGTCCAACCCTCTGCAAAGCAGGAAACACCATCAAATCATTCCTGACAGATGGCTGTCACGCCTCCACTTAAAGGTAAAGGTAAAGGTAAAGGGACCTGACCTCACCAGTCGTGTCCGACTCTGGGGTTGCGGCGCTCATCTCGCTCTAGGCCAGGGAGCCGGCGTTTGTCCAGACAGCTTCCGGGTCATGTGGCCAGCATGACAAAGCCGCTTCTGGCGAACCAGAGCAGCACACGGAAACGCCGTTTACCTTCCCGCCAGAGCGGTCATTTATCACTCCTTAAAGACCTCCAAAGCACCACACTCCTCGCAGCAAATTCCACTGTCGAACAGCTCTTACTGTCAGGAAGTTCTTCCTAATGTTTAGGTGGAATCTTCTTTCTTGTCTGAGAGTATGTAGTAGTAAAGCCATAATAGTCATTTTGGAATTGGATCTCTCATACATCCCTCCCATTAATAGATGGGTTTTGAGTACAAAACGCTTGTATAGTCCACCCAATGCTCGATAATGCAGGCTCAGGGTTCTCACATTTTCAGCTTTCAATGTTCCTTTCCTTTCCTTCAGCTATTTCTGTGTAAATATCCACAGAGGTTGAGCAGGTGAAAATCGGAGACGTTGAGCTACCCACTTGATCTAGCCACATCACTGTAGGCCAGACATACACAATTCATGAATAGCCAACCCCCACAACCTGTGCATTGCAGCATCTCAAGTACTTCACACACACACACACACACACACACACACACACACCAGATACAATATCAATCTATCCTGTTTAAGGCAGACGATAAAAACAGGAAGTTTATTGAACAGTCACCAGGGCAAAATACCAGGCCTTGGAGCTGAATTTGGCTGACTGGGTTGCCAGCCAGGCCTGATGCCAGTTGCCCGCTGTGGATCTATGAATATATAAGGTGAAGAGTCTTTATGTCTGTAAAACTAAACAACAGACTTCAGTATCAGACTTACCCTGGTCTTCCAGAAATTAATCTACCTACTAATAGTGTGATCAATTTTGGAAGCCATTTCAAGTGACTTGACATACTAACTTGAAATGTCAAACAGCGTAGCCTGATTAAAAGTAATTATTCTTAATTCTGCATCCAGCAACATTAATTTCATATTGCCTTTGCAATATTGGAAAAAAATAACTAGGCTGATCGACAGCAGTCACAATTTTTTATAAACTGTTAGAACTGTGTGACTGCTGTGGACTTGCATATGTTGATATAGTGTAGTTGCCTTTGCCAACCTGGTGCCCTCTCAAAGTACAATTCCTGTCAACCCCAGTAAGCATGGCTATGTTGACTGGAGATTATGGGAGTTGTAGTCTAAGATGTATGGAGGGCACCAGGTTGACAAAGCTTGTATTTCAGGATAGGAGAGGCCATACTTTTTTGTGGCATCCTCATAAAGCACTTTCTAGTTGTTTCTTTGGTGAGTGGTGGTGGTAAGAGCTTGGCACACAAAGGATGGATTTGCAAGTGGACTTGCTGGAGTATCAGACTAAGGCTGGGCTGGTTGTGATGACGTCTCCCTCCACTTTCATGAGACTGTTCATTCCCCTGCAATGACAAAAGGTGTCATTGGTGACTTTTGTGATTCTCAGAGCTCCATGTAGGGGACTTTGCTGCTGCTTCGAGTGGAAAGTATGTTGCCCTCTGCAGCCCAGTAGCATTCACTTCTAACTGTTAGGAGTGTCCTACTCCCGTGTAGGACCCTGGTAGAGACACATGCCCAACTGGCATGTTCTCTCCCTCCTGGTTGATCATTCGGGAGCTTCAAAAGCTTTCTCAACCCAAACATTACAACGACTGATGCCAAAAGGCATTAGCACACTTGGGGATCCGCAGAGTATTCGCTGTTTGCATAACATAACCAGTAGCACAGCATTTTGGCTAATCTACTTTATTTACATATAATATACCCAGAGCATTCTGACTTAGCTCCTTCCTCTTTCTCATCAGACAGCAAAGAGAAAAAGAACAAAGGACAATAGTCCCACTTCACGGAACACAGTAATACAAACATCTTGTCTCTGCCACTTCCCACTCTGTGGAATGAAAACAAATACTGTCATGTGATAGACAACAATCCCATGATTGCAGACACGGGGAATGAATCTCCAACACTAACTTGTGACAAAATGTCTCAGGAAAACCTGCTCCCTTTCTCACGAGTAGACCAGGAATCACATGAGGTGGGGTTGTGAAAAAGAAGTCCAAGATTATTTCTGCACAGAAGTTTTGATCCACTGGGATTGCTCTGCAAAGACTGGACCATGAACAAAAGATCCAACAGTTTTAATATTTGTTACAGAAATTACAAATTCAGTTATCCAATCAGATATTTTTGTTTTTCTCTCTCTTTTACAAAGCTCATTGATACGCATATGCTGTCTCCCTGTAACTGGTCCGAATTGCAAACAGTGAGAGCATGCATACTAGCAGTCTATAAACAAAGGAAATTCCTTGTGGTCTATTGGATTTTTATTTCAGGATTAAGTTTAACCTCTGTGTATTGTATTTCACCCCAGTTGTCAAGCATGCCCAGATCATACCAAAACCTCGGTCCAGTATGTTTCACTGCTCTTCATTACCTCAAAAACATCCCATGGAAATCATGCTACAGGTCCAGGGCCTAAGAGAAGGGGTAAATATAAATTGGGATTCTCTGAGGCAGCCTGCACTAATGTCTAGGGCAGTGGAATAGTAGACGAAGGCAACTCCACATTTACACACATTCAAGGCATGCACGACTGCACACATGGGCATATCCGCGGACCTGGAAGCGACTTCAAAAATGACAAAAATGGCCCTAAAAGAGCATGGAAAGGTTTTTTAAAAGTGTGTAAACAGCACCTAGCAATGCCAGGAGCCTTTGTACAGACCGTTGAGGCATATGGTAAGTTGGAGTTTTGAGAAAGGAGATTTGGAGGGAGATATTGTGGTGGAGTTTGGCAAAGTTTTTGGAGGAGGAATTTCTGCACAGGTTTTTTGAGATTTTTTCTTAGGAGGTTTTTTGAGATTTTTATTTAGTTTTTCTTTGAGGAGTTTTCTTAGTACAGAAAGTATTGATCTGATGTGTAGAGATCTTTCCTATTCTAATTAATTCAAGAGGGTTCTGGAAGCTTCTCTGTGTGAAAGAAACAAGCAGAAGGTTCATGATGTTTGGGTTATTCCTTCAGAGAAGCTGAGTACAGCTGGCTTAAACTGGTTCTCTTATCTTTTCTGTCAAGGTCATGCTGACTATAAAAGTAAGGCCAGAAGGAGCCTGGGTTTCACTTTCTCTTTATATCTCTTTTCCTTCTGGTGTGCTGTTATGTACATAGTCATAGTATGCTTAGTGTGAAGGTTTAGACTTATTATAAGTTATTGTAAGTTTAAGTTAAGTGTGCTGCAACTGAATTTCTTATGGACAGTGCCAATCGTGAATGTATTGGATTTGTGACCATTATGCTCATTTGCCTTAAGTAGCAGTAAAGCTCTGCTGGATGAAATATTAATTGCTTTTGGTCTGTTTTTGGGGAATCCTGCAACGTGCTTAAGTGTTTACTCTGCTAACAATATGTTGGAATCTGCTCTGGATCAATGTTGAGTAGAATTCCATGACATTTTTTAAAGCCTTTTTTAAGAGATGGCACCTAAACACACCACATCGTCATCTTGATGATGACAATCAAATCATCAAGTGATGACAAACCTAAGAGGCAGCCGTTTTGCGTAAACATGCAGTGCCTCAGATCGCAATCCCTGTGTAAATGGGGAGTTGCCTGTATACGGAGTTGTATATAGTGAGGGGAATGATCCATTAGCACAAGGGTTTTTCTTTGTGCAACAGGATTTTTTTCCCCCGTTCCTACCCACGGTTGCCCCTAAACCTGTTCTGTGGTTCTGCCCAACCACCCAGACCAGATTTTGGGATGGCGTGGGGCTCATGCACAGGGTGTGAGGAAATCCCATTGTGTTAGCATTAATCCTTGTACTATTGTAAGTGTTTATCTCTATATTGTCCATGGATCTTTTTTTTACTTCTATATAATAATAATAATAATAATAATAATAATAATAATAATAATAATAATAATTTATTTGTACCCCGCCCATCTGGCTGGGTTTCCCCAGCCACTCTGGGCGGCTTCCAACAGATATTAGGATACATTAAAATGTCACAGATTAAAAACTTCCCTGAACAGGGCTGCCTTCAGATGTCTTCTGAATGTAAGGTAGTTGTTTATCTCTTTGACATGAGATGGGAGGGCGTTCCACAGGGCGGGCGCCACTACCGAGAAGGCCCTCTGCCTGGTTCCCTGTAGCTTTGTTTTCATTTTGTTTTGTACTCCTTGATGCATGATTCCAATGTGTGTGTGGGGGGGGGTGGACATTGGTTAAAGTTTGTGAGACACTCAAATAAAAAAGCAGCTGGCATCCCAACGTTAGTCTCTCAGTTTCATATATCCTATTCCTATTCCTTTTATTTACATTTTGAAGTTACACTTCAGTGCAATGAAGACTTGCTCCTGTTAGAAGCTAGTTGCACTCAGCATACATCCTATTTATTTTTGTATCTGGAGTTGGGAAATTTGTGGGAGGCAAGCTTACTGTGTTAGCATTTAAGTAGCTTGCACTTGGCTTTGAAGTGAATATGCCATTAAGATGAATAAAGGCAGTTCATACAGTTCTGCTGGCATTGTTATTCCTGTCCATCTGGGAGCAAAACACACAATGCAGGAATACACTGATTTATAGAAACAGAGCTTCCTCTGAAAACAGGTCTAGAAACTTTATTTTCTTTAATGAAGCCTGCAAATCTGTCATGTCGAACCAAAGGGAAGCTACCTTTCCCCTCGATGTGCAGTGAATTTGTGTTATAATTCACATTAACTCTTGACACATTGTAACATCAGAGGGAGAACATAGAGCTTTACATCATGAAAAGGTAGGGTGTTTTTCAGGAAGCAGTACATTTATTGTCTTGTGGGAAGGCAATGGAGTGGTAGACTTGGAGGTAATGCTTCTGCTCCGGCCATTGTAAATTAAGACGTGGAGCAGTAGCTGTTTCACATTTCCAGACATGTTTATAAGGGCCAGGTCAGTGAGGATTAAACAGGAGAAAACCAACAGGGTTGCACTTTCTGTCCTGGAAGCAAGAGTTTCCGTGCCAAAACCAAGCCTAATAGATCTGGAAAATCAGGTTCATCCAAGAGTGCCTGGCACTGTTAGACAACCACTTGCTCAAACACTTTGCCCAAGAAGACTGGCTGCCATATCATCTGTGCTGTGTTGCATTTGGGGTGTTTATGACTAGATATGGGGCTGCTCTGGATTATCGTATATTGAGGATTTATCCTGATTTGCTTGCAGAAAGCTGGTTAGACTGTGTCCAGTTTTAATTAACCAAATTTTCCAGATTTGCTTGTGGGCAATCACAGAGTCATATACTTGTAGAATCGGAAAGGAACCCGAGGGACATCTAGTCTAGGGCTGTCAAAAGTCCTGATTTTCCTGGACATGTCCTGGAATTTGCCTCCAAAAATGGTGTCCTGGATTATTATTCTTTTTATTTTTTTGGAAATTGGGCAAATATTCTGGAAAACCAGCAATGGGTTTTTACTAAACATAGCTCAACAACTTTTGGGGTGTTTCAACTAAAACATACATGACAGGTGGCCTTTCAACCTCTGCTTAAAATCTCCACTAACGTAGAGTCCTCCACCTCTTGAAGGAGTCCGTCTAACAGCTCTTACTGTCAGAAAATTCTTATTGATGTTTAGTCAGAATCTCCTTGCTCATAACTTGAATCCATTGGTTTTGGGTCATAGCTTCAAGAGCAGGAGAAAACAAGCTTGCTCCATCTTCCATGTAACAAATAAACACATTTATTATTATTATTATTATTATTATTATTATTATTATTATTAAAAAAACAATTTCTTTTAAGGTAATGCACTTTGGTATGTTATTTTCATGAATGCATATGTTTTCATGCACACTTTATCTTTATCTCTGCATATTTGAACACATTACTGGCCTGGAGAACTGGCTGCACATTGGTATTTGCAAGTGTATGGCAAAATTCAGATAACTGCACATTTTAAAGGACATGTCTGTTTTGATTTGAGCATTGTTTCAGAAAGTACAAATTATGTAGGCTTGCCTTTAAATGTGAATCAAAACTCTCTTCACTTTACTCAAATGTTTGTACAAAATCTTTCTTTCGTAATTCTTTATTGATTGTTTGGTCTTAGGGCTGAATGTTTTTGCACCTTCCTTATTAAGCAAAATATCTGCGAAGACCAGGTTTCAATAGTTGCATGCAATAAAGGTGTTAACTTTTTCTTCTTCTTTTACTGGCACTCAGTCAATTTATTTTTAAGTTCCTTATTTGGAGCAAGAAGGTGTGATTCAATCCTCACCAGCCTAGAGGAAGCTTGTAGCTTGTAATGTCACCTGGGATGGTTTGCCCCCATTGGGATTTCCATCTGTCATAAGGAAATAGAGGTTTGCATAGGAGTAAATGGAATATGGTAAATAGTTTATTCCTGCAAGTGCAGAAATAGCTTAGGTGATATATCTCAACAGTGCACAATTTCATATTCATTTTATAAGAAGCTAGAAGGCCATCAAATCTGGCACAATGTTGTACGTCTGTTGAGGACTATTGCTGTTGGGTTGGACAAGAAATAAATAGAATGAAAGAAAAATAATAACATTAAAGTGGGGAAGAATGAAATGCTCCTTCTCATCACATCCATACTAAGGCTACAGAACTAACAGAGAACCACTGAGAGAGGGGCAGAATGTTGGGAAGAGATTTCATCTTCATAGTGAACATACTGGAAAGAAAACAGGATCACTCAAAAATAAAGTGGCAGTTTCTTCATACGTGGCTCAGGGCACCTAGAAACTCCTGATCATATCTTCTTCCGCTGCCAATATTATACAGACATACGAGTTAGGTTCATCCTGCCAGTACTTACACAAATTGCCTGGATGGACAGAGCAACTCTTTACCTCCTTGCTCCTTCAAGATGCAAACCCAGATGTAACTTACTCAGCAGCCAGATTTCCGGTGCTTCGATTCGCCGAAGAATGGTTTGGGGGGCACGTACCAGACCCAAACTGAAGGCTCATATGCCCTCTTTGACACCCTCCCTTCTATAGTTACTTTTGCAATTTTAAGTCTTCCTCACGCATCATCCCTTCTTTGAGTCACTCCTTTTACATGTTTTATCTGTGTTACTTCCTAAATCACGGTGTGTTTCTATTTTAACTTAAGCTGGTCTGTGACCATAATAAAGATGCTGCTGCTGAAGATACAGTCAAACCTTGGTTCCCGAACTGCTTAGTTGCCGAACAAATTGGCTTCCGAAGGCCACAAACCCAGAAGTAAGTGTTCCGGTTTGCGAATGTTTTTCGGAAGCCGAACATCGGACGCAGCTTCCGCTTCAGTGCAGGAAGCTCCTGCAGCCAATCAGAAGCCGCACCTTGGTTTTTGAACAGTTTCAGTTGTCAAACAGACTGCTGGAATGGATTAAGTTTGAGAACCAAGGTACCACTGTACTTGCATAACTTAGGTATGCAGAAATGTGGCCTAGCGGGCTTCATGCTCAGGTACCACCACTGCAAGCACAAGCACACGCCACAAGCGCTGGCTCGTCCCTCTCCATGAGCTCAGTGGTGGTGGTGCTGGGGAGAGGAAACAGGACATTCCAGGATCAAATCAGAAACCGGGGTCACTTCTGTAATTCCAGGACCATCCTGGGAAAATCGGGACACTTGAAGGGTACACACAGATGCTGTGAAACCCAGCACAAAATGACTGCCGTGGGCAGCAAAACAAGAAATGTTGGAACTCTGCATCAGTGAATACAGTCACAGAAAAAGCATAGGTAGTTGGAAAACTGAATCCCTCTATGTCAGTCTCCAGATTCAGAACTCACAAAAGCTTGAGTCCTTAGTAACAACAGAGTCTTAATCTGGCAAGGGTCTCTCAGTCTTTCTCACCACATTGATAGGCAGTTAGTAGCACATAAACTCTGCAGTTTGCAAAATAAAATAAAATAAATACAAGGACAATCTATGGAGTACTGTTTTATTTGGAGTCAAATATAGCTCCAGTAGCAAATACAAAAACCCCTCTCTTTTGTCTGTGCTCAAAGGGTGCATTATCCTTCTGTGATCGACACTGGGACTTGCTATCACACATGCAATTACTTAAATGTCAAGATCAGCTTCATTGAGGTTCTTTCTTAAAACGATCATGTAATTTGTTGTTTTCACCCAACTGCTTCTTAAATGCAAACATGGAAATTTACTTGCTTTGCCATCTGAATTATTTACATCCTATAAATGACATGCATGTGTACAAACAATTAAGAACTGTAAATAGAATAGAAAGCATCCACAGAGGCTTGTGAACATAACCCTGTGTGTGTGTTTCTTAAACTGTGTTATGAAACTGCTGAAGACTTAAGAGTCATTACTGCCATTTTAAATAAAGGCATATTGGCCCTGTGAAAGAAGCATTGTGCTTATAAATATTTTACAGTTAAAACTGAATTACTGAGAAAAAGTGAAATTCAATAATCTAGGATGCCTTTAGCATTCATTTTACGCAAAGAGTGTCTAGCTATAAGTAGGAGATCAGGAAGCTTGCACATGCAGATGTCCATTGTTCTTAACTGAATATTTAAACTTCAAAAACTTGCCAAGGGAAATGGTGTGTGGGAATGAATAATTTCTTTTCCTAAAAACTTAACCACTGCAGTCTGCTGTACTTGACTATGTTCTAATCCATGAGTAGGCAAACTAAGGCCCAGGGGCCGGATTCGGCACAATTGTCTTCTAAATCTGACCTGCAGACGGTCTGGGAATCAATGTGTTTTTACACGAGTGGAATGTGTGCTTTTATTTAAAATGCATCTCTGGGTTATTTGTGGGGCATAGGAATTTGTTCATCCCCCCCCCCAAAAAATAGTCCGGCCCCCCACAAGGTCTGAGGGACAGTGGACCGGCCCCCTGCTGACCCCTGTTCTAATTCATCCAAGTATCTGAATAGGATACAGCCCACTTTGGTGAGCACTCAAAATGTCACGAGACAGAAACACAGTTGCTGCTTCCACTCATTGGGCTTGTTCTACAGCTGTTGCCTTTTTATGAAATAATTTTTATTTGATTTTACAAGTATATAGTTATAATAATACAAAATACATATCCATATTTGGAGATTTCTCCGAATCTCTAGACTTCCTACTTTCCCCTCCATGGGTCCTATTATAAACCTTTTCAACTGCACATCATTTCATCATCCAAATTTTATGTCTCTCCATTTTATCCACAATATCTGCTACATTACAAGTGTTATTGCAATCCTGCTAATGTTTTCATCTGCTTACAGTGGTCTCTCCAGTAATTTTTTTAAAATTCCCCATTATTTATTGAAGTTTTGGTCTTCTTGGTTCCTTAGCTTTCCAGTCAGTTTTGCCATTTCAGCATAATCCAACAGTTTAGTTTGCCATTCTTCTCTGGTAGGGACTTCGTCTTCTTTCCATCTCTGGGCTAGTAGCATCCATGTGGCTGTTGTTGTGTACATGAAAAGTCTTTTCTGTTCCTTTGGAATATTAGCACCTACAAATTCCTAATAAAAAAGCTTCTGGGTTTTTTTTAAATAAAAGTTATTTTAAAAATTCCAATTCATTATATATCATTTCCCAGAATACTTTTGTTACCTTACATGTCCACCACATATGGTAAAAGGTGCTTTCTTTTTCTTTACATTTCCACCTGATATTTGTACTTGTCTTATACATTTTTGCTAGCTTAGGTAAAGGTAAAGGGACCCCTGACCATTAAGTTCAGTCGTGTCCGACTCTGGGGTTGCGGCACTCATCTCGCGTTACTGGCCGAGGGAGCCGGCGTACAGCTTCCGGGTCATGTGGCCAGCATGACAAAGCCGCTTCTGGCAAACCAGAGCAGCGCATGGAAACGCCGTTTACCTTCGCACTGGAGCGGTACCTATTTATCTACTTGCACTTTGATGTGCTTTCGAACTGCTAGGTGGGCAGGAGCTGGGACCAAGCAACGGGAGCTCACCCCATCACGGGGATTCGAACTGCTGACCTTCTGATCAGCAAGCCCTAGGCTCTGTGGTTTAACCCACAGCGCCACCCGCGTCCCTTCTTTGCTAGCTTACTAGGAGTCAAATACCACCAGTACATCATTTTCATATACCACATATTTTTCCGTCTATAAGACACCCCCCATGTATAAGACACCTCCTATTTTGGGGGACTCAGATTTAAGAAAATCCACCAGGATTTTCAGGAGCTGGGACCGAACAAAGGGAGCTCACCCCATTGCGGGGATTTGAACCGCCGACCTTCTGATCGGCAAGCCCTAGGCTCTGTGGTTTAGACCACACCGCCACCCGCGTGTATTATGAGGTGATAAATACCACACCACTACATCATCATGCTTTTTGTGTTGAAAACTGAGCTTCCCACATGATAGATAAATCAGATGACTTATTTATTGTACTGCCAGATCTTATGCACATTAGTTTTGCTAAGCATTCAAATGTGGTTTTGAGCCAGGGATTGGTGTCTGGATGCCACTGATGATTCTCTACTTCCTAAGCAGCAATTGCATATTTGTCATCAAGAGTCCACAGCGACTGAAAGATTTGCAAATAGGTGTTGTAGATGTGAGAAATGATAAACCATTTGAAATAGCTATGACATTTTTTTTTCCAAGCCTAAGGAACAATACATGATAATGATCTGGTGAATGTTTCTGAATGAAGACCAATGCATGAGAATTCCAAGTCTGTGCTACTGGATGGAAAATGATGAGCTATTAATAGTGGAAGTCCTATACATGTCTCTCCAAGCACAAGTCCTATTGAGTACATTAGGATTTACTCCCTTGTAAATGTGAATACAACTGCAGCCTAAATCAGGGCTGCACTTTACTTAAATGGGAAGCAATGCACTGGAAAGCCAACAGCATCACAATGTACAATTATAATGTCAAAAATCGTGAGAACAGTGAACATTGCATCCATCGATACAAACATTGCATAACACAGATCTCTGGTACCTGGTGTTCAGAAAGGTATTTTGAAAACAGATAGGGAGATTTTACACGTCTGCTAGTACAGACTTGATTCTATCCAATGTATTTCCAGTTGAAAAATTAGAATAATAATAATAGTACCCGCACGTTTCTGCCTCAAATAACAATTTGCATGGGAGTTAATATTAGCAGCAATGTGATGAATAAGGTACGTCATGTACCTCGTCTTGCAAAAACAGCAGCAGAGGATTGCAGCACGGATAACTGTGTTCAACACAGAGGAAAAGCTGGCAGCACAGAGACATCATTTACCAATGTCAGTCTCATTTCAATAATCACTTGAACCTGCTAATTGTTGGTAAACCTCTGAGCTACACCTTGTGTCGTTTTCCTATCTCAAAGTGCTTCCATCTATCACTGCCACTGAGCTCACTCCAGACTGCTCTCTGCATTTGAAAAGCTTCTAGTCACGGTGCTGCATAATTTACGTGGTGTTCTACCAAGGAGATATCAAGACGCAGTGCATATTCAGCACATCATCCACTTTCCTTAGTGCATGTAAAGGTGGCAGCTGTGTCCTTAATTTGGGAAAGCTCTGTACACACATCTCAGGAGCACTCTCAGTTTTCCTGGAAAGTACTCCACAAGCTGGGTTGCATTTCTGTGACACAGTCACTTGAGAAAATGCATCCCATCCAAGTTCCACATGATTATAAAAGTTAAGTAGATTTAATATAGCCAATTAGCTGCTACTACTACAAACCCTTCAGGGACATGGGTGGCTCTGTGATCTAAACCACAGAGCCTAGGGCTTGCCGATCAGAAGGTTGGCGGTTCGAATCCCTGCGACGGGGTGAGCTCCCGTTGTTCGGTCCCTGCTCCTGCCAACCCAGCAGTTCTAAAGCACGTCAAGTGCAAGTAGATAAATAGGTAACGCTCCAGCAGGAAGGTAAATGCCGTTTCCGTGCTCTGCTCTGGTTCACCAGAAGTGGCTTGTCATGCCATCGAGGGGATTCGAACCGCCAACCTTCTGATCAGCAAGCCCTAGGCTCTGTGGTTTAACCCACAGTGCCACCAGCGTCTGATTGTTTTACTCACATGTAAAATGCCACCTTTAAAAAACTGTTGGCAGATTATTGTGGATTTGATTGCTGGTTTGATGTGAATGATTTTTGGACTGGGGGAGGTTGAAGTTTGTTTATTTGCTAAGTAATGGATAAGTAATACTTGAGTATTCTTGACTAGTAAAATAGATAGATAGATAGATAGATAGATAGATAGATAGATAGATAGATAGAGATAGATAGATAGATAGATAGATAGATAGACAGACAGACAGACAGATTTTGGGAAATTATCTTTAAAATGATGTAAAAGAATTGAACAAATATATGGAAATGAAAAATGGATCTGTGGGGTTTTTTTATAAACGTATTTTATTGGTTTTTCAAAAAGAATATGAGAATGTAACATCCCATAACAATGATTTGCCCTCCCCATGTCCTCCTCCAAAGCACAGTGTCCTGTGGGAAAAGGTTTTTACAAAGGGAAAAAATGGGTCTGTAGGCTGACATTTTCTTAGAATTATCTTATAGACAATAGTAAACTAAACAGACAAGTTGTCAGACTTGGTATAAGGAACCTTCCGATGTTCCTAATCAGTACAGTGGTACCTTGGTTTAAGAACAGCTTAGTTTATGAACAACTTGGATTAAGAACGCTGCAAACCTGGAAGTAGGTGTTTTGGTTTGTGAACTTTGCCTTGGAATAAGAACATGTTTCACTTCCTGTTGAGTGTGTTCCATTTGTAAATTGAGTCCCCCGCTGCTTTGGGAAAGCACACCTTGGTTTAAGAACGCTTTGGTTTAAGAACGGATTTCCGGAATGGATTAAGTTCATAAACCATGGTACCACTGTAGATGATAAACATAATGAAGGCATCATCCAACCATAATCAGAACTCTTTGCAAATGGGTGGTGGCAGTACAGACAAGAGCATTTCCGAGCATATGAAGGGTGAATTCCTTTTGTTCTCATTCTACTGATGATATAAATTTGTGTCCCTTCTCTTAGACTAGAGGTTGACACATGATCTTAAATTTAGGTGGTGCAAAAGCACTAATAATTGTTATGAACACACACATTCAAAATGCATTCATAGATTTGACTCTACGTAACCAATTTTAAAATATTGGTTAAGTGAGCAGGGTTGTTTCTTTCGCTCTCCGGCTCTGCAAAATTCTCTTGCCCTTAAACATTTCTTATTACTTTGTGAGACCTTGCCTCTTCTGGTGTCTGCATTTTCTGTTAGAATAATATCCATCAAAGGCTGAGGCTGTCACTGTGAGGCTTACCCGCTGGAACAATGTCCAAGAAAGGATCTAACACCTCCATGAATCAAACATTTATTCATTTTTATTTCTGTGCCAGGTATCAATAAAGCTAACTATCCAGTGTAAATAATTGGGCTAGCATCTAAATGAACACTGACCAAGGGCAAATGGGATGAGGGCCAGTTGCTGGCTGTCAGGAGAAAGATGGAGAGCTCTGTCCCTCCTGTAACAGCCCACTGTGTTTCTAGGAGGGCATGGAAGAAGTTATTCCTCTCTTCTGGTGGACCACTTGGTTTATTTGATGAAGAGGAGGGCAGAGAGCCCTCGCTCTCTTACACCATATATTTTGTAGATGTGGATCTGCTTCGGTCTAATTTTCAAGAACAAACATGCATAAGGTAGAAGAAGAAGAAGAAGAAGAAGAAGAAGAAGAAGAAGAAGAAGAAGAAGAAGAAGAGGAGGAGGAGGAGGAGGAGGAGGAGGAGGAGGAGGAGGAGGAGGAGGAGGAGTTTGGATTTGATATCCCGCTTTATCACTACCCGAAGGAGTCTCAAAGCGGCTAACATTCTCCTTTCCCTTCCTCCCCACAACAAACACTCTGTGAGGTGAGTGGGGCTGAGAGACTTCAGAGAAGTGTGACTAGCCCAAGGTCACCCAGCAGCTGCATGTGGAGGAGCGGAGACGCGAACCTGGTTCCCCAGATTACGAGTCTACCACTCTTAACCACTACACCACACTGGCTCTCTATTCAAAATCAAAGCTAAATCAATTGTTGCGTGATGCACTTCATGTCGCTACTTAGTAGCTACTGGTATGTTAATCTCTTAATGGTTTATGGGCTGTTGGATACTTCCAGACATCACCTCCACCTGCTTCTTGATCTTGGCCAGATCCTACCTAAACTCAGAAGCCTGCAAAATGGAATCTCTGCAGCTGAAAGGCAGAAAGCTAACATTTAAACTAATAACACCACTGATGTATATTGGTAACTGACAGCTCCCTGGGTTTCATTAAATTGTCTCCTGACAGCTGAATCAATGCCAGACAGCATCAAATGCTTGCTTTTGGCCATGTTAGTGCTTCACATGCGTGCTATAGCATCAAAACTAGTTGGACACATAACTAAAAGCTGAAAACAAAACAAAGCCAGAAAATACAACAAGAGAAACTTTTGATAATCTTTGTGCAGCTCTTCAAACAGGGGAAGGATGTAAATTTTGGGAAACATTTTACAGCAGCTCTCTATCTTGACTTTGATTTTCTAGACAAAGAGAAAAAAAACATTTCAAGCTTTAAGGGCCAGGCTGCTAGGGACATGTGGATGCTGTCGAGAGCAGCAACTCTGCATCTCGTTGGTAACACCTCATAAAAGAAGATACACACTTGTGATACCATCACACTCATAATTCCCTGTCGCCCGCAAGTGCTAACCCATGAAACAGAGATCTTGTTTTCTGCATGTCTTCCTGGAGATGTGATACAAGTGTTCACCCCGGCATGCTGAAAGAATGGCTGCCCTGAGATAACTAATACTGGGGTGTGCTTAGGAACATTAATTCTTTTCCTTGGCCTCCAGCAACTTCTACTGGACCACATCCCCCTAAACAGAGCCAAACTGGAGACAACCCCATGTGAGCTTTTTGTTGCTGCTGCTATCATTCACACATAAACATCTGCTGTCATGATCCTGCCTGCCTCAAATCTTAAGCATTGCACAGTGTGTTCTGGCCCCCAGTCTTCTAGTAGTCTGAATTGCCTTACGACCCATCCAATAACATTGAACTCCTCTTTGGAAACAGACTTGTGCCTCCACACATCTTATTTTTTCCTTGACATTTCCATGGAAAGAATTCTGTAGGCTTCAGTGATGAACTAGAGCACAGCAGACAACAATATCTGCAGGGACACAGGTTGCCCACTCTTCTTTTAGCAAGTAGAAACTGTCTTATCCGTAATTTGTATCGGGTCCATGCTGAATGTCAGCCAGCAGACATTTTCACAGCAAACAGTGCTTCCAGGGGGCCAAAATGCCCCTTGACCTCTTTCATTTCTGGAGTGCTGATTGCTGTCTGATTGGCATGATCTACAGCATAATTTAAAAACCAACCCAAAGTATTTATTCATGCTGCAATAGCTCCGTTGGTTGGATATCACATAGCAGAACAATCCCACAAATGTGCTATTCAGCCAATGAGACTTGCTATGTGATGGCGTCACCAAGCCAATTCAGAGTGAGCACACTGGTTTCTATCAGTCACCCTTCCCTCCCCACAAGAAAAATCTGCAGAAGTACATCCTTCTCCCACTAGGGATCAATGTGTTATTAGGTCCGCTTTCATATTAAGGGGCCACAACAGCTGGAAATTGCTAGATTGCTCTTGGATGGGGCCAGAGGAAGGAGAATGTGATGGGGGGGGGAATGCTGAACCCAGAGCTGTCTATGCAGTTATATTACCACCCTCTGGCTGATCCTCATAATAATTTAAAGAAACACTTTTTTAGGAAGTTGGACAGACATAATTAGAAGCAGCCTGGTTCAAGAGCCCTTCTGGAGTTTGATCTCATTTGATCTCCCTACCATCACCAAAACCCTTCCAAGGACTGAAAATAGAAATAAGGTTGATTTGCTTGGCTGACGATGTCAACATAGGCCCTTCTCCTATGTGCTAGAATAAATTCGGGGGGCAAGGGTGTGCTTCCCAGATTTTCTGGTTTCTTTCTAATCCATCTCTTGAGACAGTTGTTGGCATTTAATATGTTCCCCATAGATAAAATGGAAATTTGATCATTTTGTTTTGGATCATCAAAGGAAGCAAATGGTTAGAGTATTTTTTTTTGGGGGGGGGGCTTGGCTTTAGAGCTTTTGCTAAACTGCACCCTGTCATTTATCTGGCTCCACCCAAGCTCCACACAGCCAAGCTGTGTCCCTCGACCTACCTGGTGCCATCATAAGAACATCAAAAAAGCCCTCTGCTTCAGACCAAAGGCCAATCTAGTCCAATGTCCTGTCCACACAATGACAAACCAGTCAGCTACGGCCTGTATACAAAATACTACTCCAAAATTCCACAAACCACCTAGACGTAATCAAAAAACAATGGGAGGACAACATAGACTATGAGATTAACCCCCTCCAATGGACCAGAATGTGGTCTAAACCTCCCTTTAAATCCATATCCGTGAAAAGAAAAGAACTCACTCTGAAACTGATGTACAGGTAGTACCTAACACCATGGAGACTAACATTAATATGCCCAGGAACCTCATCAAAATGCTGGAGAGGATGCACCTCCACAGGCACATACCTCCACATGTGGTGGGAATGTCCTAAAATCCAACTCTTCTGGACATCAATCATACAAGAAATATGCAAAATAACTAAGCAAGTATTAGAAGTCACCCCAGAACTGGCCCTACTAAACATCTCCCAAGAGAATAATGGCCACTCACATCACAATGAGCTCATAACCCACCTACTCTCAGCAGCCAGAAGCATCTTAGCCAGACACTGGAGAGACCTGTCAGCAATAAGATAAGATAAGATAAGATAAGATAAGATAAGATAAGATTTCTTTATTGTCATTGTACAAATACAATGAAATTGGATGCTTTCCCATAAAAAACCACAAAAACAGTACTTGTGCAGTGATTGATATAGCATAGATGTCGAAAATATCTCTTGAAACAGTCCTTCAGCTGGTGAGTAGCACATTCATGCCAGATTTTAACAGTCCTTGTTATAGTGAGAGCTCGTTTCCTTAGGGGATGTATGTTGGTACAAGGAAAAGAGACCCATGGTTGGTCTAGTTCAGAGCACAGTTTTAAGTTCAGCATGGTTGAAATCTCCAGCAATGATGTTCACAATAGTCTTGCTGGCTGCTGATAGAGCCCGACAGCCCCGCCTTTGCTTCCTCTCTCTGCGTCGCCTTCCACTCCTCCCTAAGGGAATAGTAATCCATGGAGAGCTTGATAATTTAGCTACTTCCACCGTAATGTTGTCTGGGTGAAAATAATCAGCTCTTACAGCTTGTTCGCACTGTAACCCGACCCTTAGGAGTTCCTGCTGGTTGTAGATCTTACGCACCGCCATCTTAGATCTTAATAACTGCAATAACTGCCATTATTCCTTCAGGAATGAGCTATTACCCACTTAAAGTGACAAATCTATTCATTTTTTCATATAATCATTTGCTCGCCAGCCTAATGTACTCAGACAAGTAACAAGTAACAACAATAACAACAACAATAAAAGCCATACAAAACGTTAAAAGAAAAAGAAAAAGGGAGAGCACTGAGCCGCTGCGTCTGTGTGCGCCGCCATCTTGGAATTCGTAAGTAAGCATGGACCAACGTTATCAAATAGTATGGGAAACAGCCTTATTAGAAAAACTAACCAACAAACTGAAACTGACACAGGGACAAATAGAAGACGATTGCACCGCAGTATGGTTACCCTTTATCACATGCATAGCCCAACAAGACAGCAACAAGAACCTGCCAACAACATACAAATCAATCTGGCTAACCTGATTCAACTTGAGTGCAATCATGCTCTTCCCACTTGGGATTCCAAGCCACTGGCAATGATAGGTATATTGTCTCCATCAGTGGAGGCAGAACGTTGCCATTTTGATGTGCGGTCATTGATGATTTAATCGTCCATGAGCCTGCCTAATCTTCTGTTAAAGCCACCCCCTGAGCTAGGCTTCACCTCTATCACCTGGTTCTACTCCCACATCTTCCTGGTGCCATCTATTAGCTCCTCCTCCAAAGGATCTGAACCTTAGGGAACCTGGCAGGAAAGTTTTGAGGCCTCCGGTCAGGAATGGCCCAAGCCACTTTGCTGCCTGAGGCAAATGACAAGATGGTGCATTCCCATTCTGTGTAGAAAATCTGACTAGACTGGTAATTGAGTCTTTCTTCAGTGCTGGTGATGGAACTAAGTCTTCCACCACATCCTTGGGCAGCAAGCTAGGTTAGGAACTGCAGGGCAAACCACATATTTCTAGCCACTTTTCACCTCTCAGAATTTGCCGCCTGAGGCAACTGCCATACTCTGCCTCACAGAAGTTCTGGCCCTGCTGAGGCTACACAGCCTCCATTAGCTCACCAAATTACATCCCAGTTTCAGAGCTGATGCAAGCCCTGCTGGTGACCTGCCATATGGCTTCTTTTCGCCCCACTTTGTTTTTCTGTCCCTCTGCTTTCACCTTCCTTTGGTTCTGAGCGGAGGATGGCATCTTAGATCCCAGGAAGCTGATGTGCAACGGAGCCTCTCATCTGCCATGTACAAGCAAATCATTCTGTCTCTCCCCTTGTGCTCTGTTTTCCCAGCCAGCACAATTAGTATAATTATCTCTCTGTTCACACCTCAGTTGACAGCACAGACACTTCCAGTTTAATGGGCTGAGACACCGATGAACTCAGAAAACAGTTCACGTTATTGTTCCTGGTTTCAAACTGTTCAGTATATTTTACTCACCACTACCTGCTTCAGAGCAAAAAGTGCAGGAGGGGAGGAAAAAACCCATAAAATCTATTCTGTCTCATTTCATTGCCTAGCACTTTCTTTGATTTATCATAAAACTGGAGTTAGAAGAATGGAGGATGGCTTTTTATGTTTCTTTTCTCTTTCTTTCTTTCTTTCTTTCTTTCTTTCTTTCTTTCTTTCTTTCTTTCTTTCTTTCTTCTTTTCCTTTCCAAAAAGGAAGCCCAAGGTAGTTACATCTAGGTCATCCTTTGTGGCAACCACCATGCACACTCCAACCCCTTCCCTTGATATGCACTTGAGGAATTGAATCTTTTTTTTTGAATTCTGATAAAAACCGACCTGATCCATACCTTCTGGCAGAGTCAACCCACCCATGAGGAAGCTGAGTCACTGTTGCTTATAAGGAGGCTTGTGTGGTGAAACCACACCAGCAGGAGTACCAGATTGGCAGTATCAGTGCATTTGCACCATGCCACCTTCCCACCTCCCCTTTAGTAAGCAGCAGCGACTCAGGTATTGGAAAACCAAGTCAGCTCCACCATGCTGTCCCCTGCTGAAACCTTTCAAATTCCTATACAAACTCATTTGATCCACAGCTCTGAAACTTATTAGCAGGTCAGAACCTCAATATGCATGCAGATTATGCACTTTTCAAAATTTAGGGTGTTATTCCGTGCATACCTAATCCCAAGTAAATATGCACACAGCGGCACCCTAATTTACACGCAGGACAGGTTTTGAAAATTTTGTGCACTTAAAATCATTTGCAGTCATTACCATATAAGAAATACATATGGCTGCATCTGAGATACATTTTAGCACTTACAATATTCAGAAATACAAACCCATAATTTGAATTGCATGAGAAATACGGTGGTTGGTTTTGTTTTGTTTTTAAAAAGCTCAATCAAATGTATGTACACATAATAGAAACAATGGGGTGGGAGGAACAAATGATTTGAAGAATATGTGTTTATAAACAAGCCAGGATTCCCCCCCCCCAAAAAAAAACAACTAGTGTATTGTGTACCAAATGAAATGTATTTTGACCTTTAACAGACAGCAGTGCTGATGATTCTTGCTTTCTGCCTCTCTTGTGCTGACAGGAAGAAAAGCACCATGTTGCAAAAGGAGCTGCTCAGATTTGTTTTAGATTTGACATTATATGCTGCATAACTCAAGGGTATAAATTTTGATTACAAAGCAAGAATGGAAGTTTTTTTTTTTAAGACAGGGAGAGAGAGAGAGAGAGAGAGAGATAGAGAGAGAGTCATACAAATGTTATTTCAGTTTAATTGAGTTTTGAAATACTTTCACATACACAACTTATTGTGATGTCACAGTCAGACTGCCACCTTAGTAAAAAAAATTCCCATTAGCTTTGCCATAGCTTTGCTCTTGACAATGCTTTCTAACTTTACGAGCCATCAAGATAACTTTTGTGCAATTGGACGAGGGATGTTCATATGTGCCTCGATCCACCCCAACGCTCATTTGCACTTTCATCTGGCATTTTCTGATCTGTTGAAGAAGAAGAAGAAGAAGAAGAAGAAGAAGAAGAAGAAGAAGAAGAAGAGTTTGGATTTGATATCCCGCTTTATCACTACCCGAAGGAGTCTCAAAGCGGCTAACATTCTCCTTTCCCTTCCTCCCCCACAACAAACACTCTGTGAGGTGAGTGGGGCTGAGAGACTTCAAAGAAGTGTGACTAGCCCAAGGTCACCCAGCAGCTGCATGTGGAGGAGTGGAGACACGAACCCGGTTCCCCAGATTACGAGTCTACCTCTCTTAACCACTACACCACACTGGCTTTGTTGCAGCTGGCTTATTTCTTCCTTTTTCTTTCCATGTGAAAAGAACAATCATGAATGATGCATTCCATTCGTGTGTGTTTTTTTAATCCAACCTTCAATAATTTTATGAATTTGAAGAGGCTTTATAAATCTCCATATTGGCCTCTTAATCTGCTCTAGATCAACTTTGATAGCAATGATGCATGGTGACAATTTGAGAGAAAAATAAAACAACTATGTTTGTATATATATATATATATATATATATATTAATATATATATATACCATGAACTTTGACAATAATCTAAAAGTCAGTGCTAAATTCTCAATCAAGGGTGGTAGTTTGCCACATTATTAGAGAACTTGGCACAGGTGATGTTAAGATGTCATAGAATTCTCATTTCATTACATCTCTCTCTCTCTCTCTCTCTCTCTCTCTCATAGGGCTGCTTTTATAGTTGCCCATGCAAACAGAGACTTAGGTTGCCATCTTCATCCATTTACATGGAAACAAGATCAATTGTACTCAATGGGACTTTGAATAGTTATGTATAGGATTCACTAGACATGCACAGGAATGTATAGGCATTCAAAATAATACATTGCTATGAAGATCACTGCAGCTCCTGACAACATTTGACATTCACAGCAGATGGTAATTCAAAAGAAGAAATACTGCTTCTACTTTAAATCTAGTTTTTATTTTTATTCACTCTGACTATATCATGGCTCCTTTATAAAATAAGGATAGGCTAGAGTTCAGTAACTTTTGGAAGTGTGTGTGTACGTATCTATAAAATGAAAACGGCAGCTATTTATATCCAAAAGCACTCAAGAATTGAATGATAAAACAGACAAGGAATAAAAAGCAGAAAACATTGAAGATTCAGCATAAGATGAAATGTCAGCATAGCATCTTTTTATGTTCTTATGGACAAATGTATGGAGGACCAGTCCATTAGTAACAATAGCTACACAGGACACCTGTGATAAAAGATAAAAAGTATATATATCTGAGTATCCTACCTTAGGATCGAAAAAGAGAATGATTCTTGCTCGTGAGCTTCCAGGGGGATCTAAGTCACCACATCTGGAAACAGAAGAGTGGAGCATAGCCAAATCTAAAATCAAAAGCACTGGATCAAAGAGTTAAATATCTGTCCATCTTTGTGTATCTCAGCTTCTGCAGGATTGTATGTTGTATAATGATTATATTGTCACCGATATACATTGCACTTGGCCACAGTTTATTAGTTACCCATATGAACCAGACGTTCGACTTCTGTGTTTATGGTCATGGGAGCTCCGGCTACCAGATGCTAAGTTTAACAAAAGGCATAATCCTCCCCAGCCCCAATATAATTGTCATTGAATTTCTTTTTTTCTACTAATTGACTTCAAATTAAATAGCTATATTAATTAGCGTATTGCCTTCCCACCCCTACTTCCACAATCTTTTTGTTTAAACCCTTTCTACTGCATTATATTATATATTATAAGGGATGTGGGTGGCGCTGTGAGTTAAACCAGGGAGCCTAGGGCTTGCTGATCAGAAGGTCGGCGGTTCGAATCCCCATGACGGGGTGAGCTCCCGTTGCTCGGTCCCAGCTCCTGCCTACCACCTAGCAGTTTGAAAGCACATCAAAGTGCAAGTAGATAAATAGGTACCGCTCTGGTGGGAAGGTAAACAGCGTTTCTGTGCACTGCTCTGGTTCACCAGAAGCGGCTTAGTCATGCTGGCCACATGACCTGGAAGCTGTACGCCGGCTCCCTTGGCCAGTAACGCGAGATGAGCGCAACCCCAGAGTCGGACACGACTGGACCTAATGGTCAGGGGTCCCTTTACCTTTACCTTACTGCATTATATATCAAACTCTCGCCCATTACACAAATCCCTCTAATACAGTTACTTTATGATTTTGCTTCCACTGCTCCTATCTCAAATCCTGCCCGTGATTTCATTTGATTGTGGTACCTTCCCCAATAGCCCAAACAAGGCCTTCATTCTTCCATCAAATGGGAGAATCCCAACATCACCATGCAATCTTCAATGTGCCATACGCTATGAGTGACCAAGTCATGAACTATCTGCACTTGACTCTGGAACCCCAACTCTAAGTGTGGTGGACCACCATCTGCCGTTGGGACATCTTCTGTGGTTTGGATTATCTTTTAGCCTTGACCACCCAGGTTGGCTATTAGACCCACCTAGAAACTGGCCTACAAAGGCATACTTGCCCTCTGTAGTTCTACAAGCAGTTGCATAAAGAATACTAACCAAGGGCTGCTTTTTCATCGGTTAAAGGTAAAGGTAAAGGGACCCCTGACCATTAGGTCCAGTCGTGTCCGACTCTGGGGTTGCAGCGCTCATCTCTCGATACTGGCCGAGGGAGCCAGGGTACAGCTTCCGGGTCATGTGGTCAGCATGACAAAGCCACTTCTGGTGACATTGGTTACCATGTTTAATTTATTAAGCTAAGCAATTGATCAATTAAATGCTTTTTGAAAAAAGGTCCCCAGCCCATATAGCCTGTTTTTACTCTGATCTGACATGTAAGAGTATATTTGGTACTTAGTAGAGATCCATTTGTATGTTTATGTGTATTTGTGTTAATGTGCATACATGCACACAATGCATGCCTTCAAAGGTACCAAAGTTGCTCTTACATGCTAGAGCAGAATACACACACACACACACACACACACACACATAGAGGGGTGTATGTGTTAAATTTCAGAGAAAACAATTCAAGCCAAAGAAATTCTTTTAAGACAAAAAGAAAAATTGTATTCCATTGCTATCTCAACGAAGAACTTTTTCTTTCAGTCCTAAGGAGAGAAGGGAGAGGGAGCTGAAGTTGACATTCTCACAGTAATCATAGCTCTCCCACACACTGCCGCATACCTGGAATATATTGAATGTCTTATTAAAATTCAATCCAAATGGTACATTTTACAATAGCTAGGACAATGTGCTCTGCCCTCAGGATTGCACACATGGCTGGCTTCAAGGAGGGTTGCATGACTGCATTTCAGGGGATGGAAAGAATGTTAACTTTTTGCATTTCTTGTCATGACGCTTGGTAAAAATGATAATGGAGAGCTCTCTCTGGATTAATTGCAAGTTTATTATTTGATATATGCATTGCACTTTATACACACAGACTATAAGCCAAGCTTTATGTACCACTAATTATGATAATAATAAGAATCTAATGGAAATAAATGTGTGAGGTAGCAACATTTGAAATTTTACTGCAGAGTAGAAAATGGCTTTGAAAGAAAAACTACAAAATAGCTTTAACCTGGGAAAGGGTGCATCTTTTCTACAACTTATGGGATGCGCCACTAAAACAAAGATTTGCACAAAAAACTGATGTAACACTAAACACTGTAGTCACTGCTGTCCCTTATGGCACCCATGAAGGGTCTTCATAAACATCACCTCAAAACTCCACAATGCACAAGAGATGGTTTGCTGCTCCTGCTACACTGAACACCCCCCTTTACCCAGATTTCATTCAATACTGGGAATGGAGGCCTGCCCTCCTCTCTGTTCTGAACAAGATAAGGTAAAGGAGGTAAAGCCCAGTCAAAGGCGACTATGGGGTTGTAGCGCTCATCTTGCTTTCAGGCCGAGGGAGCTGGCATTTGTCCACAGACAGCTTTCTGGGTCATGTGGCCAGCATGACTAAACTGCTTCTGGCATAAAGGAACACCGTGACAGAAACCAGAGTGCACAGAAATGCCATTTACCTTCCCGTCGCAGCAGTACCTATTTGTCTACTTGCACTGGCGTGCTTTCGAACTGCTAGGTTGGCAGAAGGTGGGACAGAGCAACGGGAGCTCACCCCGTTGCATGGATTCAAACCGCCGCCCAAGAGGCTCAACGGTTTATACCACAGCGCCACCCACATTCCCCCCCCTCTGATCAGAAGAGATGTACAAAGAGGATTTCTCTTTGGTGACCATGGTGGTGGCTTATGCAGGTGCCTCCCCGCCCCCAATTGGGGGCATGCTTGCACCATTTTGTGGTCCTATCACTTTTTTAAAAAAATATTCTTTTGGATATGGTAGCCTTATGCCGTGCCCCTCCCATGTCAGCCATTTTGTAAGTGGTGCCCATGGCATTTTCTCAAAATTCAAATGTCCCCACTGGTTCCCCCTAAAAAAAGATTAGCAACTCCTATCATAAAGACAGTGGTTCTGATGTAAATTCATCTTAGCTGTTAACTTGCCGAGTGAGCTGCTGTTTCTCTGTCTGCCCCTCAAATTTGGGGTTAATTATACTACTTCCAGGGCTATTGTAGGATTACTAGCACAGCACGCCGTTCTCTCTCCGCCCTCCCCCCCCTGCCGAAATTGCTACGGTTATGACAAGTCAAAAGAAGTCAGCTTTGAAATGACTGGGGGATGTACACAGTGTTCAAACGGAGAAGAATGCTGTAGTGAAAACTTTGCCAGCCACAGTGGGGTTTTAAGGTAAGTCACCTCAATTTTTACTCCCACTCTAACCGCTGCCATCCTTGTAATGCCAGTTCATAACATTTAACTTTTGATTTATTGATCTGGAGCTCAGTATGCTGGGAATCAAAGTCCTGGGCCCGAAGATGCATCTTGCCTTTTGATCCCTACTGGTGTTTTACTGCTATTCTCTATCATTTTGAGTTAAGCGGTGCTCTCATAGCTTCTAGCTCTTGTCAGTCTATTTAGTGTATAAAAGGCTGCATGTTTCTTCCCTAAGGTGCATCACAGAACGGTCAAATCTCATAATGCCATACGCTATACATAATTTATAGCCCTGGCTTAAGATGAACATACAAGGAGAAGAGATGGCGATCTAGCAAAATGGATGGAAGGAAGAAAGGTCAAAGCCATCCATTCCGCAGATGGGGAGATCTCACCGAAAAGATGCTGGCATTTAATCTTGATGATTAAACCTGACTCAAAACTGGAAAATGTTTGCATTCGGCGAAATACATCTACCCAAAATACAAGGTATCTGCAGAACAATTCCTGACCAATTTAATCTTGCCGTTTTCAAGCTATTTTTGAGAGCACCTTGGGATATCTCAGAAGGGTTGTTGGGAGGGTTGGGGGTGGATTTCAATTACCAGGTGGGTAAGAATAGTTGCGGACAGCACTGTGGTCTAAACCACTGAGCCTAGGGCTTGCCGATTGGTAGGTCGGCGGTTTGAATCCCTGCAAAGGGGTGAGACCCTGTTGTTCGGTCCCAGCTCCTGCCCACCCAGCAGTTCAAAAGCACATCAAAGTGCAAGTAGATAAATAGGTACCGCTCCGGCGGGAAGGTAAATGGCGTTTCCGTGCGCTGCTCTGGTTTGCCAGAAGCGGCTTAGTCATGCTGGCCACATGACCTGGAAAAACTGTCTGCGGACAAACGTCGGCTCCCTCGGCCAGTAAAGCGAGATGAGCGGCGCAACCCCAGAGTCGTTCGCGAATGGACTTAACTGTCAGGGGTCATTTACCTTTACCTTTTTTTTAAGAATGGTTAATTATAGGCCCAAGTTATGTCGAAGTTTTCAAATATAAACTCACTTTGCCAGATAACCTGGAGCTAACCATTGAAGGGGACGACAGAGGATGAGATGGTTGGACAGTGTTCTCGAAGCGACTGGCATGAGTTTGGCCAAACTGCGGAGGCAGTGGAGGATAGGGGTGCCTGGCGTGCTCTGGTCCATGGGGTCACGAAGAGTCGGACACGACTGAACGACTGAACAACAACAAAACCATTGATTAACTGTCTTGGAAAAACTCTTAGTACAGGTAAAAACAGCAAAAGATTACAGCCGTACCTTGGTTGTCTAACACCTTGGTACTCGTCTGTTTTGGCTCCTGAACGTTGCAAAATTGGAAGTGACTCTTCCGGTTTGCAAACATTATTCGGAAGCCAAATGTCTGATGCTGCTTCCACGGCTTCCAACTGAGTGCAGGAAGCTCCTGCAGCCAATTGGAAGCTGCGCCTTGGTTGTCGAACGTTTTCGGAAGTCGAACAGATTCCATTCAACAACCAAGGTATGGCCGTATTAGCTAAAATATGTGCAATGCTTATAGTTGTGGGATGTAAAAAGAACAGGGGCAGTCAAACCCAACTTTTTCTAGAAGGTTGTCTCAGTCCTCAAGCCGGAACTTCCTGTCTTCCTGGACTGAGACAAAACTTCCTTATATGGAACTCTACAGTTGGGAGCGAACTCCACAGTTGGGAGCGGCCAACTGTAGCTCAGGCCGGGCTCCATTTTGTCGCTGGTCAGTTGTTGTGTTGATCTCTCTCTCTCTGACAGTTTAAAAGCAGCATTACTAAAAATGTACCGTTGGCACTAGGCCAAGAGTAGAAAAGGGGGACTTTCTCTCATAAGGAGAAAGTCACCACATGTATATTGTTTAGCAACTTTTAAGCCTGCCTCTAGGATCCTGTGTGTGACTAGATGATTACTTGTGAGTAAACGTTTTTCACTTGACCGAAGACTGTGAAGTGTCTTATTGAAAGAGGGATAAAAAGGGGAAGACACCAGGATAACATTTTTATGACTCTAGCGAGTCTATGCAAACTATCCGCTGTGCATGTGAGGTAAAAAGGGAATGTTAGCTCTGCTGATATTATCGAGCTTGTAAACGCAAGTTGGGATAGGGTATCTAAAACAATATATCCTCTCCCACATCCCTCAACATTCCCACAATAGTAAAGGACAGGGAGAAAATTCAATAACTTAAAGGAAAATGGAGTAGAGATTAATGTTATTATGTCTTCCTATGTAGAACCACAGAATTTGAAAGGGATGCACTTTGGGTTGGGTTGTCATCAATATGTTGATGACACCCAGCTTTATCTGTTGATGGACGGCCACCCTGACTTGGCCCTGAACACACTGACCAGATTCTTGGAAGCTGTGGCTGGATTGCTGCATGGGAGCTGGTTAAATCCTTCGAAGACAGAGGTCCTCTGGCTGGTTCGGGACCACATGGGGTTGGGGAGCCAACTCCCATCTCTTGCGGGGGCTCAATTAGTGCCAGCGCCTTCTGTCAAGAGTCTGGGTGTAAACTTTGACGCCTCCCTTTCTATGAAGGTGCTGGTTGCAGCCACAGCAAAGGTGGCAATTTTCCATCTCCGCCATATTAAGCAGTTGGTCCCTTACCTTTCTCACCCTGATCTGGCCACTGTGATCCACGCGACGGTCACCTCCAGGCTTGATTATTGTAACTCACTGTACACGGGGTTGCCCTTGAAGCTGACCCAGAAACTCCAGCGGGTGCAGAATGCCGCGGCAAGACTCCTTATGGGGTCCTTCCTGCGGGATCACATTCATCCAGTGCTTTGCCAGCTGCACTGGCTCCTGGTGGAGCACAGAGTCAGGTTTAAGGTGCTGATTTTGACCTTTAAAGCCCTATGCGGCCTAGGACCCTTGTACCTATGGGACCGCCTCTCCTGGTATGCCCCGCGGAGGACCTTAAGGTCCATAAATAACAACACTTTGGAGGTCCCGAGCCTCAAGGAGGTTAGATTGGTCTCAACTAGGGCCAGGGCCTTTTCAGCACTGGCCCCGACTTGGTGGAACGCTCTGTCACAAGAGACCAGGGCCCTGCAGGATTTGACATCTTTCCGCAGGGCCTGCAAGACAGAGCTGTTCCGCCTGGCCTTTGGCTTAGACTCACTCTGACCCCTTATATGGGATTTGGTATATAAATTTTCCCTTGGCTTTTTTGCTGGCCCATGTAGGACCAGCATGGATAGCTGGCTCGGGTGAATATCTGATGTTTCCTCCCTTTATGGTCTTGATTTATGGGCTACTACTAAAATGAGGCTGCATTTTAAGCCGTATTTTAATTAACTGTTTTTTTTTTTTTTTTTTCTATTATGTTTTATTGTAATTTCTATTTGGTGTTAGCCACCCTGAGCCCAGCCCTGGCCGGGGAGGGCGGGGTATAAATAAAAATGTATTATTATTATTATTATTATTATTATTATTATTATTACTATTATGTTTCTTTTTTGCATGGCTGTAAGTTATCATCTTCTGTGACCTCCCTGTGGGGCTCTTAGGTGGGTGGCCACCACCACTCTTCCTCCAGCCAGTCTCTGACACTATCTCACTCTTGAGATTCTCCGCAGATCACACCCCTTGTTTCCTCTGGCACACTCTACACTTCTCACCAACCTTTCTTCACATCCTCCTTGAGTGCTTTTGCCAGACTGGAGTGTTCCCTCAAATTTTAATATTGCCTCGTGGTTGTGTGGGTAGAGGATAGAGAGGGGTGCCTGGGTGTATGCACAAAGGCACATGCTCAGAAGGCAATGTGGCCCTGAGGTTGAACAGCACATTTCATGTAAGCACCTACCCCCAAATACCTGTTTGCAACACTGGGAAGAGGTGATTTGGAGTAGGAAAAGAGTTTTACCTGATTTGCATAATTAGCAAACGCTTTGCATAATGTGCCCTAATTCAAATGCAGTTTGAATGCCACAACCTTAATTCAGTGCAACTAACTTCACTCTGAATTGCTATGCTTAGCTTTCTGCAGCTTAGACTGCGCGCATTTGTCGTTTTGTGTGTGTTTTTGTGCAAACCTGGGAATGTATTCTCTCGCAGGGAGCATAAAAACAGGGTTTTATTTGATGAAAGAAAATATGCCTGCTTTGGAGGGAGAGAAATCTGCTGCTAATGTAGCAGCTGCATTGTTAGTTATTTCACAAATGCATTGAATTTGAAGTGAGCACAACCGGCAAATATATCACACGGTTCTAAATGCCAGCTTACCGCTGTGCATGGGCATTGTAACTACCTGTCCTTGAGCGAGGCAATTCAAGCAACAATATAAAAAGAGAGAGACTTTAACATGTCTGGCTCCATCTAAGCCAGAAGGACGGAAAGTATGACATATGAAAGCAATAGACTGTTTAGTGCGAGAATCAATTTTGTTATTTCTATAACAGATTCGCTTTTCTGGTTTCCACATTCTGTTTTCACAATGTCCCCTGCATTGCCCTGATATCATTTTGCATTTGCTTGCCTTGTAAAAATGGTCACAGAGCAACACTGTCATTATATTGCCTCTTTCCCTACCATAAAGCCACTGCTCCAAGCCTGCAACGACAGATATTTCTTTTCTCTTTACATCACAAAGTCGTTTTCGGTGAACTTGCTTGCTTTTTAAAAATATGTATATATGAAATAACATAATCTTCACTGACTCTGAATGAAGAATTGCTTTTAGCCAGATTGCATTGCACGGGTCAATTATATACTGGGCTCACATGATAAGCCGTTTTATATAGGGGCATGCACTGATTTTCTAATGAATGAAACACTGAACCAAATGAGGTCCATTTGGTTCAACGTTCATTCAGTACCAAACAAATGCCATCTGTAAAAATTTAATCATCCCACTCAGGGGTGGGGATGGTTATCTTTCTCCCATGGCAGTAGCTAATGTGGGGGCAGCTGTCGCCCAGCAGGTGTCATTTTATTTTCTCAGAACTGCCCATCACATGGTTCAGGAGTATTTCTGTCGGAAATGGAAGTCACCAACGGGGCTGCCGCGTTTTTGTGGCGACCGCCATTGCCCATTCCTAGAATGCCGCAGAATGTTGTAAGGTCTGGGATATTCTGGGAATATAAAACAGTGGCTGGCAAATCAGGTATGCTGCCACAGCAGAGCGAAAAGATTGAAAGGAGCTCAAGTCAGCAAAAACAAATGTGAGCATTTTCATTTTAAATAAATGAAAAACTAAGGGTTACTATCCAGTTAAGGACTTCTAATGCCCCTTTCTCTGCACCCACCAAAAATCTGTTCCAAGGAAGGAGAGGGAGAGGAAGGTTTATTATGCAGGTCCTTGCACTAAGTAATAGTGAGCCCTGCCCCTGTGAATAATGGCTTCTCTGTGGGAGGAAAATATATGCTACTGTGATCTGCATGCATGGGTAAATAACAAAAGAATTGGCTGGGTGCCTGGATTCAAAACACAGGCAAAACTCACTCCCCAGCAGGAGAGGACCCCAGTGGCAGAGTGGAAACTCACAAAAAAACAACAACACAGGCAGCAATATAATGAGGGAATATAGACTGTTAAACCTTTTCATGCCCCATTTAGTTTGTTTGCAAACAGCACTCCTCTCTTTCTACCCTTCTGGCAATGAACAGATCACACATTGTTAAGTAACTTTAAATACTTTACTTGCAAAATCTCCAAAGGTCAGATTCATGCATTTGTCCAAGCAGCAGCAAGGAGAACACAGGCAGAATGTTCTTGGGTAGAAAATGCAGAACAGGCATAGGCAAATTCGGCCCTCCAGATGTTTTGGGACTACAATTCCCATCACCCCTGACCACTGGTCCTGTTAGCTAGGGATGATGGGAGTTGTAGTCCCAAAACATCTGGAGGGCCGAGTTTGCCTATGCCTGATACAGAAGATACTTCCAAACACATGTTCTGAGCTTGGAGCTTGCTTAGGCACTTCTTCTTTGGTCAACTACATGGCACAGTGAGAGAGAGGGGTAACAGGAAGAGAAGGTTTCACTTCCTCATTGGAGAAGAGGGGGATGTCACCTAGCTGAGTCTAGGAATCCAGTTATATATTTTTAACCCCTTCATGCACTAACTAGCACTCATGCATGTTTGACTACAGTCTCACACATCCTTCCTATGGGGAAAATCTGATGCAATGATGTCCCTAATCTCTCTGCCCACAAGTAGGCCATTTGCAGTGGTGGTTGGTGTCAACTGGGACTGATAGGGTGGAAAGCAGGGAAGCCAACAATAGGTGGAACCAGTGAAAAGAGGAGCATGAGCCAATGACAGGCAGAACCCACTAATTCTAATCCTACTCTTCCTTGCAAGAACAAAACTAAGGAAGAGGAAGCTGGCAAGCAATGTTACCCACTGGTCACCTGTAAGACAACAGGTGGTTAGGAGACTGAGCTTGGTGGGGTACAGAACCATTTGCGTGTTCAAACCCAGAAACCTCCCCCCTAAATAAATTCACACTTGACTCAAATTTTTGTTTGGTTTTTGGCAGAATTTAGGCCACAACTTTATTGATTACAGAAAGTGAGTGGTTGCATAGGCTCTGGTTCGACTAGCTCCCTGCCATGCAGGTAGCGCTGACCCAGGGTTCCAGCATAGGTCAGCCAAGGGTGAACACCTGGATAAGCGGAAAGCCAGGAACAGGCTATCTCCGCCACCCAAATGTCCCCCTGGACTCAGGCACGGGCACAACCCCCTCTCAGGGGTTGACCAAACCATTGAGTCCCTGGATTCCTTTAACGGAATACCCTTCACATAGGGATGGCAAGACCGTTCCCCCATCCCTATCACATGAACCAGTGCCTATGTGCAAGCTTACAAGTTGTGACGATTTGCTACGCGACAGGCGAAACCCAAATGGCAACAGCCAATCAGCCAAGTGGGGAAAATTCCTGCCGTGCCCCTGTCCCAACGACAGACGACACATGACAGCATAGCAAGGTCAAGCACACAAGCCCTAAAAGTAGGGAGAGGTGGGGGGTGTTCCAAATGCACGCACTGAAAGAGGAAGCTCTGGGTCACGTGGATGGGTATATATATAGGTCTTTCAATCCGTTTGGACTGCGCCCCATTGGCCAGATTAAACCCAACAATGAGGGACCTACCAATCGGGTGTTGTGGCTGACCAATCTTACCCACCCACAACACAGGGGATCAGTTGTCCAGGTCTCACCGCAACACGTGCCCTCTTTAAGGGAGGACACGATTTGGCTGAATAGATCAACTTATATTTGCATAAAGCTCTACAGATACTGTAAGTGCATTTGGAGATGATATAGTCTCATTCTGACAGTACCATAAGTTATTTCTGAACACTTGAATTAGTTCTTATAGTCAAAGATGGGTTGGTATGTGGCCACTATCGGTCAAGCAAGCTCAATTTCATAGGAATGGGGTCTTTTAAAGTACACAACAGCAATGCTGCCAAAAATACCCATATTGCTCATAACACTTATTATGTAAAATACAGCAGCAGGTAAATATCCATATAGGTCTTCATATACCCTTAAGGATTCCTTTCACAAAGAAACTGTTCAGTTTGAAAAGAGCTCTTTAAAATATTTAAAATATGAATAGTTTCCCAACCCCTTCTCTGGCCGATGAAAGGGGAACTTACCTTTAGTTTTTTGAAAACATGAAAGGGGTCAGATCACTGGTATTAGAAGCCTCCCTCCCTCTTTGAGAGATGTGCTCTTTCAAAACATCAAATAGAAAAACACTTTTCTCTTTAGTCTACCAGTCTTGCACAATGTGTCGCACTCATGAGGTCCTTTAATCCCATTAGAGTTTGCACAGGCCCTAGAGGGAGTCCGGGAGGTGGGGGATTGCTTTTGAACAAGCTGGAAGCTTCTGAAAACCAGTATACAAAAAATAATGTTCATTCAGCTCAGTTGTTTTTACCAGCACATCTGTTGCACAATCCACAACATATTCAGCTTAAGTTGTTGTGTGTTCCCTCTGTTTGTGCAATTTGTGGCACCAATCCATAGGGGGGCCCTCCGTGGTTCAGTTTCTCTCTCCCACCACTGGAAGAGGTGGGACCAGTGGGGATTCAAGGCCAGGGCCAGTGGGTCTCTGTGATGCCGTTTGTGTGCTTTTTCAGGCATAAGGTAATAATGCCTGAATAGGTTTCTAATGCTTGATGTTTTTAGATCTGCTGCAAGACACCCAGAGTGGCTGGGGAAACCCAGCCAGATGTGCATGGTATACATTATAAAATGCAAGGCATGAGAAGGCTCATTTCTCAGTAAATGATTGTAAGGTAAAGGTAAAGGACCCCTGGACGGTTAAGTCCAGTCAAAGGCGGACTATGGGGTTGTGGCGCTCATCTCGCTTTCAGGCCGAGGGAGCCGGCGTTTGTCCACAGACAGCTTTCCGGGTCATGTGGCCAGCATGATTAAGCCACTTCTGGCACAACGGAACACCGCGACAGAAACCAGAGAGCACAGAAACAGCATTTACCTTCCCGCCACAGCGTTACCTATTTATCTACTTGCACTGGCATGGTTCTGAACTGCTAGGTTGGCAGGAGCTGGGACAGAGTGAAGGGAGCTCCCCCCGTCGTGAGGAATCGAACCACTGACCTTCTGATCAGCAAGCCCAAGAGGATCAGTGGTTTGGACCACAGTGCCACCTGTGTCATGTTGTTGTTGTTGTTGTTGTTGTTGTTACTATTTCTAAAGAAAGTAAATATTATAAAAGCACGATAAGTCCCCAGGGCACTTTAAGCCACAGGATTCCTTCTCCCAACCATCTGCAAAGGATCCGAAAGCTTCTGCTCTTCAGGAACAGAAATACAGCATTCAGATTTGAATGTTTGAAATGCCCTCATCAGCTCCTCCAAAGACACATGTCAAAGCCTACAGGAGATGCAATTCTATATGGTATTGGCACTTAGGCCACAGATCTCTTGATGCCTCTTATTAGAGAGTGTATGAATAGCATAGTCTCACACTAAAGGCTGTGATTCATACACATATTACAGGGAAGGGAAGAGATTCCGGACATAAAATTTTAAGGCAGTTCAGCAATATAGTATATTAATGCTACGCAGCTAACCGAATCAAATTAAAAGTGAATAAATAAATCGATAGCAGCTGTCCCTTCAGTGAAACTGGTTTGTCTCTTAATTACTTTTGCAGTACCCAGAGATTTCAAGGCCAAGAATATCTTGGTTTCTGAGCTTGTAAATAAACACATTGCAAAGGGGAAGAACTTCAGATCTACTTTTCAATACATTTATGAAGTCATATTAATAAACCTTTCACATGTGCTCAAATCGCCCAAACCTTTTCATACTATGAGTTATGTTGTCCTCAGGATAACTTCATCCAAACATTCCAGTACATGAATTGGATGGAGAATTATATATACTGGTTTGTTCTGTTTGTGTTTGATGGTTGATATGAAAGGTTATTAAAAAAAAATGTGCTGCTTTATCGCTTGTAAATATAGGTCATGATGCTCACTATGGTTCAGTAAATGGGGGAAGGGAGAAGTCATGAAGAGTCACTACCATGTTTCATTAAAAAAGGATAATGTTCTTTTGCCAAGTCAGAGAGATTAAAGGTCACATTAAAGCTTTGGTTTTTACAGTCCTGTCTCTGAAGTTCATCGGTTATACAGGTACAGTAAACAAAATTTAGGACATGTTGCTTGCTTCTGACTGTAAACATGGGCATCTGCTGTTGCGCGTTGAGGTCCCCAACCACCCTCTAAGAAATAACTCACACCACAAACATTAATTTTGGTTTTGGTTTTTGGCATAAATTTTGGCCACAACTTTATTAAAGTACATGATATGTGAGTGGTTGCATAGGCATTGGTTTAGACTATCTGTCCCACTGGGGACAGAACTGACGACCGTCAGTAAAGGGAAAACACTTTGGGGAGAGAATAGGAGCCGGGGGTCAGACCCAACGACTCTCCCCAAATGCTCCCAGGGGCTCTTGCGTGGCCCTGGCCCCCGACCGGGGGATACGGACAAAAGCATGGCGAGCCCCTGGATTCCTTTAACGGAATTCCCGCGCAGCAGCAGCAGCATTGGAGGGGCAGACACAGCCAATCTTTACCCCTCCAGCGACGAACACAAAAACCAATGCCTAACCGCCAACCTTACAAGTTGTGACTAATTGCTACGCAGTAGGCGAAAACCAGAAGGCACCAGCCAATCAGCCAACTGGAAAAATTCCTACCAGGCCCCTGCCACAAAAGCAGACGACCCCATGACAGGCATAGCAAGGTCAACGCAGAGGCCTAATAAACAAGGGGGGGAGGGCGGGTGATCCGTTGCACGCAGCAAAGAGGAATAATGCAGGGCGTGCCAAAGCTTTTAAACCCTCAGGCTGTCCATCAACAAATTGCAACATGAGTTTCTCCCCAACAACACCAAGGGCCCAATCGTAGCCGTGACCATCTATGATCCACCCAACTCTGGAGGGGTGGTTTGCCAGCCCCCACCGCAACCCGTGCTCTCCACCCAACTCTGGAGGGGTGGTTTGCCAGCCCCCACCGCAACCCGTGCTCTCCATGAAGGAGAACACGCTTTGTGAATACAGTATATGCTAACCTTATTAAAGCTCGGTTATTTTTATTTTATTTTATTTTGATCTTCTGAACTGCCCAGGTAGTTACTTACTATATAAGTTTAGTCTCTCTCTGTGTGTATGAACCCACAATAATAGGAAAACCATCCCTAAGACATAATGACTTCAATTGGCTGCTTGGTTATGTGTCTAGTTCACAATTTCATACGACTGCTTCTACTGTAATTTAAGGAATAAATTATAACTCTTGTCAGGTAGGTGTGTTTCCTGTTCTGTGGTGCCTTCAAATACAAGTTGACACTGCTGTTTCAGTTAAATCCTACTCTTGCCAATTGCGCGATACGACACTTTTCAATTTCAACATATTCTTTATTATTATTATTATTATTACTATTATTAACTATGAAGGCAGAGGTCATTCTGCTCTTGTACTTTGCTTTCTGTCAGACGTACCTGTAGCTGAAAAAGAAAAGCTAATTTCTAGCCTATATATATATATTTTTTTTGCTTGGAAGGCTTTTCCCCACTCTGGAACTATGTTTGCTTGTTTATAATGATGCAGCTGCCATCCCTCCACTTCTGACTTTGAGCGTTGAAGTGTGTGTAAGCAAAATAGGTAATTCAGAAGGAAATGATTGAATCAAGGCAAATGAGAAATAATGAATTGACAAATCCTGAGTATGGAGTACACAATGGCAAGCAAACTATGCCTCTGCTAATTTCCAGTCCCTAATGATGCTAGAAATATATAGATATCAGCAGGTCAGCTAGCTACAGGGTAGGGAAAAAAAAACCCAATAACTAATTGGCTGTAAAGTAGAGCAAAATAATAATAATATTTGTCCTTGGAGTGCAAGCAAGGATAGATAGATAGATAGATAGATAGACAGACAGACAGATAGATAGATAGATAGATAGAGATAGACAGACAGACAGACAGACAGACAGACCTTGAATTTTAAAATGTGGATGTGACAAGTTTGCAAATATGTATTATGCAGAACTTTGGTTGCAACTCTCTCTTGAGTGAACATCTGCATTTGCCTCTGCATTATGCCAACCCTCTGCATAAAATGTGAAATAGTTCAGAGTACCTGTTTCCATCATGATCCATATGCTTTGGGCAAGAGCTGGGAAGTCCTCACTCTGACTCAGCTATATCTCAGCTTTGACACCTTCATTTACAATATAATAAGCCTTGCAATGTTGTCATGATGAATGTGATATAAGAATAATGCATTCAAAGTGCTTTGAACGCTTCAATGAGCTGCACAATGGCACAACTTGGCTTATCTCCATACCACGTTTGGTCTACAGTGTTGTTTAATTTTGTCCTAGTTCATTTATGTATTTAGTTATTTCCCAAGGCTGGCCCAATACATTTTGCTGCCTGAGACAAAGGACAAGATGGCTCTCCCTCCCAATTCCATGAAAAGAAACCAACTGGATTGATAACATAAAGAAAATTTAAAAAAAACACGCTAGATCAGACCAGCATCCTCACAGTAGCCAACCCAGATGCCTAAGGGAAGTAAATGAATTTTGCTTCAAAACTGATGGATGGCTATGTCCTCCTTTGCACTTGAAAGCAGCAGGATCAATTAAATGTGCCAGAAAGGCTTCATGGCACACTCAGGTCTGTGTTTCCACCTTCCACAAAGTGCTGGCCCACTTTGCATCTTCCAGCTGAGGTGGCCATCTCATTCTGCCTAATGGCAGGACTAGCTCTGCCCTGCCCAATAATTTCCTTTCAATAATAATAATAATAATAATAATAATAATAATAATAATAATTGGTGCAATAATGGTGTTGGTGTGTTTTACCAGCTCCTAACAGATCCATGTTCAGATACTCCTGTCTGAAATAGTCACTCTTGACGAAGGTTTTCCAAACCTTGGTCTCTAGCTGTTTTAGGACTACATTTCCCATCACTCCTGACAAGTGGTCCTGCTAGCTAGGGATGATGGGAGTTTGTAGTCCAAAAAGAGCTGGAGACCCAAGTTTAGGAAGCACTGGTCTAGACAATGCTGAGCTAGAGATCTGCACTGAGATCTGCTGCTGCTGTGGATCCTGCCATCTGAGGCAGTCGTCTAACCTTGCCTGCATTGCTGGACCTATGGTCAGACTTGTTATAAGGCACTTTTCTGTTTATGGGAGGGATTGGTAGAAGGTTCCAGGCTCAATCTGCAGGACTGGGAATGTTTCCTGTCTGAAATCCTGGAGCATCACTGACAGTCAGTGTAGGTAATACTGAGTTATATGGGCCCAATGGTCCCCTTTTGGTCATGAAACTCACCAAGCAGCCATGGACAAGTCAGCTGAACATACTCTGCAGGGTTGCTGTTGTCGAAAGGGTGAAATAGCACTGTTCTTTGCTCCTTGGTGTAGCTCAGTGAGTAGAGCATCAGCCTCTTAATTTCAGGGTTGTGGGTTCGAGTCACATGCTAAAGATTCCTGCACTGCAGGAGGTTGGACTAGATGACTCTTGTGGTCCCTTCCAACTATACAGTTCTAGGATTTGACTGCTAAATGGGTCCTGTTGAAATTGTTGAGCTGTCCAACAGCTTAAAGTTGGATAACTCTGCTAATAGCTGCCTGATTCACCACCAATAAGGTTTATATCATCTCACTGGTAAATTAAAAATATATATAAACTATTGCTAAGCAGTATAAAGACTGTGGAATAACTAACTTTAAGAACATTTATTATTTTAAAATGTTATATTACACACACACACACACACACACACACACACACACATATATATCCCTCATTACTTTCCCTCTTCATTCCCCTCGTGTGTATTTTTTGAGATGGTTGCATGATAATATTTCTAGGTAGCTTTAGGCTATGAAACTCTTATCATTTGCTGAGAGAAATGAGGGAGGTTAAGGAGAGGCATCTTCCCATCAAAATTGATGACACCTAGCTGTTGTCCATAACTTTTTTTAGAACCAGGAACAAGAATTCAGAATATGCTTAGTGGGTATTGTTTAAGGCTATTTTGGGTGGTAGGAGAATTTATGAGATGAATTAATAATAAATGAGCCCATGTTGCATCTCCTGGAGTTTGCAAACAACCTCATCTGACCACTGAGAAGATGTATGCTTTTCAGCAATAATGAAAGGACATAAATATTAATAACTTTCCTTTAAAAGAAAGAAAAGCTGTCACTGTATGGCTGTTGACTATACATAAAGTTTAATGAAGACTATGAAAATAAGTGGGTGTTGCAGTTTTAGGAAACTCGCTATGCTTTAGCATTTATTGTCTGGGAAGTTGCCCATGGTGGCTGTCTATGATAATAACCATTAAATTTGCAGCTTTGAGCCAATTACTTAACCAAGAGTATTGATTGCTTATTGAGACATAATGCAGGTGAAATATTCACACAGATAGAGAGTTAATAAGTCTCTGCAAGAAACCTCTTAAATGTGTTGTCTAAATGATGGCTGTTGACTGCAGATATACTTTGCAGGTCTGAAATAAACCTTTCCCTCTCCCTCTCTCCCTCTTTCTCTCTCTGTCTCCACACACACACACAAACACAAGCTAGCCTTCATTCTCCCCCCTTTATTTTCATTTTTCATTTTGACAAAGTAATAATACCCCACGTGGAGATCAGCACCAACTGCTGCCCTAACAAGAAGATATACCTGGTGTCAGAGACTGTGCTGAGGAGGGCTGCACTGAGGACGAATGGTGGGAGCCTCCCCATCCCCCCGCTCCTGCTCCGGATCCTGAATCTTCCCCAGGAGCAGGAGAACAGTATAGATTTGGAACAGTGGTTTGCAGAGGGGCATAGTTCAGATGGCAGAAGCTGGGGAATACTGGATGGGGAACAGCTAGGAGAAGAAACACTGGAAGAGAGAGGGTTAACAGATTCATGGTCTCTGGATAGCATTCAACCCCCATCCCCAAAGACACAGAGAGCTCAGAGAGAACAGAAAGTTCAAAGGTTACAAACTCAGACTACGAGATGTAGGAGTGACATAGATTAATAGGGACAGGGGTTGACCTTAATTGGGAGCACTGCCATTCTAGGAAGACTTGTTCTTTTGTCTCTTGCTGTGATTATTAAAGAATCTAACTGGTAAGACATTTCTTTCGTTTGATCTTCTTATTTACTGCCATGGGGAAGGAAGCCGATTCCCTGAAGCTTGACACCTGTGTAGCAGTTAGAGCAGGCATAGGCAAACTCGGCCCTCCAGATGTTTTGGGACTACAACTCCCATGATCCCTAGCTAACAGGACCAGTGGTCAAGGATGATGGGAATTGTAGTCCCAAAACACCTGGAGGGCCAGGTTTGTCTATGCCTGATTTAGAGTATAGGACTAAGACCTGGAAGAGCAGGGTTCTAATCCCCACTCAGCCAGGAAACTCACTGGGTGACCTTGGATTAGTTACATACTGCGTCTCAACCTACCCTACCTCACAGGGTTGTTGTGAGGAATAAATGAGGAGGCCACATAGAGCTCCTTGGAGAGAGAAAAAAGGTGGGATACAAATGCAAGAAAAATAATAAATAAAAACAAATGTAATAAGAATGTGGTAGAGATTTTTAAAATAATGTTGTATGAACGATGTGAAGTTTTGGTCAACTTAAATCGTAGGGGTGTGTGCGGTTTTATGTTCCTTTTCCCGAGCTTGTGAAATGACATTGGAACATTGTATTTGTTCAGCCCCCTTGAAAGTTTCTGGGAGCTCAAAGCAAATAAAGACAAATGGGTAGTTGATGCAGAATACAAAACATTATCAAAGCAGCACAGGGAGCCATCAGGATATATTAGGTGTTAAATCCCATTGTCTCGTGCTCACTTAAAATAAAACAGAACGGGAAATGTCACTTCATTAATCTATGGTTGAGACAAAGACTTGCCCAATGAGAAATGGTGTAAATTCCCAGGCAAGGCAGCTACAATAGGGAGATTACATTGCCACTGTCTTCCCCTAAATGCTATAAGAACTCCTATTTAAACATTAATTCAATTAACTAATCAATTTTAATTGTAATTAATTTTAATTAAGTCTCCAGCCATTACCAAAGAGGCCTACCAGTACACATCTATTTTAAGGCTCTGAAAGATTTTCTTTGCATTGTTAACACTGATCCAGCTCAGCTGAAGCATGTAGCCACTCACAACAAAGCCCCAACACATAAAATCGTGCAAAGAAAAAAAAAGGGAGAGAAGCATCTCAATGAATTTGTACCTTAAAAGAAAGCATTAGGACTTGGGTGAGGAAACTTTCACTGTTTTACAAGCTGCAGTTTGCAGCATCTCTTCAAGTTACATGCCTTTCCTCCAATTCAATAAATATGGAAATCTAATAGTGAGTGCAATTCTCCGCATCATGACTACTGAGAAGGAAGTCCCATTGAATTTGGCAGGATTTACACCTAGGGGGATTACGACCAAAATTCTCATTTGTTGCAAAGGGATGGAAATCAACAGAGAAGCAATTGAACTATGTTAATTTGCATCAGGTGACTATGTATGTTTAATGATGAGCAAGACACGGGTGACAGTATTAGGAGTCATTTGTTTGGTTAGATCTCAGGGATCAGGGCACAATTTGTTTGTTTTGTTTTTACAGTGAACCAACCCAATATGATTTACCAAACTTCCCTGCAGATCAGAACACAACTGCTCTGTCAGATTATGCACTTCCTTGAAGAAGAAGAAGAAGAAGAAGAAGAAGAAGAAGAAGAAGAAGAAGAAGAAGAAGAAGAGTTTGGATTTGATATCCCGCTTTATCACTACCCGAAGGAGTCTCAAAGCGGCTAACATTCTCCTTTCCCTTCCTCCCCCACAACAAACACTCTGTGAGGTGAGTGGGGCTGAGAGACTTCAAAGAAGTGTGACTAGCCCAAGGTCACCCAGCAGCTGCATGTGGAGGAGTGGAGACACGAACCCGGTTCCCCAGATTACGAGTCTACCGCTCTTAACCACTACACCACACTGGCTCTTGCATTTTGCAAAGCAGTTCTGGTCCTAAAAATTGTGCACAGAAATATACGTAATGTAGAGGGCGTGTGTGAAAGCACAAGGTGTATATTTTAGGGAGAAACTCACTGAAAAACATGTGGGATATTATAGGAAGTGTGTACAAAATGTGTTAGCTATATAAATAGCCATTGATAAGCCAGATACTTTCACTAAATTCTGTGAGTACAATCCTGCACAGAGTGGATGATTTATAGTGAGGAATTTATGAGGAAGAGCCATATTCCTGTGCAAGTATCAATATCTGATTTCTATGTACACAAATAGTCTATAGGAGAGTGCAATAAGAATCTATAATGACTTGAAATAGAAATCGGGGGGAGGGGGCAATGTTACATTCAGAAGTGCCTTACATCAGGCACCATTCCAGCTACATCCCTCAGCAATACCAAGGAAATTTCATTTAAGCAGGTTCTCCTTCATGGAGAGCACGTGTTGTGCTGGGGGCCAACAGGTTACCCCTCTGTTGCTGGGCGGGTTAGTATGGATGGCCACTACTGTGATTGGGCTCTGGGTGTCGTTGGGGAGATTCATATGTTGCAATTTGTTGATGGACAGCCCAGAGCCTATAAATTACCCTGCACGCAGCGTGGGAGCTCTCCTGGCTTCCTGCATTGGATCACCCGCCCTCCCGCCCTGTTATTAGGCCTCTGCATTGACCTTGCTATGCCTGTCATGGGGTCGTCTGCGTTGTAGCAGGGGCCTGGTAGGAATTTTTCCATTTGGCTGATTGGCTGGTGCCATTTGGTTTTCGCCTACTGCGTAGCAATTAGTCACAACTTGTAAGGTTGGCGGTTAGGCATTGGTTATAAATTGGTTGAGGAGGGGCAGAGTTGGCTGTGGTTGCCCCTCCTATGCTGCGAAGGGGCAGGTTGGCTGTGGTTGCCCCTTCAATGCTGCTGCTGCAAGGGGAATTCCGTTAAAGGAATCCAGGGGCTCACCATGCTTGTCCGTATCCCCCGGTCGGGGGCCAGGGCCCACGCAAGAGCCCCTGGGAGCATTAGGGGAGAACAGGCGCACATTCTCTCCCCAAAGTGTTTTCCCCTTTACTGACTCCACAGGCAGGTGGATGTCAGTTCTGTCCCCAGCGGGACAGATAGTCTTAACCAATGCCTAAGCAACCACTCACATATTTTGTATTTTAATAAAGTTGTGGCCAAAATAATGCCAAAAACCTTAAACTTATATTCTTGTGTGAAGTGTGTTTCATTTGAGGGGTGGTTTGGGGACCTCAACATGCAACATGTATTTTGTCTAAAAATGTAACCTTGCTACTCAGTTGACAGGCTTTTGTGGCAGCTAATGCAGAGTAAGTGAAAGTATGCATAAAACAAACTGACATTAAAATCACAAAAATCAGCCAGCAGTAGAATATATTAGCCCAGCCAGGTGCTTTCCAAAACTAGATCTATGAACAGGCCAAGTGAGGATTTTTTGGCACTATGCTCTCCCTCATTGCAATAAGCACCACCTCTATAGTCAGATAATTCTGCAGCAGAAAATCTCAGTCTGGTAGAAGCAAGAGATGTGTGAAAGCATCCCAGACAATACATGCATGCATGCTTTGGATGTAAATCATGCACAGCCTAAGGTACTTCTAGGTAGATGGAATCAGCCGTCTTTTTTCTCTTTACAATTCCCCAGGAAGGAACTGCATGCTATGATGCGCAGATATTTTTGTGGACCTTTTAAAACAACTTTTTACTTGTGTTGTTCCAGTGGACTTATAAGATGCTCCAAACAACCTTAGAATCCTACAAGCATCAGATAAACTCGTAAGTGTTGTTGTTGGTCAGATCAATGCATGGATTGGTTCATAAAAAATATGGGCTATTCCACACATGCATGTTCTGATACATGCAGTGGCATGAGAGCAGAAAATTTGGCAAGTCCACTCTAAAGTGTGGAGTGCAGAAAATCCTCCCCATCTCTAGCCATTTGAAGTCTATGTCATGGTACAGTCAAATCTTGAGATGGTGCATTGACATTTCCCTCTGCTTGTGAATGGCAAACCTGGCAGATATCTGTGATGCATCCAACTATCAATAATCTTCAGCACACACAAACATGCACACATCTAGAATTGCCATATGTCCCAGCTGGCTGGGCTTTACTCCAATCCTAGGTATGCCACCCACTATTCATTGATACCTTTAGATGGTCTCAAGATTTCTAGCTCATAACAATATGCTCACCAATCATCCTTAAAGAACTGAAGGCATGAGGCAAAATGTGCAGGAAGTACTCTGCACAATCAGACGCAGGTGACGCTGTGGTCTAAACCACTGAGCCTCTTGGGCTTGCCGATTAGAAGGTCAGCGGTCTGAATCCCCACGACGGGGTGAGCTGCTGTTGCTCTGTCCCAGTTCCTGCCGACCTAGCAGTTTGAAAGCATACCAGTGCAAGTAGATAAATAAGTACTGCTGCGGCAGGAAGGTAAACAGCGTTTCCATGCACTCTGGTTTCCATCACGGTGTCCTTTGCACCAGAAGCAGTTTAGTCATGCTGGCCACATGACCCGGAAAGCTGTCTGTGGACAAATGACGGCTCCCCAGGCCTGAAAGTGAGATGAGCGCTGCAACCCCATTGTCACCCTTGACTGGACTTAACCGTCCAGGGGTCATTTACCTTTACCTTACAATCGTTTAGTGAGAAATGAGCCTTCTCATGCTTTGCATTGTACTTAGGTGATAAGGCAAATTACAGCTACGATTGACACTCTGGGCTCATCCAGACTTCCTTTTGTATTGCACTTCTAAGCACAACTTTAAAGCTCTTAAAGTGTCCATGCACTTCCCCCCCCCTCAGTGCTTTCTTTGCAAAAACCTACTCATACTCAGACACGGAGCTTTCAGCACAAGCACGGGGCAAAATTTCAGTGTGGATAAGCCCTTAGAGAGGAAAGCTGTGATATTGACAGAGGTGACAAAAGATTAGACTAATACACCTATGTATGAAGAAGGGAGTCCTGGGTTCATCCTGAATCCATTTGCTGTCATGTGAGGTTTAAAAAACAAATGAACTCTTGTTTGAATAACACTGCTTCATAGCTGGGTAGAAAGATTATGACCATGCTTTTCCAATTACTGTAGGCTCCACCAACAAAAACTGCAGCATCTATAGCCTCTGCATTATTTAGCAGCTTTATTTTTATTATTTTTTATTTTTGCAATCAGTGCATTTTGTGTCTGCTTACTGCAGTCATCATATTCTCAGAGTTTCCACAGATTAGTCAGTGTGCCAGGTCTTTTTCTTGGCTGTGTCACCCCTGACAATCAGACCAGTATTGATGAGCCCATAAAATAGAATTTGGCAGAGGTTTGCAAAACTGAAAGGGGGTGGTTCAGAGAATTATCTTCTTTTGTTAAACGCATGGCCAAAATTCATCCAAATCTAGTTGTGCAGCAGTTTTTGAAAGTGTTATGATTTGCTGGACTACATGATGATGCAGGTAAAGTCATCATCCTAGGAATGTCCAATAGAAGAAAAGAGGAGGCTGTATCTTCACACCCACCTTCTATTTGCTTTCCAGTTGTGCCAGTTTATGTCTGCAAGGGTTATTTGCAAGCCACAGTGATGCCTAGCTGAAAAATGCCACGACTGACCAAATTCAAGTGGCAAAGCTACAGTGTTTTAACTGCAAAGTTGAAAACAGGAAGTGTGACATACATACTCTTTTGAGAAATTGACTGTGGCTCCCTAAAAGTGTGCACTCAAAATGCAAACTTCAGTTTACCACTGAGTAATGGGTGAGCATGCTCATTTACAAGATGGGCACAGTCTCCAAACATCCTCAAAAGGCTTATGCCAAAATGAGATGCAAGAAGTAAATCAAAGCCTATTGAAGTAAACCTCTGGTTCCATCCAATGGCTACCAATACTGCAAATGTCTTCCATAGTGAAAATATGACTAAATTAAATTGGCCGTAATCCAATCCTCCCATGATGAGAAGACAGGGTATGTTGGCTCCATGTGCAGAGCATGAGAAGGCCCACCTTTTTCCCCAATATCCTCTCTGTTGATATTCTACCCTATCTTGTTTCTCACAGCCATTTCCACGTATTTATTAATTGAATGTATGCAACCCTTCATCCATGGATCTCAGGGCAGTTCACAACATAAGATATCCTATAAAAATGCAAAATAATAAAATAAGAACGGAAAACAAGACAAAACATCAACCCTCCCACAAACACACTTAACAGGGGTATTGCTGTTGTTGTTTAGTCGTTCAGTCGTGTCCGACTCTTTGTGACCCCATGGACCAGAGCACGCCAGGCACTCCTGTCTTCCACTGCCTCCTGCAGTTTGGTCAGACTCATGTTGGTAGCTTCGAGAACACTGTCCAACCATCTCGTCCTCTGTCATCCCCTTCTCCTTGTGCCCTCAATCTTTCCCAACATCAGGGTCTTTTCCAGGGAGTCTTCTCTTCTCATGAGGTGGCCAAAGTATTGGAGCCTCAGCTTCAGGATCTGTCCTTCCAGTGAGCACTCAGGGCTGATTTCCTTAAGAATGGATAGGTTTGATCTTCTTGCAGTCCATGGGACTCTCAAGAGTCTCCTCCAGCACCATAATTCAAAAGCATCAATTCTTCGGCGATCAGCCTTCTTTATGGTCCAGCTCTCACTTCCATACATCACTACTGGGAAAACCATTGCTTTAACTATACGAACCTTTGTAACAGGGGTATAAGATGTTTATCAATGAAAGGTCTGGTTGAAGAGGGACATTTTTGCCTTACGCTTAAAGGTGCATAATGAAGGTGCCTGGAGCAAACCTGGAGAGAGCATTCCACAAATGGGGAAGCACTTGAGAAAAGGTCCATTCTTGTGTTCCCACCCTCTGGACCTCTTGTGGGTGAGACACACAAAGGAGCGCCTCACATGGTGATCTCAGGGTCTGGGTCAGTTCATATGGGGAGAGGTGTTCCTTGAGGCGTTGCAGTCCTGAGCCGTTTAAGTCTTTATAGGTCAGAAACAGCACTTTGAATTGGACCCAGCAGCCAGGATCAGTGTAAGATGCTCAAACTGTCTTGCCCCAGTGACCAACCTGGCTGCCGAATTCTGCACTAGCTTAAGTTTCCAAACCACCTTCAGTTGAAGCCTTACATATAGCACATTGCAGTGATCTAGCCTAGAGGTTACTAGACAACACCAGTTAGGCATAGACAACACCAGTTAGGCTGTCCCTGACCAGATAGAGGCACAGCTGAGCCACCAGCTGAAGTTGATGGAAGACACTCTGTGCCACTGACAGCACTTAAGTCTCAAGCAACAGCAAATGATCCTTATTCATTGTTATTATTCATTGGTCAACCCTTGCTGTCCATCTCAGCACTCAAGGCCAATGTTCATTGTGCTAACTCCTGCCTTTTAATGTTTTGAATCTTGTATACATTGAGTCCCAAATGAGACAACCCGAGGTATTCTTTGATTCAAACAACCGTCAAATGTTTTAGCTGCTCTTCTCCCTGTCGCTGTTCAAGCTCATTTTCAGCGAGAGGCTGGAAATATTGTCACTCAACAAGCAAGCTGGAACGCTCAACAATAGTTTCATAGTTGAAACCAGAAAAGGACTCCCTCCTCCTCCAATCTCTGAGACGTTATTACTGATATCCCTGTCACTGGAGAGAGTCTGATTTATGGTGATGATGCTGGTTATTTACTGTGTTATTGTGAAATAACACGGTAGAGTTGCTGTGATTTACCATGTAGTTTATGCAAAGTACCAGGTGGTTGTTTATTGTAACTCAGTAAATAAAGCTACTCTCCAATAGAGCTTTTGCAACTGATCTTGACTCGCAAAGGCAGAAGAGAGGAAACAAGTAAGCTTTACTTTAACGTTGTAATTCTCCAAACTGAGCTCAAAAGGAGCTTTATACTAGTATTTTTATTACACTGAATGCAGCAGTTCAACTACCTTTTAATTAAAAATGTTTTTTTCATGTTTATTAGGGCTGCCATACATCCTGGAAAACCAGGACATGTCCTAGATTTGGACTTCAAAAATGGAGTCCTGGCAGATTTTTCTGAAATCAGCTAAATGTCCTGGTTTTTTGATGACATATGGCAGTAAGTGTTTGCCTGGCTTGGGACGAAGGCAAGAGGGCTCTTGGACCCTGCAAGAGGCCCCCCCCACTGCCTTCCCAAAGCCAAGTAAGCCTATAATCACAGCTTTGGGGAGTGGGTTTCCTCCACTCTCCATTTATTTATTTTTCCCACATGCCAGCACAAAGCTGAGATCATCCAAGCAAAATTATTGTAAGATGTGAGTTACCTGTATAGCATTTGACAGGTTGGTTTGGCTGAACTAGGGGCTAAATCAAATGACTAGATGGGCTGTCCGCTCTGATTCGAACTCCTCTTTGGATGCTAGAAGCCACTGCAGGTGCTCTTCAGGTCTGGTAGTTCCCAGGGCAATACTAAACATACAGAAATGGGTTCTCCTACAATCAAAGGAATTTATTTCTATGTAACTACTTTTAGAATTGGAATATAATTGCTATGCCAACTTTCATTCCAATATCCCAAGAAGAAACATTCTGCATGTTTCTTCCCACCTTGTAACATGGTTATGAGGGTTGAGCTAGTATTTGAACTTCAAATGGAGAATGGTGCCCTGAACATGAATACGGGATTTCGTTCTGATCTCTCAGAGTTCAAGGAGGATGCTGTAAACCAATAATACAAAAACAGGGAAGTTAAAGCCATGGCCTCCATTTACTCTGCCAACTACAAATAAGTGGCACAAGGCAACGAACCAGCTTATTTAGGGATCTAAATGCTAGCTCTGATGTTGCCATTAGAAACTTACAGCCTGATCCATCTCACTTCAGAAAGAATTTTTAGTGCCCCCAAGTTCCGAAAGATTAATTGGAAATATATATAACTTCCCCAATTCTCTTAGGGGGCTAATAACAGGCTGAAATTGCCCACAAATAGAAGTAACCGCAAAGCAAAGGAAGATTCCCCAGAGTTCTTCCAGACTTTAATAACAGACACTGAGTGGTAAGTTATTGGCGCATTTCCAGCAGCAAATGGGTCTTGAGGCTGCATTGAAGAGAAGGAAACTCTCCTGAAACTTCTAGTGACGTTCTGTTGATTTGGAACTGTGTATATTTACATCTAAGAGCTGAGCTGAAACTGCTTTCCATTTGTGGGGACCTAGGTATTTTTGACATGTTGAAAAACTGACCTCATTTTCCTACAGGGACTTCATCGCGCAGTTAAATCTGATTGCCTGTCTAATGAAGCCACACAATCTTGCTCTCTGCACAATCCTGATTGGCTGGGATCAGCCAGGTCTTCAATCCATGTCATTAAAGGACTTCCGTTTCTTGAATGAAGCTCTTTAGATATTATGACCTTTCTGAGAAGCTTTCATCTGAGTACCTCCACTATTAGAGCCGAGAAAGGTAAGGCCAGAGATAAAGTTGTGGCATCATAGTATTTGAAAAAGATGAATATTCAAACTTTTTAAATAAAAATTCTACATACAACCAGAGGAGGATGGTCCATTATGGCAAGTGGGGCACTGCCCCACCAGCCTCAGTTTGCCTTCAACCAGCTTACTTGCTGTGCCTGTGATGATCCTATATCCTTGGCGTATTGTGTTTAGTGTATAGTATTATGGACTGATGAAGCTGTTGCGAAACCTGCTTAACATCCGGAGCACAGGTCTTCTGATCAGTTCGTACTACTTCTGATCAATTGTATACTAATTTCACTGTGGGACGGTGAGAAGGTGCTCGTCTGCAACTGAAACTCTCATATGACCCCTGCCTCTACATATGGCCTTGTGAAGAACCCTTCTTGAAACCGTTCCCACTTACACGACTTTGCGCTTCCAGTAGAACGATTTGCTTGTTTCTACTGTGCTATGACACTATTATTATATACATTATTGGCAGAGTTGTGCCACTAGTTGACTGTATGTTTTAAGTATCTCCAGGCTTTGATATGCACATTGCACTTTATTTTGCTTAACTAAGTAAAATTGTCCTTTATATTTGCAAGCCGGTTTAGTGTTTTGGTTTTGTTGTATTGTAGTTGCTGTAACACCTGATACTTCTTTTTGTATACCTTGTTCAACCAGTTCCCACCTGCTTACTTACAGTCCTGGGGGTGCTTGGCTATCAGCTTCCTCCTTGGTCTCAGCATCATCCTTGTAGAACTCAACAGAGAGGAGCAAAATGAGGGACAAAGCTAGGATTAGTTGGCTCTGCCTCTCATTGTAGTGGCGTGCGGTGAATTTTTTTTTGTAGAGGAACAGTTACAGCCAGAGGTGCCAGCTTGTGAGAGTGATTGAGGGGGGACATGTCTATGAGCATCACATCTTCCTCCCTAAGTTAGGCAGAAGCTTCCTGGGCTTTGAGAAGGAGATGCCAGGGCTCTGACAGGATGCCAGAGCCTTCTTGCCTCCTTCTCAAAAAATGACGTGCTTTGGGAAGGGGGTGGGAGGGCTCTTGGAACCATCAGAGCATTGCGCCTTCCTCTCTAAGCCGGGCAGAAGCTTCCCGAGGTTTGGGAAGTGAGTGCCAGGGAAACATTTAGGGGGTTAGCCAAGTCCCCCATGTCCACTGACCACACGCCACTGTGTCATTGGCTCTGTCTGCACCTACTCTTGGTCTCTCTGGCTTCCACCCTATGTGTGCCAATGGGAACCAGCCACCACTACATCTCCAAAGTGAATTTTGTGACTGAAACTTGTATATCGATCATAAGGGCTGTATTGCTGTTACTTGAACCATATAACGTTTGAAAGACACTGTGCAAAAACTTAGCTCCCCCAGAAGGGGAACATCTCCATCTGAGTTATACTGTTTTAGCCATGAAGATGGGAGCTCCTGAAGGTAGCTGAATAAAAAAGGGGGCAGGTCTCCTACAGCTTTAATAGTTGTACAGAAGATGGAAATTAAGTAGGGGTAGATGTCACCTGGTACCCTAGGCTTCTTGCAAAACAATTATATACAGGCAACTCTAAGCTTACATGGGGGTTACATTATGGGAATAGTACATAAAGCCTAGGGTGATGCAGATGGCACTGTGGGTTAAACCACAGAGCCTAGGGCTTTCTGATCAGAAGGTTGGCAGTTCGAATCCCCGTGACAGGGTGAGCTCCCATTGTTCTGTCCCAGCTCCTGCCAACCTAGCAGTTCGAAAGCACAAAGTGCAAGTAGATAAATAGGTACCGCTCCGGCGGGAAGGTAAACGGCATTTCCGTGCACTGCTCTGGTTCACCAGAAGCGGCTTAGTCATGCTGGCCACATGACCCGGAAGCTGTACACCGGCTCCCTCGGCCAGTAAAGCGAGATGAGCACTGCAACCCCAGAGTCGTCCGCGACTGGACCTAAGGGTCAGGGGTCCCTTTACCTTTACCTTTACATAAAGCCAAAATCACATATAGTCAAAACTCATTGGGAACAATGGTAGGTGGGATGCCTGCCCCCCTTTTGTCCTTTTTTTTTGTTTTTTGGTCAAGTGCATAAAATTGAATGCACACAAGTTACATGCACATAAGTTGTGAGTTGCCTGACATGTCCAGAAAATGCCATTTCCCTCCTCCTGACAGTGATGTATTTGCTCCACCCTGTGAATCTTGAGACACTCCTTCCCGACAAATGGAGTGTATGGAAATGTGTGTGGCTCATCAGGCTGGTCAGCATAGGGCTGATAAACATTTTATATAGGCAGTGACACTTCCAAGTTCATCCTCTTATTATTATTTTTGTACATAGGAACATTCGGTCATGTGACTCCTTGCCCAGTCTGAAGTGGTGCAGCCCAGACACAGATTTACTATGTTAGTGAAAGCGAAGACTGAAATTAGTTGCTACGTCCATTGGAAATTTGTAAGGATGTGTGTCGAGGAAACTAATTCCTTGGATCTCACTTCTAGTTGTTTGAAAATTGTGGCATTAATTGAGTCGTTTACTGACCCTTTATCCTGCTGTTTCATTGGAACTACTCCATGGAAAGTGCTCATTGACTCATCCCCCTGAGTGTAATGATCCTGGTATAGCACTCTCTGTGTTTGAAGGCACGCTGTTTTTACTGCTGAAACACGGCATGTGGACTAATCAGATCTGATTCTGAAAACACTTAAGTATACATTTCTCATTGACTTACTCCCAACATAGCTTATGGTATAAAAGTGAGACATTTTCATACTCAAAAGCTCAAGGAGTATTCCCAACCCACCCCCTGTTTACCTTCCCCATTGCTGTTGTTTCATCTGATTGTCCTGCCAGGAGTCTTTAAGGCCAGTTTCATAGGTTTCCCTGGCAGCCGAAAGATGAACCTGCGCTGCAATCCGATGTCTGTTGACTCAGAAGCAAGTCCCACAGAGTTCAATGGGATTCACCCCCAGGCAACTGTGCATAGGATTGCAGCCCTAGTCAGCTGTCCATCTGCCTATCTATGCATATACAGTGGTTTTGTTGTTGTTTAGTCGTGTCCGACTCTTCGTGACCCCATGGACCAGAGCACGCCAGGCACTCCTGTCTTCCACTGCCTCCTGCAGTTTGGTCAGACTCATGTTGGTAGCTTCGAGAACACTGTCCAACCATCTCGTCCTCTGTCGTCCCCTTCTCCTTGTGCCCTCCATCTTTCCCAACATCAGGGTCTTTTCCAGGGAGTCTTCTCTTCTCATGATGTGGCCAAAGTGCAAAAGCCCACGGAACACAGGGCTATGTATTCTGATTGGTCTCTGCTCTCCTTGGTAGAAGTCTCTCTGAACTATGCTGATGGAGAATCTTGGAGAGTTCCAAGTGGTTCTCCCACCCCAATGCTAAAGCCAACATTTCTAAGGGCCTCACTGAACCATTCAAGTCTTAGTTTCTGCCTTTATCTCTCTAAATGGAAAGTGGAGAATCCTAGGCCTGGAGCTGAATGCAACCCCACCCCAAGCCTTTCTGCCTGATCCTAAGGATTCTTCTCAGCATGAGCTTCCTTCCCAGCCACACCCTCTCCCCTAGACCACACCCCTTCAGCAGCCCTGATCCTCACCTCCTTAAGTGTTTCTGCTTGATTGGGATGTATCATTGAACACCGATGATGCCTCTCACTTTCCTGGAGGGAGGATAGAGATGTGTCTGTGTGAAAATTAACCTACAATATAAAGGTTTAGGACTAGGACCACTTTTGTCCCTGGCCCTGCCCACCGTGAAAGTAGGCTCATTTGCAGTGTTTACAGTGCAACACTGCAAAGGCTGAACAAAGTTTACAGTAAACACTGCAAAGGCAGAACAAAGGAAGATAAGCATTAACTCTTCCAGCACACCCAGTCTGAGACGATAATGATTATGAAGGACTACACATGAGAAATGGATTTATATTTTTAAGAAACAAATGAGGCGCTTTTTGTAAGGAGGTAATGATGGGCATCTGTTGGAATGGACAACAACAAGTGAAGGAGGAAATGGATATTAATGAAGAGACGATGTGGCTATAGGAGGAAAAGATGGACATATGTTTGCAACAGGAGTGGTAAACCTGATTTTGTTTAAGAAATTGTATTAAATTAAGGGATTCAGTTTGATTTGTATTTTTTTTTTTGAAAACTAATAAAAATAATTTGAAAAAAAGAAAGGAAGTAGGCTCCTCACCCCTGCTTCAAATTTTGTTGCCTAAAGCAGCCTGCTGTATGAGTGAGTGAGCCGTGGGCATTTTAGGCATGTCAAGCTAGTATTTCATTTAATTTTTTTAGACTTATATCCTGCCCTTCAACCCAAAGGTTCCCACGACAGTAACAATGATCCTTTAAAGTAAAGCACAGCAATATCGTACAAATTCACATTACCAACCCTAATTATAGAACAGAATGCCAACAGGAAATATAACTCTTCACACCAGCGTTCAGGAGATGATCTGCCTTAACTTGACGTCTGAAAACATTTAACGTGGCAGACCTGCATATCTCCAGAGGGAAAGAATTCCACATCTGGGGCACCATAATTCCTGCTGTCACACCGTGACATACATACAGTTAATGGAACAACAAGCAAGGCCACTCCAGCAGCTCTTAAGGCACAGGTCAGGAGGTAGCAAGAGAACTTTCTAATCCATGGGCCTCAAAGGAATATATGACTCTGTAGACCAGGGTAGGCAACCTAAGGCCCATGGGCTGGATGCGGCCCAATCGCCTTATCAATTTGGACCACGGACGGTCTGGGAACCAGCGTGTTTTTCCATGAGTAGAATGTGTTCTTTTATTTTAAACACATCTCTTGGTTATTTGTGGGGCATAGGATCCTCCCCCCCCCAAAAAAAATATAGTCTGGCCCACCACATGTTCTGAGGGACAATGGACCGGCCCATGGCTGAAAAAGGTTGATGACCCCTGCAGCAGACCAATGCTGGTACCTTAAACTGGGCCAGGTAGCGATCCCACTGTGCAATGCCAGTCTGGCCACTGCTTTCTGCATTAGCTGCAGCTTCTGCATCATCTTCAAGACCAGTCCCTTTTAGGGCACATTTCAAGAGTCTACATCAGGGGTCAGCAAGCTTTTTCAGCAGGGGGCTGGTCAGACCTTGTGGTGGGCTGGACTATATTTTTTTGGGGGGGAAATGAACGAATTCCTATGCCCCACAAATAACCCAGAGATGCATTTTAAATAAAAGGACACATTCTACTCAAGTAAAAATACACTGATTCCTGGACCATCCGTGGGCTGGATTGAGAAGGCAATTGGACTGGAGCAAGCCCCCAGGACTTAGTTTGCCTACCTATGGTCTAAACTATGTGTCCTACAATTGAGTTCCCCTTCCCAAACCATTGCCCCAGTTTCCCATTGAGACTCAACAGTAGCTTGCAATAAATAATTCAAATGATGCAAATAAAGCATTTCTAATGTAAATTGACAATCTCAAATGCTTCACATTATTCTGCAGGTGTCTTGTGTTTAATCTTACAATACTGATTTTCTTTTTCCGATACCAGGGCCTCGAGTCCCTACAGTTTCAGGTTTCAGTCTTGCCAATGTAGTGTAGAGAGCAAGTTACTGTTCAGAAAGTTCTAGATTTGGCTCTCATCACGCCCATGAATTCTTTAGGTGGTCTTAGACAAGTCCCCTAACCCCTACCCCACCCACCCAATCATCGTCATCGTCATCCTCATCATCATCATCATCAATATGGGGACAACAGTGATCTTAGAGGCTATATTGCAGATTACAAGCTGATCTGTGTGAATCAGTTTTAATGTTATTCAATATTTGATATTATTATTTGCATTCATGTGTTCCACATGACTTGCAGTTAATTGGGAATCACAAGTGCCTTCAGAAGCTATGGTGCTGCTTCTCAATGCTCCAGGATAAATTCAGTAGATGTGCGAGAAATACACATTATTCCAGTTCTTTCCAAATGACCAAAGTCTAGTGACAGTTAATTAACAGGGCATTCAATTCTCAAAAGTTCTTCAACGTCCTGACTTGGTAGTCAGGACAGATTCTCTGGAAAGTGGGCAGAGTTCTGTGCTAAATATTTAAGAAGTCATTTTTGCTGCAAATCTTGCAAATTTGTGGGGAGTGCTGAAATATTAGGTAATACCTCCATGTTTCACTATCAGTATTTCCCCCTCGCCCACCTGTTTGCAGCCACTTCACTCCTCTCTGCCTTGCCGTGGTGGGGATAGGGAAATCTCAACTGCTGATGCAAACAGGTTGACCCTCCCTTGCATCAGATTGCAACACACAGTACATCTGTAGGCCAAGATTCTTCTGTTCCACTGCTTCACTTTAAATGGGATGGACACTTGGAAGGACATTCCAAAACAAGAGCAAATTGGCTTTGTTACCTTTGTTGTTGTTTAGTCGTTTAGTTGTGTCCGACTCTTCATGACCCCATGGACCAGAGCACGCCAGGCACTCCTGTCTTCCACTGCCTCCCGCAGTTTGGTCAGACTCATGTTGGTAGCTTCAAGAACACTGTCCAACCATCTCGTCCTCTGTCATCCCCTTCTCCTTGTGCCCTCCATCTTTCCCAACATCAGGGTCTTTTCCAGGGAGTCTTCTCTTCTCATGAGGTGGCCAAAGTACTGGAGCCTCAACTTCAGGATCTGTCCTTCCAGTGAGCACTCAGGGCTGATTTCCTTCAGAATGGATAGGTTTGATCTTCTTGCAGTCCATGGGACTCTCAAGAGTCTCCTCCAGCACCATAATTCAAAAGCATCAATTCTTCGGCGATCAGCCTTCTTTATGGTCCAGCTCTCACTTCCATACATCACTACTGGGAAAACCATAGCTTTAACTATACAGGACCTTTGTCAGCAAGGTGATGTCTCTGCTTTTTAAGATGATGTCTTTGTTACCTTAGAAATGGGGAAAAAGTTATTCCTCTCCACCCTGCATCTGTGCCCTTGTGAAAATTTCACACCATTTTTTTGGGGGGGAGGTGTCAAAAAGAATAGTTGTGTTTCATGGGAGTGAAACTGTTTCCTTATCATGATCTCCAATTTCAGGTGAGCATTAAGCAGCCAGTCATTGATGATTTCCTCCATTTTCCCAGTCACCAGCAGTTATGATAGATTCACATATTCATCTTTGTCTTCTAAGGAGCTCAGGATCGCATCCATGCTCCCCTTCCCACCTTACTCTTCACTACAGCTCGGTGGATTTAACCTATTGTATATAATGACCTAAAAATACAGAAGAAAAACATAATGATTTAGCAATCTTCTTTTCTTCGCTTTTCTTCACTTATAAAGATGATGTTCTGCTGATAATAGAGAGAGGGCTTTTATGGAAATTACCAGTGTTGTAAGGCTGTCAACTGCAGAAATGATGAGGAAGAGCTATAGAAATCTAATTTCCTGCTAAATAATCCTCCTAAAGCAAAGTACACTTTATTTGACATCTTTATGACAGTGGATCAGAGTATGGTTATTTTTTTGGATCCTCTGAAATGATTTGACTTGGCAGATCATCACTGCTGAAGACACTGGAATGATAAGATATATAGATCACTGCCCAATGGAAGCAATTTGGGATTCTTCATTGGGTTTGAAGGCATTCCTATATTTTGATTCTTATGTATTAGCAGAGCAAGGAAAAGTCAATATTATGTTTACCAAGACCCTCCGAGAAATTACACACACACACACACACACAGAGAGAGAGAGAGAGAGAGAGAGAGAGAGAGAGAGAGAGAGCTTTTTTTCTGGGGGGACTCAGGGGTTTGCATACCCCTAAACATTTTGTGAATCTAACCGGAGAAGAAACATGTTGTTGTTGTTGTTTCTTCTCTAGCATGGTGAATCATCAGTTCTGTTGCTACCCCTGATGGCGGCCTCATTTCCTGTCACGGTATTTCCTGAGTCTCAGACGGAAGCGAGCATTTAATGTGTGAAGTAGGAGTTGGAATCTAGAATGGTGATTGGTCAGTTTGATTGCTACCACCTCCGATGGCAGCTTCATTTGGCGACGGACACCATCAGCAAGCAGAGGAATTGGGAAGATGTTAGTGCACACAAGCTCATGCCAATGTGGAAGATCATGTGAGTGGTCAGCTGTGTAATATGAGGTAATGCATGTTCTTTGTACTTTTATCCATTTACTGTATTTATTTTCCCTGATTTGAACTATAAAATGGTGATTTTCTTGAGTCAAAATGAGAATACCCCTAAACATTTTTTAAAAAGCAGTATGTGTGTGTGCGTGTGCGCGCGCGTCCATTTACTCATGTGAACATTTCATCTGCAGCCTGCAGTGGTAGAGCTCAGTTATCAGCTGGCCAACTCAGTGAATACTGGGACAGTTATACGTTTTTTGGCTTCGCAAAAAATTTCACACTACCCTTGAAACTGTTATTTCATCTTAGAGCAGGAGCAGATGGTATGGTGGGGCAGTTGCACTCACCTGACCTCCTGACAGCAGCCTATGAGAAACTAAGAGAACCCAAAATTGACAGTTTCATCTATCCCTTCTAGAGACTTCTGCATACCATGCAACTGCCCTGATTTAACTGGGATATCCTAGATTAACAGAAGCCTTCCCATCTCCTGACCCTCATTCAGGATGTCCTGTTTTGGCTACCGAGCTCTGGGCATGCTAGAGCATGGGACCAAATGACGTGATGTGGTGCAAGTCAGTTGGCTCACACCAGAGTGCGGCACTAAAAAAACGGACCCAAAAGACGCCCTCTTACATCTGCCTCCACACATCACCCATTCTTCTTTCTCATTCTGTTGCGGCTTTCCAGCCAACGTACTTCAGCAACATCAGCAAGATTACTTTTTGAATTAAAAGTGCCCCTTGCCCTCTTTAGCAGTAACTGCCCTCCTCTTGTGTCACCATTTCCCAGCCTCCCTCCCTTTGGTTGGCCCTGCTCAAAGGTGAGTGGGTAAGTCATGCTTCAGATCTTGCTGCGGTCACCGTTTTCAGAGGCAGGGAGGAATTTGACTGCAGACAAATTGAGCCTACCTCATAGCAACTGTCACAACCTGCTGGTGTATAAGGCATTGGGTTGTATCCTTAGTCTAGATGGAGGGGGTGGACTGGAGCCCTCTCCCCTCCACTCCAAAGAATTAGGGCACCCTGGTAAAGGGGTCAGTGTGGGTTCTGTCTGAACACCCATACAGGGGTTGACAGGGCACAGACCCGAACAGTGTGCTGCAGAGACACATGTACACATCCTGGTTTGATGAATGTCATAAGGTGTTCCTTAACCCTGATGGAATAATCAGTGAGCAGATTGGGTTGGTTGATTCAGGGTACAAACACAATGCCTGTGCCAAGACCTGACATCTGTAATCAATAAATTGGTGGCCTATTTGATCCTCATTGTCTTGTCCTGCCTTTATAACTTCTTCTCATGGTTCAACCTGTTATGTATTCAGTGGTCTGTGTTTGCTTTGAATCTGGGACTAAGGATTCTGAGCCCCCGTGTTCTGATTCGATACATGATACCCAATCACAGAACATTTCATGATTTAGGCCTCTGCCATTGGCCCTTAAACTCTGAGTTATGATTCGCAGCTTGGAAGTTTAGACAGCCAATCACGTTGGGAGTGGGAGTGGCCCAGGCCTTCAGAAATGTATATAAGCAGTTGCTTTGCCCCTGTTGTCCAATTCTGTTAGTTCAAGAAAGGTTCTTGCTGTTATCCCTGCGTCTTGCTCGCGGGAACCCACCTACACTTCACTGGCAACAAAGGTGGGATGCCAGGCTAGGCATGCAGCCATTTCTAGCTTCCACAAGCTGAAATCACTGCTGGGGAACCGTCGCCTCAGCTGAACTGAAATGTTCTGTGATTGGATATCATGTATCGAATCAGAACACAGGAGCTCAGAATCCTTAGTCCAGACTCAAGCTCAGGCAAACACAGACCACTGAATACATAACACAACCCTGACATTCATGGGCTTGCTGCAACTGGGAACTGCAAATATTTATCATTGCTCTCTTGTTTTCACTGTGTATTTGGCTCAAGTGCTTTTTGCATGGCTGCTGGTATTACTATGGCACAGCTGCTGACTGGCAGGAGATCTCATAACCCTGATCTAGGTATTCATTTTCTTTTGACCTTAGAAACGGTGTTTTAACATGGCAGGCAGGGGGGACGGGACACAAAATTCTATCATTACACACATTCCTAAGTAGATGTTTTAACAAAATTTCCCCAACCATTTCTGCCTAGTTTCTCTGTGTGTTAAGGTTAAGATTTCCATCTCAGCAACATAGAACCAAGCTGGATAAATGCAAAGAGAGGGGAAGAATCCCACACACCATAGCAACTTAACAAGATGACTTTTTGTACCTGTAGGGAATTTGACTCACTAGAATGATGTTGAAAACATTAATGAATATGTATGTTTATTTCCAGCAATTTCTCGCTCTTCTTCCCTTCCCTTCAGTGGCATAATAGCAATAGAGAAGGCAATCTACTTCCCATTGTGCATGTTCTGTAGTGCAGAAGAAAGCTCTTCTGGGTACGGAGGGTTCATAATATAAGCAAGTCCTTTTGTGACTTTCAATTGCTTGTAGGTTTGTGATGGTCCACAGCACTTTAATAATTAGTCTATGGGGAGCTTTAATAGAGTAGGGCAACTCTTTTTAATTAACAGTTCCCAGTACATGAGTTGACCAGGAGACATCAAACCACAGTTTAGCTCCAAGGTAAGATGAACTCAGAGGAAATCACATTTTTAACTACTGTGGTGCTGCACTCCATCTTCCCTTCTTGTGTAATTTGGAAGGGGGCAAAATGCACTCTGCCATTCTGGCCTTTGGTTAACAGGAAGCCAATATTTCCAGAAGAATTAATTAAAAGAGAGGAATAACCTTTGAGTGCTATTCCATGAGAATTTCCACTATACAGAAACACAGGTGGCCTGTTTTTCTTATGTGATATGCATAAGAAAATAGCATTTATTTATTTTGCTATATGCAAGATTGGCTAGCATCCGTAGAAAGAGAACATGTTCTGGTGGTTGCAATCAGGGGGCATCCTAGCTACCCGAACACTGAGCATGTGTTTCACTCTCTCTCTCACTGATAGCAGTCAAACTTAAAACTCATTAACTTTGGCTAGATCTTGTTCTCATGCTCGAGTGACCCCAGAGAGATGGAAAAACCAACCACATGCGCAGTTCTCCGTTATCCTTCCAGTGGATACAAGGATAAATAGCTGGTTGTATGAGAGGTTGTATAATGAGAAGATGTTTTCAGTTTCTGGTGACGAGTGACCCCCCCCCAAAAAAATTATGTATTCTCATCCTCTCTCTCTGTACATAGCATTCCACATAATGTCGGGTGGGAAACCTGTGTGTGAGCAACTTGTCCTTGTGAAGGGGATTTGCTTTCAAATGACAACGTGTCAGTGGGGTGTTGTTCTGACTCTCCCATGGTTTACCAGCTTTTCCACTGCCTCTCAGCTGTGACCTCCCTCAAATCCCTGTTGTAAATCTATATTGTCTTCCTCCTCCTTGGAAGGGTCAGGATGGGGAGGCGATCTCCACCATTCCTCCTCTGCCCAGTCCCTGACACTGGGTAGCCCATAAGCAGCACAAACACACAAGTAGCCTGTGGGCTGGGGTGTTGTTTTCAGTAATAAGACTCCTGGATAACCTCCGTGCTATGCAGAAGGGCAGCATCACCCACTCAGCACAGCAAGGCATATTGCAGTGCACTTGACACAGCATGAACTTGGCCAAATATTTGGAGTGGAGAAGAAGGGGGATCCTGTCCAGCATGTGCAGAGACCGTGATGGTTGTCCTATGGTGTCAGGCTTGATGGAATCGGCTTCCTCCCCCCGTGGCAGTAGATAAGCAGAACAAAGGAAAAGGAGTCTTCTTACCGGTTAGAAACTTTAATAATCACAGTGAAAGAACAAAGAACCCATCTCCTAGAAATGGCAGTGCTCCCAATTAAGGATCACACCCCCTTACATCCCTAATAATCCACGTCACTTTTACATCTTGTAATCTGAGCTCGTCCCCTCTTTGCTTTGTGAGTTTTCTGTTCTGTTACTTTCTCAGCTCTTCTCGACCTTGGGGAGAGCAGAGGAACGTTCCTCTCCAGAGACAGTGAATCTGTTAACCCTCTCTTACCCAGTGTTTCTTCTCCAAGCTCTTCCCCATCCAGTACTTCCCAGCTTCTGCCTTCTGAACTATGTCCCTCTGCAAACTACTGTTCCAAATCTATACTGTCCTCCTGCTCCTGGGAAGATTCAGGGTGCAGATCAGGAGTAGGGTGGGGGCATTCCTCCTCAGTGTAGCCCTCCTCAACACAGTCCCTGACATCTGGTAATGGCTCCCTACTTTTCCTCTCCCACATTGTTATGCAGTGCATTAAGTATTTGTGTTGCATTCACTTAATAACGCAATAAGAACGGCACACATTTGTTGTTCTTGCCTTTAAAGAGGAAACTATTAACACCCCATTATAAAACATTTACTTTTTACCTTTTTAATTCTACAGCAGATATTCAAAAGCCGCACATGTCATGACTAATTCAATTTCTTATTTTATTAATCTTGTTATAAAAAGAGAAATTCAATCTCTTCAAACATCTTGATATAGTCGAGTTAATTTCCATAACTATAAATCTTTTATTACAAATGAGACATTGTCAGTTTCTAGCTTCGGCTAGATAAAAAGAAGAGGAAATCATCTTGCAATTTATACACTGCTAAGCTATAATGCCATTTATAATGCCCCACATCTTTAAAACATATAGGCTACATCTTGTCTAACTTTGTATGCTTATATCTTATGTACCTTTATATAATGTTAAAGCTCTTCCCCTCGTCCAAGTCCTATTCTTTAATAGTTATTGCTCCTTCAGAGTACGTTGTAAGGTTGCAGACTGTGCATGCAATTTCCTCAATTGTTTGCAGGAAATTTCATCCCACCATGGCAAGTATTTGCTGGAGAATAAAACCTGAATGGTATCTGTTCAGAAACAACAGCAGCAAAATATGTTGCAGCCGCAGTAGGCAAAGAAGAGGCAAGACCAGTACTCCACCAACCTTAGTCTGCCCTCAGTCAAACCCCGTTCTCTGCCTTCATGTTTAAAACCATCCCAGGGGGTTGTCCTGGCTGTCAGTTTTCTTCTCCTTAGTCTCATATCTCAGCACGTTCCAGCACGTTCCACATAATGTCCAATGTTCTTCCCACACTTTGACAGACCATATGGAGAAGCAGTTCAACTTTTCTAGCTGGCACCACCCATTCCACATTTCATGGAAGATGAAAACAGGTTCTGTGTGCATAAAGCTATACGAATGTCAGATTTGTACATGAGTTCTGGAGGGTGTCAGCACATGAATGGGCCTTTTCTGGAGAGGCTCCCCATTTGTGGAATTCTCTCTCAAGGGAGGTTTGCCTGGCGCCTTCATTATTTATACAGTGGAACCTCGGGTTAGGTATCGCCGTCCTTATGAATGCTTTGGGTTATTGAGCTCCGCTAACCCAGAAGTAGATGCTCCCGGTTGCAAACTTTGCCCTGGGATGCGAGAGGAAGTTGCACGCCGGTGGCGCAGCAGCAGTAGAAGATGCCATTAGCGAAAACACGCCTTATGTTAAGAACAGTTTCAGCTTAAGAAGGGACCTCTGGAACGAATTAAGTTCATAACCGGAGGTACCACTGTATTTTAGGTGCCAGGTTAAAAGGTTCCTCTTCAATAGTTTTTAACAGTCTACTGTCTTTTAAAAGTGTCTGTGGGAAGAAGGGGGGCGGCTATTGCTTTACTGTTTTGTTTTGCTTATTTACTTGTTTTATCCTGTATTTTATTCCCTGAGCCACCCTGAGATCTTATGACGCAGGGCAGTATATTCATCTAACTTTTAACTTTATTTTTATTTATACTTTTCAAGTTTATACGTTTCCTTAATTTTATACATTTCCTTAATTTTACAATCATTTCGACATTTCAAAACTTGACTTCCATCCCTCTTTCTGCGGTCCCTTAAATTTGTTTTCAAGTATCTTCTGCATATCCAAATTAACTTAATTTACTCATTTATTCATCTTCTTTAAATATATATTCTTACAAAACTGCAGGTTATTACAATAATCCTGCCAATCTGTTTATAATTTATCTGTAAATATTCAATAAACCATTTCCATTCTTTTTTTTCCAAACAAATTGTTATTTGATTTCTTATTCTTCCAGTAAGTTTTGCCATTTCTGCATAAGTTTTGGTATCCATTCCTCCTTCTGCTTCTTTCCATTTTGGGGCAAGTAACATTCTTGCCACTATGGTAGCATACATGAATAGGTTTCTATACATTTTAGATAGTTCTGTCCCTGTAATTCACAAAGGAAAAGCTTCTGTTTTTTTTTTAAAAAAAACAACAACAACAACAACAACAACAACAACAACAACGCTATTTTAAACATCCTTTTCATTACATTATATATCATTTCCCAGTTAGCTTTAACCTTACTACAAGACCATCACATATGATAAAAAGAACCTTCTTTCTCTTTACATTTCCATCACTTATTTGATTTAGATTTATACATTTTTTGCCAGCTTACTCGGTGTTAGATACCATCAATATATAATTTTCATTTCATTTCATCATATACAGTGGTACCTCGGTTTACGAACTTAATCCGTTCTGGAAGTCCGTTCTTAAACCGAAACCGTTCTTAAACCGAGGCGCACTTTCCCTAATGAGGCCTCCCGCCGCCGGTGCCCTTCCACCATTCGGCTTCCCCTCTTAGACTGAGGTAAAGTCCCCTCACAAACTGGAAGTCCGTAAACCGAATCATTCGTAAACAGGACTGTTCTTAAACTGAGGTACCACTCTAATGATATATATGATGATATGAAAGTGAAATGAATCTATATATATAAAATGCAAGTGTCTCTGCGTCCAGTCCGTGTGTCTCTGGGTTTGCGCAACTGAGCATGTGCCCCAGGGACACAGGGATTGGAGCAGAGAGACATCGGGCCACGAGCAGCGTCGGCAGTTCAAGCGGGGCGGTTGAAATGGAATGCCGGCGCTGCAGAGGACGAGGGGAAGTGAAGAGGGAGGTCATGCTGCTGCTCCCGCTACAAGGAGAGCCTGTTGCTGCTGACCCCCTCCTGCCCCCTTGGCCTGCATGGCGCTGCTGCCTCTCCTCCACCCCCCGACCACCCGCTAAAGCAGGCTTTGGCAGGCGGGCGGGGGCGGGGCGGGCAAGCAGGGCTTCTCCGCTAAAGCGGAGAAAGCCCTGCTTGCCTCTCCTCCACCCCCCACCTCCCGCTAAAGCAGGCTTTGGCAGGGGGTGGGGGTGGGGCGCCAGCCCCCTCCACATATGTTCTAGCGCCCGTTTTTTTAACGGGCTTAAACCACTAGTTAATAATAATGTTGATGATGATGATGCTTGCAGTTGCAAACCTTGGTACATACTTACTTTCTGAGCCCATTCTTCCCTTTTTTCTGAATGCATGAAGGTAGTGAATTGGGCTCCAGTTGTGGATATACATGTGCAATTATATGCTCCATATGTAGTTGGAAGTATATGGAGCCCATTCACATTTTTGCACAGACTCTTTTTTAAAAAAAAAATGTAATGGAATGTGAAAAGGGGACAGACTTGGGAATGCACACATGCAAAACTGACGCATGAGAAACAAACGGATTCACCCTTCCTTAGTCAATTCATAATATTATTAATGCCTTTCATATGCAAACAAACAAAACCCCTGTCTTGATACTATGCCTCAACAGTCCATAAATTTAGTGTTGGGATTTTTCTTTTCACTTGAGTTAACAGTACACCTGTTAGGAAGTGGCAGTTTTCATTATTACTGCAAAAGGTGTTCAGGCATCAAAGTATATGAGCTTTGGCAGTGCTCGTTCATCAAGCGAAGAAATCTGTTTCCTGTATTAAAAGAGAGACAAGGAAACACGGGAAAGCAATAGATGGAGAGATAAGTGGATATAAAAAGGATGGACGGCAAAGAAGAAAATTCAATTTCTCCAACGAAACATGCACAACCTTGTTTCTCTACTGTTATCTGTTGTCTGCTATAGGTGAACAAAAATTGAACAGCGTGTCCTAAATACTATTTAGGACAAGATTTTTCAAGGAAGCAAATAGAATTTCGGGGATTTTAACTAGGGTATCAAATGGATTGGTCTCTTGATAAAGAAACATTCCTCAGGAAGAGAGGTTAGGTTCTTTCTTGTGAAATATTCTTCCAAGGAAGTCTTTACTTTAAAAACAAACAAACCCATCCCCCAGACCGAGATGAAACCTTGTATTTTGTCCATTTTTGTGTTTATCTTCTCTCCCCCCCCCATACCATACTTCTCGTTTGGGCACTCATTGTTGCTGTGTCCTTCTCTCTTTCCTTCCTTAATTTATTCATGCACAATTTGTAGCCACTAGTTCTTATGTCTCATTGTCTTTAATCAAAACAGAGGTTACTTTTGCTGGTGGTGGTATCTGCCATGCCACCATTGCCACTTTTCAAAACAGATGGGGTAGTAAGGTGGGGTTGAAATAGAGAGGCAAAGGAGACTGTTGAGAGCCAGAGCATCATCTTAAGCTTCCATTATTCCTGTCTGAAATGAACTAAAAAGATTCATAATCCAATTCTCCCATTTTCCACCTTTACTAGTAATGTCTATGATTGTGGCGAGACTTTTATTCACCATTGGCAAGTTACAGCTATATCCAGGGATGTTTGCCATCAGGGCCAGATTTAGGTTTGATGAGGCCCTAAGCTACTGAAGGTAATGGGGCCCTTTATATGTCCAGCTGTCCTTTGTCAACAACAAATTGTCACTTTTTTGTGTTGAATATATGCTATATGGTAATTTATGGACCTAATAGGTATCTAAAGCCATTTGCACATAACAAAATATGTATTTTATCAAAGTAATCATTGAACTTAAATACAATTAAGAAGAAGTATATGGGGGGCCAAGAGAGTGGGACCCTAAGCTGTAGTTTGTTTGGGTTATACAGTGGTACCTCAGGTTACAGACGCTTCAGGTTACAGACTCCACTAACCCAGAAATAGTACCTCGGGTTAAGAACTTTACCTCAGGATGAGAACAGAAATCACGGCGGCAGCGGGAGGCCCCATTAGCTAAAGTGGTGCCTCAGGTTAATAACAGTTTCAGGTTAAGAACGGACCTCCAGAACTAATTAAGTTCTTAACCCGTGGTACCACTGTACGTAAATCTGGTAAAGTTTGCCACCACACATTATATCCTTCAGATTGCATGAATCTTCTCTGACTCACCTGCAAAACTAAACCCACAAATGTACAAAGAGAACAAGAAACCCATTTTTATAGCATGTTAACAAGTTACAAACAGATAACGCATGCAATGTGTAAATTTCTCTTTTAAAAGTTGCCCACAAAAATGCCTGATCATTTATTAATAGGCTTTGTTAATCTTTAATTATTCATTATTAAAGCATGGCTCCATCGTCGCTTTAAATAGACACAATGTCTGATTGATTTGACAAATATAATCGGCTCATACCTAATTGTGGATTTGCATAAATTTGCAAGCAATGAAGGCATTTCTTAGGGAACCATTAATCAATGCTATTTATAAGAGAATCAACAATAGGCATGAATGACATGAGAAGAAGTCTGTAATCCACTAACTTATGCGGTCCCACCTCTCCAAAGGCAGTGCCCGTACTCTGGTAAAAGATGCTGGGAGACTTCAGTCTCAGTTTTGTGCTTTCAAGTGTCCTCCTCTCCCCACCAAATCCAGTCCTCCTTCCTTGCTAACTAGTTGATCAGTAAGATTCCCATTGCCTTGTGGAACATCTTCAGGAGAAGAAAAGGCTAAGGAGAAAACCCTGCACAAATCAGGGATGGAGTCCATAAGATGGTTGGATGGCTGCCTGTACTCCTCCTTCCAGCAACTCCTGCAACCAAGCTGGTGCCTTCAACTTTAATACAAGTTAATTGTGTGCGAAGCTCTTGGCAGAACTCTTGTAGTTAGGGGTGTACAAGTCAAGAAAGACTTGAAACCCCTCAAGGGGTGGGGTTCAGTGTCTGATGTGTGTCACTCAAAGAGGTCCAATTTTATTTATGCTTGCATGAGCAACAGAGGTTTTCTCCTCCTGACCACCTGCCTGAAAACAGTGGGGTGTGCTGGGAGAAGGAGAAAGAGCAAGGGAATGCACCGCCATTGCAACGGTCAATGGAGGAGAGAAGAAGACAACACACTTTAGCCCTGCTCACACTCGCACACTGGAGAGCCAGTGTGGTGTAGTGGTTAAGAGCGGTAGACTCGTAATCTGGGGAACCGGGTTCGCATCTCCGCTCCTCCACATGCAGCTGCTGGGTGACCTTGGGCTAGTCACACTTCTCTGAAGTCTCTCAGCCCCACTCACCTCACAGAGTGTTTGTTGTGGGGGAGGAAGGGAAAGGAGAATGTTAGCCGCTTTGAGACTCCTTCGGGTAGTGAAAAGCGGGATATCAAATCCAAACTCTTCTTCTCTTCTTCTTTCTTGATCTCTGAGTATTTCACAGAGGATCTGAAAATGGAACCATACATTTGTTTGTGTGTTTAATAGGTTTTTGCCCTTCCTGGCAGTTCAAGGCTGCTAATGATCATCAGGAGGTATATAACAGTCTCATCAAGGAGCCTATGAAACTACTTAACCATGATTCCCAAGGAAACATAGATGGTAGCTCCTTCCTGTGATGAATAATTTGTACCCTTCCATGCTGTAAAAGAGGGATGGCTAACCTGTGGCCCTCCAGATGTTCATAGACCACAACTTCCATCACTCCTGAATATTGTGGCTGGCACTGATGACAGGTGGAATCCAATGACACGTGGAAGGCCTTAGTCACCCCTTCCCTTAAAGAATTATTTTGATAATAGGTCATGATGAATGTTCTTGTAATTTAACCGCAAATATGACCCAAATGCAGCACAGATCGATTTCCCTATATGAACAACAAGATGGCAGATAATACAAGCTACGTGCATGTCCCCTGCAACCCATTAGCCCGAGGGCCTAATTCTGTAAGATGTCGTGACTGCTGGTGTGGTCCAGAGCTCTTCAGTTTTCACTATATTCCACTGAAGTTGAGCATGCCTTTTAGAGGATCAGCACCTTGGAAAAGAAAGCCGAATGAAGACCTTGTTCTGGTTTGATGCTCAGGTGCACTTTCCAATCATTACATCCATAAAGCAGTTACAGAGGCATTTATGCAGCATTTTGATCATTAAACCTGTAGAGTTCACTTGGGTACTTCATGTTCCCAGCTGGTAAATTGTCAGTAAACTGCACTGAAATGGATTGCATAGGTACAGCAGAGGAGATATTTGAAGTTTTCTCTTCAAATCAAATGAGACATATCTGAAATACTAATGTTTCAAACACTTGCTTGTCCATACATAGTATTCTGCTCAGTTCCACTGCTCAAAACTGATGTTGCTGAGAGACTTGATTCAACTGGAATTCTGAACATACCCTGAGACTAGGTGCTGCTTCTGGCTTTGTTCTGAGCAATGAGCATGGTCCCAAAGCAAAGGGATCATACTGTACTCACATCAACTCTAGTGGTTCCTGCCTCACCATAGTTGCTGATACAGGGGAATTCCTCTACAATAACTAATATGCATAATGGATCATGTAAGTACAAGCCTAACTGATCCTCAAAACCTCTGCTATGTCTAATGCAAGTAGGTAAAGGTAAAGGACCCCTGGACAGTTACGTCCAGTCAAAGGCGACTATGGGGTTGTGGCGCTCATCTCGCTTTTAGGCCGAGGGAGCAGGCGTTGGTCCACAGACAGCTTTCTGGGTCATGTGGCCAGCATGACTAAACTGCTTCTAGTGCAACAGAACACCGTGATGGAAGCCAGAGTGCACGAAAATGCCATTTACCCTCCTACCACAGCGGTACCTATTTATCTACTTGCACTGGCATGTTTTCGAACTGCTAGGTTGGCAGGAGCTGGGACAGAGCAATGAGAGCTCACCCCATTGTGGGGATTCGAACCACTGACCTTCTGCTCAGCAATCCCAAGAGACTCGGTGGTTTAGACCACAGAGCACCACCACATCCCTCCAAGCAAGTAGATACTCTTATTTAGCATTAATTAGTCCTAGGAGAATGACAATAAGATATCCGCCAGCAATCATCTTCAAATACACCTTGTGAGATGCTTCTCAGTGCAGATTGGGCTATGCAGGCATAAGGCGAGGAACATGTTTTGCTCCAACCACAGATACACCCAATTAAAGTGCTGGACTTCATCACCCACCTCATTAGCTCGAACCGTTTCATAAACATATTTGAACCTGTCCTCATTTCACAGCTTCATTTGCTCCTGCTGTGGATCTTTAGTAGTAGCTTAATTCTGCACCAGTCTACTTAGATGTAAGAACCTTTGAGAACAGTGGGAGTTACTCCCAGGAAAATGTATACAGGGGTCATCGACATGATACCTGTGGACACTCATATGCCCACACATGCCTTCCTTGGCAACTGTGGGGTCCCCACTGAATTTATGCTGAAAGTCACGATCTATTGTGGTGTGGTACACATAGGTTTCACCAGTTTGCACATGTGCCCACAGGCAAAAAAAGTTTGTGTCCCCTGGATATATGGTTGTAGTCAAGGGTCCATGACCGAAGATCCTAGATTTAATCTGTTTTCCATTACCTAGAGCAGGGGTTGTCAACCTGGTCCCTACTGCCCACTAGTGGGCATTTCAGGATTCTAGGTGGGCGAAAGGGGGTTCTACGGCACAAGCTGAATCCTCCTTCCATCGAGCACTGGTGGGTGGTAAGACTTCCCCTGACCTAGATAATTCTTGCCTCATTCTGTGCCCAGTTGCCAAGCTTTCATCTAGACCAGACATGTACAACCAGTCGACCGTGATCGACAGGTAGATCCCCAGGTGATCACGGTCAATTGTGGTCGACCGGGGGTTTGTAATTGATCGCTGGATAAGGAAAACTGGGGAATGAATTATTCCCCTGCCCACCCCCCTTGCTGTATTCCTTCGTGGCGTCAAGTGGGCGTTCCCCCAGTGCTGTGTCCAATTCCCCCCCCCCAAAAAAACCCTCAACAACTCTAGGCAATGACAATGGGTAGATCACTGCCAGTTTTATTTTACTGGGAGTAGATCATAGTCTCTAGAGAGTTGGACATGCCTGGTCTAGATGTATGGAAAATGTAGAATTTGTAGTGTTGGTGGTGACCACTTTAGGGTGGGATTGCTGGCCCACCACTTCACTTGGCTTCGCAAAATGACACTCCAGAAAAAAGATAATTACGGAACAGGACACTCAATAGGCTGGCTTCCTGTCAAGTTCTTTTGTTTCTTTAGCCAATTAAAATTATAACTCATGGGGGAGGTCCTGCTAACCAAAGCTAATTCTGTAAAAAAATAATAATAATGCATGCCTTCTCTCCGTCGGGGCAAAAATGGTTTTGCAAAGAACTGTGAAAAACAAACAGACAATATTGCTTCTGCTTTGGGAACTTGAAAGGGAGAGCTCAGGTAGGCTAGGATCAGAGAATCCCAAAGTATCTATTTTTATGTGTTCGTCTTGCTTTTTGAATTTTAGATGTAGATTTTAAAAATCCAGATATTTTAAAGTAACAAACAAACAAGCAACCTTGCAAAACAAAGTGCTAATGATTTATACCACCAGGATCCTGTGACAGGATGACACCGTTGTTATCGCTGGCTGCCTACTCTGTTATTCTCTTTGTTCCATTCCATAGAGCTTGTTAAATATCACCAGTGCATTCTAATAAGTTGTCCCAAGAAGCTGGGTGGGCAAGGTAGACTTGAAATTACATATCTTCTGGTTCTGATTCTAATTGGAGACAGAGGTTTACTTTTCTGTAGCTCATGCAATGCATAATCCAACATTATGTGAACTATGCCTCATTATTGAACAGGCCTGAGTTTCTGTTTTTTCAAATTAACACACTTAATGTTCCCATTATCTGTTTTCCAAGGATTCCGTGAATGGTGAATACGAAGAAACATCTTACGTTAGGGTTGTAACTTTCCACTATTTGCGTCATCTACATTGCTCATTTTTAGAGACCTAGAGAAAATTGCATAAAATACACATTCTTGCAAGTAATTTTCCCTAATACAATCCATTTTCAAGCATTATTATTATTATTTTTTACCAATGTACACGTGCTGGTGTGCATGTTTCCGTAATACATGAATTTCTGTACACATTTTTTCAACTGCAAAATGTGGGATGTAAAACACAGGAGCAGTCAAACACAACATTGCTAGAGTGGATATAGAAAGGGAACTCTAGGCCAGCCAGTCGGAACTCGCTGTCTCCCCTGGGCTGGGTTGGATTTCCTCTGTGTAACTGGAGATGGGTGTGGTCTCACCTGGGCAGGTTAACACAAAACCACAGGGACCACACTCCATCCTCTCTCTTTTGGACGACGCTCTCAAACAAGCTGTATTGCTAAGATGCTCTCTCGCAAGAGAGGACAAAGGGGCTGTTTTCCCTTATGGAACAGTCTCCTGAGTAAATGTTACTTTTACTAAGTTTAAGTCTGCCGTCTGGGATCCAATTGTGAACAGATGATTTCTCGTGAGTAAACGTTTTATACTTTTATAGAAGACTGTGTAGTGTCTTATTTTGAGAGGGATTAATGGGGAAAATACCAGGACATTTATTACAGAGGTTTTAACAAACCTGAGCAAGCTATCTGCTGCGTGTGTGTTTAAAAGGGGAATGAGAACTCTGCTAATTTCTGGGACTTGTAAACACAAGTTGGAATAGGATATCTTAAACAATATATCCTCTCCTACATCCCAAAATATTCCCACACAAAATTCAGAGCAGAGCACATGAATTTCAAAGGAAAGCTGTGTTTGCGTCTTGTTATCAGGAAGTGCAAATCAGATAGGTTCACATGAAAAAAACAAATTAATTTCTCCCCGTTCCTATTACCACCCATGTACTGAAGTAATCCCTTGCTTTTGCAGTGCCAATGAGACTGCTTCACTGAACCCCGAACAGAACACGCTTCATAGCTAGTGAATTGTGTTCAGCTTGGTGGGTCACAAACTGCGCAGGCCTGGTTTTCAGAGATAAAGAAGCATGGGCAAGCAAATACGTTGGGGTTTGATGACTAGCATTAGAAAGTTGAGGGGAAGGCTGATTTACATCCCTGTTAAGCCACTTAATGTAGCCCTAGAATTTCTCTGATGTAAGTGAATTGTTGCTATTCACTCTTATGGGGATAACAGAACAGTTTATTTGGTAATCTCCTGCCCACCTACCAATTCGAAAGCATGAAGTGCAAGTCGATAAATAGGTACCGCTCCGGTGGGAAGGTAAACAGCGTTTCTGTGCGCTGCTCTGGTTCGCCAGAAGCGGCTTAGTCATGCTGGCCACATGACCCGGAAGCTGTACGCCGGCTCCCTTGGCCAGTAATGCGAGATGAGCGCCGCAACCCCAGAGTCGGACACGACTGGACCTAATGGTCAGGGGTCCCTTTACCTTTATATTTGGTAATATTGTTTGCACAGAGTGCAGAAACTGCCCTTTGCCATGGACACTAGCTGGGCCAGTTTCTACTTGAAGAAATCCACTGTAAGCCAACTGGGTATTCTAGCAATATGCAGTCTTCCTGTGATTAACAAAGAGATTTTATGTGACAACACACATACACACACACCCTACCTGGAGTTAACAGTTAAGAATCGTATTGTTGTTATTTGTATTTCCACTTCCTGTAAATCTCATTGTTTCATGCTGAATATCATATAATTTTAATGGGGGGGGGAATTAGAGGAGGATTGGTTTACTCAGACATAAGCCCCACTTACTTCAAATGTAATGTGTGCCTTCCAAGTAAAGTGTTCAGGACTTCAACCTTAGTGTTTCAGTGCAGTATTGTGATGGCATGATTTTACTGTGGCTAAAAAAAAAAATCAATCAGAAAGTCTGTTATTAGACAGGACAGAGTAAATGCTTGGGTATAAATGCAAGCTGACAAGTACCATGTTTCTCCTTATACTGCTTTCACTCAGGAAAAAAAAAAGTAAAAGTGAGATATTGGGGGGGGGGGAGTGACATGTTTAATAAAAAGTGACATGCCAAACAAAAGGGTTTCATTCCAGCACCTGTAAATTTTTTATATGACTGTGTCTAACACTCCTATCGTTGTGCACTTAGAGATGCCCTGATTACTAGTGGTCCCTGTTGGTACCTGTTACAAAGGGCAGGAGAAGCAGCCACAATCATCCTCTTCTGAATCTGGCTGTCTCCTGGCTGATCTGGGTATTTGCCTTGCCATACTAGTCAGTATACTAGACGGGGGTGGCGCTGTGGGTTAAACCACAGAGCCTAGGGCTTGCTGATCAGAAGGTCGGCGGTTCGAAATCCCCGCGACGGGGTGAGCTCCCGTTGCTCGGTCCCTGCTCCTGCCAACCTAGCAGTTCAAAAGCACGTCAAAGTGCAAGTAGATAAATAGGTACCGCTCTGGCGGGAAGGTAAATGGCATTTCCGTGTGCTGCTCTGGTTCACCAGAAGCGGCTTAGTCATGCTGGCCACATGACCCAGAAGCTGTATGCCGGCTCCCTCGGCCAGTAACACGAGATGAGCGCCGCAACCCCAGAGTCGGACACGACTGGACCTAATGGTCAGGGGTCCCTTTACCTTTACTAGTCAGGTTACTCACTCCCGGGATCATCAGCTTGTCGTGGGCTTGCACGTTCCTATGACCCTTGTGAGTGCAGCCATCAGGAATCTCATACTCACAGCAGGGTCACCCAAGGTTGTAAGGTCAAAGGAAAAGAGCTAGACAAAGAATGATCCAAGAAGTCCTCAATGGCAGAACAGGCAGAAGATAACAAGCGGTATGTTACAATGACTGTGAAGGCAGATGAAGGCTGGAACAGATAAGAATCTACTAGTTGTCGTGATACTTATGCCATTGGAATAGAGCCTTACTGCAAAGACTGTGCGTTGGTCAGCGTGCACTGATCTACAAACATAAAACAAATCCACACACAGGCATCTTCCAAAAACCCAGCCTGGCTTGCAAGCACTCTGATTGGAGAACAGCCTTTACCAAAGGTGTCGTGGAATTTGAAGATGCTCAAACTCAGGACAAAAGGGAGAAACACACGGAGGCATGCTTGGCAAACCCTCACCGTGATCAACACCCATCTGGAAACCTATGTCCCCACTGCACTGGTGGAGGAAGAGGGGGTGGGGGGAGTGCATCGCCCCCACACCACAATCCCTGTGGGGTGCCATCGTGGCTGCCCGCAGTGCACTGTGCCCTCTGGGACGCGCGCCAGCCCCACCCCCGCCTGCTCTCCACCCCCAGTGCCAGAACATGAAACTCCACCACTGCTCCACTGTGGAAGGAGGTGTGGATCCAGAATTGGCTTCCACAGTCACTTACGGACTCACTGTTAAAACCTTGTTTATGGAAGACAATCTTACTCGGCTATGAGTGATCGGCAAAGAAGAAGAAGACTAGTCAGGTTAGCATTGGCCCCTGTGAACCAATGGTTTGCATCATTTGGCTTTTCAGGCCAGAGCCCTGGGGTAGATCTGGGAAGGAATGTTGTACCTATCAGCCTTAACCATTTAAAAACTATGCTCAGACTACCCCTTATGTTAACTATGCATCTGTGCCTTTCAGTGCAGACAAAATAAAATATAAAATTCCTTCCAGTAGCACCTTAGAGACCAACTAAGTTTGTTCTTGGTCTGAGCTTTTGTGTGCATGCACACTTCTTCAGTGCAGAGTTCCTTAAAAACACAAATTGCCAATATATGTTGGGGGCCACTGTCCAAACTGAGGCGTGTGTGTGTGTGTGTGTGTGCATGTGTATGTGTGTGCGTGCATGTGTGCGTGTGATGCAGCAGCTTTAAACCCTTGCCCCTCCCTATGGTCCTGATCCAGATATCTCCCTCCCCATGCCTGCAATTTGCATAGGGGAAAACATTCTGAATTTTGAGATGATGATTGATGGTGAGTAGGAGAAATCTGCACTAAAAATGCTAATGAATTTTCATGAGGACTTAAAAAAAAAAATACAAACTGATATTCTGGTGCACAAAATGTCATGTCTGCTAGGGAGTCAGCTGAGGCTACATGTTTCTAAGTCCCCAGCGAGAGACTGGGGGGTGGTGGTGGAAGTTGTTATCATAAATTTCTATTCCCAGGGGTTCCTGGAGGGCAGTCTTAGTCTAGCATGCCTCCTCCCTTATGATAGTACAAGCAATATTTTTTAAGATCCTACCTGGGGGAGGGGCTATCCTGCTTTCCTCAGAGGGGACTCCTTTTAGCATCTCTGGTACATAGAGCCTGTAACATCAAATTTAATGTTTGTGACTACTAGCAGGGCCTCAATCAACCATTCAGACTCCAATTCAGAGGTAGGTACTGCTGCATCCCCATTTTTCATAATGAGACCTGAGTTACACAGGAACAGGGAATCTGAAGCCATATCCGGGGGAAGTAGCTGGTGGACCCCATTGAAGAAGAAGAAGAAGAAGAGTTTGGACTTGATACCCCACCTTTCACTCCTCTTAAGGAGTCTCAAAGCGGCTAACAATCTCCTTTCCCTTCCTCCCCCACAACAAACACTCTGTGAGGTGAGTGAGGCTGAGAGACTTCAGAGAAGTGTGACTAGCCCAAGGTCACCCAGCAGCTGCATGTAGAGGAGCAGGGAAGTGAACCTGGTTCACCAGATTACGAGTCTACCTCTCTTAACTACTACACCACACTGACTCTCATTGAAGAAAGACCCCTTACCATACACCACACACATTTGTATGACAGGGACCCATAAACCTGTAGCTCAGAACTTCTGAGTAGCCAACCCAAGTACTCTGAGAACCCATCCTGGCAATTGTCTAACACCCTGTTTCCTCTTCTTTTCCTTGAGTTGTTAACAGACATGCCATGTGATACTAAGCACCATAAAGTGTTGTTGTTCAGTCGTGTCCGACTCTTCGTGACCCCATGGACCAGAGCACGCCAGGCACGCCTATCCTTCACTGCCTCTCGCAGTTTGGCCAAACTCATGTTAGTAGCTTCGAGAACACTGTCCAACCATCTCACCATAAATAGTACCATAAATAGCACCATAAATAGTAGACTCTTTAACAATTAGAGATCTTTCACGTTAAGAGTTCTACTCCGTACTGAGAGCAGCAGCACATTGGGCAATCTTCATGGCCGACCGTGTAACAACAACATATAATGGTAAAGGTAAAGGGGCCCCTGACCATTAGGTCCAGTCGCAAACGACTCTGGGGTTGCGGCGCTCATCTTGCTTTACTGGCCGAGGGAGCTGGCGTACAGCTTCCGGGTCATGTGGCCAGCATGACTAAGCCACTTCTGGCGAACCAGAGCAGTGCACGGAAATGCTGTTTACCTTCCCACCAGAGCGGTACCTATTTATCTACTTGCACTTTGACGTGCTTTCAAACTGCTAGGTTGGCAGGAGCAGGGACCGAACAATGGGAACTCACCCCAAAGATTGTGGAAAACTGGTATAAACTTTTCAGTGTGTAATATGCTTAAAGAGAATATTATGAAGATGATGTATAGGTAGTATTTGACACTGGTTAAATTGGCAAAAATATACCATGGACAAAGTAATAAACGCTGGAAATGTAAACAGGTAGAAGGAACTTTTTTCCATATGTGGTGGACGTGCCCAAAGGTAAAAGACTTCTGGGAAAAGATTTATAATGAAACAGGAGCTCACCCCGTTGCAGGGATTCGAACCGCCAGCCTTCTGATTGGCAAGGCCTAGGCTCTGTGGTTTAACCCACAGTGCCACCCGCGTCCCTAACAACAGCATATACTACTATTTATTAATTTATTTATTTTTTCATACAAAATGCTTAGCAGCCAACTCTGGCATGATGGGATACACACAACAACAACAACAACAACATATACTACTATTTATTATTTATATATCCCATCATGCCAGAGTTGGCTGCTAAGCATTTTGTATGAAAAAAATATATAAATATCCATAGTTTACGTTTATTTATTTCAAAAGCTTATATACTGGTCAATTGCAATAGTGTCTAAGTGGTGTACAGCAAACTCAAGAAGTGTCTGATTCTGATATTGAGTGAAATGGACCTCCTACCTGATCAGATGACACCTGCAGGGTGCCCTCTCCCACAGAACACAGCGATTGGGTGGGTATTCAGGGGATGAGATGACCTTTTCAGTATTCTGGTCCCAAGCTGTTTGTAGCATTCATTGTCTATCTGAGAGTTGTTCGCAGCCACAGTCCTGTACTACTTTGAGCTGGCCTTCTGTTTGTCTCTTGGTGGTTTCATGCTTTGCTCTGTGGGCTTTGACCAGTCACAGTAGGACTATTACAGTGAACTTGCAATAAACACTGCAAAGCAAATCTTAGAAAATGTCTCCCCGTATTAAGGTGCTTCTCTACAAATTGACTGATTGATTGAATCTGATCTGAAGATTATTTTATAGAGTACAAATGTACTTAACAACGAGTGTTATGACCTCCCAAGAGAAAGCATAAACTTCCAAATGGAGCTTTGCACAGCACAACAGATCCCATCAAAATATAAACCAATTTCTCCTTTGCTTTTAATGTCCCCTGTGAGAGTCATTCTTCAAAAGAGTTTTTCCTTTCTTTTCAGTGGTATTAGATTTCTGGTCAGCTAGTGGGCTATATTTTCTCTCCCTAATATGAACATTAATAAATAGTCCTACACGGGAATGCAAGCAGCATATCAGTAAATATAAGAGAAGATGCAAATTTGCACTAGTGCTGCAGAAAACATAAGGGAGGTGGTTCATATTCAAAATTGTCTGCATATTTTGGAGAGGCTGTAGGTAGGAATGGGCTGAGCAGCTAATTCCATGGAAACCTCATTTACCTTCCCACTGCAGTGGTACCTATTTATCTACTTGCATTGGTATGCTTTCAAACTGCTAGGTTGGCAGGAGATGGGACAGAGCAACGGGAGCTCACTCCATCACGGGGATTCAAACCACCAACCTTCTGATCGGCAAGCCCAAGAGGCTCAGTGGTTTAGACCACAGCACCACCAATGTCCAAAGGCTATAGGAAACAGAAGGAACAACATTGCTGCAGAGTAGGGGTGGGCATCTGGGAGACCCCCCCAAAGATATTCTTGTACTCCACCTACCATCAACCCCAGGCACCAGAGGCAATGTTTGGGGAGGCAAGGAATTCGAGTTTTAACAATGTTTGGAGGGTTACCAGTTCCCCACCTCTGCTTTAGCGTCATAAAAGGCCGTTGTTTCTTTTTCATTGTATACTTTGCATATTTCCCACTTCACTGCCTTTGGGGTATGTTCCCGTGGCACCAATAAGAGTGTTCATCTCTGCAAAATGATCTGCACAGCAAGAGGCATGACTTACCTGAGAGCATGCAAAAGTTAATTAATTGTTTGAAATTGTAGATGAAACTGAAGTTTTCTCTACGGGGAATGTTTTTAATTAACTTTGCATTGCTGTTCAGAAAAGGAACACTGAGAATGCAAATACTAAATAATGCACATTGAATATGCCATTGAGCTTATACAATGATGTTTTCGCTCTGGGAGGAATAGCAAAGTTGTTTCTGCCTTGGTTGAGAAAGCCCATAGAGTTCTTTTAAATGGTGCTGGGTGTGCCTTGTCATTATCTTTTTGCATGACAAATCTATGTGTATAGAAACAAGGCTACTGGCGGATGAAGGGGGCGGAGGGCGTTCCCCCCCCCAGTGCTGTCCAGGAGGGAGGTGACATCACGGCCGCCCCCACCACCCAGGACGCTTGCCACTTGCTGCACATCCCCGGGATGCTCACTGCACCCCCACGTGCTGAGGGTTCAAGTCATAAATGGCTTCCATTCCTGCCTGCATTGAATACCAAATGGCATTCTTCCTAAGAGGGCAAGAGACTTAACAAAAGGAAAAAAAGAAAACTCAGGGTCTGGGTGGCCTTGCCTATGGGCACCAATAAATGTTTTAATGGGTGTTTTGACACCCACATGTGCTGGGTTGGCGATCCCCAAATTAGGGCATGATCAGAGAGCCTGTATGTTTCCGAGACCCCTGTGAGGTTGCAGTTGTTATTTTTGCTGTATTCATTCTCAAATAGCCAAATGATAAAGTACATGCTTTTAAGATTGTGCTTCTGCATTGCTAGCGTGGTTGGGTTGCATGCCTGGGGATGACTACATCCATTCTCATAGCCCTTAAGTGTAAACTGGACCAATAGTGTATCGTGCAAACCTGTACATTTACTCAGAATCTCAATTGCCCATTGTGAGTCTGGTGGAATTTACTCCCTAGCCAATGTGTTCAGCCTAAGGAGGGGAAAAATAATCACTGGTGTTCTTCCCTTATCACTAGTAAGCATTTGATCATGTACACGGAGCATGGGTTCCCTGAATGTCACCGGGAATTATACTAATCTATCCTTGAAATAACAAAGATGTTTACCACTTTTCCCCCTGATCATTCCCTCATTCACATTGAGCCAAAGGTCTCATGCTGGCAATATTTCTAAAGTAATAATAAAAAAAGAGCTCTTGCGAGGAACTAAATGTGTGTGTGTGTGTGTGTTTTGGCTTTGTTTTTGTTTTATCCGTATATAAATCAGACGACAGTGTAACACCAAGGACTTAATGTTCTCTGATGGGATTAAGAGAACATTATAAAGTGGAATCATCAGAAGGAAGAATCTTGCTCAGCAACTGTTTGGAGCCAAGCAGTATATCTTCTGTTCTCTTTAGGATTAGTTTCATAAAAAAGCGTGGCATACTCAATTTTGTTGTGTAATATAACACAAGAGACGGTTGGTGAGAGTTTAAAAGAATAGCAGGGTGATTTAACAAGAGTGACAAGGAGTCTGGATCTCATTTGTACAGCAGGAGGGATACTTTATCATGATACTGAGGCCAAAACTGCCATTCCTCCTCCTCCGGCTACTTTCTCCACCTAGACTGAACAGAATACAGATTGGGAACCCCATTGATGTTGTGTGTGTGTTTTTGGGGGGGTCTGAGTAGATAAATTAAATCAGCTTCTCTAAATTTGCCTGCTCCCGGGGCCATCAATTGCAGTATGTGAGGTGGCCCTACAATCTGTATGGGTCTAGTAGTCTGAATAACTGTGAATGAAGACACTACCTCTCTTCAAGGTGTTCTGTCATCCAATGCAGTAATCTTTATCCCTGGACATTTCCTCAGCATTTTAGAGCCTGGGAAACTTCTAAAGATTCAGAGGGCTCCCGACTCTCCAGCTTAGGCTGATAATAGGGTCTGTATTGCTGGCAACAATGCATTGCATTAAACATCCCCATTGCCTGCAACAGGTGTGGGGGAAAGCTTTGACCCTCCAGATTTTGTTGGATTAAAAACAGTTATTCATTGTTGTCAGGACTGCAGTGTTAATCAAGCTCATTAATTGACTGAAATTTTCCGGATCGATAAAAATAATAGTCTTATTAATCAGTGTCTCCCCTCCACACCTGATGAATTCTTATTTTGCTGGGACCTACACTTGCGGTCGCTACTTTATAATCAGGCTGAGATCGTTATTTGCAGAATGGCTTTCATTTACAGGGTTTATGTCATTGGCTCTATGTACTCCTTAATATTGTCTTGTGGATAAGCTTTAAGTTTGCCAATGCATTTTTTTCCTGGTTATGATGGTTGTAAAGCGCAACAGGCTGTTATATTCTGATTTGAATTCTTTTTGTCACGAAAACAGTGTGGGTTTCATGTCTGATGTTTCATTCATGCCCTGTATCAAACCACAAGATTTCTGGGCGTTTGAGGACCAAACTAATTTTTATGTAAGCTGCCTTGAGTTATCTGTAAGCTGCCTTGAGTCCCTGTCAGGGAAAAAGATGGGGTATAAATACACAAATAAATAAATATGAAAAGGTGCAACTTTTCTCATGTAGTTTGAGTGGGGCTTGAAGCCTTTGCCCCTGTCACATCCTAGTTCTTAATTGGTGTTTGTGTGTGTGTGTGTGTGTGTTAGCTATTTGAAATGGAAAGAAGCTTGCTTTTCAATATGGCCCAAAATGGCCATACTAGATGAGCCAAGTTGTTAGAGGAAATGTTCAGATTCAGGCACATTGAGTTGTATTGCATAGAAGAAAGAGCTAATAATACCCTTGTAAAAATATCTTTGTGATATTGACTTTATACAAGAGGTATAGTTGAGTCCTTTTGGCTGATCTGGTCTAAGGGCATATGAGGGCATATGAGAGCTAAGCAGATCTCAGTCAGGTCTGGAGAAAGGACTATCTCTGAGCAATTTATCTTTTTATAAGCAGTAACTTGGTATTATGTTTTTCTCTGGAAATTTCTTCATCAGCTGAAACTTCTGAACAGTGTAGCCTCATGGCACATGCATTACTCCAATCAAACCCGGAGAATAAAAAGACATGGGGTTAACTTTCCACTATATGCTGAAGTGGAAAGCAACTTTTTCAGTCTTAAAAGCAACTTTTTCAGTCTTAAAAGCAACAACAACAACAACAACAACAACAACAACAACACATAAAATATATGTTGATCCTCCTATATGGTGGCTGTAATGAAGAAAAACATCTCGGGTCTGTAATGATCAAGAAAATAGGAACGTTGGCTTTCAGTACAATGATGTATAAAAACAATTTATGTGGTCTCTCTGGTCATAGAATGCTTGCCTATACTAGATGGACCAGATTTGGTCAGGAGAACATTAGCAGCACATGAGTATTAGAATTAACAAGCAAGTCAAATTCTGAAATTATAATGGATTTGCTGACAGTTGAAAATTAAATATTAATCCCCTTACTTTTTAATGAAAGGAATAAAATGGGGCATGTCAGTTTCTACAAATTAAAACTTAGTTTGACTTGCTTCTGAGTCATGCAGTATTTATACCTATCATGAATTGTCTGAAATTGTGTGAAAATTATATCCATGTGATGCCTTTCGTGCTTTCCTGAGATTTAAAGGTTGGCAGATTCTGTAATAAAGTGAAGAAAGCAAGCCAGAGGCTGAAGGAAAATAATAAGAAACTTGAAAAACTATTGGACGGAAGAACTGTGAGAGATGCTCCTTAATTTACTTTTAGTAAATTTTCTTTACTTTTAGTCCTATTTCACTAGCAATCTGGGAGAAGTGCAAAGAAATTCTAAACTAAATGAAACCACTAACTCCCTCCGCTAACCACAGGGTCACTGATGTCAGAACACGTTCCAAAAATCTGGAGTTGAGTCCAGTTGCCCACAGTCCTGATTTGGTGCTACCATATGCCCATAGGATACAAAACTTTTCTTTTCCTTTTAGATGGGTTTCTCCCAACCGTCTTCTTGGTACTACAAGATGCCCATAGGATACAAAACTTTTCTTTTCCTTTTAGATGGGTTTCTCCCAACCGTCTTCAAAACTAGAAATGGATATGCCCCATTTATTGGCCCCGCTCTCCAATCAGAAAGACAGTCTGATTCACAGTCCTCATTCTGCATCTGTCTTTTTTGTTCCCTTGACTGTGAGTCCAGGGCTAAATTTAACATTTGTTTCTTATCTTGCTTCTTGAGTTTCTGTGACCAGCTGGTTGGCATCAGTCTCTCTTGGGAGGCGATGGAAGAGTGTGCCTTCAGGGATTGAAGTCAAACCATTGGATGGCCAGTAAGATCCAGCTTCCAATTGACAAGTCGAACAGGGTGTTCGTTTAGGTCAGGTTTGCTCAACCTCGGGCCCCCAGGTGTTTTTAGACTACAGTTCCCATCATCCCTGACCACTGGTCCTGCTAGCTAGGGATCATGGGAGTTGTAGGCCAAAAGCATCTGGAGGGCCAAGGTTGAGGAAGTCTGGTTTAGGCGTTGCAAGGCCAGGGTGTGACACAGCTATAAGCAGCAAGTACCGGTAGTTGAAGGGTGGAACAACAAATATTAAAAAAAGAACAAGCATTGATACATTTTCAAGCAAAGGCCAAGGAAAGGGTCAGCTATGTCCATACAATGCAGTACTTCCCTCTTCTACAGGCTTCTACAAGTTTAATGACAAGGCACAGCAAAATTCTTAAATTTCCCTCCCTCCTAATTCTTCAACAGTTATAGCAATAGCTCGTGTGCACGTGCTGTTTTTTCCTTCTCTCATGGCTCTCTTGCGAGCACAACCTTCACATTCCAACCTTCGCTTGCTCAGATTTCAGCTTTTAATCTTACTATTTTTATATTTCCTTTGGCATTAACAGTTGTTGATAGACAGGGAAAGTCAGGCCACAGTGATTAACACACTGACAGCCTCTTGGATAGACTACTGTAATGTGCTTTGTCAGTCAAGTCAAGGACTTTATTACGGTCATAGACCAGTGTAAGCAAAACATCTAAATAAATAGCATAACAGTATGAATGTAAGTGAATAATTATTAAATAAATGGGAGCAAGAAACAAACGTAGATTTAAACATATACATAGAATACTTAATTAAGCATAGATAATGGGTGAGTAAAAATTAATAAGAAAAATTAAAAGATTGGTTAACACAGTTCTATGGGGTGGGCTTCAGAAGTGCAGATCTAACAATATGGGCCTTCAGTTTAGGATTGAATTGCAGCATAGACCATTCTTTGTCGAATATCTATCATGGCAGCGCAAAATCTGGCGACTGAATATGTGACTTTTGGGCTCTCGTCCTGTAGTAATAAGGAGATATTCTGTTGTTCTGAATGCCCAGGAAACTTATATAAGATAGGTTGGATAAACCTATATAATACTGGCAGTGAAGGGCATGCTCCATTGTTTCCTGCTGCCCAGAGCCACATGGGCATTTCCTTTCCTCATATTGTATCTTCCTATAATGACCTTCCTGAACTGCTGAAGGGAGGGCCTGACAACAGGCCAAAGCGAAAGCCCTTCGTTGTTTTGGTATTTCGATATTAGCTTTTTATTGCATTTGGGAAGTCAAGTATCTTCTAGTTTCGCTAATAAATTTTTGGGGGGACCTGGCTAGGACTACCTGTTGTTTTATATCTACCACACACTGTTTAATGTTGTTTTTTCCTTGTTCATGCCCCATGTTGAGTAGGATCTGTGGATTGAATCCTAAAGTTGTTATTATATTTTCCACTGCTCATTTCCAGTAATTAAGAGTGTCAAGCCACACTCTGGCCTTGATTCTTATGAATCCAGTTTCGATTCTTATGAATCCAGTTTTGAGGCATATGGTTGAGTTGGAGACAACTTTAGATACTTGTAGAACAGATCTTAGGAATTTAGATTGCACCAATTCTAATGGAGTGCAGTTGGCGAAGGGGCCTAATTGGGCACCCTATAACAACTGTGCCTGCACTTGAATATCGTGTAGAAGTTGCAGCTTCTGCAAAATTGGCTTCTGAGCAGATCGGTTTATTGGAACCCTGTTATTCCAACGGAGTTGTATAGACTGCCAGGCCAAAGGTGAGGTGTTTGTGATAGCTTCGAAGGCCCAAAACCATTTGATGCCTAAATGCTTAAAGTACTGTCCCTTCCCGCATGAACCTGTTCATGAGTTCAATCCTGTTTTCTGTTTGGTTTGGGTGTGCCTGTGAATTCTCCCTGGGGAACTTCCTCGTGCAGCTGAACCAGGCCAGATTGAATTGGTGGACATGGAGGTCAATTCTGCTTTCCGCAGGGATCGGCCTCAGTAATTTTCAACTGTCTCAAGTGGGTGTAGAAAGTTTCAGAACGCCAAATATAATATTGACTTGCAGCAGAATCCTAAGGACATAATTCAGAAGTTTCTTGCTGGGTTCAGTATGACTCACTTCATAGTTGTACGTGTTTAGGATTGCAGCATAGAACCTTCTTTTTTTGTATGCCACTTCTCACCAGTTCAATCTAATTCCTTGATTGTCAATGATTAACTGCCTTTCTGTTACACAGATATAAAAGGTTTATCAGATTTGCTCGAAGAAAGCCATGCGTGTGTGTTTTTTTTATCTCCCGCAAACGAAAATAATTATCAGCTAAATCAAATGCCTGCAAAAATCGATACAAATGACCACATCAATTGGTCCCTGTTTGAAGCTGTGCAAACGTAAGATGTTTTCAATGAAGTTTCACTTCAAGTGGGAAGTCAAGACAGTGCTTGGTAGTTAACTCTCTGTGTTCCAAAATATGTGAGTTGTATGATCAATTCTGTAACCATGTTGCTCTGGGATATAATAAGTGTATGTCAGTGTGCCATGTGCATAAAAATAACCAAAATTCTCTGTCAAATAAATCCTGCACCAAAAAGTCTGAATTCTCTGAATTCTGCGAATTTTGCAGATTTGCATATATTCCCTTAGTTTACATAGGTCACAATCTAGTACCATTGTGAACAAAGCAATGACATATCAAATCCCTTGTGGCTTAGCACAATTTTGTTTCCTCCTTTTGTCCTGGCATGTTTGCTGGCAATCCACTTGGCACTGCTGCTTTTAACATACCCTCCAACATTTCTCTGATGAAAATAGGGACACCTATTCCATAATGTTACCCTACACATCTTACTGGGTTGCCCCAGCCACTCTGGGCAGCTATATATATATATATATATATATATATATATATATATATATATACATAATAAAACATTAAACTTTTTTTTTAAAAAAAAAAAATCTTCCCTACACAGGATTGCCTTCAGATGGCTCAGGGTTGGATAACTCCATACCCTCCAACATTTCTCCAAGGAAAATAGGGACATCCTGTGAGCTCCCGTTGCTCGGTCCCAGCTCCTGCCAACCTAGCAGTTCGAAAGCATGCCAAAAAGTGCAAGTAGATAAATAGGTACCGCTCCGGCGGGAAGGTAAACAGCGTTTCCATGCGCTGCTCTGGTTTCACCAGAAGTGGCTTAGTCATGCTGGCCACATCACCCGGAAAAAACTGTCTGCGGACAAACGCTGGCTCCCTCAGCCTGTAAAGCAAGATGAGTGCCACAAACCCAGAGTCGTCTGCGACTGGACTTAACTGTCAGGGGTCCTTTTTAATGAAAAGTGAGACATTCTGGGATCAAATCAGAAACCGGGACAGCTTTTCTAAATCAGGGATGTCCCTGGATAATAGGGACACTTGGAGGGTCTGTTTTAATGATCAATGCTTTTAATTACCAATGTTGTGTAATTGTAAGATATTATGAAATTGTTCCATACTGGCTTTGAACTGTTTCAGGAAAGGCATCTTAGAAATATAGTACACCCCTTTCTCCGCACATTGGCATTGCAGATTAAAACTGCACAAGTAAAAACTTGGATTCTTAGGATGCTGAATTCTGCACCAATGACACTTTTTGTGGCTTTTTTCTGCACAGAATTGCTCAGTGCTTGCCCCCATGAACATTAGAGGGTGCATTCACATTAAACCACATAAAGGAGTTTAGCAGCCCTGAAGTATGTTAACACACTAAATGCTCCCTTTACTGCCTCTTCTCATAGAATAAAGTCCTTTAACATAAAAAGCTCTAACCACAGCATGAATGCTTAAATCATTGTAATTGGGCCTCCTCCGAGGTGAGGGCCGGTCGAAACAGCATGCCTGATGGCCCCATAGACAATTGGAAATGGCTGTGTGGCTATTTATAAAGCAGTTTTTGACCTCATTTATTTCCTGCTGTGTGAATGGTCCTTAAAAGTGCTTTAAATTAAGTGGCTGCATTTACAGTGTTTTTAAAACATAAGGCTGAACAGAGCTCAGAAGGGTTATAAGTTTGAATGAGCAAAACAACAACCAAGGGCCAATCTATGCACGGTGCGACGAAGCTCTCTGCCAACTTCCCCTCTGTTACTAAGTGTATTATTTCTGAGGTGTTCCGGGTCACTTTTTCTATTCACCCCACCTCGATCCTTGAGGTCCGTCTGTGTGGATAATCCCCTTTTATTATAACTAGGGATAACTTAGTAACGGGGTTCTCTTGTCCAGCTGTCGTGGCCTGTTATATATATATATATATATATATATATATATACATATATATATATATATATATATATTGCTCTGGGCTCCTGGGTTAAGAATACCTCTCAGCTGTCAGTTCCGGGTCTCTCTCTCATTAGATCCCCCCACTGCGTCAGTTAGCTAAACCCTTTTAGTAACTGTGTAGCCTTACCAAGGTTTCTGCCCTTTTGCCCCTCCTGAGTGAAACTCCAAGACACAAACTATCACCCTGCAGGTCAGTTTTGTCTTTTCCCTGAGTTCACCTCCTCATGAGCATCCATATATCGCTGGACCAAATAAATGCCTCTTTTCTCTTGGCTCAACAAAAACAAGTCTTTATTTATTTCAGAACATCATGTTTCAAGTACTTCAATAGTTCATCAGCTTAGTTACATCTAAAGTATAAACTCTTTCAGTATAACCGACTGATCTTCATCCTATCCTAGCCTAACCACCACTATCCTGGCCCCACACCCCTCTTCTTCCCTGTCTCCACACACACCCTCCCTCTTCTCAACTGCCAAAACGGCCGTTCCCTCCTTTTAAACCGGGGACCGCCCCGCCCCCAAAGGATGAACTGTCCGTCAAGATGAAGGTGGATTAACTCCTTCTGCGCTGGGATGTAATACCTCCTCCACCCTAGGGCCAATCCATCACACACGGCCATAAGGTCTTGATTCTGGTTTGCATTCTTGACTTTTGTGTAGCAAATATCAGCTGGGGAGAAAGGGGATTCAGACTGGTACCATGGCATGGAGGGAGAAGAAATTTATCCTGATCCAAATCACACTGCCACTGCTGCCTCAACAGCTGCTATTTGCCCTGTGAGCGCAGAGGCGTAGGAAGGTCAGGTGGTACCCAGTGCGATAAATTTCTTGTCAACCCCCCCATTGATTTCCCCCCCCTGCAAAAATGGTTTTACGTTATTTCATATTTTCTTACAAAGGAATAATAACAAGTAATAATAATAAACTTTTATTTATATCCCGCCCTCCCTGGCCGAAGTCGGGCTCAGGGTGGCTAACATCAGATACATAACATTGGTATAAAATCAAACAATAATTAAATTACCTCCTAAAAACATCTCAAAATCAAATTAAAGTCTAATTAGATGGCTTTCCACAGGGTTAGGGTTGGGAACAGTAAGTGCTCCACTGAACTGAAATTTCAGCCTTCACGACATAGGAAAACAGCCAAGTAAACAGCTATTTTGGTGGAGGAGGGTCAAGATATTAACCGATATGCATGAAATTTCATATATAGCTATATAATCCCTAGTATAGTAAGATAAGACCTTTGGAGCAGGCATTTTTTTTTAAAAAAAGTTTTTTATGAACCGCCCTAGTAGGGCAGTAATTGTTCCTTGATAATTTTTCACCCCCTCCATTATGGAAAATGGGGCAGTCCGCCCCCTATGTCCCCCCTTGCTATGCCCCTGCTGTGAGGAAAACTGCCACTAGCATTAATGGCAGCCCCTCCCCCAATAAATGCAAATAGCAGTTGTTGGAGGGAGAGGAGAATTATGGCCATGACAACTTTCCATCAGGAACAGCTTTTTTGTGACTTCCTTTCATCTGAGACACTTTGTTTTGAATCACGTTTGACATTTCCAGTGGAAATCTCTGTTCTAGATGTTTCTATGATGATTCCGCAGTCACAGATTTAAAAATGTCATTTCTTCAATAAAATAAACAGGCCACCATAAATGATTTCATTTTGCAACCAAGTGTTTTGTTTTCTAAACAGTAGAAGTCCTGTACGCTGCCCTTAGCTTTAGCACAATCAATTATGTCACTTTTAAATTAATCTGCTTTGTTGTTCTGAATAATTTCCTTTGCTGGAATGATGTAAGACGCAGTAAAATATTTTTGCGTTGCCCATTGGGGATTCTTGAGTGTAATTCAGATGAAGTATTCCATCAGGGTTATGGGCCCAGCCACAACACTTTTTTTTTTAATGCTTCCAATTTTAAGGTGTCTTGTGAATAATGTTTATTAATCTTTAATAGAAATGACTTTGGGACTATAAATATAAAGAGCAGGTTTATGTCTAAACTATAAAATAAATAATTGAAAATAAATTTGGGGATTAAATTCATTGCAGCTATATGCTATTTTTAATTATATAGAATTAAATGAATATGTTCCTTCCAAACCCTCAACATTTTCTATGTTTTTCTGTCTTTTTTAAAATTAACTGTCCATACAGTTAATTGGATGTTTCCTAATGCAGAACAAGCAGGAACCATGTGTTGTTGGACTACAACTCTCATAATCCATAACCATTGGTAGTAATAACTGGGACTGATGGGATTTGGAGCTCAAAAATATCTGAAGGGTCCTAGGTTAGCCACTCATGCTTTAGTCCCAATGGAACAAATCAGTGATTAACTTAAGGACCATTGATTACAACAAGGTTATAGTATGACTAATTTAGGCTGCAATCCTAATTAGGCCGACTGTCTCGCCAGAGTGGTGCATGCTCTAGTTATCCCTCTCTTGGACTACTGCAATGCGCTCTATGTGGGGCTACCTTTGAAGGTGACCTGGAAACCTGGAAACTGCAACTTATCCTGAATGCGGCAGCTAGACTGGTGACTGTGAGTGGCTGCCGAGACCACATAACACCAGTCTTGAAAGACCTACATTGGCTCTCAGTATGTTTCAGAGCACAATTCAAAGAGTTGGTGCTGAGCTTTAAAGCCCTAAACGGCCTCTATATGAAGGAGCGTCTCCACCCCCATCATTCTACCAGAACACTGAGGTCCAGAGCTGAGGGCCTTCTGGTGGTAAGGGAAGCTTTTAATGTTTGACAGATGATTGTATTTTAATATTTTGTTGGAAGCCACCCAAAGTGGCTGGGGAAACCCAGCCAGATTGGCAGGGTATAAATAATAAATTATTATTATATTACTTTAGCTGAGAATAAGTCCCATGTAATTTGGTAGGATATTCCCCCAGATAGACATGGTTAGGATTGCATTGTTAGTCTGGATCTAAGTATCAGAGTAGTTTTCCAATGTTCCACCAGGAGGGGAACATCATCCTTATCAGCTTGTGTATGGAAGGGAAAACCAGATCTTTCTCTAGTACAGATTAAAATCTGAGCTAGGGAAAATTGGGGGGGGGGGCTGGAATGTTTGATATCAGTGATATAAAATTTTTGATCTTGGATTCTTGATCTAGATTTCGCCTTAGTTGTTTCATGGATTTACCCAGCAGTAATTGCATTTACTCTATAAATGTCTGTGTATCACCAATGTATCAATGAATAATTTGATCCTGCATTTTGTGTTCCTGCATTTTGTGACTCCCTCATGCCTTCTTCCCTACACTGTGTAAATTCTGAATCACTGCAATTCCATGCTTCTCTGATCCTGGTGGGCTGGGGGTTTGTTTGTCTTCCTAGAGGGGCACAGATGTCAGGATGTTATGTTTCGAGTTAGCACTGGAGTGTTGAACAAACATCTCCTTGAAGTGTTCTGGGAACAATGGAATGTCCCCAAGAGCGTCCCTAAGTGTGTTTGTTAAATTGAAAGTTAAAAGAGCTTTCTATTTGCTCAGGGTCACATGTGTACAGAATTATGTCCTTCTGTCAATTGCTAACCTACAAGTAAAGATTGTTTGCACTGGGTTCCAAGGATCTGTCTGGAATCTTCTTATTCTTCTTATTTTCCAGTCATCTTCAGTTTCATACTATGCTGCAAAAGCTGCAAAATGGGAAACAACTAAGTATGTCCATCTTAAAGGCTGCTATTCAAGTTTCCATATGATAGCGTGTGGACAGAATTAATTTTGGCAAGAGCCTTTGTTCTTCCTACAAAGTAGATATTGTCACAAAACGCGTTTTCCTCTTGCTTCTGCGAACAGTATGAATTTTATCAAGTCTCTCAGGTTTTCCCCCTTGAAAACATTTACCGTAGTCTGTCAAATATTTCACCCTATTCCATCAATTAAATCATCTTTGTGTTCATTCTTTCAACATTAATCTATTCAGCTCTGTTTCATTTTTTTGCCAAAAAGATGTCATTTCTCCAAAGCTCCCCCCTCCCAATCACTGTTACTGCTGTTGAACTTTAATCTTAGCAATATCTGTTAAATAACACATACAGTAAATGAGATACGGAACACAATTCTTCTAGGCAATAGCACCTTTCAGTAGAAGGTACCAACACTGCTTGATGCCGAAATTATAGAGAATTGGGCCGAGGTAACTGAGTATGCAGCTCAGGATTCCATAGTTGGCATATGATGCTACTTATAGGCAGTGCTTTTTTCTTTTAAAAAAAATGTTTAGGGGCACTCTTCTTTTCCTACTCATATTGAAATACTGCCCCTCAATGAAGCCAAACTTAGATTCACAAAATGTTTAGGGGTATGCGTATCCCACCCCCCAGAAAAAAGCACTGCTTATACGTAAAGGTAAAGGACCCCTGGACAGTTAAGTCCAGTCAAGGGCTACTATGGGGTTGCGGCACTCATCTCACTTTCAGGCCGAGGGAGCCGGCATTTGTCCACAATCAGTTTTTGGGGTCATGTGGTCAACATGACTGAACCGCTTTCGGCACAATGGAACACCGTGATGGAAACCAGAGTGCACAAAAACACCGTTTATCTTCCCACCACAGCGGTACCTATTTATCTACTTGCACTGGCATGCTTTTGAACTGCTAGGTTGCCAGGGACAGAGCATCGGGAGCTCACCCTGTCATGGGGATTCGAACCTCCAACCTTCTGTTTGGCAAGCCCAAGAGGCTCAGTGGTTTAGACCACAGCGCAACCCACATCCTTATAGAGTCAGACTACTGGGCTGTCTAGTCCAGTGTAAGTGTTATCACCTTGTTCCAGAGATGCCTCTCCCAACACTTCTACTTAATGTGTTCTGAGTCACAGGGTGTGGAGAGAATCATAGAATCGCAGAGTTGGAAGGGATCATGAGGATCATCTAGTCCAACCCCCTGCAATGCAGGAATGTTTTGCCCAATGTGGGACTTGAACCCATGATTCTGAGGTTAAGAGCCTCATGCTCTACCAACTGAGTTTATGGATTTTACAGGGCTTAGTTTACTGTTTAGTTGCTTTTTTGTTAATGTTGCTAATGATGTTTACTGCCAGGTTGGACGCCATTGTGGGATAGCCACAATGCTTGGACTACTGCAATGCACTCTATGTGCGTGAAGGTGACCCAGAAACTACAACTAATCCAGAATGTAGCAAGCTAGACTACTGGTGGCTGGGAGTGGCCGCCAAGACCATATAACACCGGTCCTGAAAGACCTACATTGGCTCCGAGTACGTTTCCAAGCACAATTCAAAATGTTGGTGCTGACCTTTAAAGCCCTAAATTACCTTGGCCCAGTATACCTGAAGGAGCATCTCCACCCCCCTTCATTTCCAGCCCAGGATACTGAGGTCCAGCTCTGAAGGGCCTTCTGGTGGTTTCCTCACCTGCGAGAAGTGAGGTTAGAGGGAACCAGGCAGAGGGCCTTCTCAGGTAGTGGTGCACCTGCCCTGTGGAATGCCCTCCCATCAGATGCCAAGGAAATAAACAGCTATCTGACTTTTAGAAGACATCTGAAGGGAGCCCTGTTTATGGAAGTTTTTAATGTTTGATGTTTTATTGTGTTTTTAATATTCTGCTGGGAGCCCCAGAGTGGCTAGGGAAACCCAGCCAGATGGGCAGGGTATAAATAATAAATTATGATTATGATTCCTCCCCTGGATCTGGCAGTCATGAAGAAGGGGAGGGGTTTTCCTGGGCTTGGGTAATCCCTTTTCGGCTTCATCCTCGCTAAGAAGTGGATCACAGCTTGACTGCCTATTTATATGGATTCACAAAAGAACACAAATTTGTCTCTGCATCTTTCTGTTTGTTCACTTAAGGAAGGAAGATTTCTAGGGGGTGTTGAGTAATTTTTTTCTGAAAAGGGGATGGTAGGCCAAATAAGTTTGGGAACCTCTCATCTAGATCCTCCATATCACCCTAAACGACTGGGAGTTAGGAGACCACTACTTGCTTGAACACCTTGCCCAAGGCTAGGTAGAAATTATTCAGTACATTTTTTTTAAAAAAATGACCCAACTACTGCCTCTTTTAAAATCTGTGGGACCATACTTTCGCACAATGAAGCATTTACCCAGACACCCACTTCTCCAAACCATCTTGGGGAAATGTTATCAGCCAAGAATGGCAAAGACTGAGCACACAACATAGTCATCCTTTTTTCTCTCCAGTGTGTACTGCCCATATCCTCAGGCTGTATCAAAGAACAGACAAGCTGGTACCATTGACCAACCGTCATGACAATGGCATCTGAGTAGGAACAGATAAGATTTGCAAATTGGTCACAGTAAGTAACAGAGCATCGTATTGCTCCTCCCTAGGGAACAAGATGCAACAGCCTCATGACCACTCTGAAAAGTTATAAAATAAAAAATAATTCCTTCCAGTAGCACCTTAGAGAACAACTAAGTTTGTTATTGGTATGAGCTTTCATGTGCTCATACCATGAAACAAACTTAATTGGTCTCTAAGGTGCTACTGGAAGGAGTTGTTTTTTTAAAAAAAATTGTTTCGACTACAGCAGACCAACAGGCAGACCTCCCTGTATCTGAAAAGTTATGTTGTGCTATGACTCTGTGGGCACAAAATGGTGGTGGAAAAGTAAAGTTTCTGTACCACCACTTGCCTGCTATAATAAAGGTACATTGTAGACTTTATTCCATCCCAAACACCTTCTAACTTTTTTTAAAAAAATGGTTCAGTACAAAGGTAGAAATAGGAAAATGTTTTGCTCTCCAACCTGCCTTCAGTAGAGTAGATGTTAGATAGTGCCACAGAATTCCTAGGCGATGTTAATTTCATCTAAGAAAAGCTTACTATGGGAACTTAATTTTACAATCAAACTTAGAAACAGAGAAACAAGATCCTCTGAAGGTGCTATGCACTTCTTTTCTTGAGATTCAAGCAATTTTCTTCATCTGACCAGTCTGGTGAGAGCTGAGTGGGCACTTGTGAAAACAAATTAGTTGAGGGGGAAAAGAAAGTGAGAGTACTTATAAACTCCAAAGGCCAAATCAGGGTCACATTATTCAGTGCTGCCATTCTAGAATCCATATATACATTAGCTGCAGCTAATCTTAGAAGTCAGAGAGCAGCTGCAAGAAAGAAACACCAAGTGAAGTAAATTAATTTACAGTATTTCTTGGGTTATCAACAAAACTTGTGTAGCAGTATGAGGTGATTGGTTACAGCCTTAACTTGAAACAAAATTTCACCGAGTATGACTTACGTTTGATTAAGGGTTAGGACATGCCCCCCTCTTACTGCTAAATGAAACTATTATATAAATAATAATAATAATAATAATAGTAATAGTAATAATACATTAATAATACTTTTGAGTCCTGCATGGTTTATGATCAACTATGCTGCACACAGCCATATCTCATGAACCTCATGTGTATTATATATATTTTACACACACACACACACACTTTATTTTCCAATTGACCTCTTTTTTTTTTTTTGCTGCCTCAAGAATCAGGAGGTTTCTAAAGTATCTGGGAAGCCACATTCCGTACACTGAACATTGTGAGACCCAGCCTGTGCATATTTAGAGCCTGCTTTTCAGAACACCCAAGCTTCTCATCTTTATAAAATTACTTTAAATATACACATCTCCCCTGGCTGCTATACTTAAGAAAGTGACTTGCACACTTTCCAGAAGCAGTACATTGGGCATATTGAATGGTCAACTCGTGTGCCAGGCACTCACTCACATGCTTGAAGCAGTGGGGGTGAGTTCACATTGAAGGTTATCACACTTCTTCTAGAGCATATGTATAACCCCCATTTTCAGTGGGACATCCCAGAATCACAGAAGTCCATCCCGACTTCTGAGTGGATCCTAGAATGTCCCATCTTTTGGTCCCACAGGGTTGTGCCAGAACTCCCAACCGAAAGATACTAGTTTTTTTTTTCCTCCATCTTCTCTCAAAGGGTTAAACCGCTTCTCTGATCAAAACGTTCCCCTTCTAAAACTGTCCTCCTCCTTTTTTGTATGTATGCAACAAAAGAGGAACTATGGGGACTACCTGAAATGTAGGCCTCAGAATTACCACCCAAGGTATTTCATTTGCTGTGACAAGCATGGACCTCCATGTGGAGCTAATGAGAAAGACTGGACTTCAGAGTCTACTTGAATAATACAGCTTTGTAATTAACATAATGTCTCTGTTCTTTGTAGCTCATAATGAATCCAGCTTTGAATGTTCGCCTGAGGGTTTTAAGACCCTCTCATCCCCCAAAGGCAACTAGGAGGAATTACTTTGATGGAAGTGAATAGAGGTTGCTTGTTTTGTACCATTCATTTTGGGGGGTGGGGTGGCGTGGGGAGGTAGAGATTGCCATCACAACCTCCATCATCTTTCCCAGAAGCTTTTTTCTGCTTCCCCTCACCACTTCCATCAATACCCTTTTGGCATGACCAGGCATGACAGCCTCAGCCCCCAGGGTTCATAAGAAAGGAATAAGGACTCTGACAATGTTATGGATTTAAAATTAGCCCACAGCTTGATTAAACTTCTGAATGTAGGAAGTCCTTGGCTTCGGCCTTGGGCGTGTACGCCTCCCAGCCCACCAGCCGGGGGGAACTGGGGCTCATCAGGGTCAATGGGATATAGGGGTGCACTGCGAGACGTAAGTGTAGCAGGCAGCCCAGCCCATATCCCCGCACGCAGGGGAGTTCACTGACAACCTTTCAGTGTATGGCCAATGACACCCATTTTATAACCCCTTTAAGAGGGGACCCTGGAATCGCCGCAGAGGGGTGAATCACCACTTCACCCCCCCCCCCCATTATAGGGAAGAAAAGACTAAAGGATTCCACCCAAGGCCATAACCGCCAAAGTTGTGACGAATTGCTACGGGGAAGACAAAACCTGCCAATGCAGGAAAATTTCTTCCCAGTCCTTCAACAGCAACCAGTCAAAGACCGTAGCAGCACCCGCTAAACAGGAAGAAAAAGTTAACCTGCAAACAAGAAAACATTAAACTAAGGGAGGGTAGGGAGGGTGAATCTCCAGAGCCCACTGCCTAGCTATTGTCAGTTCCACCCCCTATTTATAAATGGGGCTGGCCCCACCACCCAGCAAGAAACTTGATTACTGAGGCTGGGCGTGAGCCTCTGAATAATAACAATGAGAAGCAAGCCAGCCCCCCTTTTACCACTAAGCTCCCTGGGAACTGTAGTCCCTCGCACGATCCCGTGAAGGGCACCCACATTATGAAGTGTGAGTGTTCAATATCTGCAGTCATTGAAAAGTCAGGATGTCACCCCTAGTTCACCTAAGTCTTCCCTTTTCTCACTTCTACTATATCCCCCGCGGTGTGCAGTGCTTGGGCATTATTACATACCAGTAATAACCAATAATCATGTCCAGTGAATTAACTAAAACTTCTGCTTTCTTTTCTTTGGTTAAACAGTGCCCTTGTCTAGGATCAAATCCAGTCTTGTGGCAATTTTGCAGCCGATTTGAGAGCAGAGACTAGTTTTTAATTTTGTTTTTTTAAAATTTTTTGGAGGCAATTGTATACATTTTGATTTGTTTATCGCTGTCACCGCAGTGATGACTGAAGAGGAAAAAGCCCTTGAACTCTGCAGACAGCGAGAAAAAACATACCTTTGTAAGGAAGTGCATAATGTATTAATTTTTGCAATATTCCCTAGTGTACTTGTAGAGAAGGGTCTGTCAGCAGTTTTACAGACCATAATGTTTTTTTACCTCTAGATGTTTATAACTCAGATCTAAACATTCACTGCAGGCTAATTTTTTTTTAATACAAAGTTGCAGCCTGGAAACAGATTATATGTCAAACTTCATTTCTTTAAAACAAAAATCTTGACAATTTTTTGTTGTGAAGAACCCCAGCTAAAAAGTTTTTTGTGCTCATGCAGCACAAACAATCCCAATGTCTTTTGAAAACTTTTACTTAATAGGTTGAGATGCACTCATTTGAATTTCGATATAATCTGAATGACACTAAATTGAAAGGCATTCAATTTCTAATTTTGAAAAGCATTCAAACTGGGATGGGGGGGATGCACCTGGCAGGAACACTCAGAACTCGTCCACGGAAATGAGGCGCTTATTTTAGGGAAATGAAGAAGAAAAGGGGCTGACATGAGGCATTCAGGAGAGGCACTAGCCAATCACACTGGAGACTTCTGCGAGAAGGAGGGATTTCAACGTGATCATTTTGGCAAATGACTTGGATTTTCTGTTGAAGTGTTTAATAAGGGGCAGGATGTGAGTTTTAGTGAAGCATGGGCAAGGAGCCAAGTGTATTTACATTAGAACGTGAGAAGAACTTTGTTAAGTAGGTCAGTCATTTTCAGGCTTCCTACTTCAGCAAATCCTTCACATATTGATGTCTGCCGTGGAACATCGGAGCATTGAGGAAGATTGTGGAGTTTATTGGGTATGGAGCCGGTTCGTGTAAATTCCTAGTAGACATCCATTACTCTATTGTCACTGCACATTACATAGTCGGTTTAGCAGTGATAGGCAAATTATCTGTCTAGAAATAGTAATGCGGCAGCTGGACTGGTGACTGGAGGTGTCTGCCGGGACCATGTAACACCAGTCCTAAAGGATCTACATTGTCTCCCAGTATGTTTCCGAAAGATTTATACGATCTGAAGAGAAACCAAAGTATGTCTCCCAGTATGTTTCCAAGCACAATTCAAAGTGTTGGTGCTGACCTTTAAAGCCCTAAATGGCCTCGGTCCAGTATAACTGAAGGAGCATCTCCACCCATCGTTCAGCCCAGAAACTGAGGTCCAGCTCTGAGGGCCTTCTGATGATTCCCTCACTACGAAAGGTGAAGTTACAAGGAACCAGGCAGAGGGCCTTCTCAGCAGTGGTGCCCTCCTTGTGGAATGCCCTTCCATCAGATGCCAAGGAGATGAAGAACTACACAACTTTTAGAAGTCATCTGAAGGCATTGGGCAGTTTTTAACATTTGACGTTATATTTTGTTTTTATGCATGTTGGAAGCTGCACAGAGTGGCTGGGGCAACCCAGCCAGAAGGCAGGTGTAAATAATAATAATAATAATAATAATAATAATAATAATAATATGATGATGATGATGATGATGAACAAGCTACCAGTCTCATTGAAAAACCCCTTCAAAGTGCCCTAGAATCTACAAAGTTCAAACATAGTTTTGAAAACTACTGCAGTGGATTGCAGCTGACTATGTAGAGGACTCTGGGAAAGATTGGTCAGTACAGTGGTACCTCGAGTTACAAACGCCTCAGGTTACAAATGCTGCAGGTTACAAACTCCGCTAACCTGGAAGAATTACCTCAAGTTGAGAACTTTGCCCCAGATGAGAACAGAAACCGTGTGCCGGCAGTGCAGCGGCAGCAAGAGGACCCATTAACGAAAGCACGCCTCTAGTTAAGAACAGTTTCAGGTTAAGAACCACATACACCTGGACAACACCATTACTGGCCCCAACAACATCAAACATACCATCTCAGGACTATTTAATTGCTCATCTTCTAACATTGTGTATGCCATCAAATGCCAACAGTGCCCTTCAGCTCTCTATATTGGACAAACAGGCCAAACCCTATGCCAAAGGATAAATGGACATAAATCTGACATCAGGAATCACAAGACAGAGAAACCAGTAGGAGAACACTTCAATCTCCCAGGACATTCTATACAAGATCTCAAAGTAGCTGTCTTATTACAAAGGAATTTCAGAAATAGACTGGAAAGAGAAGTTGCTGAATTGCAACTTATCACCAAACTTAAAACCATGGAGAGACCTGGTCTGAATAGAGACATTGGATTCTTATCTCATTATACATGACAAAGCTATTTTTAGCCATCTCACCCCTTGCTTTTTCCTGCAAGGCCAATTGCAGTCGTTAACAGTCGTCAACAGGTTTACCTCACCTATCAGCCAATGACCCATTCCCACCACCTTCTGAGTAATACCCCTCCCCACCCTCTCACTATATATAAGGGTCTGGTGACTTCTGTTTCAGTGTATCATACCAAGAACAAACTTAGTTGGTCTTTAAGGTGCTACTGGAAGGGATTTTTTTATTTTTTTATTTTGTTTAGGTTAAGAATGTACCTCCGGAATGAATTAAGTTTGTAACTAGAGGTTCCTCTGTATCTATCCACAAAGTCCAAGTCTAGCTTTGATTATGCTGGTCAAAAATGTAGCTAGAGGAGGATGAGAGTTTGACCAGTTTGACCAGAGAAAAGGTTTCGTGTGTCTGGCTGATACAGGTATGTTTCCAGCTATGGTTCAATGTGTTCAAACCTATTAACAAAATAAAATTATATAGACTCAACATGCCAAAAGAGGATCTGCAAAAGTTTTGGTTTCAGACAGGAGTCCTTCCCTATCAAAAACTCAAAATCACCTACTAGGCAAACAACGGTATCAGATAATTAGTTTTGGTATACTTAAATATTAATAGAATTTAGTTTCCATTCATAGTGACAGTTCAAATTTCAGATAGTGAAACATCAATAATTTATGAAGAGCTTTTTTATTATTTTTTTGCACTTTCCAGACTGATTATCCATTGGTTTATGTTTCAGGTTTAGAATTTACTCTATTTTCCAACAATGTTGTCTAAGAAGACTTATAAATTATGTCAATGTTGCATTGCTACTAGTGGAGATATTTCCATACCATATAAAAATTTGGGGGGGGGAACCAGTAGGCATGGAGTAAACAGAGGACTAAATAATGTCCACAGTAATTACAACTACTTTAAATTATTAAATAAATGACATTTTTTATAGCTAAATATAGTGCTGATCTTTTAATGAACGTGACATTTTAGGGTCACTAACTTGACGCTCTGTTGAGCACTGTGCCATCAAAAATGAGACGAAGGGTGTCCTAGAGGTGATGCTACAAACCACAGGGTTTGAACCTCAAACCGTAAAGGTGGATCGCCAATTACCTGAATTCTACACTACCAGGATCACTGATCAGAGAAGCTAACTAACTTCAGCTACTTTAAGATGGGATACAAACAACTTTGATTAGCTGATCAGCCCTGTGCCTTTGTAAGAGTTGCTAAGCAGCACTTGTAAAGTTTGAAACCACCCAGGCAAAGGAAAATCGGTCATATGATACCATTGTGACATCAGGTGATGGACAGGTAGGCTGCCCCACCCCTCAAACATGGCCTGTTGAGGGAGGGGAGGGTAGTCAGGAGTCAGCCTGTCATCTGGATCCAGTTCCCCACCTGATATACATGTAACTGCTCAGTAACCTGAAGGTTTGATTTGCAATGTTACCGGTATGCTGATGACTCACAGCTCTGCCTTCCCCCACCCAATCTTTTGGTATCAGGGAGGTTGTTAAAATCCCAAACTGGCAATTCTGGGGTGGATGAGGTTAAATCTGGGCAAGATGGAGGTACGTGTGTTGAGAGATTATGGCTGTTGAAGGTGGGTTACAACTGATGCTTCCCTGAAAAGACACAGGTCCTTTTGAAAAGCAAGCCCATGGTTTAGAGTGCTCCTGGACTTGGCAAAGAATGGATGAGGGAGCCCAGGTCTCATCAGTATCTAGAAGTGGTTTTTTTCCAGCTTTTGCCATACACCAACTACAGCTGTATCAGAAGAGGACACACCTAGTCACAGTGAGATTCATGCTCTGGTCACATCCATATTATGCTGTGCCTTTTTTGTCCAACTTGCTGGTTCTAGGGTGGAAACGTTGATGGCTCTGTGGTCTAAACCAATGAGCCTCTTGGGCTTGCTGATTGGAAAGTCAGCGGTTCAAATCCCCACAACGGGGTGAGCTCCCATTGCTCTGTCCCAGCTCCTACCAACCTAGCAGTTCGAAAGCACGCCAGTGCAAGTAGATAAATAGGTACCGCTGCGGCGGGAAGGTAAACGGTGTTTCCGTGCGCTCTGGTTTCCATCACGGTGTTCCATTGCACCAGAAGCGGTTTAGTCATGCTGGCCACATGATCCTGAAAGCTGTCTGTGGACAAACGCCAGCTCTCAGCCGTTAAGCGAGTTGCGTGCTGCTCCCTATAGTTGCCTTTGACTGAATTTAACTGTTAATAATAATAATAATAATAATAATAATATATTATTTATACCCCGCCCATCTGGCCGGGTCTCCCCAGCCACAATCCAGGGGTCCTTTACCTTCTATGATGGACTGTCTGTATGTTATTGGAGTTCTGAGTTTCATTTTAACTTTGTGAATCTGTTTTCTTTTTGATAATATTGATTGTTCGTTCATACTTGTAGTTTTTGTTGATTATAAGCTCCTTTTCATGGACTTTTCATGGGAAAGTGGCATAAAAAGGTTTTTAAATGAATAACATGCAATAGTTAAAGTTAAAAATATGGAATTGTAATGGTTGTGGAAGGGAACTGGAGGGCCAGTAAATGGAATAGTTGCCTGTTTAGAAATATACCTAATGCTTCAGAGTGTCCATTGTAATTTGGAATCCCTGTCCTTTAGAATGTAAGAATCTGCTCAGAAAAATGATTTTTAATTTGCAGACTAGTCCCTATTAGATGGGTTCTTAAACATAAAAAGATAATCTCAGGCATTTTTAACCATTTGCCTCTTACATTTCTTGCTACGTGGAAAGAAAAAAACCAAAACATTTTTAACCCTCCCCCTTCAGCCAACCTCAGATTTTCCCAAATTTGTCCTATGATGAATTGTGGCATGGATGATTGGATGTTACACTCCATTACAGTGTGACAGTGGACTGCTTTGCCTGGTGTACCATGCTGGGAAAATAAAGAACAATATATCATCTTGATGGCCCTTCATGACTGAAGTTTTTGGGAAGACATGGTTCATTGCAATTCCCCGTTCAAACAGGAATGATTTTAGTTAACCTCTGCATTGCAATGAAATGAAGCGACTGGCCCAGGAGGAGGATTGAGATGGGAGGTTGGCAATAGGAGAAAATAGAATAGATCCAAATTATATACAGTAAAAAAGAGGGTTGATTTGTCCCCATGGAGGCACAGCCACCTGTATGTGGAAAGAGAGAGAAATAACATAGCTGAGCCCTGTTCCACATCCCCCCTTCTTGGAATCCATATATTTCAGAACTCTGGCCATAAAAATGCCTCTTCTATCTGCATTCAGTTCTTCCCTTTGTCTCATACAAGGACTTCCTTCCATTTTTATTTCCCATTGTTATGTACTGAGCTGAATCCTAGAACAATAGGATCCAGAATGCAGCAGCCTGATTGGTTTGCAGGAGCCACCCAATCCAGCTCCAGGTGGAAGTGAATCAGCGACCTGATTGGCCTGCAAGAGCAGCCAATCAGGCTCCTGGAGGAAGTGAATCCGCAACCTGATTGGCCTACAGGAGTAGCCCGGAATTAGCCAATCACGTGGGGCCCATTGGTGTAAATAATGTATATATAGCAGATGTTTTGGGGAAAACTTATTCCTTGCTACTATGAGCTGAATAAAGAGCATGAAATTCACATTTGACTCCGAGTATATTTCACCCATATTGCTCAGGGCTCTTATTCAGTTCCAAAATCTTTAATATATTTTTGGCGCTGTGTTCAGTCCTCCGTGGTCCCAATCCAGTGCCCAGCCAAGCCCAGAGCTGGTTTCAATCATGCACATATTTTTTCTTCTTCTCTCTGATATGATTGTATTGCATATCTATTGCTGTACTGCAAGAAGAAGAAGAAGAAAGATAAAAAATAATACTCATCTAATGATGACTGAAAAGGCTGCTGAACTTACTGTGGCATTAATTAATAGCAAGTAATGACTACGTGTCAGTCGCTTCTGAATTTTATTCTGCAATGATGAAGTCCATCTTTTATCATCAACCCATACACCACAGTGAAATTCAGCTGAAGAACATCAGGTGGCAATAGCTGTTGTATTAAAACTAGAAAGGAATCCAGTGATTAATTGCGATAGGAGTGACAGGTAATAGAACTGCCTAATCAAAACTGTTTACATTTTTCTCTATTACAGATTCAATTAAATATTCAAGATATATGATGGAATAAGTAATGCAGGATAATGTGGGCAATTTAATTTCATCTTTAGTTGAAACAGGCAAAGTGAAGGGGAAATATTTGAGATACACTACATAGAATTCAAGTGACATTTAAGGCAAATTAGCTCATCACAAAGCCACTGAAAAGCACATTATTTAAAGGTTCACAGATCAAGTGATCCAATAACATGAAGGGCATATGTTTTCATCCATTTAGGCTCTACTTGCATGCAGTAATGCTTTCTATGGACATATATATGGTCAGGGCATGTGGCCTTTCAAGAAATATAAAAGTTGCATGCTAAATTATATAATGCATCTTTCACCTTGGCTATATCTTGAGTTGTCATAATTTTTTGGAGATTTCAAATCAGGAGAAGAAACATCTAAGCAATTTCAAGTGTAGTAAAAAAAAAGTTTTTGGTAAGAACAGTGTTTCCTTATGGAGATTCTACAGATTCTGGGCTATACAGTTCAGTAAAAACTTTGCTCTGTTGATTTAATTCTATCTAGATAAAAATAAGTAGCAGCCAAAATTGAAAGACTGTTTTGTAATTTATCTGGGATTTCTCTGAGTTATTAAATCCTGCTAAAGATCCAGATGCAGTGATACTAAAGTCTTTGAATACAGTGGAGCCTTGGTTCCAAAACACCTCCATTGTCATGCATTTCGTTTCTCGAATGCCAAAAACTCGGAAGTAAATGCTTCCGTTTTTGAATGTTTTTTGGAACCCGAATGTGTGACATGGCTTCTGCTGAGTGCGAGAAGCTCTTGCAACCATTGGGAAGCCGCACCTTGGTTTCCGAATGTTCCGGAAGCCGAATGGGCTTCCGGAACAGATTTCATTCGAGAACCGAGGAACCACTGAATAGTTTTTTTAAAAAATATATGCCACTTTGTATCACATTCTGGCACCATACTCTAATGCGATCAATAACTGCCTTTGAAGAGGCAGTGTTAATCTGATGGGAGAAGGCTCCCATCAATTTCTATGGGACTAGGTAACTGAGTTGAAGTCTGGGATCATGTTGAGAGGTGGCTAAATCTGTCCTCATCCAGGTGACAGTAGGTTAGGGACAAGTTCAGCCCATTCTCCCATCTGTGTCCTCATTTTCAGTTTTCCCATACGTTGACACCTGCCAGTTAAAAAGTAAAGGTCTGAGGTTGGGAGAAGTATTGTTTGTGTGAGGGCAACATTGTCCTTCAGCCATGACACTTTGAGGAGTAACCTATACACAAATTCAAAAATACATGACATCTCTCTCTCCCTGTCTCTCTCACACACCTGTCATAATGATGAATCATTTTCTAGTAAATAATAATGGCATTATTTTGAAAGGATTCCATAATACATGGACTATCCAGCCAAACATAGCTATTAGTGGCAGCCAGGGGCTTAACACCCGTCCCCAATTGTTGCAGACTCAGGCAGGCAGGCAGGCAGGCAGAAAACTAATGCAAATAGCAGTGCCAGGGAGTAAAGGGTCTAAATCTTGCCGCCGCCACCCCAGCTATGATCTTAATAATAATCAACTCCACCCACCCACAATTGATGGCCTCGGCATAACGTGAAGGTTAAATGCAAAGATACATTTAATGGCCCATTTAGTGTGGCCCAAAAATGGATAACTGGTTTCATAGGAAATGATTCCTTAGTAAAATATGCAAATATGTGAATGGATTCCTCAGTAGAAGTTGCAAGAAAGGGGCAAGGTAAGTTCATTGCCAACAAAGGTGTTTACATGTGAGAAAGGACAGAATGTTGTACAAAGGCCACTTTTCTTCCATGCAGCAAAGAGAGACGAATAGTTTTTAAGTCCTTCTCCAGTTGTTGTTATTATTATTATTATTATTATTATTATTATTATTATTATTATCATCATTAAACTCCTGTTTAAGTTCATCACAATGCCCCCACTTTAGCAACTTAATATTTCAGCTATGAATTACTCCTATTGTACCTTGAGAATCTGACAGTTATGCAATTTCCAATGATGAATAGAAATGATAATGGAATAATGAGGATAAAGGAGAGCCATCTGCCAAAACCTTTCAGACACGAATGTGTTCTATTGAAGATCAATTCATCTAGAAAAAGTGGGATAATAAAAAAAGGGATGGAAATGGGAGGGAAAAGTGGAACAAGAGTGAGAAGCTTTTAGTTAAAAACAGGATAACTGTGAATACATCTCGCTTTTAAACTTGGTGGTCTTGAGACTTCAGTGAAATATTAGAGTACCTGTAACCCCTCCCATCCCACCAATGATTTGATGGTCTTTATAGTTCTTCTAGGTGAATTCCAGGTGATCATCCTGAGAACAGAATGCCAAAGGAGTAACAGAGGCGGGGGAAATTATGTCAAGTTATGAGATTACATAATAGACAGAATAGGTAGCATCTCAATTTTGCGCCACTGCAGGTGGGGCTGCTGCCCGCTGAGACTGGTTGAGCAGAAGGCAAGGAATCCAAAGGTAGGTGGAGCTAGAATCAGGAAGAGTCAACTAATTCTGGTTTTCTCCCCTTCCTACTCCCCACTGAGTTCTACAAGGGCAACACTGAGAATCAGGAGGAAGAGGAAACTGAGCTGGAGTTTTGCCCCTTGGGTTGGTTGTAAGTAGGAAAGCAAGCAGGTGGTAGCACATGGAGGACATACCAGGGTTGGTGGAGGCGAGGCCCATTCACCCCAATGAAGCTGCCTCCCATCCTCCACTCAAAGTCCAAAATGTTTGCTGCTGTAGTAGTAACGTTAGCTAAACTGATCTAGTTTATCTAAAGAAGAAGAAGAAGAAGAAGAAGAAGAAGAAGAAGAAGAAGAAGAAGAAGAAGAATCCTTTCTTCGCTCATTTCTGTGCCTTGAAACAGCTTTGCACAATGCAAAGAAATATATCGAATTTTGACAGGCCATGAGAGGACTTTTGTAAAACTCATCGGCTAGCTCTAATGAAATGGAGGCAATGGATTATAATAGCTGAGCTTTTGGATGGGGGGGGGGGGAGAGACACGTCTAGGTCATCTGATCCCTACAGTTAATTACAGTGACTTGTTAACCTTGTAGCTGAAAGCACCACTGAGCATCTGAAAAATCACTGGGGATTTTATTTCAAGTGCTTATTTCCCCCCAGAAATCATGATGAGCACACTAATCAACTCTCATACTTTAATAGTGTCGTCATAGCAGCTTTCTGAGGCAGCGTGAATAATTGCATGCCATCTGTACTTTTCCACGTGCATAACAAATCTCAGTAACCCAAATGAAAACTACATTTGCTGATCTCTTCATTGCACTGAATTCATGCATGAAATGCAAGAGAATGGGAACATTTATTTACCTTTCCCCATGAGAAGGTTTATTCTCTTTTCTTCCCTGGGCGCCACCTCTTTGATGAGAATATGTGAGGGGTACTGTAGGTAATTCAACACAGCAAAATTGGAAGCTGCCTCATAGGCCAAGTTAAATCATTGGTTCCCCTCATGAGCAACTTTCTGGGGGCTACACTGTCATGGAATTCCACTCAATATTGATCCAGAGCAGATTCCTATGTATAGTTAGCAGAGTAAAAACTTAGACACATTGCAGGATTCCCAAAAAATAGACCAGGAGGCAATTAATATTTCATCCAGCAGAGCTTTACTGCTACTGAAGGCAAATGAGCATAATGGTCACAAATCCAATACATTCAGGATTGGCACTGTCCATAAGAAATCCAGTTGCAGCAGACTTAACTTAAACTTACAATAACTTATAATAAGTCTAAACCTTAACACTATATACAGAACACCACACCAGAAGGAAAAGAGATAGAAAGTGTGAAACCCAGGTTCCTTCTGGCCTTACTTTTATAGTCAGCATGACCTTGTCTGAAAGAGATAACAGAACCAGTTTAAGCCAGTTGTACTCAGCTTCTCTGAAGGAATAACCCAAACATCATGAATCTTCTGCTTGTTTCTTTCACACAGAGGAGCTTCTAGAACCCTCTTGAATTAATTAGAACAGGGAAGATCTCTACACATCGGATCAATACTTTCTGCACTAAGAAATGCAAAGTGACATGCATTTCCCAGTGGCGGTTGGGGCCATAGATGCCTTACTTTTGACGGTGAGCTAAAATCCAACACACTCAGGCACCATACTCCATTCAGGCAAGCAAAGAAGCATTATCTTAAGTTTACACTCCAGCCAGGAACACTTGTGAAGCACAGCCTAAAGAGAGGGAGTGTAACTTGGGGAGATTCCCAGGGACCAGTCAGAGCAGAACAGAAGCCACATTTGCACACTGGGTTTGGGATCCTCTACTCACCACCTTGACTGGAGATGAGTAGAATGTGTGCTTTTATTTAAAATGCATCTCTGGGTTATTTGTGGGGCATAGGAATTCGTTCATTATTTTTTTTCCAAAATATAGTCTGCCCCCCCCACAAGGTCTGAGGGACAGTGGACTAGCCCATGTCTGAAAAAAATTTGCTGACCCCTGCTCTAGAATTTCAAGCTGTGGTATTTTCCTATCTGGAGATTTCTGGGACGTTTCTGGGTGGCCTACCACTGAGCACCAGTACAAAGGTGGCATATATATACCTAAGACGCTGTCCTTATTGAAAAAGTGTGTGCGCGCAACATCAGTCACCGTTAAGTTATTCTCTTCTGAACTTCTTCCTTTTCATGGTTAGTTGGGCATTAGATTCTGTGTGCTGCACTCCAGAACCCAGTTCTTGACCCCAAGTCCTAAGTTGCATGTTCAGCAAGGGCCCCGTGGACCCTGATTCGGAAACCCCTCCACCCATGACAAACACTGACACTACATAAGACATGGAGTGAGCCACCCTTACTGCGATTTTCAAGGGATCCGCCCCTCGGTTGCTTGTCAAGAGCTGCACCTTTCCCTAGGATTACATTTGGGATGACTTGGGAATGTGATGGTGATGTGAAATCCTTCAGTCTTGCTGCACATTTCACATTCTCGCAGCCAGTTACAGTACAAAATTGTGTTCCCTGGCATGATAAATCTCTCGAGGAATACGAAGAACTGAGTCTGGTCCGCTCGGCCTCATGTCATTTGGAGGGAATAAAGGAAGTTTATTTTTGTGGTAAAATTGGGAATTGCAAGATGTATATTATGTTAGAGAAGCCTGGCAGATTAAACTGCAGATAAGAATATCTGCCGTCAGGAAAGATTATAAAGGAAAGGCCGAGACAAGAGTCATTTTCAGCAAACAAATTGCATTTTATTCAGAATTGTTGCACGGCACCATTTTCCCCTCAAATGCTATATACTCTCATTTGAGTTTCTGTGAAGTTAATGCTGTTCAGATGCTTGGCTCTAATACTCAATATTATTTTGCTTCAGTTAGCACAATATAATCTACACACGTTATAGAGATAGGAGACCATCTTTCATTTTATGTCCTGGCAATTTTCTGTTCCTTTCTGTGGAAGGCCAGTACATTTCTCTTTAACGCATTAGATGCCTGTTTCTGAAATCAATGGAATTTGCTCCGACGTAGAGACACAAACTGAACAAACAAAGAAAAAAGTTGGATTCCAAAAACGCGATTTCTGGTGTATATTTTATATTGCTGAAAGATTCAATTATTTGATGTGAAGTAAGGCTGGGCTGAAATCCTTCCCCTCTATTTATTTCCTGAAAACATTTCTCCTCTGCAAAAATGGAGGGTGATTTTTTGCAGGTGTTTTGGGGAAAGAGGGAAAGAAAGAAATTTACAAAAAAAATAATAATAATTGAGGGGGGGTTAGGGGTTGTGGCTTACTTTACAGGATCTTGTCAGGTAATGCAATTGTAAGGCTGTGGAGAGACCCTCACACTGTTTCCTACCACCCATATTTCCCATAATGCCTTGATATGGCATTGTTAGGAAGGTATGAAGGTGCAGAGCAGGCTTCCTCCACCTCAGCCCTCCAGATGTTTTTGGCTTACAACTCCCATGATCCCTAGCTAGCAGGACCAGTGGTGAGGGATGCTGGGAATTGTAGTTTCAAAACATCTGGAGGGCAGAGGTTGAGGAAGCCTGGTGTAGAGGGACACACATGGTACTATGAATAGTGCGGGGCATTTTTTAAAAGTTGAAAAAGAAGAAGGCGAGGACAGGAAAACCATTAGCTACCTTGTAAGGTAAACAGTAACCCACTCATGATCTTTCATGTGGATTTTGCCCCTCCCCCTCAATGAATAGATGAAAAAGAGCATTTTATGTATAGCTCTAGTGTGAAATGCTTGCCACTGGAGTTCCCTGGCTTGGCTTTCCCTCAGCTCTGATGCCTCAGTTGAATGTGAATATTGGTGCGTAAATGAGGGCAGAAATTTATAAAGGCAAGGCAATCTCCACACCAGGGGTAGGAATACCACTGGCCAGTTTCTGACTGGACCTTTAGTGCCTGCTGGTTTTAAGGATTCTAACTAAGTCTGCTGGATAAACTGGGCCTTTGTCTAGTGCCCAAACCATGGGAGAAATCCCTAAACCACCCCTTGATTGCCCCCTCCTATTTTAGCGAAATCAACACACACACCCAGTAGCCTTCTAGAATTAGTATCTATGAGGGCTGTTACAAAAGGAAAGAAGAATGATCTGACCACTGTAAGGGATTCCAGTCCAAAATGGCACTTGTATTAAGCAAGTTTAGCACAAAGGAGCAAAAGTGTGAGCTCCTGGAGAGAAGAATGGTGCAGTTTTGCATCTTCCCATTGGTTTTGGTGCAGTGCTGAGCTAAGCTATGGTTTGACTTAATATGTTGCCTGAATCTGTTGGAAAAATGCTCTGGGGAGACGGTGAACTCCCCAAGACTCCGGAACATGCTCCGGTGGCCCTCTCTGGCTGGCATGTCTCTTCAGTCCAGAGCGCCAGTAATTTGCGACCCTTTTCTTATGAAAAGAGCACACAGGTCTTCTAGCATCATGCAGCAAGAAGAAAGACTCATCTGTAGCTCTAAACTACTTTATTTACAGTCTATATACAGAGACTCCATAATCACACCTGTGTTCTCCAAACAAGAGTACAAACTGCGACACGACAGAAGTGAAACTAACTCATACAATAACAACACATAGGTGGAAGAGATAAGACAGACTTCCGTTCCCACACTCTCTCAGACTCTCGTGTGATTTACACTAATCACAACAGTCCTGCTGAAGTAGCAGAGGATATATAAAAATCCTAACAGGATCATGGCATAGCTCTCTCAGACAAAGCATGAACTGTAGAGCACAGAGCAAACCTTGGCTGCAGCTCATGGTTTTGTCTTGAGAGAGCTAAACTGTGAGTGACTGAAGTCGTTTTCTTGAATAGCTGGTACATGTGAACCTCTTTGTGCCTCAGATGGTGCACAAGAGCAGATTGCATGTTTCTCCTTTCTCTCTCATAGTCTGCTGAAGAAATTAAATCTCAAGGCTGCATTTTCAGGTACGACACGGTGCAATTAGATTATGCTCCCGTCTCTGAATTTTTAGTAAAGACAATTGGATTAGTCTCCTGTTTTTTCTCCCCTGTTTTTCATTTTAATGAAAAGCTCAGCCTACAAGGGTGCAGTCCTAGGGCCTCGATGAAATGCTAGTGAGGAGAAAATATGTCATGAACCCATGAAAATGAGCATGTCAGAGTATGGCCTTATACTGCCAGTGGCCTTTCATTAGAGGCAACTAATTTTCTTATGAGTGAAGCAGAGAGAGAGGAGAGAGAAAATGTGTTGGATAAAAAAGTTAAGAAAGTACCCACAGGTTTTCTAATCAAATGCATTTGATAAGGATGTACATTTCCCCACAAAAATCTGCACACACACAAAATCTTTTTGCTCATTTTTGCAGCTCAGCATTTTCTTAGTAAGTTTAGGTTGTTGTTTTTTACAGTTGCCATCACTTTTCAAATGAAGTTAATTTGGGGGGTCTCTCTTTATGCAAAACAAAGAGAAAACATCATGGGAACCCATATATATAATTTTCATGTTTACAATCACAGTCATGCATGTATTGGGAAGGTGATCACCCATAGGTTACCTCTGAATTATGTCTAAATGGAAAAGAGAATTTGATTTTCCTGTAAGCAAAGCAGTTCAGGAAAAGTCAGAAGATTTTCAGTCTTTTCCATATGCATACATACTCATGCACATCACTAGCAAATATTTAGACCTGCCATTGTCCAGAATCTGAATTCCCAGAAGAAGTGGGTTTGTTTTTTGTTTTGTTTTTTTAGCCACTAACATCCATCCAAATCTCAAAAATGGAACAGGATATGTGGATATCGGTCACTGAGAAAACCCAACCCACAGAAAAGGTTGAAGCTATTTCAGCTGAGCATCCACTGTTCTTTTCTTCACGTACCCGTTATAAACTGGATGTCCCAGAGTTATCCTCAGGAATGGGGTTACCAACATAGGAGAATGCTGGGAGAGTCGGTGTCAGGGAGATACGTTTCTCTCTTCGCTGTAATCACCACTTCACACCCATTGGCATTTTTATGGTCTTAATTTACAATCATAGAATCATAGAGTTGGAAGAGACCACAAGGGCCATCCAGTCCAACCCCCTGCCAAGCAGGAAACACCATCAAAGCATTCCTGACAGATGGCTGTCAAGCCTCCGCTTAAAGACCTCCAAAGAAGGAGACTCCACCACACTCCTTGGCAGCAGATTCCACTGTCGAACAGCTCTTACTGTCAGGAAGTTCTTCCTAATGTTTAGGTGGAATCTTCTTTACAAACAGCATCACAAGCTAATCACCATCAGTCTGAGTCCGTTGATTCAGATACCGTCAATGACCTCCGCCCCCTTTTCCAGCACCTAAAGTGCAGGGACTTCTCGACTCTTCTTTGTCCCTGCCTCTTTTCCTCATGTCTGGCGCAAGCTGACATAAATCTCCCTCCTCCCTCCGATTCAGAGCTTAACCTTTGCGGTACCTGGGAGGCTGCCAGCTCACTTGTCACTTCTTCCTGGTTCCCAGTGTTTACAGACTCTAACATCTCTGCACTGTTCCCTGCTTCTCCCTCCTCTCCAGACACACATTCCTCTTCTGCTTCTGGTCCCTGCCAAACTCTCTCTTCCATGTCAGGGGATTCCGAGCATTCTGACTCTGTCCTAACAGTCAGGACAAACAAATGCAAGTACGTATTTGTGAAGTGCATAGTTAAACTATGGAATTCACTACCCAAAGGTGCTGTGGTGGCCACCAACTTGGATGGCTTTGAAAGAGAATCAGACAAATCCATGGATGATAAGGCTGTCAAGGGATACTAGCCATGATGGCTATGCTCGACCTCTACAGCTGGAGGCAGTATGCTTCTGAATACCAGTTGGTGGAAACCACAGGAGGGGAGAGCGCCATTGTCCTTGGGTCCTGCTTTCGGGCAGCCCAAGGGACATCTGGTGGGCCACATTTAGTTGCTTCACAAATCCATAGATGTCTCAAAGTGATTTACGATAATAAAATACAAAATGCACGAGAAATTCAGTCAAACGATATGAATATAAAAGACTAAAGTGGCACAAAGTAGCTAGCCCCTTCACACACAAAAACCCCAAACACCACTGGGAGAACTGAATATGAACCTGTGGTCTGATCCAGTAGGACTCTTACATTCTACATAGGCCTGACTGGAGACAATTTCCTTAATAATAATAATAATAATAATAATAATAATAATAATAATTTATTTGTACCCCGCCCATCTGGCTGGGTTTCCCCAGCCACTCTGGGCAGCTTCCAACAAAGAGATTAAAATACATTAAAATCACACATTAAAAACTTCCCTAAACAGGGCTGCCTTCAGATGTTTTCTAAATGTCAGGTAGTTGTTTATCTCTTTGACATCTGATGGGAGGGCGTTCCACAGGGCAGGCGCCACTACCGAGAAGGCCCTCTGCCTGGTTCCCTGTAGCTTTGCTTCTCAGTGAGGGAACCACCAGAAGGCCCTTGGTGCTGGACCTCAGTGTCCGGGCAGAACGATGGGGGTGGAGACGCTCCTTCAGGTATACTGGCCGAGGCCATTTAGGGCTTTAAAGTTCAGCACCAACACTTTGAATTGTGCTCTGAAACATACTAGTTCTGCTCCCTTGTAAGCATTCTTGCATGGCATTGTTGTTTGGACCAGCTAAGGCTCCAGGAAAGGCGAGGCCACAAAGGCCCTGCTATGTGAGCTCTGAGAAGCAGTCAGGATATGCTATTGAAAAATAAATCTCTTTGTTTTAGCTCCAAATATTCAGCTAGTTTCACATTTCTACCTACCTGGGAACTTAACTCACTTGTGACTCTGCTTCCTGGCAATGGTATTGATGGGCAGCAGGAGTTTCCCACCCTGATGTGTCCAGTGCTGAGCTACATGGCTCAATGGTTTCCCTCAATATAAGGCAGATTCCAATGTTCCTACGATTCCTACGTATGAGAAACTAAAGAGCCTGCCCTTGTGCTTCCGAACACAATTCAAAGTGTTGGCGCTGACTTTAAAGCCCTAAACGACCTTGACCCTGTTTACCTGAAGGCGTGCGTTAACCCCCATCATTCATCCCGGACACTGAGATCCAGCACTGAAGGCCTTCTTGCGGTTCCCTCACTGTGAGAAGTGAGGTTACAGGAACCAAGCAGAGGGCCTTCTTGGCAGTGGCACCCGCCCTGTGGAAAGCCAAGCATAAGTATCTCCTTGACAACTGGTGGAAGGACATTCCTTTAGAAGACACCTGAAGGCAGCCCTGTATAGGAAAACCTCTTGATGTGTAATATTTTATTATATTTTTAGATATGTTAGAAGCCACCTAGAGTGGCTGGGGCAACCCAGTCAGATGCCTCTTGGGCTTGTCGATTTGAAGGTTGGTGGCTCGAATCCCCACAATGGAGTATGCGTCCGTTGCTCTGTCCCAGTTCCTGCCAACCTAGCAGTTTGAAAGCATGCAAGTGCAAGTAGATAAACAGGTACCACAGTGGCGGCAAGGTAAACGGCGTTTCTGTGCTCTCTGATTTCCATCATGGTGTCCCGTTGCACCAGAAGCGTTTTAGTCATGCTGCCACCTGAACTGCAAAACTGTCTGTGGACAAACTCCGGCTCCCTCAGCCTGAAAGCGAAATGAGCGTCACAACCCCATAGTCGCCTTTGACTGGACTTAACCATCCAGGGTCCTTTACTTTTACCTTACCTATTATTATTATTATTATTATTATTATTATTATTATTATTATTTACTATAGAGCACTTTATCATTACCCTACGCATGAACGTACAGAGGTCAAGTCTCACAAACAGCTAGAACCTACCCAATGACCAAAACTATTACTATGGATTGGGTCTAAATTAAGTTAATCACACTTTGGTCTTATTGAAATAAAAAGTTAGTCATGTTTAACCTTTAAACACCCACTGAACCAAGTGTGAATAATATAGCCTGGATCTATCTCATAAAGAAGGGAGTCAAAGATTGGTTTCCATGTGACAGGATAAACAAAGTGCTGTTTCATATTGATTGTTGTATATAGTATCTTGGCCTGATTGATAGTGAATCAGACTGATGGCAATGGTGTTTATCGGCAAGAATAAATCATACTGGTTTCTTGTGAGTGAAGCTGTTTTGCATTTAAATTATGTTGGTCTGGTCACTTTATATTGACACACATGTTTTAAGTTATGGGCTGGAAAATACACTCATTGCAATAACAGACATATATTTCACGAGAATGAATTACATTTGATGTTAGTAAATCATGCAAGTTCATTTGCGAGGAAGCTTTCTCCTTCTCTAACGCATGACAATTGAGTTTTCTTTTATTAGTACATACATATATTGACTTCTGGTGAGTATGGTAGATTTAAATGGGAAGCCATCAATGGATTGTTGCCTTGCCCTATTTTTTAATATGGCAAAATGAAGTAGTAAATTATAATGGAAAAGACATGGTAGGCTAAGGTACAACCATCCATAAAAAGCTGGCATGCAGGAACCCATGCTTTAAGTTTGCAGGTGTAGAGACAATGCCAAACATGTCTAAGGAGAATTTGGAAAGCTCTCACTCAGGAACATAAATTTGGAGGGGCGATCAAAGAGTTTCTTAAAGACTAGCATCTTTAAGCACCTCTGTCTTCATCCCTCCATTGCCACAAGATCTATAAATTCTGATTGCTGTCCTGGTAGAAAACAGCAGGGTAGGACTATTTTTTTTTTAAAGCCCCACTTGTGGTGTTTCTGGAAGGCTGGTGAACTAGTGTTCTGATCTATGAAGTCTCTTTTTATGTACAACATTAATTTGCTATCTAATTTTAGCTAAAGTGGAATTTGAGATGAATTCCTACTGGTGCTAAACACCTGAGGAATTTTCCAACAGAGTTCATTTTTTAATAATAATAATAATAATAATAATAATAATAATAATAGAATTTCTCAGAAATATTTCATACAAGCAGTAAAATATACTTAAGATCTTGGTTAAGCTTCTTGCATTCCTAGTCAAAAATAATTAAAACCCTTAGGACATTTTGCTCCTGTTGAAGTGATGCAGTGTCAGAACAAATATTCTGGCACAAAGCTTTATAACTGGAGAGTCATACAGTACAATGATAGGGCCCCATAACTTAGAGACCATTGTATTTGCACATTCTTTCCTTGTCAAACACCAACATGAAACCTAGAGTTGCCACTGAATTTGGTCTAAAGTGATATTGTAAAGCAGTGCTTGGTATTTTTCCCATGGCAAAACACCCAAGGATTTTCAAGGGAAGCAAAAGAACAAGCAAAATATCTTACCATTCTTATGGATCCAATTACCCTGTATGTATGCTTAGTCATGCTGGCCACATGACCCGGAAGCTGTACGCCGGATCCCTCGGCCAGTAAAGAGAGATGAGCGCCACAACCCCAGATTTGTCTGTGACTGGACCTAACGGTCAGGGGTCCCTTTACCCTTTACCTTTTTATGCTTGAAGCAGTGGTTTTCAGTCATTCTATTTCATGTCACCCCATCAGCCAAGGATCCCATTTGTTCTGGAGAGGGTTGTGAGGTATCTTCTGGGAAGCACAACCAGACTTGTTTAGCTTCCCTGTTGCCTTGCTTGATCTGAAACACCCCACACACTCCCCTGAAGCTGTACAATGCAGGGGGAGGTAAGTGGTGGTAGCCAAGTGGTAGGTTTTTCAAAGAAGGCGGTCTGCTATCATCAGGAGCGGGTGGACATATATGGGGTTCAAGGATGCCCTGGGATCACCTGGGATGCATCCACTACTTTAGAGAACAGAAATATAAGTAGAGCAGTTCTGTCTGTTTCCCCCCATGAATTTCTGGTGTGTGTGTGTGTGTGTGTGTGTGGCACTCAGTGTAATCTGCAAAATCCCATTAGTGGAACATAAAGAAACAGTCCTACACAGATAATTTTCAGTGGCAATCACACAGTCAATATGGATTATCATTACAATAACAGGATTACGTGCAAGAGATATATTAGCCAGACATCTCTCTGTTTGCATTAAGAAACAAGCATTAGACCACTAAATAAGGGACAAAAACAGAGGCTTTGTGTTAGAAAGCAAGTCAGCATTTTGTTCCAGATAAACATGAGTGAATCAGTGGTGCTGAGAATGTCAGAAATCATTCAAATCAATTGCCTGGTCATCTCTGCCATTTGTGATATACCACAAAAGATGTTACAGTTGTAGTAGTGTAACTTACAAACCACCTGTCCTATCACCTACAGACAATGAGGTTCTCTTTTAAGGTACATTTATGATTCAGGAATTACAGAGATAAATATGGAGTCTTCCCAAATTAAGATTATGTCCTCTTCAATTCAAACCCATTTCACAAAACACAATAGTACCCTAGAAGGAACAAAATCAGTTTAAAGGATTTGGTGTTATGTTAACCACTTCCAAAGAAAGTTCCCTCCCTTCTACATAGAAGTTTACATAAAATCTTGGTTTTCAATTATTAGTTAGCTCACAGCTCCAACAGGACCAATTCTTTGCTTCTTAGCTATCTCAAGAATCAACCCTACACTTTGCGTGGACCATGGACCAAAGGAACTAGTGAGAAACTTTGTTGTCTTGATGGCATAGGATTTTGAAGGGGACAGCTTAACTCTTGCAGAAGGCACAGATCTCAAACCCCCAATTTTGTGCTCTGCTTGCAATGGCTTAGATCAGGGGTTGGCAACGTGTGGCCCATGGGCCAGATGTGGCTGACGAAGACCGTTTTACCGGCCCTCGATCCGCCCCCCGAACAGAGCCGCCTGCTTGGCGAGTCCCCCAAGCGCTGTGCTATACCAGCACAGCATGGTGTGGGGACTCGCCGAGTGGCACCAGAAATCATGTCTGTGCACATGCAGATACCGGAGATCACATCTGTGCATGTCCAGATGCTGAAAATAGCTTCTGCGCAGGCGCAATTTTTGGCATCTGGGTATGCACAGAAGCAATTTCCGGTACCATGGACATGCGCAGACGTGATTTCCGGCATCGCGCTGCACCAGTCTAGGCCACGGACAATCTCCATGGCAGTGATCCGGCCCATGGCCAATATACCTTGCAGACCCCTGACTTAGGCACATTCTGATTATTCAGGTGATATCTAAGTATTTCCACTAGTTTGTCGTTAGAATGCTAATGGCAGCAGCAAAGTGGTTGACACTGATAACCTGGGAATCTAAGAACTAGTTATGTGTCACCTTTACTACTTTTCTCTTGCATATATGTACTTACACAAATAGTGTTCTTGAATGATGACATTAATGGCAGAAGAAGACACCCATGGAAGATCAGGGTTCAGTTTCTGTGGACAGGGATGTTTTTTGTTTGGAGTGGTCCAACTACTGCTCATGAATGCTAAACTGTCGATCCTGATTCACCCATTGAAGACCAGTGCCTAAGCTATGCCACCATTCATGGAATCATTGACCAACCCTGTCACGGTGCTGTCGATGGGTCCTGGCTGATTGCCCAGGAAAGCAGAGAGACAGAGAAAACACAGGCTTTTGAGTCCTTTATTATTATTCTTCCAGATGCCAAGGCAAGGAAACCAAGCACCTTTCAGTATCTAACATTGCTCCAAGTGAAGCTCTGCACTCCTCCTTCTCTGTACATCCCTATTTATCTGACTCTTCCCCTCCTCTATGGTTGCTGTTAAGGGTCCCCTGCCTTTGAGGCCTTTGCTCTGCTACTCTCAGTGAATGTCTGGTTTTGGGGAAGGGGATGCGTTCTGGGAGACTCTCTCCAGTGACAGCATGTCAGTCAGCTGCTGCTTGAGCCCTGCCTGCTCAGTATTGCCCCATCCCCTGGCCCTGGGACTCTTCATAAGGGAGCTGTTCCTGGAGGAGGAACTGTGAGGGGAGAGACTCCTTTTTTAATAAAAATTTATTGGATTTTCCAAATTGAACCAATTACAAATACCCACACCCCATACAAAACAACACAACACACACAATACAACACAATTATTTAAAAATCCTTCACTTCTTCTAAATCCTAAGCTTGGGACCTCCTCGCACTCTCTCTTGTGCATTCATTTCTAATCTTCTTCAGTAACTTTGTAACATTATAAAATCTAATTCCTTATGACTAATCTTAATCTTGCAATTATAATCAACAAATCTTAAATCCTAAAACTTTTTCTTATCAAATAAAAACATCATATTCCAAACCTTCGCTTCTTATATCCTTTCTTCTCTTAACTCAGTAAAGCTGTCGCTCTTATTACTTCTAATTTCAACTTCAAAAATATTTTAATCAACACATTTTCATAAAAACCTAACTATTTCTTCCATTCTCCAGATCCTTTTTGCCCTCTGATGTCGGGGTACCATGGTCAGCCTTCCTAATAAACCTCATAAATCCCTTTGCCCCACCCCCTCCTCACCATCTTCTCCCCTCCCATTTCAATCTCCCACCAGGCTTCCCCCCCAACATTTTCCCAGCCCATATTCTTCTTCTCTCAAGATGATACAGTTCCCTTCTTCTTCCAGAAGGTCACATTTTCCTTGATGCATGCAAGCCAAAACTTTGTCACAGAGTATCTTTTCTCCACTCCCCAATTCAAATTATATTTCCCAGCGTTGTTGCTCCAAAGTTTCTGAGCTGCCACCCCAGAAACCCGTTATATTGTCTCGGTTGCCAGCTTCTGACCTCTCGTGTCCAGGAAACTTCTCTTCTTGTTGTACTTGCGCCTTTTCTTCTCTTAAGATTTAGTGTCAGGAGTATAACGTATTCCTGGACACCGCAGAGTTAGACGCAGACTTTTCTGGAAGCTTCTGGCTGTTGTGAAATTGACTAGACAGCTCAACGCAGGAACTCAGCAACTCACTGGATAACTATATACAGTATTTATTGATTGAAGCAACTAGCATCCATAAGTTACTATTTACAGACTTTACAAAATAAAAGAAACAAAACATAAAATCTTTTCCTCTCTGTCTCTCTCTCTCTACACTGACCACGTTCTCTACACCAACCATACACTAACCACACTAACCACACAGCTCTCACACAGAGCTGAGTCTTTAGGAACTCCACTGACCAATCACAGGTCGTTGCTAAGGGTCTGAGAGAGAGCAATCTGGGCTTTCTGCCAACTGTTAATTGCTTGAAGATAAGACAGCTGCATTTCTGCACGTAGGCAACTCTGAAATCTCTAACATCTTCTTCAGATAAAATCTCTGGAATATAGTTCTCTCTAACTGTTTCTTGGAGCAGATCATCAGTAAAGTTATTCCAAGTGCTTTGAATCTGTAAAAACTTATCCATGACATTCTTTTGCAAAAGTTGTAATTCCAACAGTATTTTCTTCTGCGCTGGAATCATTGTTGGGTCTGGAAAGACCGTGGGAACCAAACAGGCAGGAGTAGGCAGGAAATAACAAAGTTTCAGTACTTTTCCATCTTCACTGCTCAAATCCCAGCCGCCATTTCCCCCTTAATCGGAAGGTAAACTTTCTCTCACTATAATTCCCAGTCAATCGGAAGAAGTAAATCCAATTTCTCAGTCTTGCCCCAAACCGGGGTTTCTTAAACGTTCAGAATCAGAATCAACATAAAACTTCAAGCCAGTCTTGAATGGCAACAGCCGAACCCAGTGTTACTTTGATCTTGCCACATCAGAGAGAGACGGACTTCCTCATTTTAAGTCTCTCTCCGTAAGCCTAATTATAACGTTTTAAGTCCAAATTAAATCCATACTTACAGATTCCTTTTTTTTTAGTCCAGATTGAGGAAAAGCAGAGCGCTCAAAGTCCAGCGGCCGGCTGCCGCTTTGTTCCCCCGGTTGGAGACAGCTTCCAAAGCCCCGTGCCGGAGCCTGTTCACTCATGCCTCCCTTTTACAAGGGAAGCTTGAGAACGGGTCGGCACCACGGAGCCCGCTGGAAACCCATGCCCACGGGACTCTCTTCCCGTGGTTTGCCAGAGCCCGCAGCGCGGTTGCGGGGCTCCTACCCCCGGGGGAACCGGAGCCGTCTCGGAACCGAGACAGCTCCCAGCCGCTGGAGATGGCGCTTACACCGGAAGTCGTGAGGGGGGAGACTCCATCAGGAAAGGCCTTCTTCTACCTGCCTTGCTCCACCCTCTGGTCCTAGGAGTCCTCATAACGAAGCTGGTGGTGGAGGAAGAACTGTGAGGGGAGAGACTCTACCAGGCAAGGCCTCCTTCCACCTGCCTTGCTCCACCTTTGCTTCTCAATTTGTATTGAGTCTTTGCTTCTCAATTTGTATTGTATTATTTTATGTACAGTGGCTTGCCACTAGAAATTGTTTATTGTAAATGTTGAGAGTGGATTTCTGTTTAACTTTTATATGTTGATATTATTTTATATTACTCTAATAATTCTTGAATGTTACTGTTTGATGTAGGTTGCTTATTTTAAAGTTTTGTTTTATTGTCACATTTTTGTATTGCATTAGATTGTTATAAGATGTACCTTTTTTGTTTCTTCTGCTTGAAAACCGTCTTCAGTATCGTAAGATAGAAAGGCGGTATACAAATAAATATTATTATTTTTACTACTACTACTACCTAACTCCTCACCTCTCATTATTTCCCAAGTTCTTTCATCTTCTACTTCCTCTGGGGTGTGCCCTGTGTCAAACCAGTCCTTCAGATCTATATTAGTTGCCCCTTCCTCATCTCTGGGAGGCTCCTGGGGAGGTGGTCTCCACCACTCCTTTTCATCTGCCCAGTCCCTGACAAACCATCTTTGGGGACATGGTGCTCCTCTCTATTGCAGTGTGAACAGAACACAGTGCAAAACTATATTCAAAAGCACTGAAGTCCACCTCTTCAAGCAAGCTCTTTAAAAACACAAAAAAACCTTCATTTCACATGGTATGCTTTTACGGGGGGGGGGGACAATAATGCTACTATCATCTTAGTATGTGAGGAGGTGCTCATGTCTCAGCACCAAACAAGATAGATCATTAGATGCCTGATGAAATGTAGCCAGACCATTCATCAGGCCAGTGATACCCAACACTGGAAATGCCACAGAAAGAAAAGGAGAAAAAAATAGGTTAATAGATTGTTTTTCTTCATCTTATCTTCCTATTCATTTGGTAAAGAAGTTCTGGAAATGTAAGTGTCAGCCCAAAGTAGAACCTCCATAATCAGGGGGCAGTACTTGTTGTTGTTGTTGTTGTTGTTGTTGTTGAGTCGTTTAGTTGTGTCTGACTCTTCGTGACCCCATGGACCAGAGCATGCCAGGCACGCCTATCTTTCACTGCCTCCCACAGTTTGGCCAAACTCATGCTAGTCGCTTCGAGAACACTGTCCAACCATCTCATCCTCTGTTGTCCCCTTCTCCTTGTGCCCTCCATCTTTCCCAACATCAGGGTCTTTTCCAGGGAGTCTTCTCTTCTCATGAGGTGGCCAAAGTACTGGAGCCTCAACTTCAGGATCTGTCCTTCCAGTGAGCACTCAGGGCTGATTTCTTTAAGGATGGATAAGTTTGATCTTTTTGCAGTCCACGGGACTCTCAAGAGTCTCCTCCAGCACCATAATTCAGTACACTGTTGACTTAAAAATGTCTTGGATAATGCCAGCTTTGCTATGAGTCTTCCAGAGGCATTTGGCTGACAACAGCTGTTTGAACAAGCCTATCAAAACAATTCCAGAAATATCTTGAAGGTTACTGGGCTTATTTGAAAGATCTATATAGCCCATGATCTCTTTGGCTCCCTACACTCAAATAAGGCTTCTCTTGGTTTCCGTACAATCACACATTACAGTCACCATTTCAAACTCATTCCTTCATCCCATAGAACAATTTGTGATGCTGGCCTTTGGAGCTTTGCACACAGAAGGTTCTGGGTTTAGCCAGTCCTGTTTAAAGGATCTCAGCTAGCAAGGTTGGGAAAGGTCTCTACTGGAGACCAAGGAGAGTTTCTGCTAGTTGGAACGAGATGGACCAATGGTCTGACAAAGGCAGCATCTCGTGTTCATTGTTCACATATATTAATCTATAATCTAGGTTCATTCCCTTTGACATATACTTTAAAGTGGTCAGAATGGAGTTACACTTTGGTAGCAAATTCCAAAAGGTTGGGAAACCAGATTTTTTAAAAAAATTACTGATGAGATTATAGAAATCTTTTAATTTCAAAGTGGGGTGGAGTACAGGGGCCTATCCCTCAAGTCTATCCTGAGCTGCTGTAACTGACATCCACCCACATACAATGAAATGAATTATTTTAGAGACTTTGGCCTAGACCTAATACATTTACCAGGCTCTTCATGTGAAGGAGAAGCAGGCAAGCCTATAAATTAGCATATGAAGTGGACAAGCCACAGGGAGGCATAGGTTCCATTGCTCTTCCCTTTCAAGGAAATGGGCAATATCATCTAAATCAATTCTATGTGTATATGGCCTTATGGAATGCCCACCTCACATTTCATTTCATTTTTGTTGGCTGGGGAGAGGTAGATCTTCACTGGGGCACCACATGAAGCCATATTGAACTCTTTTTAACAGAAAAGAAAGGCTGGCAGATCCCTACAGAAGGATGTGTATCTTCCACTAAAGTGAATGTTGAAGATGCTTGCAGAGGATCTCTTCATCAGGAGATCAAACTACTGTGAGGTAAAAGGTAAAGGACCCCTGGACGGTTAAGTCCAGTCAAAGGTGAATATGGGGTTGCGGTGCTCATCTTGCTTTCAGTCGAGGGAGCCGGCGTTTGTCCACAGACAGCTTTCCAGGTCATGTGGCCAGCATGACTAAACTGCTTTTGGTGCAGCGGGCACACAGAAACCAGAGCACACAGAAACACCATTTACCTTCTTGCCGCAGTGGTACCTATTTATCTACTTGCACAGGCGTGGTTTCGCTGCTAGGTTGGCAGGAGCTGGGACAGAGCAACGGGAGCTCACCCCATTGTAGGGATTAGAACTGCTGACCATCCAATTGGCAAGCCAAAGAGGCTCGGTGGTTTAGACCACAGAGCCACCCGCATCTTACTGTACTATTTGTTGGATGGGTTTTATAGGTAGGATAGGATACATTTTACCATTTATCCTCCCTATTACTCATGTGTGTGAACAGAAAGTTTAAACTTAAAACAATTAGCAGGGTTTATAACCCCATTCTTTGCAGCAATAAAGTGGAAACTTTGGAACTAGGCTTTGTAACTTTATTGCAATTTATCCAGGCTACGGTAACAGACTAGATTTCCCCTTTTCCTCACTTAATTAAAAGAATCACAGTTTAAGCATGAAGACAATGTTTACTAATATAAAATGTCGCACTTGGTTCCAGCTGTAACAGTAACAAAAACGAGGTGGGAAATTCTACTTCCAGATTACGAAATATATATTTGAGTTCAAAATTAAATCTCTGCTTGCAGCAGAGACCAGACAGATGTCCATTTTGCCTCAGAAGCATGGTGGAAAAATGGCTGAGTCCTGAAGAATGGGCAAGTAGAAAGAATTAGACCCTTTTAAGTGACATCACACAGTGCCCTCTCTAGTAAACAGGAAATCTGTGTGTCTTCACCCTTTCATATCCTTATTTAGCAAAACATGCAGTTGTTTTGACTGCAAATCCCCACACTACTACTCATTACTACCACATGGGTTTCGTCCAAGGGATAATTTCCCCCAGGCCTTGATTTTCAAGAACAGGAATGATAAGCTGGCAGCTTCCACAAGAGTTCCATCTCGCCCAAAGTGCCCTTCTAAGTTACCAGCAAATTTGTGGTAAAATGTTTGTCTCTATTTCTCCCAGCCATGGGATGTGGGGAAATCTCACAGCTATGTGTTGACAACTATCTAACTCCTTCTAGTCTTCTTCCAAACTGTTCTTTTTGTGTTGATAGTTCCTTAATGCTGTTTTCAGAATTTCATGTTTTCATTCAGTTTTCTGTCATTTCTATGCAATGGCAATGCGAAGCTGGGAGGAAGTCATCAACTTTGATCCCATCTCCTCTCATTTTCTGCTGCCTGCTTCTCATGAAGAATGGATATGTACAGGTAAGAAAAGAACAAAATGTCTGTTTTCACTTGAGAAAATTCTGAAGATTTAGTGTCAGGAGTATAATGTATTCCTGGACACAGCAGAGTTAACCGCAGACTTTTTCTGGAAGCTTCTGGCTGTTGTGTAATTAACTGGACAGCACAACGCAGGAACTCAGCAACTCACTTGGATAACTATATACAGTATTTATTGAAGCAACTAGTATCCATAAGTTACTATGTACAGACTATACAAATAAAAGAAACAAAACATAAAATCTTTCCTCTCTGTCTCTCTCTCATCAACCTACACTGACCACTTACACCTAACACAACCACCACACAAGCTCTCACACAGAGCTCACTCTTTAGGAACTCATTGACCAATCACAGGTCGTTGCTAAGGGTCTAGAGAGAGAGCAGATCTGGGCTTTCTGCCAACTGGTAATTGCTTGAAGATAGACAGCTGAATTTCTGCACGTAGGCAATTTGAAATCTCTAACAATACAATAATTAATAATAATAATAATAATAATAGTTTTCAAGGTCTAACTGGTAGAAATTTTACACCTTTGAGTAGTTCATATTTTAATGTTATAGCCTGTGATTTATTTATTTTTTTAAAAAAAACATTTTAAGGAATGACCCTTGAACATGTTCATTAACTCCTAAATCCTAATTGTTAGATTGCTCCATCTTTATAGTGGGACAGGATCTGTTTGTGCAGCAAAATACATTTTTAGTCTCTAAGAATTTATTAGGCATTCATTTAAAAACAAGAAGAAGAATGAGAGACCACAGATGCAGGTATTCAGCCAAGCATTGAAGACTACTGAATGACCAATGTCACCCATTGACCAACAAAATAAATGCCAACCTTTGCATCCTTAATGGGATACATAATGAGCCATAACCAGGACACCTCAGTAACCACCCAACAATGAAATCACAATTAATTTAACATGGCATGATGACTATCCATGAAAAATGCATTTTTGTTGTTGCTTGGAAGAATTCTGTATGGATATTCAGGTAACTGCTCTGCATCCTCTTTGCGTTTCATCGAACACAAAACCCATTATTACATTTTTGGTGAACAGCTTTTACTAACTGACAGTTCTGACTATCCTGTTTATTCAGAAAGAACAAACTCATGCATGCTAAAAGCATAGTCATTGAAATTCTCATTTAGATACTATAACTGCCAGCAATGTGGGAGGCTGAAATGGGAGTAATGTGATCTTAAAATATATTGCTACAGCTCAGTGGGTAGAGCATGAGATTCTTAATCCCAGGATCATGGGTTCAGTGACTAGGTAACCTTAGTGGCCCCTTCAAACTCTAGAAATTCTATTCTATTCTATTCTATTCTATTCTATTCTATTCTATTCTATTCTATTCTATTCTATTCTATTCACATGCTCCCTTCTACAGGGTTAAGAACTTAATTCGTTCTGGAGGTCCATTCTTAACCTGAAACTGTTCTTAACCTGAGGTACCACTTTAGCTAATGGGGCCTCCCGCTGCCGCCACATGATTTCTGTTCTCATCCTGAAGCAAAGTTCTTAACCTGAGGTACTATTTCTGGGTTAGCGGAGTCTGTAACCTGAAGCGTCTGTAACCCGAGGTACCACAGTATGCTGGTTTCCTTTTCTTTGGAAGCTTATCATGCATTCTTTCATAAGTTTATCCTGCTCCATTTCCAAATTAGCCTGCATTTTTTATATATATAAAAATGAAATCTGCATGAAAATTCACTTCCAAGTGCACATTTTTGAATGTAAATTAACAAGAACAGAAGAAGAAGAAGAAGAAGAAGAAGAAGAAGAAGAAGAAGAAGAGTTGGGATTTGATATCCCGCTTTTATCACTACCCTAAGGAGTCTCAAAGCGGCTAACATTCTCCTTTCCCTTCCTCCCCCAACAAACACTCTGTGAGGTGAGTGGGGCTGAGAGACTTCAGAGAAGTGTGACTAGCCCAAGGTCACACAGCAGCTGCATGTGGAGGAGCAGAGATGCAAACTCATTTTACTCAAAACTCATTTTGATATTTTGGGGGTTGAGAGTTGTGCAACAACTACTACAACAACAACAACAGAGAAGTTTAGTACAAAATCTAAAGATAACTGCATTCTGATTCACACATTCATCCTGGAATCGGATCCTATTAGAATTCACAAAAGCAGAATTTTAGCAATCATTCCAACTTGCACTGGTACAGCCAAACTGTTTTGCTACAACTGCCAATATCAGATGAGCTGTGATGTACCAGCTAATGCACAACACTCTAAATCTACCTGTGTAGTTTAGTGGCTATGGGCCTGAGCTACAGTTGTTGTGATGGTCGCTTCTGTCGTGATGACTCACTCTGTGGCTATCCCCATCTGAGACATGTGATCGACAATAATACTGACCTGCCTTACTTGGTGATTGTATGATAATGTATGTGGAATAATTTAAAAGGCTACAGATCTATATCTGTATATCTATAACTTAATGTGGCAATGTGGAAGACATTTCTGGGGGAACCGAAATGCACGGTTCCCAGACTAGCTTTAAATGGTGAGGTGCAGAAATAGCATGCGGAAGCTGGATATTCCTACAGTAAGACAGGAGTAAAAGATCCATCTCTGCAAATGCAAATATTCTCTTCCAGGAGTGCCATAAAGTGGAAGAGTAGAAGGAGTCCCAGTACTGCTCGTTCCTCTCCACTGAACATTTCCATCCATATGAAAGCATCTGAGTAGTGGTGGGCGATGACAAATAAAGCCCTAATGTCAAAGCATTAAAAGAGGGACTGCACTTAAGGGCAATTAGAAGACTAATGTCTGACACTTAGCAGGCTTGCACCGCAGGCGTTAAGTGTAATAGGCTAGGTCGAGCTATTAAGAGGTGTCCTAGAAAACCAAGGCTTTGAACAACCTTACCTTTTGAGGTTGCCTCCCAGCAGGCAAATGACAGACTGGAGGTACTCTGTAACTTGAAACTTTCAGAGCTGGATCAAAGGGGGGTGGAGAGTACCAGCTACCTCAGTTGTTTAGAACTTCCTTGCATGGATTCCATTTCAAAGAATTTATTGTTTGAAAGAGGTGGGCATGCAGTGGCTCTTGGAACGGAAGCATTCGCTAGACTTCCAGTTAGTAAATTCGGTTACCATGATATTTTCATTCGCAGGGTTCCAGAGCGAATGGCCTCTCAGTAGGTCTTCTGGTGGCAATTAGCTACAAATAGTACTGCAGTTGCTTAGAAAAGAGGTTAGTTAAACTTAACTTGATGTTACAGGTATCTGAAGAAGTGTGAAGAAGTGTTACAGGTATCTGAAGAAGTGTGCATGCACACGAAAGGTCATCGCAAGAACAAACTTAGTTGGTCTCTAAGGTGCTACTGGAAGGATTTTTTTTATTTTTTATTTTGTTTTAACTTGATGTAACACAGAAGATTGCAGAAAGGAGCAAAGTTTCTTCTAAGCCAAATAAAATGCCACAAAATTGCTTTCAATGTGTGTGTGGGGGGGTTGCATGGGGGGAGGTATTTTGCCAGCGTGGTGTAGTGGTTAAGAGCGGCGGACTCGTAATCTGGTGAATCGGGTTCGCTTCCCCGCTTCTCCACATGCAGCTGCTGTGTGACCTTGGGCTAGTCACACTTCTTTGAAGTCTCTCAGCCTCACTCACCTCAGAGAGTGTTTGTTGTGGGGGAGGAAGGAAATGAGATTGTTAGCCGCTATGAGACTCCTTAAGGGGTGTGAAAGTCAGGATATCAAGTCCAAACTCTTCTTCTTATTATTATTCAGTTTGGATACATGAAGTTAAACATTTACAGAGCAGTCCAGATATCCACAATGCTGCCAGCCATGAGCGCTCCAATGTGCTTGCCAAATGCCAGATAGAAGCTACTGCCAACAGTAGCTGGTGACAACCCCTGAAATTAGGTCTGGTCTGGGCTTCTTCACCTCCTGATTCTGGTTCTCTTAAGTTTTCCCCCAAACAGAAACATTCAGATTGTCTTGAACTGGTAGCAATGTAGGGATATGCTCCCTTACACATTAACACACAGCCAATAAATTTCTCCAATTGTCAAAAAATAAATAAATAAAATCTCTTTCTAGCTTTCCTCCAAACTCTCCAGATACCCCCAACCAGAGCCGTCTATTTCATAGGGCTTAGTGGTGCATTGCGCCAGGGTGCCGGCTTCTCAGGGTTGCCGCAGCAAGTGGGGGAGCTGCACGGTTTTGCCGGTGGCCTCCCCTTTCCCTGCACGCCTGCCAGCCGTGCCCCTCCCAAGCCTTTGTCGGGATCACTCTCCTCCCAAGGAGGCTTGGGAGGGATGCTGCACTCTCTTCCTGTGGAGGCTTAGGAGGGGTGCAACTTCACTCCCAATCCTCTGCAGGGATTGCTCTCCCACAGCGGCATGAGGGAGAGTTGCACCCACCTGCGGATGGTTGGCAGTGCACAGCTACAGCAACCCCAACACTAGCCGTGGTAATTTGGGGGTGCTGGGAGGATATTTGCACCCTGGCGCTGCATCTGCTAAAGACGGCCCCTGCCCCCAACACACACTTCCAAATTTAGCTCAAACTCACATTGTTTCACAGTGCCTATTAACTGTGCAGGGAAAATTATTTGCAAAGTGTGCCCTATACCGAATAACTCACTCTTCTACCAGAATGGAAAACTGCCTCGATTCACAAATCAGACTCAGCCATGTGGTAAATAATTGTTTGCTGTATTTATTCCTTTTTCAGGAACAGCTCCATAAAACAGTGCTCCTGGCTCCGCAGTGCTTGCACCTTGAAATACACCATATCACTTTAAATTTGAAAGTGTGCCATTGCTTTTTTTGTCACTTTAATGAATTGTGTCAATGGTAATTCAAATGTAAATGGGACACCCTTTATCGGTTTGAAAGTCATTGTTTTCCTACTGCAGGAAATGGCAAGCTTGGAGTAGATACACCCCTTCTGCAAATCAAAGAGCCGCCATCTCCTCTCCTGCCGTATGTTAAATTTAATAAACTGTGTATCTTAACAAGTTAGCACAGCAGTGAAATTAATAGCCCTAACACTTCACTTCCGTTTAAAGTTACGTTTCCCTGCTCTTTCAGCTATTGCCTCTTGCCTCACTTGGGCTGGCATCTTTAGATTCTGACCTCAAATGCCATCAATTTGGCCGCCACAAAACCCCCCATTTGACTTGATGATGGAAAATCTTGCTGCCAGTGGGAAGTCGTGGGTCGGTTCCCTACAGGGAGAATACCTAGTTTTTGGCCTAGCTTCTGGCATCAAATAGCAATGAAAGCAAAAGAGGGTGTCTATGAGTCACCGTATGCCAAACTTACCAGGCTGAAGCAGGGAAATTGGCTCTATGTGGGGCTACCTTTGAAGGCGACCCAGAAACTACAACTAATCCATAATGCGGCAGCTAGACTGGTGACTGGGAGCGGCCGCCGAGACCACATAACTGTTGTGCCATGTGATGCCCAAAATCTTCCTGACATATCACATAAGATGGGTGTAAGTTGCCCACAACTCACTTCCATAAGGCATCGTGCACAACATGCAAGCCTAGAAGATCTTCATCTTAGTATTGGTCATTAGCATCACATTCTCCCATAATTTTTCCGAGAGGCAAGCCATTGCCATTGCCATTGCTGCCCTGCCTTGAATATCCACCTTATGATCCTTACAACTGAATAATATAAAAACAATAACAACATTCTTAGCTAAGGATTTTTATCTGTTGTCTCATATCTAGGGCCTCCAGTGGACCCAACATAGTACACTATTCCCCCTCCTCCACAGCACCCATCCACCCATGCCACTTGGCATATACAGCACTCACTCAGCACAGTCACATAACTCAGCAGAGAAGTGAAATATTGGCAAATGTTGGGAGGGATTTGGAAAGGAAGAAAGGCAGACTCAGTATAGCTGTCAGCAGAGCACTCAATCATGTTGGTCCCTTTTGTGTTACATGTTTTACTTTGCTGGCAGCTGTGCAAACATTGCTGGCGGCCCTTGTTGTGCTGTGTAAAATTAATTTATTTGTGGCCAGTAGGGCTCCTAAAAGCAAACATTTGTTGATCTCTGAAAAACAAAAAGGAAATCATTTTTGAAGGCTAGCAGTGATGGCCACCAATTCAATCTGTTATGGCCATAGCTAGGAAGTACTAGGCAAGCTTTGATATATTTACAGTAGAAACCTAGCGGCATCTATGTTTGGCTTCATACGTGAGAAGACACAATACATGTTTATTTGTAATGCTTTGTCTGTATTGTCACGTTCCTATGCAAATTCTGAGTCATAGCACAAGCTCCTTTTCAAAGTGGAGCAAATGTTATGTAAAAAATGTCAGTGGAGTGTTTTGAAGTTGCTGCTTTTATGTTCTTCTTGTGTGGCTGGTATGTGATTATACAGAGTCATTTATTATTCTTGAATTTAAAGAATTGATTTCCAAATGTTGGGTCAGGCCGTCTCAAAGGGTTGTGGAAATCTTGTGCAGTAGATCAATGGATAATAAGTGGGTGTACACCCAGGAAAGTTTGTTATGGACAAATATCGCCTATTACTGTTTCTCCAGGCAAACTTTCTCACAGTTACTTCCAGAGTACATTTCCATGGGGGCAAATCTTGAGAAGAAAGGAACAGCAACAAAAAGAAAGGCAGGAACAGTATCAGTGTAGCAAATTCACAGGGTTGCCTTACCCGTGTAAAATGCTGAATTGGGAATAATGATACAGTGGAACCTCGGTTGTCAAATGCTTCGGAACTCGACCGTTTCAGCTTTCGAACACCGACAAACCTGGAAGTGAATGATTCTATTTTCGAATGCACCTCGGAAGTCGAATGGCTTCTGAGGCACGTCTCTCCATTTTTAAAATGGATTTTGCCAACCAGCAATTGCACCTCAGTTGTCGAATGTTTTGGAAGTCAAACGGTCTTCCGGAACGGATTACGTTCAACATCCGAGGTTCCACTGTATGCAATGTTCCCCGTGGAGAAAGGCCATGAAACCTTATCAGATTTATTCCTGTATTCCTTAGCATTGCTACAGCTATTTGCCTCTCAACAAATTGTTCTCAAATTTAACTTTAGGCAAAATACACATGCCTATCAGGGGCATGAACTTAAGAGACCCAGACTCTGAGGCTACAGCCAAGCTACCACAAACTGTGGATCCTACAAATATATCTTCAGGTGTCAGATATTGACAGTGCCACCCCCTGAAATTAGCAGGCAGTATGAAATTTCTGGATTAGTCATGCCTGATTTAAATAGCAGCATGTTCCTCTGGCCTGGTCAACAGAGCAATAGCTTCACCATGACTGGCTTATACAGCTCCAGTTCAAGTAACTGACTTCAGGTGCCATGACTTGGAAGATCTGAATTTGGATACAGTGGTTACCGCCCCTTGCCTAACCAAATGTAGGTGTTCCTCCTTCCTCAATGACACTTGGCTGACATTCTTGAAACTATTCTTTGCACCTGTTTCAAAAGGGACCTTGCTTGAGCGAAGCCCTAGGGGTCAGCAAACTTTTTCAGCAGGAGGCCAGTCCACTGTCCCTCAGACCTTGTGGGGGGCCGGACTATATTTTGAAAAAAAAAAATGAACGAATTCCTATGCCCCACAAATAACCCAGAGATGCATTTTAAATAAAAGCACACATTCTACTCATGTAAAAACATCAGGCAGGCCCCACAAATAACCCAGAGATGCATTTTACTCGTGTAAAAACACGGTGGTGCAGTGGACTCACATCTGCTCATTGTGAGCACCAGATTCAGCAGAGTAAAAATGGAAACCAGCTGGGAGGTTTTGAAGCATACCTAATTTATTTCTAACAGTTACTACAAATAACTACAGACATACATGAGAGGAGCAGCTCTCATGCAGCCATCTTATCTCTAAATAGATAAGAGTAAAAACCCTTCTGTGTCAGGGATGGAAGAACAGAAGAGCAGTTTCCGCCCCCTCCTTTCCCATAACATAAGATCAGCAGATTCTTGCAATGGGAGGGGTGAAAATGCCAACAGCCCCCATGCCTTAGTTTGCCTACCCATGCCCTAGGAATTTGCCTGGAATGACACTTCAGGCTGAATCCAATGATAACCAAAAGTTGGGGAAGTTAACATGCAGCTCTGCCTTCTGGGACACAAGCCTTCGCAGCATCATATGGCATAGCGCTAAGGGCAGATCTAGATCTATACTGCAAGTTTCTGTTGATTACATGCCAGTTTAAATACCATGGCTTCCCATTTAAATGACAAGATGATTGGAACTGAAGCAGGAGAAGCAACGGCCTGACCAATGGGGGCATTGTCTGACAAAGTCCTCACAAGCTGCTTATGACTGGTCACATTACATCACATGGGGCAGATTTTAACAGGTGCCAGGGTGTCATTTGGGGGCAAGGTCAAAAGTCACTGTAAGGTTCTCGGTTAGTTGCTCATGAGTAAGCAGCCAGGACTCCGCTGTTTCCTTTATTGATTTTATTGTGCAAACTATATACAGTGCAGAGCTAAAAAGTTCATGTCTGTATCAAGCGGTGTCAGAATCCGGGAATGGCCCCTTCCGGTTCTGACCCCAACAAAAGAGTTTCGGTATACGAAAACCCCGCCTTCCATCCTTTCTTTTCACCCCACGACGTCTTTGGGGCGACGGAAATTGCGTTCCCCCTGTATCGCCCTCGGGACTGGGGGAGTGCTGGGTCTCTCTTGCATCCCCAGAGCCTCTACTCCCTTTCCCCTGTGAACTCTGTCCCTCCTTGCTGGACGTCTCGCCGCTCTTTTCGCTACCAGAAGAGGAGCTGTGGGCAAGGTGGGACTGGGGCTCTCTGTAGCATCCAGAGAGACCTTCCACCACCTTGCATTGCATCGGGGACAGTTCCCTGACAGTCACCAACCACTCTGGGGATGACATGCGAGGGGTTTTAACTTTTACCCACTGATTTTGCCCTGCTAGCAGTGAGGAGGAATTAAAAAACCTTTTAATGAGGGTGAAAGAGGAGAGCGCAAAATATGGTCTGAAGCTCAACATAAAAAAAACTAAGATCATGGCCACTGGTCCCATCACCTCCTGGCAAATAGAAGGGGAAGAAATGGAGGCAGTGAGAGATTTTACTTTCTTGGGCTCCATGATCACTGCAGATGGTGACAGCAGTCACGAAATTAAAAGACGCCTGCTTCTTGGGAGAAAAGCAATGACAAACCTAGACAGCATCTTAAAAAGCAGAGACATCACCTTGCCGACAAAGGTCCGTATAGTTAAAGCTATGGTTTTCCCAGTAGTAATGTATGGAAGTGAGAGCTGGACCATAAAGAAGACTGATCGCCGAAGAATTGATGCTTTTGAATTATGGTGCTGGAGGAGACTCTTGAGAGTCCCATGGACTGCAAAAAGATCAAACTTATCCATCCTTAAAGAAATCAGCCCTGAGTGCTCACTGGAAGGACAGATCCTGAAGTTGAGGCTCCAGTACTTTGGCCACCTCATGAGAAGAGAAGACTCCCTAGAAAAGACCCTGATGTTGGGAAAGATGGAGGGCACAAGGAGAAGGGGACGACAGAGGATGAGATGGTTGGACAGTGTTCTCAAGCGACTGGCATGAGTTTGGCCAAACTGCGGGAGGCAGTGGAGGATAGGGGTGCCTGGCGTGCTCTGGTCCATGGGGTCACGAAGAGTCGGACACGACTGAACAACTGAACAACAACAACAAGTAGTTGTTCCAAATTTCGAAAGGGAAGCTTGACCACCTCTGCTAGCGCTTCTAACCTTTCCTTTTGGAAACAATTGCCAGGAAGCAGAATTACTACTATTAAACCTATTGTTGCTGTTGTTATTAATATTAGTCTGAGGTTTTACCACACTCACCAATTGTCACACAAATAAAAAGTCAAAAAATAGATAAATAATGGGGTGGGGTGGAAGTTCCGGCTTAAACTTGCTCCCCAAAGGAATTTTGAGGGACGTCCAAAGAGCTTAAATAAAAGTAGCAAATTTGATCCATATTGTGTTCAATGGGTTGTATTCAACTAGATTTTAACTTAGTCATGTCCATTAATTTAACGGGTCTACTCTAAGAAAAGCATAGCTGGATCACACCCTAGAGTATTTACTATGAAGCAAATTATTTATGCATGTATGCACACAGGTGTTTTGAAATAATTGTGGTGTGTAGATTTCCTATTCCAGTTTGATGACTCGATGTAAGGCTACTGCTGTTTTAGCTATTCTTGGTGACATCTTTGAATACAACACTGTATATATATATTTTTTAAAAAAAAAAAAAACGAAGAAAAAAGGCAGAGTCACACTTTTCCGATTTTCATTAAAAATGAATTTTCCACTGGAGAGTTCCAATTCCAAACCAGACTCTGGTTACTCCCCCTTGATTAAATAAATGGTGTCAAACTGCTTGGGCTCTTGCCATGTGGAAGGAAAAAATAATAATACTTCCATTCTATTAACAAGGAAACATCCCTATTCACAAATATACACAGTAGGTGACGTCTTAATGGTGCTATTATCAGTGGATATCATTTGGTGCCCTTTAATGTACATCAGCAGGAGCTGACTTTACCATGAGCTTTTAAAACAGCATGGCATCTTGTGGAAGAATCCTTCAATATCTCACAAGGGGGAATCAATAAACATTAGTCACCACAGTACAAAAAGTATTGGGGGCGGGGGTGGAAATAGACTACTTTACCATCTCACGCTGTTCTATTCAAACCTATTTAATTAATTAGCTCCTCTTACACTTTTGTGAGTGTGTTTCATCCTATCTCACTGGTGGGCAGTGTTGGGTTTTCCCATGTGAAAAGTAAATCTCACTAAATTATTACTTGCTTGGTTTTGTTAGCCATTGTATTTCAGGGCCAAACTACAAATTATGATACACCTTTTCTGGTGGTGGGATGGGGAGTATGTTTAAACTGACAAAACTTATTTTGAAGAAAGGGTAGCTGTCAGGGCCCAATTATTTCTATCCTGAGTTGTAATCACAGCTATTTCCTGCTGAAAAGTCACCTTCCTTCCTGTTGTTGTTTTTTTCATTTGAAGGAGATTTTCACAATTAATTGTACTTTAGAGGCAAATGAAAGCAAGGTGTGGTGAAATGTTTGTCAGGAAAAAATGGTAGAATGCTGCAATTGGGTAGAATGCTGCAGTTGCAATTGGGAGCATGTTGCAGATTGGATTCTCATGACTGCTTTGTCTTCGAAATAAAGGTGGGCCGTTTCTGTACACTTTTGAAAAAGTGATTTGATGTTTGGCCCTCAGAGTGGGATTCTAGTTTCCACCAAGCTTTGCCCAGAATCAGATTTCATGAAAAAGGTGGTAAGTTCCTACTAGAAAATGGATTCAATTTCCCAAGCTTGTTGGAGTTTACGTATATTGACCAGGAAAAAAAAAAATGTGTGATTCGTCTTCATGGATGAATTATGTGCATATTTGCCATGAGGCCTGGCAAATGTGCATAATGGCTGTTTGCACACTAACCACTCAGCTTACACCCCTCCCCATGGTGTATAATGTGTATAACAAACTCAGGCTCCAGTGTACAATGTTTTTAGTATGCTACAGGTGAAACTTGAAAAATTAGAATATCATGGAAAAGTCAATTTATGTAAGCAATTGTTTTCATTAGCTACTGGAGTTTAATATATGAGATAGACTCATGACATGCAAAGTGAGATATGTCAAGCCTTTGTTTGTTATAATTGTGATGATTATGGTGTACAGCTGATGAAAACCCCAAAGTTGAAATTGTTAATTTGGGGTTCTCATCAGCTGTACGCCATAATCATCACAATTATAACAAATAAAGGCTTGACATATCTCGCTTTGCATGTCATGAGTCTATCTCATATATTAGTTTCACCTTTTAAGTTGAATTACTGAAAGAAATGAACCTTTCCACGATATTCTATTTTTTCAAGTTTCACCTGTATATAATAAGATTGTAAGGATGTTGTCACACTACAGTTTGTGTGACTGCTGAAATGCCACCTGCATGACATCAGAACAGCAGGAAGGAAGCCCATACAAGTGAATAAGTGAGCAAGCAGACACTCCTGGCAGACAGCACAGGCTGCTCAGGCCATCCACGGATGAACAGCCATGACACATTATGGGAAGCTCTCAAGAAACCATCCTGCTGTGTTGTTTGCTGCACAACTCACCAATGTTTTGGGCTCAGTGGCAGAGGACGAGTGAAAAGGCACCAGAACAGGGCAGGCACTGGGGGTCAAGCCCAGCCTGTTGTACCTGATTCTCTGTGGCTCATCTGGGTCATGGTTTGGCCAAGCTTTCAGGAGAGGCATATTTGGTTTGGCTGAGCAGGTGGGCAAGTGAGCAGGTGGATGGAGGCAGGTACTGTAGGTGATACTGATCCCGATATCAACCCCCGTCATGGCTATAATTAGTTCTAAAAACACTAATAATAATAATAATAATAATAATAATAATAATAATAATAATAATTTATTTATACCCCGCCCTTCCTGGTTCAGAAACCCGGGCTCAGGGCGGCTAACAACAAATTTAAAACACTTAATTGTAATACAACATAAAAGCAGCATAAAATACAGTATAAAAGCATGAATAACAATAAAATTCAAAGTTCAAAAATCAATTGGGGAAATCCATCCAATAAACATTAGATAGTCACCAGGGCTAGCTGGCTAAATTAGTCCTACTTGGGCCAGCGAGGAGGCCAGGGGAGAATTAGCTGTGGGGTCCCAGAGCGGTAATCTTCATAAAAAGGGGAGGGGGGAAGAGAAGGGAAATAAAAGATCAAGCTGAGTTCAAATTAAAGGCCAGGAGGAATAGCTCTGTCTTATAGGCCTGGTGTTGTGGGACAGAGCATTCCACCAGGTTGGAGCGATCACTGAAATGGGCTTGGCCCTGGAGGAGGATAGTCTGACTTCCTTAGGGCCCAGGACCTCTAAACTATGGTTATTCATGGACCTTAAGGTCCTCTGTGGGGCATACCAGGAGAGGCGGTCCTGTAAATATAAGGGCTCTAGGCCACAAGAACCTGACCCTATACTCCACCGGGAGCCAGTGCAACTGGTAAAGCACTGGGTGAATATGCTCCCATGGCAGGGACCCCGTGAGGAGTCTTGCTGCAGCATTGTGCATCCGCTGGAGTTTCTGGGACCATTTCAAGGGGACCCCCACGTAGAGTGAATTACAGTAGTCAAGCCTGGAGGTGACCATCGCATGGATCACTGTGGCTAGATCGGGGCAGGAGATGTAAGGAACCAACTGCTTAATGTGGCGAAGATGGGAAAATGTTGCCTTAGCTGTTGCTGTAACCTGCACCTCCATGGAAAGGGAGGCGTCAAGGATTACACCCAAACTCTTAACAGAAGGCACTGGCACTAATTAGGCCCCCCACAAGAGAAGGGAGTTGGTCCCTCATGCCCATGCCACCCCAACCCAGCCAGAGGACCTCTGTCTTCAAAGGATAGGCTCCCACGAAACCATCCAGCCACAGCCTCCAAGTATCTGGTCAGTGTGTCTGGGGCCGAGTTGGTGTGGCCGTCCATCAGCAGATAGAGCTGAGTGTCATCAGCATATTGGTGACAACCCAGCCCAAAGCTCCGGACAATCTGGGCAAAGGGGTGCATAAAGATGTTAAAAAGCTTCGGGGAGAGGATTGCGCCCTGTGGCACTCCACACACCAAGGAATGGCGTGATGACAACTCCCTCCCTAGCGCAACCCTCTGTCCCTGACCAGAGATAAAAGAGCACAGCCATTGTTGAGCTGTGCCCTGTATCCCCACGTCGGCAAGGCGGTGGTCCAGAAGATCATGATCAACCATATCAAAGGCTGCTGACAAATCTAAGAGAATCAGCAGTCCTGACCCGTCTCAATCCAGTTGTCTACGGAGATCATCTCTTAGGGTGACCAGAGCTGTCTTGGTCCCAAAAGCAGGGTGGAAACTGGACTGAAATGGATCTAAAGCTGATGTTTCATCCAGAAACCTTCCTAGCTGTTCAGCAACCGCTCTCTCAATTACCTTACCCAGATACGGAAGATTAGAAACTGGCATAGTAGGACACTGAGCATTCAGCAAAATGTGTTGCTTGACCGCAGGGTTTTCCTATCCACCACTAGGCCCTTTCCTGCAGGGTTATGGAAGTGGCAGGAAGTGGAAAGGGAAAACCCTTGCTTCATGGGATGAGGTCTAGAAATGGAGTAGCTTGAACTAGGACAAAATCCAATAGTACGGTCATATGATATTGTTTTAAGATGAGAATGACAGTCAACACAACGGCCTTAGAGCAGAGTCCATATTGAGGCTGTGCCTCATGTTGTACTTTTCACAACTCATCCACAAGAGTGGTATTTGCCAAATCCCCACCATCTGCCATCGACTTTGTCCCACAAAAAGAACTTCCTTGTGGCATTCACAATGTCAGTGGTGGCCACAGATTCTTTTTCAATCAATCTTTTCACTATAACTATGAAACTTTACCCAGCGATGCTACATAAACTCCATCCCTCATGATGCTGAAGCATACACTGAAAAAAACCCTTCAGACCGAATTTATACCTCAAATCATTGCTCCAAGCTGCCTCCTGTCCTGATTATTCATGCTAGCAGCATAAGTTGTATTGAAAGAGAGAGAGTGTCTGGCACTGGAGGTTTGAAATGTGGGCCATTTGTGCAAAAATATGTCAAGCTCTTCATTTGCCCTCTAGGATCCCTCCAGCCAGGTTACCATGGTCCCAGTGATATCGGTTCTTTTCAGCTGTATATTCAAATGTTCCAAGGAGATATGATTTGAGTCAAGAACTGATGCCCTATTTTCTCATCTCCCAAAATTTCCTTAGACTTCCGTTTCCAAATGTACTTAATAAAAGTGCACTGACATCCTTTGAGGAGAGTTATAGCATGTCATGAAATCCCACCTTGCATAACAAAAACAAGAGGTACTCCAGGCTAATTATTTCCTACTTGTATAAAGGACTGGGGCTGGCGAGCACAGTATATTCACCACATTCACCTGTACCATCGCTTCTTTTTCTGACAGCAACACTGCCTTCCAATTACCTCAGGATTTTCTGTTTGTTTACTATAAGGGTTGTAGAACTGAGCAAATGAGGAAAAACAAATTTTACTGAGTGGAAGAACTCATTCTTTCATTTCTATGCCAGCTAGTTATTATCTATCTATCATCTATCTATCTATCATCTATCTATCTATCTATATCTATCTATCTATCTATCTATCTATCTATCTATCTCTATCTATCTATCTATCTATCATCTATCTATCTATCTATCTATCATCTATCTATCTATCTATCTATCATCTATCTATATATATATCTATCTATCTAATCTATATCATCTCTGCATACTGTTAAAACATTATAAAACCTCCTTAAAATATACCACATCAGCAGACAACAAATAACTTCACTTTGAATTGTGCTTGGAAACATACTGGGAGTCAATGTAGGTCTTTCAGGACTAGTGTTATTACAGTTTTCACTCTGCCCCCCCAAAAATGCATCTTCACCAGCATACCTGATGCCTGCTGTGTCAGTGCTTCTTACAATTCTGCACTGGTGCCAACTCTAGGGGGGGCCTGGGCACCCACAAAATATTCACTGTGGGTGCCCGCCTCTGCCACCCGCTGTCGTACCTCTGACTCTCTGGTGCCACTGTGGTAATTGGGCCAGAGCCTCCACCTCCCCCACAGGGACTCTGTTGTCATCCACTGTGGCTGCGGACATGCTTCTGGGCTGTGTTTGCGGCAGTGGCAGCCTCCAACAGAAGCCCCGAAGTGGAGGCCGAGGCCCCAGCCCTGCTGAGGGGGTAGAGAGTGGAGGCCGAGGCCAAGCAGAGCATGCTCACAGTGCGTCCTGGCATCGTGATAGCATGGCATGGCCTGCACACTACTGGGCACCCACAGTCTGGGGCCCAAGTTGACACCTCTGAGTTACAGGTCAATTCTGTGTCCACAGCAGCTGTCTACCAGCTCCATCTGGTACACAGGCTTAGATCCTACCTGCCCTCAGACTGTCTTGGCAGAGTGGTGCATGCTCTGGTTATCTCCCGCTTGAACTACTGCAATGCGCTCTACCTGGGGCTACCTTTGAAAGTGACCCGGAAACTATAGCTAATCCAGAATGCGGCAGCTAGACTGGTGGCTGGGAGTGGCCGCCGAGACCACATAACACTAGTCCTGACAGACCTACATTGACTCTCAGTATGTTTCCAAGCACAATTCAAAGTGTTGGTGCTAACCTTTAAAGCCCTAAGCGGTCTCAGCCCAGTATACCTGAAGGACCGTCTCCACCTCCATCGTTCAGCCCAGACACCGAGATCCAGCTCCGAGTGCCTTCTGGCAGTTCCCTCACTGCGAGAAGTGAGGTTACAGGGAACCAGGCAGAGGGCCTTCTTGGTAGCGGCACCTGCCCCATGGAACGCCTCCCTTCAGATGTCAAGGAAATAAAGAACTATCTGACTTTTAGAAGACATCTGAAGGCAGCCCTGTTTAGGGAAGTTTTTAATGTTTGATGTTTTATTGTGTTTGTAATATTCTGTTGGGAGCTGCCCAGAGTGGCTTGGGAAACCCAGCCAGATGGGTGGGGTATAAATAATAAATTGTTGTTGTTGTTGTTGTTGTTGTTGTTGTTACTACTACATGTCTCTGCTTAATTTTACATGAATACATATATTTCAGTTTCATGGGTTTATTAGGCATCAATAAGCTCTTTGAAGAGAAGCTACTATGGACTCTTAGACTTAAAGCAAGCAGCTCATGAATAACAAACCTGGTGAGCTAGTTTTCCCATACTTCTGAGCCTTCTAGCATCATTTCCTGCAATTGTCTAGCAACATGAAGCCCCAGGACTGGATGGGCTATTATGGTATTTGGTCTTCTGCCCTTGTCTGGTCAACAGTGCCTAGATATCTAGATCAAAAACCTCAGCCCCGGTAACAGGTCTCAGGGACCATGGTTGAAGAACTCTTGTTGAGCAATCCTGTGCCCAGGATCCTGATGAACCTAGGCTGCTGAAAGTTGCTAGACGTTTCTTAAAAGCAGAATGTAAACTGTAACAGATATGTTTGCATTTATTAAAAGAAATGTTTGAACATTATATCCATGCATTATTTTAATTTTGTAATAATAACTGACTCAACTGCAGGTCTATTTTCTTGGCACTGGTTGATAATTATTGATATGCCCTGCAAGTAAAAAGGTACATTTTTTAAAAAAAATATATTTTTCAGTGTCATAAATCTTCAATGGCAGAGGTGTTTATTTTCAACCCGATTTTTCTCTTTTCACTTGAAATGTGCAATTATTTGCCTATATTAGTATCCTCTATTGACTAGATTCAGTTCACAGAGAGAAAATTGGGTGTAAATGTCACAGAGTGCATTGCATTTATGTTGCTTTTTCAGCTTCTCCGAGGTATTATGCTTTTGATGGCTGTTTTGTGTTATCTTTCCAATGCCATCAATTTACTTATCTGTAAAAAGAAAGAGCTTTTTAAACACCACACACTAAACTGTAACTGCTGCCTGAATGTACTTGTTTATTTATTTAAAACAATTATATGCCATCCTTTGGTTTACGGAGAAAATAAATAAATTCTAGAGCAGCTCAGATAGAATGGTAGAAAAAGAGCAACAAATATAATGAAAGCGCAGGAACTAGTAAAGCACAGCAGGGTAAATACAATCAGTACAACCATTATTTAAAACCAACTATGCTAACATGCTGTTGGGGGGGGGGCAAATAGAAGACATGGGATTCAGTGCCACATGAATTTCCATGGGGATAACATTACACATATGGAATACTGTTGCTGAAACAGCCCTCTAGTTGCCTAATACAGTGGTACCTCGAGTTACAAACGCTTCAGGTTACAAACTCCGCTAACCTGGAAGAGTCAGTGGCGTAGCGAGGTGGAGGCGATGGGAGCGGGGCGCCCCAGTTTCCACTGGAGGGAGGGTGACACTCGGCATGCCCCCGCCCCGCCCCACGGCGCCCAAGCTGAGCCCTGCCAGCAGGCCCCGAGCAAGCCGCGGAGCGAGGCCGCTCCACCCAGTGGCCCGCCCGCTGGCTCCGCTACAACGAGGTGACATCTTAAATGTATGCAAAATAATTACAGGGACCCTTCCTCTGTTGAATGCAGAAGGGCATTGCTGGCAGATGACAGCCTATGTCACAAAGGGAGGCAAGCAGATGACTGAACCCTCGACATTATTAGGTCATGTCATAGTGAGTAGATCCAGCGTCAGAGTCAGCATCTGCCTTTGTTCTAGGGTCTGATCCCAGTGTTGAAATTTGTCCCTGACATTCTGATGGAGCTTTTTTTCTGTTGTCCTCCACCCAACCCACATGTTTGCTATGTAGAGCTCCTGTGTAGATCCTAAATCTTTGCCCGTTCTACTTGATCTCCACTCTCTGAAGTCTGCTTATGTTTTGTAAGCTTCACCTACACATGCAGCCTAGCATTCTACAGTCGTAATACTTTATACAGTTTTAATAAATGTATACCCTGCCTCCATCCAGTTTGCTCAAAATGACTTACAATTGACCTAAAACATAAAAAGTAAAATAACCATAAAAACCCAATAAAAAATCAGAGAGTTGGAATTCCAATAGCATCTACAGTCACCATAAAATACTGATTTGAAATAGAAGACGCAGTTCTATACTATTAAAATCCTTATTCGAATAGGCAGCCCTTCCACATTTTCCTTTAACTAGCTCAATGACTCTCAGGATATACGAGACCAGCTTGCCATAGGTTTGGTGCTGCTGCTTAATGCCACAGCAAAAATAATGCTTATAATCTTCCAGCAGTGTAGCTGTGTTATACTGCAGTCCAATGCATGCCTGATAAGTATTTATAGAATTGTAGCCCAAGACTCTTGCAGGAAAACAAAGGCTCACACACTATTTAGCAGGGCACAAGCTTTCATTGACCAGAATGTACTTCATCAAATGCATGCTATCCGAAGTTGTCAGGTAAATGTACACAGGGTTGGAAAGCCATGAGCAGTGAGGCTAGTGAGAAATGAAATGCCATATGTACAAACTGTTGGAATAGGCAGCAGCCTTTATTTAAAACCATGCTGCCAATACTCGTGGTAAATCAGTATACAATAAGCAGCACAAAAACGGCGCACACAAATCTACCAAACCATTCCACGTTCTGAATTCTATATTGGTAGTCCAACCAAAGAGAGAGCAATACAAGAAGTCTAACAAAGAAGCCACAAACAGAAAACTCATTCAAGTTAGTGCAACAGGACAATCTCAGTCTTTAAATTTCTTTAGCCAGGCTCCTGTAGATATTGATGAAAATAGGTCCAGTCAGATGAAATATCAATGATGATACGCACAGATGTTAATTGATGAAAGCAAGTCCAATCAGATGAAATATTGAAGATGTTACGCACAAAAGTTAGACAGGGTGCCGGCGTTTGTCCCCTGTTTCGCCCATGGACAGTTTTGGGCTTCTTCAGTAAATTCTTTCCCAGGGTTTACTGTATTTTCATACATACAAATTTACATGTTACATCTCATCTTAACTAGAACATCTAGTCTTCTTCTTCAAAATATTCTTTCTCAAGGTTTTGGTACATTTACACACTTTCAACTTCATATGCTAAGTTCTTTCTTGGCTTAAGCATTTATTCATTTAGCCAGCACACCCATGAGGCAAGGTGAGGCAACCACCTCAGGCGGCATGATAGGGTCTAGCCAGAGCAACAGATCCCAATGTTGATCTTTCTCTCTACCCTCTACTCTTGTTCTTGATGTAGATCTTCCTTGACCACCTTCCTCCATGACAGGAAGGGGAAATGCCATTCTGAGGTCTGCCTCAGGTGCCAAAATATATTGGGCCAACCCAAGAAGAAGAAAAAGGCGAATATGCCTGGTAGCGGAGGGTTGAGTATGAATTCAGTTTCCTGTTCCTTGCTTGCTGTGGTTTGTAACAGATTAAACTGTGCAGCTGTTTCTGTCTTCCTTGGGACATCACAAAGAACCCACTCTGTCACACAGACAATGACAATGAGGTGACATCTTAAATGTATGCAAAATAATTACAGGGACCCTTCCTCTGTTGAATGCAGAAGGGCATTGCTGGCAGATGACAGCCTATGTCACAAAGGGAGGCAAGCAGATGACTGAACCCTCGACATTATTAGGTCATGTCATAGTGAGTAGATCCAGCGTCAGAGTCAGCATCTGCCTTTGTTCTAGGGTCGGATCCCAGTGATGAAATTTGCTACAAGACCTGTTGTTGCTGGTGGCTAAGGATGGGGGAGAAATTTGATTCAGTTTGCATTTAACAGCGAGCTTCCCTAAAGCACACATTCCAAAACAACACATAAACCAAAGCACAACCATCCTTTTAGATGACATCTGAAGGCAGCCCTGTTTAGGGAAGTTTTTAATGTTTGATGATGTTGTTGTTGATGATGATGATGATGATGATTCTGTTGGGAGCCACCCAGCCAGATTGATGGGGTATTATTATTATTATTATTATTATTATTATTATTATTATTATTTCCTTCAAAATCCACACTTCTTCAAATTCTGCAGTGTAGTTCTCCAACCAAATGAGTTGTACATAAATATATTTACTAGTGCGAAGTGTGATACAAATATATATACTGTGAAAGTATCATAAAAATGCATTTTATTTGGGGAAACTGCTTTGCAAAAATGTTCTTATAATAATAAAAATAAAGAAGAAGAAGAAGAAGAAGAAGAAGAAGAAGAAGAAGAAGAAGAAGAAGAAGAAGAAGAAGAAGAAGCAGCTTTATTTATACTCCACCCATCTGGCTGGATTGACCAAATTGCATACAAAATGTGTATATTAGGAGACATGTGCACCAAAAGTCTGCTGAATTTTTGTAAAAAAACACCCCTTTTTAAAAAACAAAAAAACAAAAACAAAACTGAAGTGGAAATGTGAAGAAATGAAGTAAAGAAAAATGAGCAATTTAAGAGAAATGGAAATTAACAGATTTGAATATCCTTACTGTTGAGTAGTTCACTCTGCAGTTCCCTCTGGAAGAATTCATAACATTCATTCCAAATTTGAAGCATGTACAGTGTTCTACAGCTTTCAGCCGAGTCTGTTTATTTGCATCTATTTTGCCACCCATGTTAGTGATGTGCACATGGCCATTTGTAAATCATGGAAAGAAACTGGTCTTAGAATGACTAGAGCTGAAATTATGTCCTTAATTACTTCTTTACCCTAAGCAATTTCACCTTAGAACTTGGTGGGACTTACTTCTGATTGTATTCTTATTGTGTGGTATTTTACAATTGCACACATGCATCACTGTGCGCTGGTTCATACTGTTTTATAACAGGTGATAGCACGGATGTGTGAATGGGCCTCACAGCTCTAACACGCTGGACAAAACTTTCAGATCACCCAGTGCCTTTTCAGGTGGAATCAAGCCATGCCTTCAGCTGCCAGGCACCCAGTGACACACATGCGTGTGGAAACCAGTCCATGACTATAATGGCATTTGAAAACATAATTAATGTTGTTTTACATCAGTACATTTTAGGACAAGTTTGTAGGCATGATTTTTTTAATAGGAGGGCATTCACAGATTATTTTTAGGCATTCTATGACACGCAGCATCTTAGCATTGGCTGCTCACCTGGAAAAAAAAAATTGTGGGGAGCGGCAGTTTGCAGCATGATGCAAAGGCAGCCTGCTCAGAGGTAATTTGGCAATGCGGCCATTAGGGAATGTGCATTCCTTCTCCTGTGGTTGAGCAGCAAGTTGCCCGATTCAAATGGGTCAATCCTGAGAGAGCAAGGAGGTGTGGCTCTGGTACCAGACCAGAACCAGCAGTTCTTTACCAAGCCCACCCCAAGGATATAAGTAGAAGGAGTATGTGCCAAGCCTTGGCCTGTTTAGATCATCAGTGGATTCCCCAGCCTTCCACCATGTTTTGGTTAGTACAACCCAAAGGTTGGTGCCAGTTAGACCTTGCTATGGAATGCTTGGCTACCATATTCAGGATCAGGGAGGAGTTTTTTCCTGCATGAGAATTGGCTGGTTTGTAGGTTTCCACCTGCCTCGTAACAATGGTCACAACTTATGGCAGATGAGGCATTGGATTGGAATTTTAGCAAAAAGGGTACCTTATTAAAGGGGTCCAGGAGAGTATCTGTCTGGGAATCCACATGTCAGGGACTGGGCAGAGGAGGAATGGTGAAGACTGCCTCCCCAGCCTGACCCTTCCAGAGAAGAAGAAGACAGTTCAGAATTACAACAGGGGTTTGAGGGAGATCACAGCTCAGAGGCAGATGAGGGGGAAAGCTGGGAAATAATGGGAGAGGAGGAGGAGGAAGAAGAAGAAGCACCAGGGGAGAGACAGCTGACAGACTCAGTGTCTTTAGAAAGCATTCCAGACCGCCTTTCCCAGAACCCGGCAGGCATTGAAAGTAGGAGAGCAGAGAAATCAAAGGTAAAAGACCATTTCCAGCACCTGTAGTGATGACTCATGAGGAATAGCAGAAACAGAGGGGGTGGGGTTTCACTCGGAGCAACACCATTACTCCAAGAGACTGCATTTTCAAGCCTCTCTCTGTGAATATTGAATAAAAAGCATTGGTAAGAACTTTCCTTGTCTTATCCATTCCTGGCAACCTACCCTGGGGGGGGGGGGTGTTGGATCCTCTGATGCCCGACACCACATGAGGACCAATGGGCCATAGCATCCTACACAATGGTGACCCTGGGGAGAGCGCCCCAATTTGACTTGAGTCATAGAGTGACCTTCCTTCTGGGATCGCCCCAGACCCACACATCTTCCAACAAGCAGGCTGGCTGATGCAAGATACATACACATCGCCTTCATGAAAGCCTACTTACACCTGTAATCAATAAAGTTGTGTCCCATTTCAACCCAAATATTGGTATCCCGAGTGTTATTCCATCCCTAGAGCAGGCCCAGCTGGGCTACATGGTGAGATAATAGTGGAAGACTGGATGTGACCGAAACACTTTGATAATATTTGTAAGTTGCAAATTCATTTACGCTGCATGATGAATTCTAACTAGTTCCTTCCCCCAAGTTCCAATTTTTCAGGTCTTCAGCTTTGGCTCAGCACAAAAGAAGCACATTGATTCAAGTGAAAATGTTAAATAAATGTAATAGGTACAAAGTGCCGATTTGTTCACTTCTAACTGGTTTACACCTTCCTTATAATAATGCAATTCAAGTCAATAACTGAAGTGCTGTCATCATCTTTCCCCGCTCTTTATGAATCCCATTTTTAAAGATGAATAAGTAGGCTGAGCTGAATATGCCCACTGTTTATTGGGAACATTTCCAGCAGTGTTTGAAAGTGCCTCCACCCATCCAATTATTGTTACTTTTTTTGGCAATGCCTGTGAAAATGTTGAAACACTGATTTGCATTGCCCTCATGTGCTCTCGCTCTCTCTTTCTCTCTCTGAGTTTTTTTTTTGTCCTTAATTATTTTATTACATCCACATCTGACAATCAATGCAGTGAAGTGATGTCATTCCAAGGTGCATGAGTCTTTTTTGTCTGAAATCACTAGTGTGACTAATTAAAGAAGTAAGAAATAACTAAGTGTTATAGTGGCGGGGTAGAGTTGAAGTTTCACTAGATAAAACAAACAATGGCAGTAAAGTCTCACTATCAGTCGTCAGGAATTTTGCGTGTTCAGACCTTTAACCTTCCCCAAAATAAATTCACACATGACTCAGATATTTGGTTTGGTTTTTGGCAGAATTTAGGCCACAACTTTATTGATTACAACCAAGTGAGTGGTTGCATAGGTTCTGGTTCGACTATCTCCCTGCACCCTTGCAGGCAGCCCTGTCCCAGAGCCACGTTCGTAGGACAGACAAGGATGAACACCAGGGACAGCTGATGGAAGGTTCACCAATAAGCCGTTCTGATGTCCCACTGGCCAGACCCCTTTCAGGGACTGACAAACCATTGAGTCCCAGGATTCCTGTACCGGAATATCCTGCATTTCCATAGGCGTGGCCACATCACGTGCCACGCCTATCACCTGAACCAGAGCCTATCCGCAACTTACAAGTTGTGACTAGTTGCTACGTGGCAGGCGAAACCCAAATGGCACCAGCCAATCAGCCAAGTGGGGAAAATTCCTACCGTGCCCCTGTCCCAACGACAGACGACACACGACGGCATAGCAAGGTCAACGCAAGCCCTAAATATAGGGAGTGGTGGGTGGGTGTTCCGATGCGTTAGGCCCCAAAGAGGAAGCTCAGCAGCCTCACATGGGCTTAAATAGGTCCCGCGTTGCTGCATTTTACGATGCCCCATTGGCCAGATTTCACCCCAGCAACACGGGACCGACCTATCAGGGGTTGTGGCCTTGCTTTCCAATTACCCCCACAACACTGGGTCGGGTTGCCGGTCTCACCGCAACACTTGCCCTCTTTTAATGGAGAACCTGATTTCCAGGAAATATTTCTAGCCCCATCTTCTAAAATTATGATATTTGCTCAGAAATCCAATTGGGAACAATATTTGGCACAAATCTGGAAAGAACATAGTTTTGCACAGAAAGTAACAGCAAATATGAAAATCTGTTAGGTCTAGTTCAAACATTTATCCTGCAGCATGGTTGTTGCTGAAAACTGCAGCTGTATCATAGATTGGGCTCCAAGTGGTGGTATTTAGAGTATGTAACTGGAGCTAAACATCCTGCACAATAAAATAAATGACACAAATAAAACTGTAAAGCAATTTAAAAGGCACAAAATACAAATAATATGAATAAAAATGTAGAAACAGTTCACTACACCAGAAGTAAAATAGCAGCAGTAGTTATATTTACAGTTTAAGAATAGAAACCAACTTTATTATTCAGTTAAAAGTAGGATAAACAACCTGGTCTTTAAGACCCATTTAAAAATAGTCAATGAGGTAGACCAACACATTTCTCTTGGGAGAATTCCACAACAAGGGAGCCAGCACTGAAAAGGCCCTGTCTCCAGAATAACTTGTGCAGAGTTAATAACACACATCTCATTTTCAGTCATCGTTGTGAATTGAGTTTGAGCAGCTCTCCAACCATCACTTCAAAAAATGTACAAACCTGCAGATGAAGTTCTCAAACAACTATATGTGCTATTCATTGAAGTCATACTGAAATTGGTGTCCTTAACTGATGTACTGCATACTGCTTTCAGTTGGGTCTACTTGGAATAGCTGGATACCACTTGATAGTAGGAATTAAGAAATGCAATCTTTTTGTACGTAGGCATGTTTTCTCATGCCTTTAATTTTTTTGCAAGCATTCTTTCAGCTGTTTTATCCCTCTTGTTCCCAGATGTGTACGGAATGATGCTTATCTGTGAACTTGGCCCTGGAAAATTGTGTTGCAAAAGTGCACATGATTCTGTTTCTTGTCTATGTTAGTTTCTCAGCTGTTCACCCTCAAGCCTGTTTCATTCCTTTTTCACTTTAATCTGCATTTTTTCTCTCTTAAAATGTTTTCAGGCTCCCCATAGGCATCTGGTTGGCCATTGTAAGAACAGGATGCTGGTCCAGATGAGAAATTGCCTTGATCCAGCAAGGCTATTCTTATGCTCTTAGTCTGGGAGGTGTGGATCAGGTTTGGTTTGTATCAGAATTCATGATAATTGAATTCCTCAAGCATCCCTCGGTGCACATCTTAAGATTTAGTGTCAGGAAATAACGTAGTCCTGGACACAGCAGAGTGAACCACAGGTTTTCTGGAAGCTTCTGGCTGTAGAGCATTAACTGGACAGCACAACGCAGGAACTCAGCAACTCACTTGGATAACTATATACAGTATTTATTGAAGCAACTAGTATCCATAAGTTACTATGTACAGACTTTACAAATAAAAGAAACAAAACATAAAACCTCTCTCTCTCTCTCTCTCAACCTTCAGTAACCAAACTACAAACACCACCAACCCACACACCAGCTCTCACACAGAGCTCATTCTTTAGGAACTCATTGACCAATCACAGGTCGTTGCTAAGGGTCTGGAGAGAGAGCAGATCTTGGCTTTCAGCCAACTGGTAATTGCTACAGAGGTGATAAGCTGACTTTCTGCACGTAGGCACTCTGAAATCTCTAACACATCTATGCAGTACTCTCAAACACCAGGATTTTTCACCTACTTCCTTTTCAGCCACCAAATCTCCAAGCTACTTTTCAATGTGGATTTAACAGCATTTAAAAGCAGTTCAGCATAATCACTTAAATATAGCAATGAGAGTGTTACTTAGGACTAGGTATTATGAACACATAAGGCATGGTACTAGGCTCAAATCAAGTTCCTGGTTTTGATCTATAAAGCATTACATGGCTTGGGACCTCAGTACCAAACAGAATGCCTCCTCCTGAACTTATGTACAAGACCAGGACATTAAAGGTAAAGGGCCCCCTGACCATTAGGTCCAGTCGTGTCCAACTCTGGGGTTGCGGCGTTCATCTCGCTTTATAGGCCAAGGGAGCTGGCGTTTGTCCGCAGACAGCTTCTGGGTCATGTGGCCAGCATGACAAAGCCGCTTCTGGTGAAACCAGAGCAGCGCACGGAAACGCCGTTTACCTTCCCGCCGGAGCGGTCCCTATTTATCTACTTGCACTTTGATGTACTTTCAAACTGCTCTTTTTGATTTATGGAATGATCTCTTTAAAGAAGCTCCCCTGGCACAAACATTGCTGTCCTTTCAGCACCAGGCTGAGGTAAGATCTTGCTTTTTTTAGTCTTTGTGGTATGGTCAATTATTTTTTGCTTCTGCATTTGATAGCGCTCTTTGTGTTTTTTAATATATTTTTATATTGCATTCGGCTTTTATGCTGGTTGGATTTTTAAGCTTATTGTGTGTTTTATTGCACAACTTCTTTATTGTTATGCTTTTTTCCCCATGCGCAACACCTACAGGATTTATTTTATGAGGCAACATATAAATACAAATGATAACTAACTTACATCACTATGGAAAGCGGTTCTTGTGATGTGTTATTTGCACTGCTCAGTCGTGGAACATGTGCTGAAGGCCTGGTTTCAATATTTGTTTCTAAGAGGGAAGGTTAGCTTTTTTAAAACAACGACTATTACTTGTACTCAAAATATTTGCATAGTGGGTGTTCTTTCAGCATCTCATTGATTTTATAAAAAGAGCCCTCGGTTTTTAATAAGGCTTGCAAAATAGTCTAGGTTAAGGTTATGGATGGAGGAGAACTAAAGTTTCCACCAGTCTTTCCTTAGTTTCTCTTGGGGGATTGTAGCAGAAAGGTTACTTATACTAATAGTGCCCTTAGATTTATTCCACTTGAATTTCCTCCCTCTCTCTTCCCTTTGTAGAAAATATGCTAATAAAATTTACTGCATACTTTTTTTCACGAGTTTCTGCCTGGCTTTACAATATTTTCTCCACCTACATGGTAATGAATTTCTAGAGCCATGTACATTGACAGGAGCTTAATCAACCCATGTCCAACAATTTACAATGTCATCTTTAGCTAGAAGACAGAAGAGAATTCTTCAGAGCTTTTTCTATTTCTTTGAAAGTCATTGCTGTCATTTCCCTTTGTTTATTTTGAAATGTATTTTCTGGCCTTTTAGTCCTGGAACTGCTGTTAGTCAGCAAATTTAGGTCGTTTCTTCTTGCTTCCTTTCATCCATTCCCTTTATATCCACTCTTTTTCTCACTAGAATACTTTTTTTATATAACTTCGCTTTGGTGAGAGTTGATATTTGATCTTAATGGACTTTTTATACTCATGGTGAGTGCAACATTTTAGAAAGAAAAGGGCTTTCTTCTTTGCACAGATGCTATGTGTCAAATATCAGGCCGACCTAATCCAAAACAAGAGACTAACACAGGGCCACAAAACTCTAACCCTAATCAGCAACAAATTGATAGAAAGAATATTCAAAAACTATGGCCAGATTCTCAAGAAACTAGTTAAGACATTTTGTTGGTAGGACCAGGAAACAGTTCTGTTTCTGCAAGCACTTCACTTATGACCAGGGCTGGCCCAAGATATTTTGGCTCATGAAACAAACCACAAAATGGCTCCCTCTTCCCACAATGGAAGAAGGGGTGAGTGAAAATCTGCATCGGGAACAAGGGGAAAATAAATATCTTCATTGGGATCTGCTGTCCCTGTGAATTCTGCCACCTGAGATGGTCGCTTCACCTTGCCTTTATATGACTATAGGATATGGTACCAAATTCTACAGTAAATACATGTAACTCCATTTGAATTGCCAAGACTTTCCAGTGCATAAGAGAAGTGACTGGATCAGACCTGTATTGATGTTACTTATATGGATACAATTAAAAAAAACAAACCCTTTTTTGCACAGGACTGATTGGCCTTTTGTCGTTTTGCGCGGACAGGTAGAGACCCCCCCCAAACTCAGTCAACCCCTGGGTAGAATAATGACACTGGACGTGTTATGGGATTAAAATTGGCCACAACTTTATTAAGCTTTCAGATGTAGGACGACCTGGGCTTAGGCATTGGGCGTTTATCCCTCCCAGTCCCCAGCCGGGGATCTGGGGAACATCAGGGTTATCCAAAATGTGTGGGGATTGGCCTGACTCTGGAGAACGTCTGTTCAAGCAGAGAGCCCCCCCCCCCGCATTTCACCGTGTCGTAGGGGACAGCATTGACAACCCATTGGCGTATGGCCAATGACTCCCCTCAAAATACCCCTTTAATGGGGAACCCTGGGATCACTGCCGCAGGGGGAGCGTGGGTCACCGCTTCATGCCCCCCCATTGAGGGAAGATAGACTAAAGGATTCCGCCCAAGGCCTAAAAACCGCCCAAGTTGCGACAGTTTGCTACGGGGAAGGCAAAACCTGCCAATGCAGGGAAATTCCTTCCTGGTCTCTCAACGGCAGCCATCTAAGACCTCAGCAGCACCCGCATAGCTGTAAAGAAGAAGTTTAAGTTGCAAAAGAAGGTATAAACTGAGGGAGGGCAGGGTGGGAGAAGTTCTGGAGCCGACTGAGGACTAACAGGTAAGTTACAACTTCTATTGTGAGTGTGGGGCAGTCCTAACTCTACCTGGCCAACCCCCTTGGCAATGCACACACACACACACACACCCCAGCCAGGATTGGCTAATTGGTGAGGCTAGGCGGGAACCTCCAGGTATCCGGCTCTGGGGTGGTGGTGGAGAAGCCAGCTACCTTGCTGGGAGTCCCGTAGTCCAGGATGGGGGTCTGCGCACAACCACGCAAAAGCCCTCACCCCCAGTTAATGTGGGGAGCAGTCATTGGCAGTCACGAACCTCTTCCATTTCTTGGAGTTTTTCAAGACTGAAAAGGGAAACTTCTAATGTGGATTAATAAAATAAAATAAAATATTTTATTTGCAGTCATACCTTGGGTTGCGCTTGCTGCGGGTTGCACATTTTCAGGATATGGACGCGCCGAACCCGGAAGTACCGGAACGGGTTATTTCCAGGTTTTGGTGCTCGCGCATGTGCAGAAGCACTAAATTGCGCTTTGTGCATGCGCAGAAGCGCCGAGTCACAACCCACTGCGGGTTGCAAACATGCCTCCCACACCGATCAAGTTCGCAACCTGAGAGTCCACTGTATATTAGATTATAGCTGTCAACTTTTCCCTTTTCTTGCAAGGAGTCCTATTCGGAATAAGGGAATTTCCCTTAAAAAAAGGAAAAAGTTGACAGCTATGTATTACATAAGATAAGCATGCTGCAAAGCAATCAAATCAAAACAAAAGAAAAGAAAAGAACAAAAGTCTGGACCAAGAAGAAAAGATCCGTAAGGATACTAATAGCAAAGAATTGGAAGACTGAAGTGATACCTACAGTGGAAGAACGGCAGATGAAAATGATCGACTATATGGAGCTCGCAGAACTGACCGGGAAACTCCGAGACCAGAGGGACGACGCGGTGGAGAATGAGTGGAAGAAATGTAAGGATTATTTAAGATCTTATGCAAAGATAAAGGTTTAAGAAAAGAGCAGATAGAAGAATTAGGCTACAGATTGAAAATGTACAGAAATAGAAGAATAAGTTTAAAAACCTATGTTTTAACATGAAGTTAGGGAATTACTATAGATGTGATATAATGTACGCAGAAGGAGACGTTGTGAGGAAGTCATTAAGACAATGTAAAAGATAGTGTAAGGGAAATTTAGATATATTTGTATTGATGTTGTCTTTTGTTGTTATTTGTAGTGTGTTGTGTTAGTTTTTGTATTTTTGTATTGTTATATTTGAAAATAATTTTTTTTAATAAAAAAAAGAAAAGGTAATTTGAAATGATGCTCGTTGGATTGTATTTGAAAATTTCTCCTGAAGGTGAATGCTTGGAAGTACACTATGAACCCCAAATATGTAGGGCTTTAAAATTAGAACATGCCCATTCAATTCAGCCCAGAAACCAAATGTTAATCAATAAAGCTTCTTAATATTGGATGAATAGTTTTCCTGGGACTTGCCCTACCTCACAGCTTGATGCCACATTCTGGACCAGCTTTTCAATTTCTGAATCACCTCAGATAGGGTGCGACAAAATATGGAGGTTCCAAAGGCAGAATATCTGGCTGTTAGCAGTGTAATGGCTTCCTGTGTCCTCAGAAGCCTCTCCCTTAAAACTGAATAAATAAAGGCACAATGGCCTCATGCAAATTAAGGTAGTTATTTTCTGCTCTTGAGGGAGGTGCCATCTCTCGCTGTGATCTTTTTGTCTCCTCAGTGCACACACCAGAGAGCTCAGCAGCTATTTGGAGACAGATCACAATATCTGGTGTGTGTGTGTGTGTGTGTGTGGTTTTTTTTGCTCGGCGCAAGAATACTTAAGTGTATATCGCAGTGCACAACACAAACCCATCACATCAGCTTTCAAAAATATTACTTTTACACCTCTGTTCCCCCTTGTTCCCTCTCCACTTGCAATTTATTCGTACTAGGCACATGCAAGACTCATAATGAAATCTACCCATTTCCACCGTTGCGCCACAGAACTTCCCTGAACGCCCTTTGACGATCATTGCTGTATTTATCACCTCATCGTCTTGGAAATCTCAGCTAAGACCATTATTTTTTAAAATTTTTCTTTTCTGTGCAGGGATTTCTTTCTCTCCCCCCCCCCATCCAGCAGCAACTTTCAATTATTTATCATCTCATTACTATGTCTGTTGCTGTGAAACACAGAGTGTGAGAATATGCTTCTATGCAAGATATTTACCCATCCTTTGATCTTCCTCGCTCCTTCGGTTATTACCATAGCTCTGTAGGACCCCAATTATTATTTTGCAGGGACTCTTCAGTAAGAGTCTGTATTTAACTACTTAAAAAAATGAAGGTGGAAAAAAGTCAGATAAGGGAAATATAATACCAAACTGTACATTTTCTACATATCTGAGGGAAAAGAATACCGGTCTTCCAGAGTTGTTAGATTTCATTAGCGATGTGCAGTTGTTAAGCGAATAAACTAAATGTGATTCACCAAGTCTCCAATGTAAAGAACGCTGAGCAGTTCTTAAATTTATCGACATCTTGCAACATCTAGGAGGGGAAAGATCCATATTCTCCTGCCACTGCAGGATGCCTGAGGCCGTTTTCATGAGCGGCACTAAACTTTGGGTGATTGGTGGGCTATTTGTTTATTTGTACAGAGTGCCTAAAAACATGCAGTTATGGTAAGCTCATTGGGTCAGACAGCATCTGGATGCACATTCCACCAGTTATTTTAACACTGATAATGTGGGCAGAAATTGAAAGTGCTCCATGAACTGGGGCCATTTCCCAAACCAGCTTGGTAAAATGGAGTTGTCTCTAAATGCATCACACACCATTTTCTTTGTGCACCACCTTTCCATAGTTAAAACCATGCTCAAGGCAGCTTACAACATGGAAAAACCCACCCACATTTACGAAGAAGAGGAGTTTGGATTTGATATCCCGCTTTATCACTACCCGAAGGAGTCTCAAAGCGGCTAACATTCTCCTTTCCCTTCCTCCCCCACAACAAACACTCTGTGAGGTGAGTGGGGCTGAGAGACTTCAAAGAAGTGTGACTAGCCCAAGGTCACCCAGCAGCTGCATGTGGAGGAGCGGAGACGTGAACCCGGTTCACCAGATTACGAGTCTACCGCTCTTAACCACTACACCACACTGGCTCTCGAACATAACAAAAGTTCATAAACAATGAATAAAATGTCTAATTGAACCAAATTGAACAATTTTCACATAAATCATAATAAGATCTAAAATTAATATACAAAAAGGTAATGACAATAACAGCTACAACTCCCCACCCCAAACAACCCCCTAAACAATATCCCAGCCCAAAAAACTGTTCAGCAGCTTCAGCTTTTGTAGCTGGAGTCAGTCAGGGCCTCACCCTCCTGGACCAGGAGGGAAAAGATGCTTCTGTTACTGTATTTAAGGATAAGCATCAAAGAAGAAGAAAATCCCAACAATGAAAGATGGCGTATACGATAATTATTGGGCTGGGTGATATGCACATTTATTTATTTATTATTGAATTCTATTGCAGATACATGTAAATAGAAGCTTACAGACTTATAAAGATTAGAATAAAACAAAAGGGTTATAGTGAAAACATATGGAAAAGAGATAGCCAAAAAGAGAAATAATAAGATAAAGATAAAAATAGAAATAGAAATACTCATATGTTACATATACAAAAACAATTAACATTTGTGAGAAAAAAGAAATATATATATAGAGAGAGCAACAATGATTCATTTGTTATTAAACTAAAACTTTACGAACAAAACCTAGAACTAAAACAAAAAACTTTACACACAAAACAAAACAAAACAAAAACTTGGCTTGGGCAGGGATAGAATCATAGAGTTGTAAGGGTCCCTGAGGGTCATCTAGTCCAACCTACTGTAATGCAGGAAACTCAGCTAAAGCATCCATGACAGATGGCCATCCAACCTCTGCTTAAAAACCTCCAAGGAAGGAGAGTCCACAACCTCCTGATGGAGATTCTTCTGCTGTCAAACAGCTCTTGCTGTCAGAAAGTTTTTCCTGATGTTTAGCCGGAATCTCCTTTCTTCTAACTTGAAGGCACGGGTTCAAGTCCAACCTTCCGGAGCAGGAGAAAACAAGCTTGCTCCATCTTCCATGGGACAACCCTTTAGATATTTGAAGATGTGGTTTGGGTGGGGATGCCCAAGGGGCCGTGTCACTGGGTGCGGATTTTTGCAGGGGTGTGAAGCAGACCCCCCATGCAGCCCAGCCTGGTGCTCCTGTCCCAGCTTCAGAGGAACCAAGGCTCATGGAGAGAAACAATGGGCCAAGGTGGAGCGTTGGTGTGGGCTCCCTCCTGCACAGGCAGGCAGACGGCACAGTGCATGGCTGTGTCCTTCTTGCACCCCCCCCCTTGGATCCCAGCCTTGCAAGGATGCTTGGGGGCACCAGCATGGGGACCTGGCAGCCATGTACCCATTAATCCCAGTCTTACCTTTACTTCTGCTTCTGGCCAACACCCAAGGCCATGCAAACTCGCTGGGGACTGGAGCGTTTGTGCATGCAGAGACGTCCCTGTTGCATTTCCATGGAAGATTGAAGCCCAGTTTAAATTAATGGAGATCCCAGTGAAATGGGGCCACATCTGACCGCACACAGATCTTGAATGGAAATAATTTTGTGCAAGAAGATAAAAATGTGGTTTCCTACAGCTGCAGTCTGAATGATTCCATGTGGCTGTGTCCTCAAGATCCTTCCTGTATGGAAAATGGTTACTGATACGTATGCTTTTTGCAGCGTTCATTATTTCTACTTCAAAGTGTATTGATAAACTCTCTTGCTAAAATGGCCTTCCCAGTGAAAATATCAAGGTAGAAATGCCAAACAAACCTGGTATTGTGTTAGGGGTGGGAGAGAGAGGGATGTTTTAGAAACTGCATTGTAAAGTAGTTTTAAAGTGTTTACTAGCACTTTGAAATGCTCCTGAATCTTAACACTTGTGGATGTCACACACACAAGTTCTCATTAAATCTTACAAGCACAAATATGCATTCCAAGCTTTGGGGGGGGGGACGACGACGACCCTATTGAGGCTGATTCAAGCGTGGGAAGGAGCAAGGAAATGTATTTGTTAAGTTCATTGTCACAAAAACTTAACATCCCAGGTTTTGTAACTGTAACTTGTAAGAATGTCCCACTTGCAATCCTTTTTTATAGCCATGATGTTTTGGGCTATAAGAGTACCAAAGATCATGCACAACATTTTAGGACATACTGTTTCAGCCCTATTGTCCCTTTGTTCTTTCTCATCTGCTTATAATTTGAATATGTCACTGATAGTTCTTCATTTTCCCAATCTTCAGTTCTACACAACTCCATATCAGTTTGCGGGGTTCTTTCTTTTTTTTAAAAAAAGAAAGGTAACAAAAATTCTGCAACAGTTATTGTAAGGTCCTTGGTTACTTGCTCATGAGTAATCAAGCGAACTCCAACTTTTCCTTTAGTGGTTTTATTGTGCAAACTATGTACAGTGCAGAGCTAACAAATTCATGTCTGTATCAAACGTTGGAAGAATCTGGGAATGACCCCTTCTGGTTCTGACCCCAACAAAAGAGTTTCGGTATACAAAAACCCTGCCTTCCATCCTTTTGTTTCATCCCTTGATGCCTTTGGGGCAGCGGAAGTTGCGTGCCTCCTTTATCGCCCCTTGGGCTAGGGGAGTGTAGGGTCTTTCCAGCATCCTCAGAGCCTTGACCCTCCATCCCCTGCAGCCCATGCCCCTCCCCGCTGGAAGCCTCGCTGCTCCCTCCGCTGCCAGAGGAGGTGCTGCTGTTCAGGTGGGGCCGGGGCTCTCTGTATCATCCCGAGAACCCTTCCACCACCTTGCGCTGCACTGGGGACAGTTCCCTGACATCCACGTGCACATTTTTCAATGCGGATACATTTTTTTGGCAAGCTATTTCCCCATATACAATGCATTTGTGGAAGCCCCCACCAATAAATGCATATATACCCTAGCGTATGTATTTTTGTAAACATGACTTGTCTGGGGAACTGCACTGCAAAATTTAAAAAAATGCACAAAATGCATCAGGAGGGAACTATGGTGGATCACCAGTGAAACTGAAATGGAACAAAATCTCTAATCTATACTAATGGATTTATTATGGGACTTGGAGCCCTTCCTTATGCATGTTTACTGTGCATTCAGTGAAGCCTACTTTCAGGCAGAAGTGTGTAGGAATCAAGCTTTAGCTGCGATTCCTATATTTAATTAGATGGAGGTCATGTGTGAAACAGCCCTAGGAAATTGTTCTGGCAGCCTGCATGTTAAGAACAAGTTCAAAAGACTCGATAAATAATTTACAAATTAGCAATTAAAAGACTAGCAGGACAAAACCACATTTACTAAATGTTCAAAAACCAGTAAGAGTAGTAATTATACATAATCCGCAAATTGACCATGGCTTCCTGTCCGGCTAGCGCTCAAAATTGTAACACGATGGTAGAATGAACCATTTAACATTTGTATGTTAAGATGCCCCTGAACCTCTTACTGAGATTTAAGATACCTGTTAGAATCTTGCACGTCTAGAAGTAACACTATTCTCCGGGGAAATCAGAGGTTAAGCCAGCCCGGAAAGCTTTGTAACATCCAAAAGCAATATGAGCTTTTTAAAATAGTATAATCCATGATTTCACTTTGAATATTGATAGTGGTCATAGAGTTTCCTTCCTTCATTTAATACAGGTAATATACAGATGTAGCCTTTATGAAAGGACATCTCTGTCATCTCCTCGGAACAATTTTAGATACACATCCTGCATTGATTTGCAGCCTGGAGGAGAAATACTCTGAGCTGCAAATGAACCACTGTTCTACATAGTCACACTAATGATGTCTGTGCAGCTATATACAGCAATATAGCTGAAGCCCAATGGGGCTGATATTCCATGATGATAAGTTGTACCATAAGAATATTATTTTAATATTTAATCAGCCTCTCTGCATCTTCTGCAGAACTGAGAAACTGATGCTTTCCGAGGCAGCAATTGCCAGGTATTTTCAGTATGCTTCACATTGTACCCTTTCTCAGCCTGCTTTTAGGTCTGGTTCGGAAGCCCCAGAGTTTCTTGGCAGGCAGACCCCAAGAGTTAGATGTGCATTCTTAGAGTCAGCAGTACACAACCAAAGGCAAACCAAGGTTTCTCAACACAGGAAAAAGCCTCATATTCTCTTTCCCCTTGCATGTTCCACTGAACATTTCCCCTCCCAGATTTGTGACAAGACAAACCATAGTTTGCCACTAATCCAAACCAGCAAACTCTGGAATGTGCTTACCTTAAACAAAGTAATGGGTGATTAGGTGGTCAAAGACTACACTCATCATAAAGATTATACTTCCCATACTTCCTTATATACCTGCTGGGATTGACGAGGCATCTGACCCTCATCTGAATCTCATAGCTCTCCTGTAGCTGCCTCTGATTAGTTATCATTTAAGTCTTGGGGGAAATAATTAGCATCACATGTCATGTGCATGGAAGTTGCCAAACCAATTAACCAACTAGAAGGATTACTGTTAATAGCACCAGTTTTCCTATAACTTGACATTGCTGGATAGTTTTGATGAACTGCAAAAGCATTTTTAGTTTGCTTTCTGTTGCCACCCAGGAACTTTTCTTTATTAGTGCCACTTCGTTTTTTTACGATTCCTTGCAAATGAAGGTGTTAAATGTTCAGAAAAAGTCAGAAGCCCAAGGCAGTGTAAGTTCCTCAACTACGTTTATTCAACATTTGTCCAGTGACAATAGCTCACTCCTAGAAAAAACAAGAACAGAACGTGCAGGACACACACACTAAAACCCCTGGCAAGAGCTGCCAGTTGACAGTTGACAGTGCCTGTGCTTACTTGCCATTGGAACGTTTGTCTACCAACGCTTATACAATTGGTTAGAAGGCGCCTGGCAACATAAAATGTGATGAACCCAATACATAACACTCCCCCCACCCAATTCCTAACAAAAGGAACAAACATAGCCATCAAGGTGTGTCGGCCTTTTCTGCTCCTGCTGGGACCATGTGCCTGAATGGGTGACCTGGGAGGTTTCTCCGATACCTGCAGTCTGAGTGGGGTGGCCAGCGAGGCTGGCTCCGAAGGGGTCACGGCTGATGGAGCCACTGAGAACTCCGGCCTGAGGTCGCCCTGCTGGGGTAACTCAGTCATTTTGGAGCTTTATAATTTAGGAAGACTTTGGAAGAACTGGTTGACAAGTCTTATCAGTCGCTGACGTATGAGCGGATTTTATTTGCTGCTATTCTGGGCTTCTGGTGCACCAGGGTTTACACCAGCATAATAGAGTTGGCCAGGATGCCAGAAGGGATACAATTTACGAGCTTTCTCCATTATCTGCACAGCAGGGGGTGTTCAGTCAACAGTGCAAAGGCTGAGCTGAAGCATTCCCTGCTGGTTACCTGCTTTCAGCAATAGGGGTCACTGTTTGGTAGTACCCGATTGGTTAGCTGTCAGATTCTAGAGCTCCCTATTGGTGGCTAACAAAATACAGAGTCCATTGATAAAACATAGTATTCATTCATAAAGCAGTAACATAAATTGCCATTGCTACATATTGGGTGTATATTTCAGTGGTTGAACATACAAGTTTATGGCCATACTGTAGTGTAGTGCTTATGCGACTGTGAATAAAAAGTGGCTGGGCTCATTGTCTTGGGGTTTGGGGGGAAGAGGTGACAAAACTGATTTCCAATAAGTGCCCCCCTTTATTTCCATAACAAGTCCTTGAGTCTGTACTCTGAATGGTGACACCAGGGACCTAGAAGGTGCAGGGCTTGTCAGTCCAACCCCTGCACAGTCTCATCAGGGCTGACCTTAAGGCAATTGGAGCAATTGGGCCAAATTGGGCCCTGAGGGCCACTCCTAAGGGCCCCCTGCACCAGGGCAATCTAGATGGATTTTATTTATATCTATAAGATTTTGCAGACTTTGGCTGTGAACTGGGGCCCTACAAAAAAAAAAATCAAGTTGCGCCCCACTGCTTCAAATTGGGCCCCACTGGCTAGCCCTGAGTCTAATAGTTGCTGGGCCTGAGTTGCCCTGCCCTTGCATGAAGTCTTGGGTTTACAATTTTGGGAGAGGGGAGACTGCGGCACTGGGGAGCGGGCAGGCTGGCAAGGCCCCCTAGATTTAGAGGCCCAAGTTGTCCTGCCCTCACATGAAGTCTTGGGTTTGCAATTTTGGGAGAGGTGAGACTGCCTGCTGGGGAGCAGGAGGGCTGGTGATGCCCCTAGATTTAGAAGCCCTAGGCTTTAGCCTACTTAGCCTATACATAAATCTGGCACTGCCCAGGGAACTTCACAGCAGTGGCAAACTGAGCTCTCAATTTGCGGCGCTTTGTGAGACTAAAATTTGGTGCCCCCTGCCTCTCACTCCTTTCTAACATTGTTGTAGCACTCTGTTGCACAGAGCCCAGTAAAGCAGCAGCAGTGGCCATCCTAAAAACCCCTCTGTTTTTCAGGGATATGAAACTCCCCAGCCCAGCATGCTTCTCACCATACAACTATTTGCCAGCTCACTATTCTTTGACTGTCATAGGATCTGAATAAACTGGCTATTATGCGATGTACCGCTGCTCCTGGGAGCTTTCCGGATCAACACAATTGCCTATATTTTTGAATGGTCACGATGAGCTCCTTCACTTCAAAATGTACCACCGCACATATATGGCCCAAGCTGGTCAATTTGTTCTCAAACAGCTGGTGGGTGGCCGGGGCGGAAATATTGCCTCCAAGCCACTCAACATTGAAAACTGAGTTTTTAAAAATATTGTTTTGATCAAATGAAACACTGCCTTTTCCACCTGTTCTGAAGCTAAGGAGGAAGAGATGCTTTTAAAAGTCAGGCCCATCCACGCTATTGTTGTGTCCCCCCCCATTTGTTCTCCCACTCCCCCCCCAACACTACAGCTTGCATCCGCTGTTGAAACCCAGAACCATTTTTTCTTTCTTTTTTCTTTTTTTCTGTTAGCTGGCGATTGTGTTTGGTGATTGGTCTGTTTTCCAATTTGCTGTTTCTGATTGGGCATAACAGCGTTCGTTTTTTAACCCTTATTGTGCTGGACTTTTTTGGCGCTTGGGCAGACGATGATGTCGGTGCTGCATGTTAGTTCCGGCGAAAGTATTATGCGTCATTTATTTCTATTCTCCCTCCCCCCCCAAAAAAGCTCAGCAGCTTTGGGGCGTCCCCCCCCAAAAGCAAAGCAACTTTTGACCCCCCAAAAGCTCCAAAACTTTGGTCAGCAGCTCTCCCCAAAAAGCTCAACAACTTTGGGGAGGCCCTTCCCCCGAAAAAAACCTCAATGAAAAGCTCAACAACTCTGCAACACTGCACTGGCTTAGAGGCCTCAGGGGCAGGCTGATTTTGCTTCATTTTGGGATTCTGGTTGGGGAATACAGAGAATATATACAGCAACAGCATTTATGCTCCTACACAAAATCCACCTTCATAATTCAAGAGATTTTTGTTAAGCGGTATATCCATCTTCTGAATAAATAGTTTAAAAAAAAATGTGACCCCCCCCAAAAGCTCCAAAACTTTGGTCAGCAGCTCTCCCCAAAAAGCTCAACAACTTTGGGGAGGCCCTTCCCCCGAAAAAAACCTCAACGAAAAGCTCAACAACTCTGCCACCACTGGCTTAGAGGCCTCAGGGGCTGCTGATTTTGCTTCAGGGATTCTGGTTGGGGAATACAGAGAATATACAGCAACAGCATTTATGCTCCTACACAAAATCCACCTTCATAATTCAAGAGAGTTTAAGGAACATATCCGAATGTGGGTGGGCGGGAAGCACCTTCTGTGAGGGAAACTCGGAGGGTGGGGAAATCGGTTATAAATAAAATCTGTAATCATCCCTAACATTTCCCCAATTGTTAGCAAGCCAAATGGCTGTCCTAATATCATGTTCTAGGGCACAGGACTCGAACCAAGTCACAAGAAAGGAGAGTCCAACGAAACATCAGGAAGATCTTTCTGACAGTAAGAGATGTTTGGCAGTGGAACAGTCTCCCTCTGGAGGTTTCTAAGCAGAGGTTGGACGGCCATCTGTCATGGATGATTCAGCTGAGATTCCTGCATTGTGGGAGGTGGGGGTTGGACTAGATCAGTGTTTTTCAACCACTGTTCCGTGGCACACTAGTGTGCCGCGAGATGTTGCCTGGTGTGCCGTGGGAAAAATTGAAAAATTCACTTTATATATAGTCAATATAGGCACAGAGTTAATTTTTTTAACATTTTCTAATGGTGGTGTGCCTCGTGATTTTTTTCATGAAACAAGTGTGCCTTTGCCCAAAAAAGGTTGAAAAACACTGGACTAGATGACCCTCGGGGTCCCTTCCAAGTCTGCAATTCTGTGTCTCTATATGCCTTGCCTCTCTTTGGCGCTGAAGAACTTTTGAACACGTCATTCCTGCAGCTTCGTTGGTTAAGCACATGTCAGATGTTTTGGTGGGGCCGTCTTGGCAAGGTAATGACGAACACGGCATTAAGTTCAAGGACGAGTGGTGACAAATTATGTCAGCCTAGGCAGTGATCTGTGCCTGTCCCTTTGCATCTTCTCATTTCATTTGGTTTCTAAATGAAGATGCGAACACCTGTTCTTGCAGCAGGTGGTATTTGTTTATTATAGCTGTTCCTGCTGAGTTTTAATCAGTCTGCAGCTGTAGCAGCCAAGGGAAGTAACTGTTTTATAGTCTTAGGTTTTTGCAGAGCTGTTGTCTTGATTCGGGGTGGATGGGGGGGGGAAGCAGGAGTTTCATACTTCATTCCCATCATATGCTAGCAATCACATAACTCTCCCCATCTTATGTTTTGGAGTCCCAAATTAGAAAATGAATGCGCCAGTAATGGTATCAAATGAAGTTTTTGAACATTCTGCCCTGAGGGCGACATTTAATTATGTTCTCCCGCTCCGTGCGGTTTCTATTTCTTGGAAGAAAAATCCCACCTTCTTGCCAATTTGCATTGCTGCCATTCTTTACTTTTTTCGAGGAGTGCTGTAGAGGGAGAATCCACAGTCTCAAAATCAAGAGGCAGATTATGAAAACATGAGTCCTATCATTCAAAAGCAGTTAAGAGAGGATAGAAAGCTTTATGGGACACAAATTGGAGAGGAGCAACACTTTTTCCAACGATATATATATATATATATATATATATATATATATATATATATATATAATAAAACAAATCACACGTATGCATTATGAAAAGATGAAGTAAGATCAGTAGCCTTGTGCCAGACTGGAAGTCCCTTATGTTCAGCAGATCCTCTACGAAGAAAAAACTAAAATTCACGGCTGATACTGACCCATGTCTCCTTCCCAGATCACTTGCTGATGTTGGGTTACAGCAGACACATGGCATAATTCCAATTCATAAGGGATGCTTATGCATTCTTCCCATCTGAATTTCACCCTGGAATTTCCAGAAAAGTAGGCAGTACATTTGATGGAAAATCCTGCCTATTTGAAGGTGCAACGTTTTTGAACTGGAAGACTTATTTCCATTAAAATCTTTGTCCATTTTGAAACTGCTTGAAGCCTTCTTTTTGCACTTCCACTCTCAACACACATTATGTTCCCGAGCCCCTTTGGTTCACTCGCTCAACATGGGCTTCTGCAGCACCTATGAAACGCTTAGGCTATTTCCCATGGGTGAAGAATGAGAAAGACGATCATCGCCACTGAGGATACTGAGGCTACTTCCTATGCCTTCTGTAAGTCAGATCCTACAGCTCTATGTAGCTGTTGAGATGATGCATAGCAGGCAAAGGGAACAGCAACAGGTAATAATGTACTGTATGACACCATAACGTATCCATTAAATTTTACAGAGTCTAAACTTGTATTAATATAGGATCATATCAAGGGTTGCAAGTACCTCTCGTATATTATTTATTTAATGCTTAAAACAGTTCCACAGGGAACTGTATAACCAGTTTTGGTGCTGGAAAAATGGTTGCCTAGCTTATCCACACTTAACTTTTGCCCCTCGCTTTCACGACACAGCACTGGACTTTAAAATTCAGTGTCTGAACTCCTTAAATAGAATAAACACTAGGTGGCACTGCACATGAGAGGTTTTCTGTTCGAGGAAGGACATGAAGCTCAGCTGTGGTTTCAGCTCAACGGAGTCCAGACTGCTAATTCCACAGTGTAGGCCTATCTATCTATCTATCTATCTATCTATCTATCTCTATCTATCTATCTATCTATCTATAGCTGAACCACATTTGTGTTAATCTCCTCAACTTCCTTTTCATCACAAATAATTAGGACACATCCAAGCATGGATTCATGCTAAATCTCATGCTAAATCTCTTTTAAAAAAAGAAAGAAAGAAAGAAAGAAAGAAAGAGGAAAGACTTTCCTTTCTAAATTATGCCAGTGAAGAAGAAAAGTAACGTGTAAATGTGTGTGCAACTGGTGACTCAACAAATAGCATATACCGTATTTTTCTGTGTATAAGACTAGGTTTTTTCCCCTTAAAAAATAATGTCCAAAATTTGGGGGCGTCTTATGCATGGATAGATTTCCCCCCATTTTCTTAAATTGGAGTCTCCGAAAACAGGGGGCGTCTTATACATGGGGGCATCTTATAGACGGAAAAATACGGGGTTTGTGTGTGTGTGTGTGTGTGTGTGTGACACTCAATAAAAGGTCAGAGGGATTTGTGTTGCTCTCGTACCCATCCCGCACACCAGGAATGAGGCTGTGTGAATGCCAGAATGCAGCCCGAAGCAAAGCATAGGTTTGCTGTGGGAATGCTGACGCAGACTTCCTGTGAACACGGCCTCAGAAGCACACTGCTGTGTTATACAATAATTTAGAGAGCTTGAATGCATTTATGATTCCGTTGTTTTTAGCACATTTTGCTCAAGCCTTGCTTTTTTGGTTGGGGGGGGGGCTTGTTGTTTGTTTGTTTTGCCATCACAGTGGAGACAGCAATTTTTTTTTAATAATCTCCCTTGTTCTTTTCCTCATTATAAAAATATTCCTCAGATACAAAGCATTTTTTTTTTAACCGGGAGCCTCGTTTGGAGGTTTAGGAGGGGGGGAAAGGATGAGCAGGGAAAATGTTTGACTTAAATTACCTAAACACTAATGTGAGATTAGGGAATTACAGTGGAATCCTATACATGTCGATGCAGAAGTCAACTCGGTTGGACTTACTCCCTGGCAAATATGCATAGTGTGGCAACCTATTTGGGGCATTGCCACCTTTATTTTGCCCTCTTTGTGGGCACCCAAATCTATCATTTTATAATTGTTTAGTGCATGGTACTGATAACACCCAGCTCACAGGTTTGATCCCCATTTTGGATATAATAATAATAATAATATAATAATAATAATAATAGTAATAATAATAGTGGTGGTGGTGTAGTGGTTAAGAATGGTAGACTCATAATCTGGTGAACTGGGTTCGGTTCCCCGCTTCTCCACGTGCAGCTGCTGGGTGACCTTGGGCTAGTCACACTTCTCTGAAGTCTCTCAGCCCCACTCACCTCACAGAGTGTTTGTTGTGGGGAGGAAGGGAAAGGAGAATGTTAGCTGCTTTGAGACTCCTTAGGGTAGTGATAAAGCGGGATATCAAATCCAAACTCTTCTTCTAATAATAATAATAGGGTGGACAGTTGCATATTCCTGCATTGCAGGGGGTGGGACTATATGATCCTCAGGGCCCCTTCTGACTCTGCAAGGCTACGATTCTATGATTCTATTTAGTGGGCAAGAACTTCAGCCACTCACAACGCCACCGGACAGGTGTGGGCATATGCATGCGCCAATGGGGGACAACTTTTTATATCCATTTTCAAATGGGCACACTCTAGGGCAGTGGTTCACAACCTTTTTCAGCCATGCCCCACATAAGCATCTCTGAAATCCTAAACCCCACCCCCACCCCCAGACATATAATTCTTATTAATCAAAAAGGGAACTCCTATTCACATGGTGGAAGCCTAAAAGGCCATTCACTGTTAATAACTCATTCTTGAATTGCCCCCTTAAAAATCAAATTGCCCCCCTTGGTGGGGCATGTGCTCTAAGATAATGGAGATTCGATCTGAAATGAGCTTTTATTTTCAGAATGAAAACAGTTTCTCAAGAGGCATTTTTCAGGATCCAAAGGAAATGCAATAGATCTGCATTGTGTTGTTAACTATGTAGGGTGGGTGGGGGAAGTATCTTTCATTGATTATGGAATAAAATGTCATGCGTGTGCAGCCTGTAATTCAGATGTGGATTTGAATGCATTCTGCTTAAGAAATCAAGCGGTCAACAAATATAGCCAAGAAAGATGTGAGGACCACAGCTATTTTGGTGTATTGAGTCACCTACGGACAGATTGAACTACCTGTATCCTGGCTAGTTGGAGTATACAGTTAACATGCCTCTGGTCTGAATTAGTTCAGAGTTCAGGTAGTTAGCTGACACAATTAAACATTTCCTCACACAATTAAAAGAAAAATGCCTCACATAGAAAAAAAGCATGCTAGATAGAAGACCGAGATACAGGTCTTCTGCTTTAGGTTCCCATTTTCTATCTATGTGGATTTGTTTTGCTAGTTAGTTAGTTAGTTAGTTAGTTAGTTAGTTTGGTATGCAGAAGCATTTGGTTATGTGACCTCCACTCTCTCACCCACAATCTGAAGTGGTACATTGGGTGATAATACTCAGATTCTATGGATTACCATAACACATATTGCTGTACATCAGAGGTCAGCAACCTTTTTCAGCCGTGGGCCGGTCCACTGGCCCTCAGGCTACATGGTGGGCAGGAGTATATTTTGAAAGTGAAAATGAAAATGAACCAATTCCTATGCCCCACAAATAACCCAGAGATGCATTTTAAATAAAAGGACACATTCTACTCATGTAAAAACACGCTGATTCCCGGACTGTCTGCTGGCTGGATTGAGAAGGCGATTGGGCCACATCTGGCCCCCGGGCCTTAAGTTGCCTACCCCTGCGTACATCATCCATAGGTGACATTGCACTGAACAAATGTATGCCAAGAGTCAGGGCACATCAGGGCTGAGCACTGTGTTGTCTCAATCCTCCCTTATCCATACATTTAGTGAATGCAAGGAGAATGTCTCAAGAATTCCCCACTGTTTGTAAGAACTTCACTTCAGTCTTAAGATGCATATGTCTCCTTTGAGGCTCTCTAAACAGCTTATGCTTATTTTAAAATATTTTTAAAGAGTCTGAACTGCATTATAAAAGACTACAACTTTGGAAATAAATCTGTCTTTTATAGTTTCCTTCTAAGGCAGGCAGGCAGGGGGTCAAATATATTTATTCCCTTTGAATATATATTTTTTAAAGTCTTCAGTAAGTGATTTTATGGACTGACAGGGTAAAACTTTGTGATTCGTTTTATTTAATCAGACCTCCACAACTTGTGACCTGTGGAGTTGAGTGCAGCCCACCAGCCATCTATTATGGTCTGTCAAGTGCTTGACAGTCCTTCCCCCTTTAGCAACCCGAGGCAAGCAACAGCAGCAACAAAAAACCGGAAGATTTACAGAGCCCTTGGAGTGTCATTATAAATGGCTGGTGGGTTGCAGTTAGTTTGATTCAGGCCTTTTTCAAGGGACTGTGATGTGGTTGGGGGGTGTCATCTTTGAGCTCCAAGCCTGTGGTGTTAAATCTGTAACGTGATATTCTGTAGAAAGAGATGGGTAAGTGGTCAAAACAGGCTTTCTTTCTTTTTTTTTTAAGATGATGACTCTAGCCATGTCTGTTTAGTCTCTCTTTGCATGACTAAAGAATAAAGGTGACTGGTTGCCACAGAAACGAACAAGGAACAGTTTTTTAAGTTCGAATTTGGACAGAAAGAGAAGTAAGGCTGAATTTTACTGCTTGCTGGCATGAAACAGATTTGGGGGAAGCTACAAGGAGATGCCCCAACTCTGGAGGAATCCGAAGCTCTCTAGCACAGTTCATCTGTTTCCCTTTGCTAAATCTGTATTTTGTATAAGCAACATGCTAAAGGTAAAGGTACCCCTGACCATTAGGTCCAGTAGTGGACGACTCTGGGTTTGCGGTGCTCATCTCGCTCTATAGGCTGATGGAGCCGGCGTTTGTCCACAGTTAGCTTCCAGGTCATGTGGCCAGCATGACTAAGCCACTTCTGGCGAACCAGAGCAGCGCACGGAAATGCCATTCACCTTCCTGCTGGAGCGGTACCTATTTATCTACTTTCGAACTGCTAGGTTGGCAGGAGCTGGGGCCAAACATGGGAGCTCACCCCGTTAGGGTTAGGTTTAGAGTTAGGGGATTCGAACCACCGACCTTCTGATCGGCAAGCCCTAGGCTCAGTGGTTTAGACCACAGCGCCACCTGCATCCCTTCAAGCAACATGCTACTCCGATACAATTTACAATATAAATCTCCAGTCCTCTCTCCACACAAGCAGACTCCTAATGAATGAATTGGCTCATGTAATCTGCAATTGCTTCAGGAAGAGAGGAGCATTGGCACCATTATAGGAAGGGACGCATTGATCCTGTGTGATGTGTTTCAGGCACATGCCTGAGGCCGCTATGCTTGGTTCCCAAATTTAGATTCACAGTTCATAGCTATGCATGGGGGAGGGGAGAGCACATATCCAGTAAATAGCCCCTGCAAGACATTCACTGAGCCTGTCACTGAGATGCATCAAAGCACATAACTTGTGGATTTCTAGAGATAATCATAGCTGTACAGAATGGTGAGCAATCTCCTTGTTATCAGGTGCTATGGAGAGGGAGAGTTCCAGATCTCATGAAGTGCCAGCGCCCACCCAAAATTATTTATTTTTAGGTGGTGGTTTCTGTTTTCTTGTAATGCTCATAATACACACAGTTTGACTGGCACAGTCCATCTGTATAAAAGGAATTGTTTGAGATGTCTGCTTTGTCCAATATTTTTATTCCCTTTATAAGCTGATATGGGTAGAATTATCTAGCCAGTCACCTAACTGTGCTGCAGGCTGCAGCAGAACTGTGGGAGAGGTGGACCCCTTTTAGAATTTATCTGTGTTCTAGGATGCCGTGTCCTGCTTAGTATAGAAAATTAGATCTTCATCTAAGAAAAGTAATTTCCCTCCTTACAGCTAAGACAACTTGCTTGCTTTGTAAATTGAGAGGTAATGGCCCGAACACTCTTTAACAACCTGAGAGTCAAAATTATTCTTTAAAAAATCACTTGGCTCCTTTGATAGATTTGTTCCTGTGTCTGCACCAAAGTGAAAGATGTCAAATCTGGTAGGATGTGAAAATCTATGGGGCAGGTTCTTAGGGTAGATCTTGATAACTAACTCTACTGAAACATTGTAGAGGCCGGTCCATTAGGACAAATGGGGTACTTGCTCCACCAGCCTGAGTCTGTCCTCATGTTATGGTAGATATAAATTTCACGATAGGTATAAATAATTTGATGAGTCTTGAAATCAATGGGGGTCACACTTTCAAGTTGCTGCCAAGTTTTTGTGAGGTTCTACTTCCTACTTAGGATAAGTATCTGAGGAAAACCAATGTTTCCAGGCTGCATGCTGATAATCAGCAGCTGTGCACAAGCATTTTGTTTTCAGAGCGATAACTAATCTTTATAGAGTAAATCATTCTACATAAAACAAATAGGTGACTGAAAAGTAGCCTTATCCTGTTGGTAGTTTCCTCCAGTGCTTTCAATAAAACACTGATAAGAATGCGGAGAACGTTTCTATTATTTATTTCTCACTTCTATCCATCTTTAAATCTGGCTTTTCTGTTCCATACTAAAATATAGGCTGCTTCGTATCACCGATATTCTTAGAAATTTTGGAGAAAGCAAAACAGCCGGCTGCCCAGGAGAAAGACTGAACTTTGAAGAGAGAGCCGAATTAGATTTCCTACTTTAGCTGACTCCCCAAAAGAGGGATTCTGCATGGACTGAGAACCGTGAAACTTATATAAATTGGCCAGCCCATGACAATTGGGTTTTCTGATGCCTCTTTGTTCCATTCTGTCCTCCTCTATTGTTCAATCTACTGAGGGAGGTGGATTTTTTCAGTAATGGAACCCACCTTGTGGAATTTCCCATCTAAAGAGTTCAGCATAGCCATCCCTCAGTCTATTTTTTTCACCAGGTGAATATATTTTGATCTGGGATGGCATTTTTAGTAGTTTTGCTTTAGTGCTAGTTGTCTATTGGTTTTCCAGATAGTTTGTATCTGGAATCTCACTTTGAGTGAGATTCATTTGGAATATAAATTATCTAAATTATCTATCTATCTATCTATCTATCTATGAATGATTGTTAATTTGAAAAAATTCTTTTAAGCCTGAGCATGTCCTTTGAATTTGCTTTCTGCAAAACAATTGCTTTCTTTTTTCTTGAGTTTGGGACAGCCACTAGTTTAGGTTCAGGTGAAAGCAGGATAAATTCTGTAGATGGTTGATGGAAGGTGGTTATTCCTTAGTGTTAATTCTGTCTAATCAGATATGGCATTTTTTTTGAAAGAGTTTTAATTAAAAGTCTCAACTTTAGTGCCAGTTGCATGAACGTTGCAGTAATAAAAATTGCATTTATCACATTCTGTTATTAACAGAAATAGCAAAGGCTTCTTAGATACCAACACCGTGCATGACTGACTGAAATATATTAATTTGTTTGGATTTGGCGCTAATTCTCCGGTGAAAAGTCTGAGGCCATAATGATCTACAGAAAATACTCTTTAGGCACTTCTTGATAAAGACAATAACAACAGGATTATTTGGTGGTTTTCCCCTTATCTGTACTTCTCTGAGGCCCTGTCCGCACCATACATTTCATGCAGTACTGTAGCTCTTTAAACAGTAATGGTTCCCCCCCCCAAAGAATTCTGGGAAGCATAGTTTATTAAAGGTGCTGAGAGTTGTTAGGAGACCCCCTAGTCCCCTCACTTAGGACCCTCGTACCTAAGGGACCGCCTCTCCTGGTATGTCCCGTGTAGGACCTTAAGGTCCTCAAATAATAATCTTTTGGAGGTCCCGAGCAACAAAGATGCTAGGTTGGCCTCAACTAGGGCCAGGGCTTTCTCAGTATTGGCCCCGACTTGGTGGAACAGTCTATCACAAGAGACCAGGGCCCTGCGGGATTTGGCATCTTTCCGCAGGGCCTGCAAGACGGAGCTGTTCCACCTGGCCTTTGGGTTGGTTTCTGTTTGATAGTTATGCTTCATTCTTTTATTGGTGGGCTATTTGAAAATGAGACTGCAGTTTTAATTTTGAATTTTTAAATTTGTATTTTAATCTGTATTTTAAATTGATTGTTTTTATGTTTTTGCTGTGATTTTAATTAGTGTTAGCCGCCCTGAGCCCGGTTTTTGGCTGGGAAGGGCGGGGTATAAATAAAAATTTATTATTATTATTATTATTATTATTATTATTATTATTATTATTCACAGAGCTACAATTCCCACAGCTCCCTGGGGAAAGGGATTGATTTTTAACCCCTCTGAGAAGTGTAGACTTTTCTTTACTTTTGCATTTAAAAAAATGGTGGAAGAGTTGATCTCATGCCACATCCAGTGGTGTTAATGGACGGAAGGAAAGAAACACAAAATTTGATTTATGAGGAAGGCAACAGTGAACTGGCAATGTAAATCAGGGAAAAGTTAATGAAAACATTTCTGTTATTACATTCTTAAAGGTCTTTCAAATTTAAATAAAACTTTTTTTTTAAAGGAGCTCACCTTGCAACATACTTTTTAATTTTGAAAAAGTCAAAATCATATTTAGCATGAGTCAATTCACAGAATTTGGTAATCAAACAAAGCAATCCAAAAATAAAGGGGCAGAAACAGCCTTTCATTACATTGAAGGTCAAGGACATTTTCAAATACCCCTAAATGAGTGTTAGAAATATTGAAATGTTTAACTTTTTGCAAATCAGAATGTTATTTTTTTTGCCTTATTTAAAGTTAACTAATTAGTGAATATATGCTCTTTCCTGAAAATATCAGAAATTGCCATCCTCTGAAGGCATAACTTTGTCTCAAGAGCACAAAACTTTCCGTGTGTAACTTGGCAGCTCTGTGGAATTGGAATATCAGAAAAGGTAGGTTGGAATGTCATCTTCCAGGGCCGTGAAAAGGCACAAGAACCAGCATTGCTCTGATTTTGTATAAAGGAGAATCATAGGTGACATGAATGTCATCAATGTTACTCAAAGAAACAAAACATAGAAATATCCATAAATACAAGTTTATAACCCATCCCTAAAATATTCAGGGCTATTTTATGCATTATTATTTTTTTCATGCACAGAAGTCAGTAAGTGTTCCTAGGATCAGTGGAGGCTAATCCATTAGGTCAAGTGGGTCACTTCCCCACAGACCTTGCTCTGCCCCTCATCCAGCCCCCACCTGTCTCCCTCCCTTCTTCCAACCTGTTCAGGGTGTGATGGCACTACCTGCCACCGTCCTCTTCCTTGGTCTCATTGTCACCCTTGTAGAATACAGCAGTGAAGAGGATGGGCACAAAACCAGAATGGGTTGCTTTCCCTGGCATTGGTCCTGGCCCCACCTCACTGTTTGCTGTTGTTGTTCAGTCATTCAGTCGTGTCCGACTCTTCATGACGCCATGGACCACAGCACGCCAGGCACGCATGCCTGTTGTCTTTGTCCATGGAGTTTTCTTGGCAGGGATACTGGAGTGGCTTGCTGGTTCCTCTTCCAGGTAATGCCAGCGTACTGGAAGAAGCAAAGACCATCAGTATCAAAGTGATGATTCTTCAACATCAGCTTCGTTGGACTGGTCATGTTGTGCAGACGCCTGATGATCGTCTTCCAAAGCAACTACTCTATTCCGAACTTAAAAATGGAAAGCGTAATGCTGGTGGTCAACAAAAGAGGTTTAAAGACTCTCTCAAGGCAAATCTTTAAAAAATGTAGTATAAACACTGACAACTGGGAAACACTGGCCTGTGAGCACTCCAGTTGGAGAACAGCCTTTACCAAAGGTGTCATGGGCTTTGAAGACACTCAAACTCAGGACAAAGGGAGAAATGTGCTAAGAGGAAGGCACACTTGGCAAATCCACACCATGATCAGCTCCCGCCCGGAAACCCATGTCCCCACTGTGGAAAGACGTGTGGATCCAGAATTGGCCTCCACAGTCACTTATAAACCCACTGTTTAAACCGTGTTTATGGAAGGCAATCTTACTCAGCTACAAGTGATCACCAAAGAAGAAGAAGACGAAGACGAAGAAGAAGAAGAAGAAGAAGAAGAAGAAGAAGAAGAAGAAGACGAAAAAACTGTTTAGGATCATTGCTTTCCACCCCACAAGTCTTGAGGGCCACCAGCCACCATTGCCTATGATACAAAAACAAGTGTACGGTAAATTTCTTGGTAGCACTGGCTTCAAAATGCCTAGGGCAAAATTTGTGGCTTTTCACCCGTGATGGCGTATATAGGAGTGAACATGGACCACCGGTACCAAACTGTATGGGAAACTGCCTTACTAGAGTAGCTAATCAACAAACTGAACATGTGGACAAATAAAAGAGGATGCCTTCACCCTGGTGTGGCTCGGCTGCATTACATACACAGCCCGACAAGATAACACCAAGAACCTACTGACAGCATACAAATTGATATGGCTAACTTGACCAAACCTAACTTAACCCCCCCCCCGACACAGTTGCAAACAAAATTCATTGTAGTCGACTGAAGGCAACCCAACTATGCCCTAGGCTCCCCAACCTCTCAATGCCAGTGAAATCCACATGACTGACACAGAAACCTTGCACATACACTATGTAAAAAAAACAACCAAAAGTCTACGACCCCCTTCTCTATCCCCACCTCTCTTCCCCCAACCTGATACTGTATACATTGGAGTCTCACATCGAATATAACTGATCTGAAAAAAAAAGATTTTAATCTGAAAATAGAGACGATGTATGTATTTTTGTGACCCCCGAAAAAAATCTTTAATACAATATATATATTTTTTTTAAACCAAGAGGTTATCTCTTGGTTGTTATTATTTAAAAAAGACCCAACAAATTATTTGTCATTCATTGGCTCTTCCTACATTATTTGCTGCTACGTGCCTATAAACCGTTGTGTGGCGACTTTTCTGGAAAAAGCTGTATACGATTTATTTAATTTATTATTATTATTTTGCTGTCTGTTGCTATTCTTTCTGTGCTCACCTTCAGATTGTCTAGATTTGCCTGCACTTCCTGTAGCCGACCTTGCCAAATCCAGGACGTTGGCCATTTATTTGGCAATCCACTCTTGGCTTTGTTATCTGCCTGGGGTTGCAAAAAATAAAATAGTTTTGCCAACTACTTGGCAGGATGAAATATATTGCTGGCAAGCTGCATTTGGCTCTGTGGATCTTGACCATGTGTGGCCTTTCTCTACGCCTTCTCTTGTTCTGCCAATGGGATCGTTCTCAAAGTTGCTGACTGTGGCATGGCTTCAAATACTGCCTATGATCAAAAAACAAAATATATGTCATGCTACTTTGTGTAGGTTTTGGATGTATAGAAAGTCTGTTGGTTGGTTAGAGCAGTTGCAACCTAAGTGGAAGCAACCCAAAGGAGGGGGAAGTGTTCTTACATCTAGCTGAGGACCATCTGAAGGACACTAGGTAAAGGTAAAGGGACCCCTGACCATCAGGTCCAGTTGTGTCCGACTCTGGGGTTGCGGCGCTCATCTCGCTCTATAGGCCGAGGGAGCCGGTGTTTGTCCGCAGACAGCTTCCGGGTCATGTGGCCAGCATGACAAAGCTGCTTCTGGCGAACCAGAGCAGCGCACGGAAATGCCGTTTACCTTCCTGCCGGAGCAGTACCTATTTATCTACTTGCACTTTGACGTGCTTTTGAACTGCTAGGTGGGCAGGAGCTGGGACCGAGCAACGGGAGCTCACCCCATGGCAGGGATTCGAACCACCGACCTTCTGATCAGCAAGCCCTAGGCTCTGTGGTTTAACCCACAGCGCCACCTGGGTCCCTGAAGGACACTAGACTGAGGCTTAAATAAGGCTGCAGCTCACTTTGGGTGGCTAGTAGCTATTCCTCCATTGAGGGAAGCACCTTACATTATTTAACAAACAATGGTTCTGATATCATTGAGCAGACTGCAGCATAGCATACAGTCCCCAGATTATGGGGACAATGATGTCACAACCTTCTCAGGAAAATCAAGATGAAATCTTGGGTTTGTGCTAATTTCCTCTGCACTCCATCCAGTGGCCTAGCATGGGTTGCCTGAGCCCGGGGCAGAACGGGGGTGGGGGAGCAAAATGGATAGAGTACGCATGATCACTCAACTGCCCAATGGCATCCGTGTCACCCAAGAGATTGCAGTCATAGAGGTAAGAAAATAAGAGTCATTCCGTTGTCTGGAGAGGTCACTTCCTAGTTTGCATGGAGAAGCTGTTTTCAGCTGAGCCCAGTGACGGAAGCATGCGTCTGTATTAAGGCAGCACCAAGTGTTGAAATTTAGCAAACCTGACAATTTTTGGCCTGGGGCAACTGCCCCTGTGGCTCTCCACACTACACCTCTGGCTCCATCTCCTTCCTGGTGCGCATGCCCTCATCCCTTGAATGTGTGGAGTGTGGCGGATTAGTGTCTGCTGAGGATTCTGGTACATTGGGGGTTAAAATATCCCTCCAATGATTGGCAGGTGTTCTTTGGGAGGCGGAACTAGTTTGTGTTGGAAGACAAAAGGGGAACAACCGTTAGGAGGTGTCAGTTGGGGAGAAGAAGACAGTTGGGAAGGTGGAGAGGGAGTTAGTGGAGAAGTGGGAGGTTAGGTTAGGAGGGATGGAATGCCTCATAAAGAAAGTAATGCGCTTTAAGATACCGGTGAAATCCATGTTCTCAGGTTAATAAATAAAGTTTAATGTGCTTACACGTCAATTGGCTCCAGCAGTGTGTCAATTCTTCCAGTTGTGTGATTAGGAAGAGAACCAAGCTTCCCTGGGGACAGGAATGGAAGCTAGTTCAAAAATACTTCTGAGATACAAAGGGCTAGTCAGTGAAGCCAAGAAAGCCACAAAGTTGCCTGAGGGAGAGGCTAACTGGAGCAGTAGGGATCCATGAGAGGGAGACCCCCACTGGTGGTAAGGTGGTAAGAGGCTTTAGATAAAGTGCCCTGAGGTAACCTAGAGCCAAGTCTTCATTTGGGAAACTGGAGGTTTACGTCTGTTTTTGCTGAAAGAACAGTGGGAACTACTGTCGGAGTATTAGTGACTCAGTTTCCTCTGATCCCAGGGCCATGACAGTAAGGATTCCGACTCTCTTCCTTGTTGCCCATTGCTTCATCTCCGATTACTGCTTATATATGGTACCCAACCTACTTTATGGACATTTTTGCTGTTGGGATTCATATCTTACCTGCCACGGGATATGCACTATTCAGGATAATGATCTGGCTTGAGTGTTTCTGTAATAATTATCTGCTGATAAATTATTGCAGCTGCAAAAATTACACATGCATTCATCTGTAACGTGGCCTATTAAATCCCCTGGCACAATGGATCATGATTTAGGATGGTATAATTCTTTTTACTAATGATTGGCTTCAGATTTTTTTAAAAAGAGCTTGTTAGCGGAGACGCTATGAATTCATAGATTCATGGAACTATAAGGTGTTTTACAGGAAGAAGAATGACCTTTTTAACTTGAGCATGGTCTTGTATACATAAACTACAATAGGCTAACTGGTTATATAAGACTCTATGGCGCTCCTTGGCTGAGACATGAGGGCTTTTCTATGGTGGAAGACAATTTCACACGCAATAGGCTAAGTGCTGCTGTTTCCTGTAGACTGGTTATACATCCTAGCCAATGGTGTTATACAATTTATTTTTAAAATTTATGCCTGGATTCCCATCCCAAAATATGTCTTAAGTGTGATAGAGTCCAGTTTGCTCGCCTCTATGCAGCAGTCGCCAATTAACAGTGTCCCATGAACCAAATCACCAGCAAATTAGTGTTGAAAATTTAAAATTTAAAGATTCTTAGTGTGTAGCTTCAGTTATAAAAGGCAGCGAATAAAATGTTTGAAGTTCACCTCCCTTTTCTTTATGATTCAGTTGCCAGCTCCTCTGTTGTTGCTGCCAAGATGTTTTTTATGACATTAACTTTGACATTTTCAATAATTGCCCATTACACAGACACACACATATGTACATCCTGCAACTCTCCAAAATTAGTTCAATGTGACCTACAGATAATATACAAAACACATATAACTGAATCAGATAAAAATCAGAGAAGCTTAAAAAAAAAAGCCCAGCAGTGTGTATAAGTGTCCAGATGGTTGAAACAGTTGATTAAAAATACTGAAATATCAAATTGGCAACATTAAAGCAGATGTTTGGTAAAAATAAAGAAAGAAATGTTTTAAGCTGCTGTTAGAAGCACATCAGTGTGGGGTTTAGGTACATAAAGCTAGGGAAATGCATTCTATGCTTGAGTGCCGCCAAAGATAATCCTTGTCTAACCACAGTAGAGAGACGCTGAAGTAGGACCCCATTATCATTTGGGCAAGTTAATATGGGAACTAGTGGTTTCTTTCTTTGGTGATTGTGGTTGCAAAGTTGTGTATGACCTCTGCCCTGTACACCTGAAGTTGTGTCTCTACCTCCATCGTCCAGCCCAAGGCACTGAGGTCCAGCTCTGAGGACCTTCTAGTGGTCCCCTCACTGTGAGAAGTGAGGTTGCAGGGAACCAAGCAGAGGGCCTTCTCGGTAGTGGCGCCCACCCTGTGGAACGCCCCTTCATCTGATGTCAAGGAAATAAACAACTATCAGATTTTAGAAGACATCTGAAGGCAGCCCTGTCTAGGGAAGTTTTTAATGTTGATGTTTTGCGGGTCGAGGTCCCCAACCACCCCTCAAATAAATTCACACTTCAGACAGAAATTTTTGGTTTGGTTTTTGGCATGATTTTGGCCACAACTTTATTAAAATACAAGATATGTGAGTGGTTGCTTAGGCATTGGTTCAGACTATCTGTCCCCTAAGGACAGAACTGACATTTGTCAGTAAAGGGGAAAACACTTTGGGGAGAGACAGGTAGCCGGGTGGGTCTGACCCTCCCCTCTCCCCACAGGCTCCCAGGGGCTCTTGTGAGGCCCTGGACCCTGTCCGGGGGATACGGACAAAAGCATATCGAGCCCCTGGATTCCTTTAACAGAATTCCCCACACACAGTCAATCATAACCCCTCCACCAACCAACACAAAAACCAATGCCTAACCGCCAACCTTACAAGTTGTGACTAATTGCTATGCAGTAGGCAAAAACCAGATGGCACCAGCCAATCAGCCAAATGGAAAAATTCCTACCAGGCCCCTGCCCCAAAAGCAGACGACCCCATGACAGGCATAGCAAGGTCAATTCAGAGGCCTAAATTAGGGAGGGAGGGCGGGAGATCCGAAGCACGCAGCCAAAGAGGAAGTTCAAGCTGCGTGCCAACCAATATATACACGCTGGGCTGTCCATCACCAAATAGCAATATAGAATTCTCCCCAACAACACTGTGGGTCCAATCATAGGTGTGGCCATCCAAACCATCCCGCCCAGCAACCAAGGGGTAGTTTTTGGCCCCCACCGCAACACGTGGTCTCCGTGAAGGAGAACCCGCTTTATTGTGCATTTAATATTCTGTTGGGAGCTGCCCGGAGTCGCTGGGGAAACCTAGATCGTTTAGAGCACATCCTTACAGTGTTGATTTTCAGGATGCTTGCATTACCCAATATTATTATTATTATTATTATTATTATTATTATTATTATTATTAGGTAATGCAAGCATCCTGAAAATGGCACTGTTTCAACACTGTAAGGATCTGCTCTAATCGATCTACACAAAGTCAGTGGCCTGGCTGTTGCATTTTGAACCAACTGAAGTTTCTTAGAGTTGTCCAAGGCAGTTCCAGCAACAACAACATGATCTTGAGAACATGACCTAGGTCCAAAATGAAGCACCCCTAAGGCTTCCATCCTTTGCACACTTAAATTGAAAGTAAGTCTCATTGAACACGGTGTTGTGGGGTAAACACTTGAGTGTTTACATACATACATACATACATACATACATAGGATCAGACTGCACATCTCACTACAGATTTCCAGCTCCCTTTTCTCAGTGGGAAAAACTGAAACCATGTCTGTTGGCAGGACCATGTCTAGTGATTTCAGTGGAATAATTGAGCTCATGTTCATTTGTTTCCCACTGAAATCAGTGGGACTTGAAACTGCTCAGCTTTTGCTTGGGGTATTTTGTTTGTTGAATATATTATTCCCGACCAATTTTAACATCTCTCCATGGAATGATGTGAACCACAAACTCTGTGTGTAGAGTCTCAGTGGACCACGGAATTCAGGATCTTAGGAAGGGGCAGTCTGCTGCTCACAGTCTAGTTTTATTGGCTTCCTTTCAGTGCTCACTGTTAATCCTATCACCTCAGAAACAGACTTATAGAGAAGGTTCTTGATCTCAGGGCTTGCTGTTTCACTACCGTGGGTTGCCATTGCCATCTTCAGTTATGTTCCTCTTTCCCACTTTCTCATGAATATTCACTCCGCTTCTTAAAAGGAGATTCCCCCCTCCATCTCAAGAGCCAGTGTGGTGTAGTGGTTAAAAGCAGTGGACTCGTAATCTGGTGAACCAGGTTCAATTCCCTGCTCCTCCACATGCAGCTGCTGGGTGACCTTGGGCTAGTCACACTTCTCTGAAGTCTCTCAGCCCTCACCTCACCAGAGTGTTTCTGCTGGTGGACGCTGACCCACGGATTACCCACGTGGTAGCGGTTTTCATGGCGAGGGCTATGAAAACCAGGGTGGGGTTCCTGAATGAGGCAGTGAAGGCCCTCCCATCGCTCTCCTAACCTGTTGAATCCTTTTTCCTGTATGGGGGGGGTGTTGGATTTCATTTTTTTGCCTCTTTGTTTTTTGTTTGGTCTGGATTTGTCCCCTTTGCTGCGACAGCACGGCACAGGCTTTTAAAATCTTAAACCTATTTTAATAATTTTATTGTTTACTTTTTAACGGTGAGTATGGTGTTTTGTGTAAAGGCATGGACCTCACAAACCTAATAAATGTTGTTGTTTTCATTTCATCACAGAGTTTTGGAGGAGGGAAAATAGATTAGCAGCTTTGAGACTGCTTAAGGTAGTGATAAAGTGGGATATCAAATCCAAATTATTCTTCTCCTCCTCAAACTGTTAACAGTCTCAGTGCCAAAACCTCCTTCCTTCCTTCCTTCCTTCCTTCCTTCCTTCCTTCCTTCCTACTTTTACAAATCATCATAGATCATAACAATTTTATTCTCCCCCTGCCATTGTTCCCAAAACACAGCATGACATGCTAATATTTTTTTAAAGCAATGGAACCTCTGTCCTCATTAGCTGCAGCTGTTTTTTCTCCTGCTTTGCAATTCTGCAGCATCGCTTGCTGCCTGTCTTGGGTTTTTCGTGTGTGTGTGTGTGTCATTGAAATCTCTATTGTCTTGGCATACAGCAGCAGAAGGCCTTCATCTGGAGAGTAAGCAGTTTTGAATGTGTTGTGAAGTCCGCAGAGTAATCCAATTCAGGGAGTGAATGATTGGGAATCATTAAATTTTCTCTTAACGTTACAGTGCTTTGATGACTTTATCAGCTTTTCCACATAAGCCCCGACACTTTCTTCCACATGCTATCACAACTTATGAAATCGACTGCACTCAAGCCTGTGGCTGGGAATAAAATGCTGACCATTTTACAAAGGAGTTTGATTTCTCTGCCGTTAGCAAGTTAAGGAATTTACAATCTTAGCCTTGGACTCACAGTGCCAGAGATTTCTGAAGTGTGGGATTGGGGTTGTTCTGATGGGAGTGGGTACACACAATGGCAGCAAAGTTGGGGCAGATGCTATGTCTCTGAAACTGATGGTGAAACAGTCAAAGAGCTGATTTAGTGGTGCCTACACATAGTAGAGCTCAAGCCAATGACATCCTATATAATAAAGTCCAAGTGTCTCTGCGTCCAGTGTCCGTGGGTTTGCACTACTGCGCATGTGCCCCACGGACAGCCGTTGGGACTTGGAACACAGAGACTTCGGAAGGGAGGGGACGCCCGGCTGTCACACTCACCACGTAAACAACGTTCAGGGCGCACAGCGCATTGCACAAGCAGGCGAACCCCCCGCACACCATCTTCTCGAACGGGAGAAGCGAAGCCTCCTTTCTCTCTCTATGGCCCCCCACCCCGCTGAAAAAAACAGAGACCGGCGCCTCCTTCCTTTCCCAGGGGCAGCAGCAGCAGCAGCAGCAGCAGCAGCTGCTGATGCGGTGCCTTTAAATATCATCCCCGCCACCAGTGCGCCTGCACTCGCGTGGACTGCACTGATATACACCACCGATAGATAGGCAGACAAGGAGAGCAGTCATCTCAACCAACTTCTCTTCAATCAGGAAACCTTTCAGAGGCTGGGGACCTGTTCCTGGTTCTCTCTTTCCTGAATCTACCTAAAGCTGGCACCCAAAAGTCTCACCCTTAAAGGGTCCTCTTTTCACAATCGCGAACGAGGGCTTCTCCGCCGACACCTGGGTAAGCCCATCTCCATCCCTCCCCTCCAAAGCCAAACACCACCGAAGTGTCTCTCCCGGAAATTCTCCCAACGCTAAAAAGAAACGGAGCAGCCAGATCTATCCTTTCGACACCCCCCCCAACATCCCCCTTCGATCAACATGCTCGACGACTCCCCTAGCCAAAGAGTCCGTCCCATATGTTCTAGCGCCCGTGCACTTACTTCTAATATGTTCTAGCGCCCGTTAATTTAACGGGTTTAATGTGCTAGTAGAAAATAATACACCAAGGACCAAGATTCAGACCCCACAATGCCTACAATGAAATTGTATGTGTGCTTCCACAGCCATTTGAAAAAAAAAAAAGTCTAGTGTAGGTATAATAATGACAATGACTGCACAATCTACATGACCTTTGTTCACATGATTCATATTGAGGATTATGGAAGTGACTCAGTCCTGTCTGCAGTAAAACGAAGATGATGTGAGCATTCTGATGCCACTATGCTCCCAACTTCCTGGTGATAGTTCCCAACAGCTTCATATAGATGTTAAATAGCATGAAATTTTAAAAAATGCCTTGAGGCATTCCACAACTGAGTTGCTATAAGCTATTCTTTGAGACAGGCAACACAAGTAGGAAAGGAACCACCACAGAGCAGTGTCTGTAACCTCCCAACTCATAGAGACAGTCCAGGAGGATGCCACTATCAACAGTCTCAAAACTACTGAGAGATCCAGCAGGCACAACAAGGTCACACTCCTCTGGCCTTTCCCCTGGAGAAGGAATTCTTTTAGGATAGCCATGCCAAAACCTAGCCTGAACCAGTTTGGGATGGGTCCAGATAATTGGTATTATCCTAAAGCACTTGCAACTCAACTGTCAACACCTCGAGAGCCTTGCTTCACCGCCACATCCTTTGAGGCATTGCTTGATATGTTGTCAGGAACGTGGATCAACCAAGCACAGGGGAAGAGTCAGACTCAGAAATAGAGCTAAGTTTGAAAGAGGCCGGCTCTGCAGATGAAAGCTACTCAGAAATTGAGCTAAGTGTGAGAGAGGCCGGATCTGCAAACAAAAGCTGGCTGGCAGAGCCAAGAAGGCTGAACTTGACCCTCCTTCACAAAGAAGACACAAATAGCCCTCAAGAAGCGGGAGAGTTAGGAGGCAGTCAGAGCATTGCTAGGCAACCAGCAGAGAAGCAGAGAATGGACAGTGTGACTAGTAGAAGTGGGGAGGGAAAAGGCCAACTTCTCAGTCCTCATACTCAGAGACTGGACAAGGTCAGAGTGCAATGGAAGGGCAAGAGGGGAAGGGAATCTGGCATCCTTCCTGCTGTGAGCAGGGCAGAGTTTCAGACTGACCAACCCCCCTCAATGTGAGCAGGTGAGAAGCCATGCTGTGGATGTGTTTTTGTAATTAAATGTAACTTAAAACTGCCGGAGAGTCATTAATTCTTATCGGGGCTTGCTTGCCTGCCTGAGATCATTACATATTTCTGCTAAGCTTATTTGGGAATCTTTGGCAAGGGAAAGCTTTTTAATAGTCTAAGCGCAGTGTCATCTGGCTCACTTTGAAAGCTTCTTGACACTTTCAAATAACTCTCAAATGTTAAGGGAAGACAACAGTATGGAAGTCATGCTGCCTCAGTAAGTACTCAGTAAGACTTGCCCATTTATACACTTGGTAACTCTGTCATTAATAGTGCTTTCCCAACAGGTTTCCCCAGAATGGATGTTGAGCTAATTTACCTGTAATTCCCCAGACTCAACTCCCCCCCCCCCCATTGTTACATTAAAAAAAAGAGATTTATATTGGCCACTTTCCATTTCTCAGGTACCTAGGCTTAGGGACAAATTACTCTTTTTATATTTTTATTTTTAAAAAGAAATCTGCAGTTTTACATTTGAGTTCTTTAAGAACTTTTGAGGAGATGCCATCTAGATCCAGTGATGTATCCATTTTTAATATAGCAATCCAACCTAGAACAATGATTCCCCACAGACCACTTGAAAATTGCTCATGGTCCTGGCAGAACTGATGTGTTTTCTGCCTGTTGTAGCAACTGTAATGCACTCTGCTAGACGCTGCATGCTTTTTAATTGTAACGTTACAGGTTTGCCACAACCACCTGAATGAAGCTCAGGGTTGAAAGTTTGGGAATTCCTAGCCTAGAACGTCAATTCCTTTCTTCTGGGCAATGTTCAAGCACATAGAAATCTCCCCTACATGTTCTGCAGTGGAAGTCAGATGCAAATAATTCATCCAGCTTCTCTGAAGTCCTGAGGTCAGATGCAGCTGGCATTTATTGGCTGGGGGTGGACCAGAGTGAAGCCTGTTCCACTTCAGTCTGCTCCCAAACCACGCCCACCCAGTCTGGCTGGATTTGCCCAAATTCAAACACTGGCCAATGGGAAAGTCCACCCACCAATGTTGCCAGGGGAATCCCCCAATTGCCAGCCAACTACCCGGTATTGCTCTGCTGGGATTGGGCCTACAGCTGCCCACTCCGGGACTCGATAAGCGGCCATTTCTGCACAGCAAACCTTCACCCATAGTTCCAGCCACTGCCCTTCTCAGTTTCCGCCATCTTTAAGGGTATTAATGTTATTAGCAATGAGCTTCTTGAATTCTTGTTTAGCACCCCTAATTGTCTACTTTCATTTCTTTTGCCAAAATTTATGTACCTTTTCATTCTCATTCGGACAGTGCTTCAATTTTTTTGCTTTAGAAAACTTTGTTGTCTCTCTTTGTTAACTATGCTGGCATCTTCTTTGCCCTAAAAAGGCAAAGGGACCCCTGACCATTAGGTCCAGTCGTGTCCGACTCTGGGGTTGCGGTGCTCATCTTGCTTTACTGGCCGAGGGAGCCAGTGTACAGCTTCCGGGTCATGTGGCCAGCATGACAAAGCCGCTTCTGGTGAACCAGAGCAGCGCACAGAAATGCCGTTTACCTTCCTGCCAGAGTGGTACCTATTTATCTACTTGCACTTTGACATGCTTTCGAACTGCTAGGTGGGCAGGAGCTGGGACCGAGCAATGGGAGCTCACCCCGTCGCAGGGATTCGAACCACCGACCTTCTGATCAGCAAACCCTAGGCTCTGTGGTTTAACCCACAGCGCCACCCATGCCACCACATTTGCAGTCTACTTTCTAGCTGAGTTTCTGCTATTGTGGTTTGAATAACCCTCAAGCCTTGTGGAGAGATCCGACCCTCTTGATATGCCATTCAATTTGCTTTCTTTTAAAGAAGTTTCCTAATTTAGTCAAAAGTGAACTTTTTGGCAATTAAATTCCTGCTGAATTTGATAGCGGTGTGGTTACTGCTTCTAATTCGTTCAAAAGAAGCATGAGCTGGAAGAAGAAGAGTTTGGATTTGATATCCTGCTTTTCACTACCCGAAGGAGTCTCAAAGCAGCTAACATTCTCCTTTCCCTTCCTCCCCCACAACAAACACTCTGTGAGGTGAGTGGGGCTGAGAGACTTCAGAGAAGTGTGACTAGCCCAAGGTCACCCAGCAGCTGCATGTGGAGGAGCGGAGACACAAACCCGGTTCCCCAGATTACGAGTCTACCAGTCGTAACCACTACACCACACTGACTCTGGACTGCACAAGCAATCTAATTTTCTCACCTGTGATACAACAGTAGACTGATACCTGTGTGTATGAAAGAGAGGCACAAAACGAAAGTAGATTTCCATTATTTAGTCCTACCCATGATATTTTCCTGTAGAAATTGCAAATATAATAACCAATAATAGGCACATAAGGTAAATTGATATATATCCATTGAAATGAATAATTAAGACCTATTATCTGAATGTTGTAATCCTTTAGGTGAGACAAATAAAATCAAATTGAAACCATTTCCAGTACAGTACATTGCATGTGCACAGCATCTTAAAAAAATTGGGGTGGGTGGGTGGTGGAATGAAACCGCAAATGAGAACCTAAACAGAACTAGATTAAAACCTGCAACTTTGTCAAACAGTAGGGGGCAATGAAACATAAAATCACGACACAACATAATTCATTTGATAAACTACAGGGAATGTAAAACAGCATTCTATTCCATGAACATCACTGGCTTTTAGTGAATGTTTTTGCTGCATTTGTATTCAGTGGGCATCTTTAAGGTGGGGAGAGAAAGCTATAATTTTATTCACGTTACCTACAGAAGCAGTTGCCTAGAAATACATGCAAATGTTATTACCTTGTGAAATGTTGGCAGGTTGGTAAGGATTCTCAGGACATTTGGAAATGTACCTTTAAGTGGTTAATATTCGCGCAGCTGTTAAAAGGCTTCAGGTACCTGATATGTCACGTGTCTTTAGTTTGTTAAATGTTTCCTGTGAATCAGAAGATTCCAAATTTAAAAGTAGGAGAGGGAGGTGGGGGAGAGGGTATCAGATCCTTCTAATTACTTGTCACTCTCTGGTAGTAGCATATGCTTAGTGTATGTAATTACATATTTTTGTTCATTTCAGATATTTATACAAAACACTTCAACGCTTTAGACATTTGAGAGCTTTATTTATTACCAAAGAGTGCTAAGTAGATTCACATTGAAATGTAATTATCCCTATAAAGTCCCAGCTCTTCATTTTCACAGCACATATTTCGAAATTTCAATGTGTAATTGTGGGTTTTGGGGTGTGTGGGATTATTATTATTTTTGGTCATGCATGCCAGTAATGGCCAGAAATGCCTTTTAAACCATGTACAGTGCTCCACATTTAATGCTGTGTGCTTTTTATATCTGCTTTTCCTCTATAGTTACACTGCTTGCTGTTAGCAGGGTTGAAAACCTGCAATAGAAGGCAGGCGGTGAAGAGCTGGAAGCCGACATCCTGGCTGCTTTTATGTACTGCGTTTGCAGTGATTTTTAGTACAGGGCAGATTTTTTAAACTGGTGTGAAGATTATTATAATTCTGAAAGCCAAGTGCTCAGATCCCTGCAATTTATCTACAGGTACACCCCATGACTTATATGATCCTTCCGTGTTTTTAATTTCCACAGTGTTCTTCTGCCTCCACATATCCTTGTGACCCACAACACTGATGCGTCGATGGTGGGTGAAAAGAAGGTTCAGCAGAGTTAATTCAAATGTTAGGAAGCTGCCATGTGCCATACGCAAGTTGCAACCAAATAGGCATCTTTCTCTTGGGTGCCAAGAACCGAAAATGCATAGCACTACTTTTAGATTGCTTTGGCTGAAGACTAACTTTGGTCTTTGTCGACTGTCTTTCAGGATGGGACTTGAAAGACAGAGGGTGGTGCCCGCCCTGTGGAATGCCCTCCCATCAGATGTCAAGGAAATAAACAACTACAGTGGTACCTCGGTTTAAGAGCAGCCCTGTTTATGAACTATTTGGTATACGAATTCCACAAAACTGGAAGTAGTGTCCTGTTTTACAAACTTTACCTCAGTCTACGAACAGAAGCCAAATGATGAAAGGGCACTGGTGGTGGGAGGCCTCATTAGGGAAAGTGTGCCTTGGTTTAAGAATAGTTTCGGTTTAATAACGGACTTCCGGAATGGATTAAGCTCATAAACTGATGTACCACTGTATCTGACTTTTAGAAGACATCTGAAGGCAGCCCTGCTTAGGGATGTTTTTAATGTTTGATGTTTTATTTTGTTTTTAATATTCTGATGGGAGCCTCCCAGAGTGGCTGGGGAAACCCAGCCGGATGGGCTGGGTATAAATAAATTATTATTATTATTATTTATTATTATTATTATTATTATTATCATCATCATCATCATCATCATCTCACAGTGTATGAACTACACCTCATTCATAATAACTAAATTCCAATCTGTAAAACTTCAATGTGTAAAACACTAAAATATAAAAGGTGCACATTTTACCCAAGTTTTCATTCCTTCTCCAATTGCTATCATTACCAGTCCCAAAGAAACAATGTGCAAAGTGGCAAAAATTATTAAACTCTTTCAGGACCAAAGGGAAGAGAGATAGAGGGCACTTCACAGACAAAGCAGAAAGGGTGGACTGAGGATGCTTCGTTTAAAAGTGTATTTTGAGGCATTTCAATTGAAGCAGCTCTTAAAGCTAGTCCAAAATTCAACAGTGTTACATTGGATGCAAATGGAGACCATTGTCATGGAACCTTCGATTTGTGCACTTGGATTTCTGCATCCCTTCAGAGTAGCATTAAAAAAACAAACAAACTTTTTAAATTAAAGATTTCTTGGTATCCAAAAATATGTGCAATGTCTCTTTTTTCAAGTTACATTTTCTACAGATCAGTTTCATTTGTTGAGACATTAGTTAGGAAGAAAAGGGGGAAAGAGGTGGAGGGGGGCATGGTGAGTGGGGTTGGGGTGGCAATGTTTCTATTCTACTTGATGTATGTGTGGTGTTTTGTGTCAGTGCCGCTTGTATTCCTTTAGTGGTGAGAGAGGTTGGCCTAGGGTGTGGTTGTTTGTTTGTGATTGGATGTGGTGAACTTTGTTTTCATGTGTTAGTGGGGTGGGTGGGTGTTTTTGTATCAGGTTAGCCAGTTTGATTTGTATGCTGTTGATAGATTCTTGCCGTTGTCTTGTTGGGTTGTGTATGTGATAAAGGGGAGCCATACTGGGGTGACTAAACATCTTCCAAGACAATAATGCCCACTCACATAATAAAGAGCTCATAACCCACCTACTCTCAGCAGCCAGAAACATATATATACACTGGAGAGACCTGTCAGGAGTAAGCATGAACCAATGGTATCAAATAGTATGGGAAACAGCCTTATTAGATATATATTACTAACCACTACAGTCATACCTCAGTTGCGTCTGCTTCAATCTCTTTTCTAAGTGTAAGGACATTCAGTGGTTGCTCATGAGAAATCAGCCAAACGCAGAACTTCTAAAACTAAGTTCTTTATTGTGCAGATATTTACAGTGGAGCAAAAGTTCAAACGTCCATCTCATCCCTCTGCAGAGTCCAGGAATGAACCCTTCTGGTTCTTTGTCCAGCAAAAAAGGCGCGGGATCCTGAACCCCCGCCTCCCCCTTCCATGTCCTTCCTGTCTTCGAACTCGTGGCGTGGGAACCTGACCCTGTTCCCCGCTTCTACCTTGGTGCTCACAGCCCCTGCGCCGATTTCCTGCCTCCAACTCCCCCTCCCCACTGGAGGAATGGTCGCTTCCTGTAGAGGAGGGGGTTTCGCAGCTCACACATGCGCATAAGTGCTAAATCACGCTGCGCGTGTGCACAGATGCGGCACTTCTGGATGTGAATGCTTCGAGTTGCAGACGTGCCTCTGGGATGGATTACGTCCGCAACTCGAGGTTCCACTGTAAACTGAAACTGACACTGAGACAAATAGAAGAAGACACCTTCACCCCGGTTTGGCTCCCCTTTATCACATACACAGCCCAACAAGACAACAACAGAGTAGCAATTTTAGAACTTGGAAACCCATTGTCACAGGTTTCCTTTCAAGTCTGGAAACTATGGGAAGCACATCTGGCGCTTGGAGTATCCCCGCTTACACCTATTTAGGACTCCCCAAGGTTTCACTATATAAGCAACTCGAGCCAATATAAACAATGGGCAAGAGCAGTAATATTCAGGAAATGGGACATTCTCCCAATTACTGAAGAAAATTTTAAGAAATGACTTGGGAATATTTCAACTGATTGGTTGAAAATACATCAAATTTGCTTGCTCATTAACTTATTCGCAAAAGTGATGGGCTTTGATTCCAATGGAGAAAGTATCTCAATGCTTTAGATTGACGTATACTCTGTGGATGTGATATGAATCTTTACTGTAAGAGATTTTCCAAGTTAGTTTTGATGCTAGGAGGGTGACTGCATTCAAGACTTAACATCTCTGCATGTATGGGTCATCGAAGACAACATTTTGTGTTGGGTAACTGCTTTTAAAACTCATTTGGAGACCTTGGGCTGGTCAGCATCTTTCAGACTAACTCACCTCACAAGATTGTGAGGATAAAATGGGGAGATGGAGAACCATGTACGCTACATTAAACTCCTTGGAGGAAAGGTGAGCTATAAATGTATTAAATAAATAAAAAATAAAGCCTCATGTGTTTAAAATGCAGCATAAACACACACCGAAACAGATTTCATAAACCAGCCATTAATTTCAGGGTACTAAAATATCAGTTAAAAACAGCTTGTAATCTTAGCTGCAATTAACACATTTTTATAACTCTCCAACTCACAATTCTTTTCAAAATGTACAATGTAACAGAAGCTCCCATTACGGTTTTGATGTGTTTCTTAGAAAACTAATTATTGCTTTCCCTCCAGAATTTGGAACATGGGGACAATTGCCATGGAAGTCTTGGTAAATCTTTGGGGGCATAGAATGCCACCTGGTATTAGCGACCATATTTTTCAAGGATGCGGAAAATCATATGTAGAGTTATGTCCCAAATTTCTGTCTTCATCCATTAGTGGAACATCTCAATCTAATCTGTTTATTTATTTATCCATCTATAACCAAGTTTGCCAGCCGTCCTTCATTACATATTTATCACTGGGTAGTTTCCAACGTAAAATCTAGAAACATGCAGAAAACTCCCCTAATACAAAAAAAGGCACACAGCACTGAAAAACTAAAATCTGATGTAAAACAAATGCAGCTTAACAGTGGCAGTGTGTAGGAACCTAAGAAGAGTCCTGCTGCATGAGGCTAAAGACCCATCTAACCCACCATCCTGTTCTCACAGTGACCAATCAGATGCCTGTGGGAAGCCCACAAGTAGGACCTGAGTACGACAGCACATTCAACAGAAAATGGCATTCAGAGACAGAGACCGGATCTCCACTGACCTGTTTTAATGTCTCCCCTCCCTATTAGAATGGTATTAGATATGTCATTCTACGTCATAGGCAGGGCTGGATTTAGGTTTGATGAGGCCCTAAACTACTGAAGGTATTTATGTGTCCAGCTGTCCTTTGTCAACAACAAATTTTGTGTGTTGAATATATGTTATATGGTAATTTATGGACCTAATAGGTATCTAAAGCCATTTGCACATAACGAAATATGTAATTGTTGAACTGAAATACAATTAAGAAGTATATTAATAGGGAAATACGATTAAGAAGAAGTACCGGTATATATAGTTTGAGAACCAAGATACCACTATATATAGAAATGAGCAAACCAGTGATATTTTAGGGAGCAGGCTAGCAGGCTAGTTACAAACACCTCAGGTTACAAACGCTTCAGGTTACAAACTCTTCTAACCTGGAAGAGTTACCTCGAGTTGAGAACTTTGCCCCAGGATGAGAATGGAAATCGTGTGCCGGCAGCGCAGCGGCAGCAAGAGGCCCCATTAGCGAAAGCACGCCTCTAGTTAAGAACAGTTTCAGGTTAAGAACGGACCTCCAGAAACGAATTAAGTTCGTAACTAGAGGTACCACTGTACTTACATCATGGCAACCTACACAACACAAAACACTGTTGCTGTATGTAGGTTTTATTTTATTTGTTTTTTATCTTATATTTTGGAAATGTACATCCAGTTTTTCCCCCTTTAATTTTTTTGGGGGGCCCCCAAATGTGTGGGCCCCTAAGCTATAGCTTGTTTAGTTTATATGTAAATCCGGCACTGGTCATAGGGTATATTTGTCACAAGATATACAGGTGAAAGTCGAAAAATTAGAATATTGCGGAAAGGTTCATTTCTTTCAGTAATTCAACTAAAAAGGTGAAACTAATATATGAGATAGACTCATGACATGCAAAGCGAGATATGTCAAGCCTTTATTTGTTATAATTGTGATGATTATGGCGTACAGCTGATGAGAACCCCAAATTAACAATTTCAACTTTGGGGTTTTCATCAGCTGTACGCCATAATCATCACAATTATAACAAACAAAGGCTTGACATATCTCGCTTTGCATGTCATGAGTCTATCTCATATATTAAACTCCAGTAGCTAATGAAAACAATTGCTTACATAAATGGACTTTTTCACGATATTCTAATTTTTCAACTTTCACCTGTAGTCACAAGAGCTTCTTCATTAATGCTAGCAGGACTTTGTGTGAATTTGATCCAGCTCGGCTCATATCATATTATTGTACACAGTTCAATGTGCATCACGTTCCTCATTGAGTTGCACATCCCTGTCCGAACAGTGTAATGTGAAACTAAATGTTGCTGCATACCATGGAAAGAGATCATCTTGGATATCCAATTAACTTAATTTTTTAGAAGATCTGACAACCATTCTCAAACCTGCTGCCTGCTTGCGATAGGTAAAGGTAAAGGGACCCCTGACCGTTAGGTCCAGTCGTGTCCGACTCTGGGGTTGCGGCGCTCATCTCGCTCTATAGGCCAAGGGAGCCGGCGTTTGTCCGCAGACAGCTTCCGGGTCATGTGGCCAGCATGACAAAGCCGCTTCTGGCGAACCAGAGCAGCGCACGGAAACGCCGTTTACCTTCCCGCTGGAGCGGTCCCTATTTATCTACTTGCACTTTGAATGTGCTTTCGAACTGCTAGGTGGGCAGGAGCTGGGACCAAGCAACGGGAGCTCACCCCGTGGCAGGGATTCGAACCGCCGACCTTCTGATCAGCAAGCCCTAGACTCTGTGGTTTAACCCACAGCGCCACCTGGGTCCTGCTTGCGATACTTATCCACAAAAACTAAGTATCTTAGTTTTGCTCTGTGAGCTGAAGACCATGGCTATAAGGGCATCGCTACACGGTTGGGTTGGGGAGGGGGAAAGCTACTACTGGGCTATTCATTTAAGTGTTGTCTCTATTCTACTGAAGCAAACAGGAGTTTTGCCATTCAATATCACAGCGTGAGATATGTCACAACTCTTTTATATTACTGTTGGCATTCTAGTGCAAAGCCGAGTGGTGTCAAATTACATATTTAGCTTCTGAGATTGATTGATTGCTTCACTGAGGAATGGATATAGTATTCTGCTGCTTATCTGAGTCAATGTTTTTTGCTTTCTTTCTCAGTACTGTGAAGTAAATTAAAATAAAGTGTTTTAATCTACTGCTTATGATAAAGAAGACCAAATCTCATTCCAATAAATGTGAAATACAGCTTGTCATGTTTCTTTCACTTTGTGGAAATGCTACCACAAGGCTTAGCCAGTTAAGTCTAATATGTTGACATTTATTTTTGCTGCAATAAATGTTAGGATTATATTTTTGCATTAAATTCTGGCATTTTTAAAGATCACTATGACAAGTAATTTATTCTTCAAATCACTCTAGTTTGTCCCCCCCCCCGTACTTTTTGAATATGGATTTGGCCATGTATCTCCAAGGCACGGTACAAAGCATATTCCGTGTTTTTTGCAAGCTATTAGTTTGATTTAAATCCATTTTTTTCTGTCAGGATTTACGCAAGGTTTTTCTTGATGTTATTTGCTCTGAATTACTGCCCAGAAATAATCACACTGAATCCAATTTCACACAGACTGTGTGGCCTATGAAGTCTGTCACTGCAAAGCTGTTAAAGCTTTTTATATTTTGTTTTAGTGGAGGTGATTCTTCCCATTTGCAGAGGCTATGAAGATCATAGCTTCATGACTTGCCAGCCCTTCAGCACGTGATAAAAACAGTTTCTTCAGAAGTGAGGCTGTCATTGCAAAAGCAAACATAGAGAAGGTTTTGTTGTTGTTGTTTTTTTAAAAAAAAACCCACACAGCATAAATTTGAAATGATAACGTAATAATAAATGGAGACGTAATATTAGAGACATAATCCTGAAACTTTCATTCAAACCCCAACCTGCTTCCCTTCTCAGCTTTATACAATTGCTCATTTCCCCCCTTGCTGCTCCATATAATTGACTGCTGGTGGTGGTAGTAGGTATTTTGCAATATCCATGGCTGTCTAGAGACATGAGGTGGGCTTGGGTCTTGAACGTACAGTATGTGCAACTGCTACTTTAAGAGGAACAGATGACGTTCTCTGTTTTAGTTTTGCCCTAATTGTTGGAGGCATTCACTGCAGGAATGAAGCCACTTATGAGTTGCTCATCCGTGCTTGAAAATGTATTCAGGATTTGCCAAAGAAAGGATTTATTTCAATTGACTCACACATCCATTTGCACATGTTGAATGCCTGGCTCATCCAGGACATTTATACAATTGTGGGATCAAGCATTCTTGAAGTCCCAGTCTACTTCCTGGCATACAAAAAAAGTATCAGGTGTCATAATGATTATAATCCAACAAAACCAAAACACCAAACCGGCTAGTAGATATAAGGAACAATTTTACTCAATTAAACACACTAAAATAAACACACTAAAGTGCAGCATGCAAGTCCAAGCCTGGAGATACTTATGAACAAATAGTAAACTAGTGGCACAATTCTGCCAATAATGATAGCGTCCTAGTGCAGTGCAAATACGCAAAAAGTGTTGCAGATAGTTCTCAACTGGATGCGCGAAGTCATATCAGAGGTCAAGGAGATAAACAACTACCTGACATTCAGAAAATACCCGAAGGCAGCCCTGTTTAGGGAAGTTTTTAATCTGTGATATTTTAATGTATTTTAATATTTGTTGGAAGCCGCCCAGAGTGGCTGGGGAGACCCAGCCAGATGGGCGGGGTACAAATAAATTACTACTACTACTACTACTACTACTACTACTACCATTATTATTATTATTATTGGGAACGGTCGCAAGGCAGGCTTCAAGACATGGTCATACGAGATGGTGGTCGCAGACAGGCACCTCCTCACTGTCCCTTGGTGAAAATGGATCGGAAGACCTATATGTTCAACATGATACAATATAATTGTAAGTTCTTCACAGGCACAGTATCGTGTTGCGCGTGCCGTTGAGAACTATCTGCAACACTTTTTGCGTATTTGCAGTGCGCTAGAACGCTATCATTATTGGCAGAATTGTGCCACTAGTTTACTATTTGTTCATAAGTATCTCCAGGCCCAGTCTACTTCCTGCTATGCATATTCAGCCAGTAGTTTGGAACATAGTTGCTGTTTTCACGTCATGTTAAAGCACAGCTAATATTTAACTATGGTTTAACATGATGTTGTCTGAACCAGCTCTTCTGGTTTGCTTTTCTCCAAGCAAGCCACAAGTAGTGAGCCAAGAACAAGCCTTTGCAATCCAGGTTCAGTTCACACGACAATTCAACTCTTCTGGGTCAAACCTCAAGGCAGTTGTAGCTATGGCGAAGTCACCATGGAGTGTCATCGTGTTGTTGGATAAATCATTTCTTAAAGGATTATTATTACTATTATTTGGAAGATTTATACTCTTTTCTTCACAGAACAGTGCAAAAATTAAGGAACTGATGGTGGAAACTGATTATTTGAAATTCTTCTTATCTATTTTCTGTGACTGCCTTAATATGACTACTTTTAGAAATTCAGAACCCAAGTGCAGTCGTACCTTGGAAGTCGAACAGAATCCATTCTGGAAGTCCGTTTGACTTCCAGAATGTTTGAAAACCAAATCCTGCAGCCAGTCAGAAGCCCGCGAAGCCCCATCGGACGTTGGGGTTCCAAAAGACAATTTGCAAACCGGAACAATCACTTCCAGGTTTGCAGCGTTCGGGAGCCAAAACGTCCGAGTTCCAGGGCGTTCGACAACCAAGGTACCACTGTAATTAGAAACCTTGTTGCTATTACCGAAGGCTCAAAGTTACTTGCAACTAATGGATCTAATACATCTTACCTCAATCACCCATGTTTGGAAACCCCAATCCACAGGACTTTACTGCTGGAATATTGGCTAGAGTCAGGACAGTTGTTAAAACATCTGATGGATAGAGTCACGCCAGCTTCCTCAATTTCTCTAGGCTCTAATCCCTGTTTCAAGATAGAATCAGTCCTCATCTCTTTCCTAATGTCATGATGTTAAAGAGTGGCTGTTTTGTGTTAATGTATCAAGGGGAATGATCCAAATGTTTGGAAATGATACAGGCACATGCTTTGCTAGATAGATGTCTCAGATTAGCTTTGACCATTTACTTTCAATGCACAGGTAAACAGTTGTGGGAATTAAACATTCTAAATGCAGACATTTCTTTTGCGGCAACCTAATTATTTGCCTTCAGACTCAAGAGATTTGTGCTTAGAAGGCTTTCATTTTTTTGGAAATTGAGCTTGCTTGCTTTCCCACAGAGTTCCTGAGAACTAGACAGCAGTTTTGTAATTTTGCATTTACGAAAAGATATGCCGATGTTTCATTTCCAGTTCAGTTCAGAACCTTCTAAATTGACTCAGGTTCCTGTAAACAAAATATGAAATTCTCCTTACATTTTTTTGGGGTATGATACACTGTTCTTAATCATCTAAATTTAGTGTTATTTTAACCAGCTAAAATGAGTGACTGAACAATAGGAAATTGTATGGCAATCATGCTGTAAAGAAAGTGAAATGAAGGACAAAGTTGTCATGCCATCGCCTTTCTAGGTACATTTTTAAACATTCACTTCATCATGAAAAGTTGCATTATGAAATGTCTAAAAATGTCACCCTGTGATATGATACACACAAAGAAACACCATTGTGTTAGCCTGCAGGCAAACTATTTTTTTAAAGTGCCAACTGTAGTCTCTGTACAGAAAGTTAAAATAAAAAATAAAAATGCCATAAATCAAAACAATAAGTCCCCATTGATTTCTATAATGTAGGGATGGGAGACGCACACCCCACTCAAAAGCTTCATGTCCTCGGGGGTAGCCTGTTGGGAACTGCATGAAGCGATGTGTGGGCCAGTGTCAAAAGTGAAAAGTCTGACACACGGGTACATGCTTACATCCTGTTCATCCATCCTCTGTCCTTTTTCACATGCCCACCCATTTCCTAATTTGGGAATAAGCCCCATTGAACAAAACAGGGCTTATTTCTGAGTAGGGATGGAGGGGGAATTTGATGCAGTTAGCATTTAAAGCTGACCGAATCAGAGTTGCACTTTCCAAAGCAATATGAGAACAGACCCTCCATGTTTTCCTATTTTCCAGGGACAGTCCCAGATTTACAGAAGCCGCCCCGGTTTCTGATTTGATTCCAGAATGTCCTGTTTTTTTCTTAGGACGTCCCTATTTTCATCGGAGAAATGTTGAAGGGTATGGAGTATGGATGCCTGAACCAAGGTGATAGGTAACTAGACAACCTTTAAAAGACATCTGAAGGCAGCCCTGTATAGGGAAGGTTTTTTTATTTAAAAAAAATGTTTAATGTTTTATTATGGTTTTATATATGTTGGAAGCAAACCCAGAGGGGCTGGGGCAACCCAGTCAGTTGGGTGAGGTATAAATAAGAAACTGATTATTATTATTGTGATGCTGATGCTCATGGTGGAATGTTGTTGTTCAGTCATTCAGTCGTGTCCGACTCTTCGTGACCCCATGGACCAGAGCACGCCAGGCACGCCTATCCTTCACTGCCTCTCGCAGTTTGGCCAAACTCATGCTAGTCGCTTCGAGAACACTGTCCAACCATCTCATCCTCTGTCGTCCCCTTCTCCTTGTGCCCTCCATCTTTCCCAACATCAGGGTCTTTTCTAGGGAGTCTTCTCTTCTCATGAGGAGCCTCAACTTCAGGATCTGTCCTTCCAGTGAGCACTCAGGGCTGATTTCTTTAAGGATGGATAAGTTTGATCTTTTTGCAGTCCATGGGACTCTCAAGAGTCTCCTCCAGCACCATAATTCAAATTGATGGAATAGGATGTCCCTATTTTCACTGGAGAAATGTTGTTGTTGTTGTTGTTGTTGTTGTTGTTGTTGTTGTTGTTGTTGTTGTTGTTGTTGTTGTTAATTGAATTTATATACTGCCCTGTACCCGAAGGTCTCAAGGTGGTTCACAGAAAAGATTTGCTAGTTAATAGAAAGAGGCCTTTCCTCTGATCCTCCTTTATATCCCTTCAGCTGACAACAGCTCCTATGGCATCGCAAGTCGTCCGCAGTCACCCTATGTACATTTGCCAAGTAGAATGTTTCTGGGTAAACAGTCATAAAATCACACAGCACAACCATTATGTATCACACAGGCTGGCAGGTGCACTTAATTTTTAAAAATAATTATTTCCCAGTTTCTATCCAAAATTACAATTTTTATGCATGCAGATCAATGATTGGTAAGTAATGCAAGACAATTATCAATGCATATGCTGAGTCGGCGAGCAAATCTCACTGAGTTCAATGGGTTTTAGGCTATAATCCTATGTGTTTCCTTGGAATAAAATTCATCAAACAGAATGAAACTTCCCTCTGAGTTAATACAAATAGGATTGACCAGCAGGTTTATGATACAGAGGGTATGTGAGAACAAACAGGCAAAGACAAAGGGAACAGAGTCTGAGGACAGATGTTTTTACTGACATATGTATAGTACTCCAGATCTGTGGAAGAAGCGCATGACTGTGTGTCCTGCTGTGTAGATGCTGGACCTTGATGGTGCCTTGTATATACTTTGGCCCAGGCTAAGGTCCACAAATAACAATAGTTTCAGGGTCCCCAGCCCAAAAGAAGCCAGATTATTCTCCACAAGGGCCAGGGCTTTTTCAGTGTTGGCTCCGAACCTGGTGCAATACTCTGTCCCACAAGACTAGGGCCCTGCGGGAACCTGACCTCCTTCCACAGGGCCTGTAAGACAGAGGTATTCTGCCTGGCCTTTAATCTAGCCTGATCTCCTATTCCTTTTCCCCTTCCCATTTTTCTGAAGAAACCCTTCTGGGTCCCTACATTAAAATTCCTCCCTGGTCTCCCTACTGGCCTAGCATGACTAACCTGGCCAGTTAGCCCTGGGGATCCCACTGATGTTTGTTTTTATGCTATTTTTTTAGCTGTTTTTTAAATCATTGTCTTATATTTGTTGTTAGCCGCCCTGAGCCCGGTCTTTAGATTGGGAAGGGCAGGGTAGAAATAAAAATAAAAATTATTATTATTATTATTATTATACTCAACGTATCTTCCTATTGCCTCTTAGCGTAGGGCCAAAATGTATTGGACCAAAATACCCTACACACCAAACATAGAATTCTGTCTATGTTGAATCTTTGAAATAATCCATTCAGAATGCAGATCCAGGTGTTACAGTGATAAATGAAGCAGCCAGAGAGAATCACTTGTGCCTCTTAGTGAACGACAAAGTACAAGGAGCCTTCCACAGATGTTGGAAATTATGAAGGAGCAAAGCAGGTGCTTAAATCCTGTTTACTAAAAATAGGAACATTGATCAAGTTACAAAAGAAGCCGGCATTTCATCTGTCAGGTGTCAGCTGGCAGTGCCCTCCGCTTACCAATCAGCTCTTACAACGAGCCCAACATTCAGTGTGTGTGTGTGTGTGTGTAAATCTTTGTTATCTTGTTGCATTGTTATTGATGCTGGATTTGAAACCATTAAAAAAAACTTCCTGGCATGGTGTTGCCTAACAGCATATGTGTGGGTCCAAAATCACGCATACTGTTTGCGTGTAGAGGTCCCCAAGGTCACCTCCCCCCCAAATAACTCACACTGCACAGAAATTTTTGTTTAAGGTTATTGGCATAATTTTGGCCACAACTTTTTTTTATTAAATTACAACATGTGAGTGGTTGCTTAGGCATTGGTTCAACTATCTGTCCCCTCTTGGGGACAGGCTGACATCCACCTGCTTAGCGGAAGTCAGCAAGGGAAAACACATTGGGGAGAGAATGGGGTCAGGGGGCCCGGGACCCTCGCCTCTCCCCTAATGTTCCCAGGGGCTCTTGCGTGGCCCTAGCCCCTGACCAGGGGAACGGACAAAAGCATGGAGAGCCCCTGGATTCCTTTAATGGAATTCCCCGTGCAGCAGCAGCATTGGAGGGGCAGGCACAGCCAACCACTTCCCCTCCACCAACCAATTGAATAACCAATGCCTAACCGCCAACCTTACAAGTTGTGACTAATTGCTACGCAGTAGGCGAAAACCAAATGGCCACAGCCAATCAGCCAGATGGAAAAATTCCTACCAGACCCCTGCCCCAAAACAGACGACCCCATGACAGGCATAGCAAGGCCAACGCACAATCCTAATTAACGGGGGGAGGGCAGGTGATCCAGTGCATGCACGGATTCGAACCACCGACCTTCCAATCGACCAGCCCAAGAGCCTCAGTGGCTTAGACCACAGCGTCACCCGTGTCCTGTTAAACACACATGTATACACCCACACACCAAAGAGCAGCATTACAAGGTATAATATCCAATTTATTACTATCAGTATGGTTACAATCCTTTGGACAGTTGCCAGAGTGTGAGCTGCACTGAAGAAGTATCTGAAGACGTGTGCATGCACACAAAAGCTCATACCAAGAACAAACTTAGTTGGTCTCTAAGGTGCTACTGGACAATTTTTTTTTTTTATATATATTTCTACTGTGTCAGATGGACGCAGGTGGCGCTGTGGTCTAAACCACAGAGCCTAGGGCTTGATCGGAAGGTCGGCAGTTCGAATCCCTGTGACAGGGTGAGCTCCCATTGCTTGGTCCCAGCTCCTGCCAACCTAGCAGTTCGAAAGCACGCAGTGCAAGTAGATAAATAGGTACCGCTCCGGCGGGAAGGTAAACGGCGTTTCCGTGCACTGCTCTGGTTCGCCAGAAGTGGCTTAGTCATGCTGGCCACGTGACCTGGAAGCAGTATGCCAGCTCCCTTAGCCAGTAAAGCGAGATGAGCACTGCTGGAACCCCAGAGTCGTCCGCAACTGGCTTAACAGTCTGGGGTCCCTTTACCTTTACCTTTTACTGTGTCAGACCAACACGGCTACCTGCTTGAATCTAGCTCCACTGAAGATAGTAGTGTCCTGTTGCTCGAGACAGATGCCACATAACTAAACATCCCTCCACTGATGTCAAAATTACTGCCCTGGTATTTCAAGAAAAATCACCAGCAAAAATTATTATTAAGCCTGCGGTTTCCATGTTTCTACCTGTCACAGAAAAGGAGTCGTGTTCCTTCTATCGCGCTTCAAGAGAGAATTGACAATCTTTATTTATTTTTTATTTTTTAAAAAAGGTTCTCAACAGATAATATTTATATTTTGCTTTTCAATTGCTTCTGTTTCATCAATGGAAACCGTTTACAATTCTGTGAAAGTTTGGGAGGGCTTGTCACCATTGCGGCATGACAGCAGGTGATAAGATTCAAACATATGAAATGGTTCATTTTGTTGTCATTTTCAATCTGCTTCCATACCTGTATCAGCAAATCTCTAGCTGCTTGCACTACTCTCCATGCAGAATGGCAAATGCTGCATTTTTAATATAGTATTAGTTATTAACACATGTCAACTAAAAATTAGTTGTTTTGCTGAGCCTTAATTAGGAGAGCTGTGAGGATGCTCTGATTTTGCACAAGCACAGAGGAAGCACAGAAGTCTGCTTAGCCCCTTTGAAGGGTGTGGCAGCTTTGCGGGATGGACGTCACACCCCCCCCCATGAAGGGCGGGGTGTGGCGAGCTGATCCTGGTCAGAGTGCGAGTTTTGGCTTGCACTCTCAGCTTGAAATCCTGCTCCACGTCAGTCTGTAGAATTGGCCAATCGCAGGCTGGCGTGGAGGGCTGGGCTATCTGGGGGCAGGCATAAGGGAACAATCAGGTTTCCCTCAGGTCCACTCCCAGGGGATTTAAATCAGCCCACACCAGCCCCGGACACCCAGCTCTTCTTCGTCTGATCAACCCATCCACCCACTCTGGTAATTTTGCATTTACTCATTGAATTGACCTTGCTGTGGCCTGCGGTGGTAGCTGTATTTGCGCGGACGGTTAGGAATTTGCCTATCAGGTGAATTGGCTATGACCTGGAGGTTTTGCCTACATTGTAGCAATCATCCTAACTTTGGCAGTTTAAGCATTGGGTAACCTTAGTCTTGGTTGGAGGGGCGGTCATACCCTTTCTTTACCCTCCAGAAATACGGTATCCTGTTAAAGCAGGCTTCCTCAAACTCGGCCCTCCAGATGTTTTTGGCCTACAACTCCCATGATCCCTAGCTAGCAGGACCAGTGGTCAGGGATGGTGGGAACTGTAGTCTCAAAGCATCTGGAGGGTCAAGTTTGAGGAAGCCTGCATTAAAGGGATCCATGATGGAGTTGTTTCTGTCCATTTACCCAGATGGGCCTCAGAAGAAGAAGAAGAAGAAGAAGAGTTTGGATTTGATATCCTGCTTTATCACTACCCGAAGGAGTCTCAAAGCAGCTAACATTCTCCTTTCCCTTCCTCCCCCACAACAAACACTCTGTGAGGTGAGTGGGGCTGAGAGACTTCAGAGAAGTGTGACTAGCCCAAGGTCACCCAGCAGCTGCATGTGGAGGAGCGGAGACGCGAACCCGGTTCACCAGATTACGAGTCTACCGCACTTAACCACTACACCACACTGGCTCTCAGCACTCCTAGAGGCAGCAATCCCTGCAGGGATCCCCCTTCTTGATGTAAGTCATAGGAATCCCCATTGCCGGGTTGTATTGTTTCAGAAAGTGTGAATTAGGTAGGTTCACCTTTGAATACAAACTTAATGTGATTTCTTCCCCCATCCCTCTCTGAAGATAGAGTCTTTTTTGTTTTGGCACCTTAGAAAGGAAATTATCTCCCCAGGACCACTTGCCTGGGTCCTATCCTCTTGGTCTAGATGTGCCAGCTCAGAGCAACCTTATTCTCCGAGCTTTTAAACTTGTAATGGATAATGATTCATTTTCTATCTTCTGCATATTTTTTTTTTAATATTATGACTCTTCCTGCTGGCTCCTACTTTTGTAGTTTCCTGCTATGCTGTAAGGTTATTATAATCTTAGTGTTTTTAACATTGATTAAATTTTTGCCCTTTTATTTATGGGTTATTTGCTGACTTCGGAAGCCTTTGAGTTAAAAGGCTGGCTTTCATGAATTGCGTCTTATTTGATCCTGGCCTATGTTTCCCTCTATGAGATGGGTTGACTGTTATACCCTCTGATAAGTCTGCTCACCTTTTCCAGTGGGCAGTGTTGCGGCCAGGCAGCTGGGACCCAACAGTGATCCAGCCAGGGGGGCAGAGAGTTGACACCTCCTTCTGCGTCATCCTGGCCGTGTCGCCAGGGAGGGGCCCGCCCAGCCTGGCCCCACTAACCAATCAGTGCCAGCAGCGGCATGGCCGCAGAAGATTTAACTATGGGGCAGCCGGGTGGGACCTCTTTTCTCTCCCTATTCTCCGGATCTCTCAACCCACCCATGCTCTGATATGACCTTTCTATGGACAATTGTCAGCTGCCATATTGTTGGGGCCAGGTAGGAATTTTCCCACTTGGCAAACTGGCACCACCCATTTCGTTTTAGCCTACCTGGTAGCAATTGTCACAACTTTGCATTGGGTAAGTCTTTGTTAGGGAGGGGAGTTTGTACCCTTCGCCTGCCCCTCCTCAGTAAGGGTATTCTGTTAGAGGGATCCAGGGGTGTGGATTCTGTCTGATGTCTGGACTGTCACGGATTGCTCCACGGCGTTGTAGCAGAGAAGTGCAAAATCACATGATCTTTAGTGCAGTATTCTTTTAATGTGAGCTATATACATACAGACAGTTTAGACAAGTAGGACAACTTCACCCTCACTCTCTCTGACTCCACTCTACACCACCACGCCCTGCTTAACAGGTTCCCCTTTAATACAAGACAACAGCCAATCATCTGTTGGCCCACTTTTGCTGAGTCACTCTGACACAGTAAGATTGCAGGTCTATTGCATCAGCTTCCTTTACTTTACATGAAAGCTCAAGCCTGCAGACCTACTGAGCTATACAACACTCTATGTATCCTGTCACGGACATGGGCTAGGGCCATGTCACAACCCCAACGGGGACCCCTCTAATTGATGTAAGTCATAGGGCTCCCCCTATCGGTGGTTTACCATTAGTTGGACTCCCAGCAAACGGGCTGGAGTCATGATATAGCCTGGCTTCACGCAATGCCTAAGCCAAACCGCTCACATTTGCAACCAATAAAGTTGTGGCCTATTTAAACCCATAAACCAAAATACTTGTGTCCATGTGTTTATTGTCCACTAGGGAACTGTGGGTCACAGGGGCCTTGGCACATAAATTAAGCAACACCTGCACTGCATATTTAAGAAACTATGTCCCATATTTTAAAGATTTTTTTCATGCTTAAATTCTTTGATAAATAGTACAGATCTAACATAGCATCTTGATTTCTCGGTGTATGGTTCTCATCTATTAGAATATTCACACAATATTTACACAATATTCTAATAGTTGCAAACAACTTTTTAATCCTATTTATATCTTGAAATGAAAGCAAACTGTATTTATTGCTGCCCTCTTCCCCCCCCCCCTTTCTTGAGGTCAAATTTTGATGTGCCTTCTTTAAGGTTGTTTAATGTAAAAATCCTGTTTAGGATATGTTACCAATTGTTTCAGAAAAGGAGAATTAAAAGTTGTAGCTGTTCTCTGTTGATCCATATTCAGATCCATATTCTAGGGATCACACTGGGATGTTTGAAGAATTAGATCTTTGTAAATTCCAATAAAAAAGGTCCTAATCTTGGACTAAGGATTGGAATTTAGCTATCCAGCAGAATTTGCACTTGTGAAACTACTGGCAGTTCATGTATCAAAGAGTTAATATAAGTGATGCTTTGATAGAAAATCGACATTTGAATATGTATTTTCTGGGGCAAAATGCATTTATATATATATATATATATATATATATATATATATATATATATATATAGAAGAAAATTAGCATTTAAACACATATTTTTAGAGAAATGCACATTTTAATATGTATAAAATGTGTTCACACATTTATTTTGAGATCGTTAAAAAAGCAATTAAAGCAGAAATGTAATGGCATTAAACTACCAGTTAAATAGATGCAGAAGTGACCAAACACAGATTCATCCTTTCCTATTTCCAGTGCACTCCCAATGTAACCTGGCCTACGGGTGACCAGGCAAGCATACCACGCTGATATTTCATATGAAATATTACAGGTGGTTAAAGAACATGTAAATGTAGCAGAGCATGTGTGGGATATTTACTGAGTTATGCGCATTACCTATATGTGACCTATATCAAGCTGGGGAGCATTGCTCACTTGGCGCAAACTCCTTTACTATTGGATTTCTATATAGCAAATATAAAGAGGGTCAAGATACATTTATAAGGAAAATAAAGCGAAGTCTGCACCTTGTCAGATCAAGGGAGAAATAAAACAACAAATAAAAACACTCGCTACATGAAACAAAGCGAAAATGCATTACTTTGAACTTTGGTAAGATTCTTGCACTTTAGAGCAAAACACACTGGGAACGATTTTCAATGGTAGTTGAAAGTTTTTTGTTGTTTTTTTTAAAGAAAATAAAAGAAAATTGTGAAGGGTCTGAGATCAAAGTCTTTCTGTTGAGAGATCATAATGCATTACCTCAAAGTGGGCACAGCAATCCCCTTCTGTTTCATTATGTTCCTTCAGATGAAATTCAAACCAGCATTTGAAAAGAAACTTTTTAAAGTGTGTTGAAACATCTTTGACAAGAGACAGATACTGGGCCTGCAAGATGATTGCAGCTGCATATATCGCGGTTTGACCTAATCTTGTGATGAGCACTGTCTCCAATTCCCCAAGCCAACAGTGAACTGATGCACATCTGACTGGCTTGGGGGCAAAGAATGCTCTCCCTTGTTGTTGCTGGCATCTGTCCGTCTCGAGAGACAATGGGGTGCACCCCTGAGGGCAAAGTCGAACCGCTGTGTTGCCAGCACCAAAGTGACCTCCCCGGGGCACAGGCCTGGGTACTGTGTATGGAGGTCCTGGGCTGCCCAGATGACAATACCAACTTGGTATTGCTGATAAGGTCCAAAGGAAAGCGAAGCAACACATTTGGCACCAGCTTGGCTGCAGGAGTTCCCAGAAGGAGATGAGCCATTCAACCATCTTAGGGGCTCCAGTTGTATGTAGGGTTTACTCCTTAGCCTTTCCTTCCCCAAAGATACCCCGAAAACCAGTGGAGGTGTAGGATCAGAATCTTCCTTCTGCTAGAACGCCCTATCACATTTGCCAAAATAGGAGGATATTCTCTGGTGGCATTCCCTATGGCCTGACAAAAGTTTTTTTGAAACTTTAGAGCGAGTGTGGATTACCAATAAAAGTAAATTTTTTTTTGTTTTCATATAAATTTTAGCTGCAATTAGTTGAACCGTTGTGTTCTTTGGGGAAGGGCTGTAGATCAGTGGTATAGTGTTGGTTCTGCATGAAGGTTCAATTCTTTCCTGCAGAGTAGCCTTCAATCTTAGCCAACAATGCTGAACTAAGTGATCCAGTGGTCTGACTCAGTATAAAGTAGCTGCCTATGATCTTCTGTGTTTCATTGGCCAAACGATGATTGCATCATGACACAGCATCATTCCAGATAAATTGTTGTGGGGGCAGAGATAATGTCAGCCCTTAAGTAGCCAGTTTTTCAGATGAAAACTGCCCACTGGGACATTATTTTTCTCAGGAGGAAATATACAAGAATGGGTGTGTTGTATATTTCAGTGGAAATGGCTGCTTACCTGCAGCTGTGGGGAGGCAGTGGTTGTGGCTCGGGATTAGCTGTGGCACAGGTGCCCGTCCGGGATTAGAACAGCCAGGGGAAAATATCAGTTCCTCCTCCATCAATGTAAGGGGCTGGACTGAGGAATGGTGGGGACCAACCTCCTTTTCTCCTGACACTGCCAGAGGAAGGTGGGTGCGGTCCACTCTGGGTGTCAACCCTGAGAGAGGTGACATTGCTGCGCTGTCCCCCTGGGACTCTCGCTGCGGGTGGCACCCCCAGGATGCTCGCTGCTCGCTGCGGGCAGCACTCCTGGGGGCGCTTGCTGCAGGCAACACCCCACTGGGACACTTACTCCGCCCCTGAGGGTGGCTAGCCCCACCTCCCGGTGCACAGCATGTGTGCCGCTCCAGATGCTGGAGCACCTAGCTCCACCTCTTCCTCCAGAAGCTTCCTGAGAACAGGAGGACAGTATAGATTCAGAACAGTGGTTTGCAGAAGGTCATAGTTTGGAGGCTGTGGAGGGGAGAAGCTGGGAAGTATTGGAAGAGGTTCAGCAGGAAGAAGACACAGCAGGGGAGAAACAGTTGACAGACTCAGTGTCTTTGGAAAGCATTCCTAACTCCCCACTTTCCCAGGAGAGGGTGAGCATTGAGAGAATAGGAGAGATGGAGAAGGTGGGACTTTACTCGGAGCAATGCCATTATCTAAGAGAGCCGGCATTGGTATGTCTCTCACTGTGAATCTTGGATAAAGGATTTGGTAAGAACTCTTATTTTTTATCTGCTTCTTGGCTGTCACCGTGGGAGGAATCAGATTCCCTGAAGCTTGACAACCAACCACACTGGTTCTGGGGCTCGCCCACAATTTTGGCCGATTGCAGGCGAGCTTGGGGGGCATGGGCTGCTGGGTGGATCATAGTGAAGACTTTACCTGCTTGTGCTCCCTGTGGTCTACTCTCTGGGCAAGCCCAGTGACTGCTCTCAGTAGGATTTTGGTCTCCCTACTCACCCACCTGATGCTCTACGTGTGGGACTTCCAGAGAGTAAGCAGGTGGGCCCTGTATGAGACCTTGCTATGGAAGCATTTGGTCACCATATTCAGGGTCAGGGGGAAAAAATTGCCAAGAGAATTTGGGCCTGTTTTTGCCTACCTTGCAGCAATTTTCATAATTTGATGGCGGCCAAGGCATCGGAGCATATCCTTAGTTTGGTTTTGTGATGTAGTTGGAACCCCCAATGACCCAAGTAAGCATGATATCCCATTAAACGGATCCAGGGTGGAGGTACTAGATTAAGATGGGGATTGACAGGCCATACAGGGATGCAGGTGGCTCTGTGTCTAAACAACTGAGCCTCTTGGGCTTGTCAGTCAGAAGGTCAGTGGTTCGAATCCCCATGACAGGGTGAGCTCCCGCTACTCTGTCCCAGCTCCTGCCAACCTAGCAGTTCGAAAGCACGTCAAAGTGCAAGTAGATAAATTGGTACCGCTCCAGTGGGAAGGTAAACTGCCTTTCCGTGCGCTCTGGTTTCTGTCACAGTGTTTGTTGTGCCAGAAGTGGTTTAGTCCTGCTGGCCACATGACCCGGAAAGCTGTCTGTGGACAAATGCTGGCTCACTCAGCCTGAAAGCAAGATGAACGGCTCAACCCCCTAGTCTCCTTTGACTGGACTTAACCATCCAGGGGTCCTTTGCCTTTACCTTTTATATGTTTGACAGGCCATAGCTCCACCCATGTGATATTGGGCAGGGCCAACCTGATTTGGCACACGTCATAGGGCAATCCGTAACCTGAGTTAACTCTGCCAAAATAATCAACCAACAGATGGGGTTGTTGATTCAGGATACACATCCAATGCTCCACTGGAACCTATTAACATCTGTAATCAATAAAGTTGTGGCCTCTTTAAATCCCACATGGTTTCCCTGTGTTTATTGCAATTCTGTGAGCCTCCCACAACTTCAACTCATTAAGTAGAAAATGGCAGATGAAAGTTTCCCACAATTTATTCAGAAGCATATTCATTTCATGACTGAAGCCCTCACTGCCCACCTTCTGCCTTTGCGTGCATTAATAAGTGATTGGATATTTCCACATATCCATATTTGAAACAAAACCTTTGCAAGGTAAGTATATTGTTGAACTATGAAGATGCTGTCAACCCCACAGGTTTATTTGCGTCCTGTCATTTACACATGACACACAGTTACATTTATGCATAAGAATTACACCAACACACATGTCTCTGAAGCTACATAAAAAAAAAATCATCTGAATTTTTTTGTTGTTGTTAAAAATAAGTTTTGACTTTGCTTATTCCCCCCCTCCCCCAATTTTTCACATGTCAATTTTAACAAGTCTCTGGAGAATGGGCAAGTCTCCGCTCCAATCACAACTCTTTTCTCTGGAACTGTTTTTCATATTATAACAAAAGCATGGCCCTTACTGAAGTGGCTAAAAGCTATACAAATCCTGCTGATGCTTAAGCATTAGTTTCCTCCTTCCTTTTCTTAAAACCACTGAACTGCCTTTCTATAAGAGCAAATATAATTAATAAAGGCTTTTCTATTATTCATACCAATACAACCCCATAAAGAAACTTGATAATACTGACGGAATGAAACAGTAAAGTAAAGCACATCTTAAACGCTGCTCCCCCAGAGCAGTGCAGGTTCCCGATGACATCAAGATGGAAATTCAGTTAACAGAAACAGCTGCACCGTTTGCAACAGTAGAAGCTGGTTTCTAAAAAAATAACAACACCCAAATGTTGACTTTTTTCTTTGTACTCTCATAGAGCAGCTTGTGTACCATGGTGGCTGGCATTGTGAATGACAACCTGGGATGCTCCCAGTTCAAATTTTGCCTCAGCCATGAATTCACGGCATGGCTTAAGCAACACACTACAGTCATACCTTGGTTCTCAAACTTAATCCTTTCCGGAAGTCCATTTGACTTCAGAAAAGGTTCGAAAACCAAGGCGCGGCTTCCAATTGGCTGCACTCCATCAGAAGCCACAGAAATCACACCAGACGTTTGGCTTCCAAAAAAACATTCGCAAAACGGAACACTTACTTTGCGGCGTTTGGGAGCCAAAATGTTTGAGTCACAAGGCATTCAAGAACCAAGGTACAGTGGTACCTCGACTTACGGCGATAATGCATTCCGAACGCGCTCTCGTAGGTCGAAATTTTCGTAAGTCGAAAGGCGCTATCTCCAAAGGGGAAAAAAATTCATGAGTCGAGAAAATTGCATTAAAAAACTTGTAAGTCAAGGTATCGTGCCACCACTTTCCCTTCGTAAGTCGAAAAATTCGGATGTGGCGGCCATTTTTTTTCTTCCGGAAGTCATTTGGATGGAAGTCGAAAACGTCGTAAGTCGAGGAGCTCGTAAGTCGAGGTACCACTGTACAACTGTATCTTCTTAGTCCCCATCCCTCAACCTGCAACATGGTGATAGTAATAGAGGTCTACATTGGGCTGACTTATAAGGATTAATGGATTGGTGTAGGCAAAGTTAGGCATTTGAAATGGACAACGGAAGTGCGGGTCATTTCCTTACCTCTCCTGTGCAATATGATGGATTAGCATGCTTGCATGTATAGTTATTTGTTCTAGAACTGAGCCAAAATTTCTAAAGAGTTTTCTGAGACACTTCCTGAGATGTCTCTCTTTTTCTGCCCTCTTCCTGTCCTTAGAGAAAGACCACCATAATTGACTCTTTTGAAATATTGCCTATGATATGACAGGCATTAAAATTTTGCTTCCCTTAGCCATCACTGGATTATAAAGGGTCCATAGTTCATTGGCAGTTTGTGCACTTTCCATTATGCATGCACATCCGCTTCAGACAAGGCCCAAATCCAAAGCTGTGAAATTTTAGGCTCTCTTCGGGGTGAAACAGGGCTTCCTAAAGTGTTCCAAAGCAAGTTGGGCTGTTCCCAGAGCCTTGGGTCTGCCTCTGAGATTCAGGGGAGGCAAACAGTGTCAGATAATATCAGAACTGTCAATTAAAATTGATTGTGCATCCTCTGCAAGTTCTCCATAAAAAGAAAATGGCAGAGAGGGAGAGGATGGGGTGCAGTTTTGTGAATGACATTTCTACCATCTAATCAGGAGCAATATATCTAGGCTTCTCCTTCTTCCAATTACAGTGCTTTGGGGAGAGAAGTAGAAGTTAGCATCAACTGAGGAGAAACAAAACACTTAACTGTTTTTCATTCATCCTAATTCCATAACCTGTGTCCTATACTTCTGGAATTTTACAAGCAACTTTACCTAGGTACACTCATGTGTGCTATATGCCGTTTTCATACAAATTGCTCAAAATAACGTGGTGGGAGAGAAAACCTATTCCCTTAAAAAATAATAATGTATGGCTCCTCTTGCACAAACTCCCTGTCCTTATCACAAACCTTAAAGCTATAGCATAGCCCCCATTTGTTTGAAATCTGGTGGGCTAAATCCACACAGAGCAGAATGAGATTCTAAGCTTGCAAATATAAACTAATTCCGTGTATATATATATAATCAGTTCAGTTAAACGGAGCTCAGGTATCAGGGCTGAGAGGGCTCTCAGAATACACAGTACTGGACTAAGTGGACCCACTGCAGGTATTGAAATCTAGGGCAGACTGTTGATTCAGTTTTGCCTATCATTAATTTAGCTGTTATATTTCGGGTGATCTTTATAGTTCAATGAATATAACATAACTCTGATATCTTTTACTTTGTAACATCTTCTCCCCCCTTTTATGAAGTGATAGTTTGCCTGCACAGAGCTCTGGATTTCAAAATGACTAATAAATTATAAGATTTCCCTCCTTTCTGTCTCTGCATTATTATTTTACAACACTGCCGTACTACCGTGCTTAATGAGAAGGCAAGTATAAAACATGGTTCTATTAAAATATGATCAAAAACGTATCACGTAGCTGTACCAGAGATTGAGATTATTCACTAAAAACTATCATAGATTTTATATCCGTCTATCTTTGATGTGCAACACAGCTTATATACAAGAAGGTTCTTTTCTCACAAATGAGAACTCTTTCGAATACATGTGATGTGTTAAGTGGGAAAAAGTTGACATTACTAACTTTGACTAATTACTGTGTTTTCTTATGAAAAGTCAACGGTTCATCAATACCTATTATTTTTATTTATTTTATTATTTTCTTAAGAAAATCTCTGTGTGTCAACATCTACACGTTTGGATAAACCTGCCTAAACAAAATCAGTGCTGATAATGTTTGATTTTTTTTTTTTTTTACAAAGTAGTCATCATAAATAAATAAGAATAAAAATGTGCACCCCACTCCTGAGACCATTCCATTGTAAATAGCCAACCTCCCAAAATTTTGACACCTCTTGTGATGGTTTGACCCCTTTCCGTTTTAACAGTACAAATTCTACAAACACCCTCCATTTCTCTTCAAAATTATTTCTCCTGCATATTCCCCATCTTACCTTAATGGCACATGTTAATTTATCATTGATATCTATATCCCACACCTCTTTATACCATTCTTCCATTTTATATTTTGCTTGCCCCTTCCACTTCCTATCATAATTCGTGCAGCTGTCAATAAATTTGTGAGCAAGTCCTTCCTAGCCTGCAAACTTTCCACTCCATCGTAAATTGATAATAATGCTACCTCTGGACTTTTGGTCAGCTTTAACCCAGTGATTTCTGTTATCTCCTTAAACACCCTTTGCCATTTTTTAATTTTTTTTATTTACATATTTACACCCCCACCACATAGGAACATAATTCCCTGTTTCCTGGCATCCCCTCCAACATAACACCAAATACACTTTTCTAATGGGGTTTCACCACCTGCTTTGGTTCAGCTGAATGTTGTATCCTATCACGGCCTCCTTTCGATGCCACCATCCTATGCAATTGCTCTTTGCCATAGGACATGGGGAGGGCTGTTAGGCTGTGCTCTTGAGGATGGAGTGAAGAGAAGCAAAGCAAAACCTCCTTATCGTTCAGATCAGCAAAGAAAGCTGGCACCGGAAGCTTTTGTAGAGGACAGAAGGCATTGCCTAATCCATGCTTCCTCAACCTTGGCCCTCCAGATGTTTTTTAGACTACAATTCCCAGCATCCCTGACCACTGATCCTGCTAGCTAGGGATCATGGGAGTTGTAGGCCAGAAACATCTGGAGGACCAAGGTTGAGGAAGCCTGGCCTAAGCAGTTTGGTGGATTGGATTTGGATCTTGTGACATGCCATTCTGAAGTTCCTTCCTTTGCAGTCCGTCATCGTCCCCGTCCCCCGTCCCCCGGTCATCTCTCACATCACCAGTCTATGTGCATCAAGCTGAGGACTGAATCCTGATGTGGTCTACTGTTGAAAAATGCAAATTCAGGTTGGGCACGTAGAATGAGGTATGTAGAGTTTTTTAAAAATATATATTAGCCCAGTTTTCTGGGGTGCCCAATCTCTTACTACGACGGCGGACGGTATAGAATTGAACTGAATAAAAGCAAACAGTAAAGCCGAGCCAAAACGAATGTGCACATAAGTTAAGAATACATTATCTTTTTGACAGATATGTGGGAGTTGAATCAAAGGGCATTTCTCTTTAGTAACAGGGACTCCGTTCCTTGGGTAGACATGTCAGCACATGTATGAAAACACAGGAAAGCGCTTAGCATATTATTGATGCTCAGACTGCATTCCCCAGTTTACGGTGATTTAAATATTCAAGCGGAGGGCCAAATAAATTGCAACACCAGCAGCACCTGTTCAAGCGCCAAGGGGTAAGGGAGGCACACTTTCAAGGGGAGGCCATAGCCTGTTTATTACTTAATTTAAACTCTGCCAAAAACAGAGCATCTGCTTCTACAAAGGCTGTTGACAGTTGAAGCATTTCCCCCCATTGTGCTTTAACTCTGCCGAGGCCCCGGCATCTGCTCGCACGTAGAGGTGTTGACAGTCTTGAGCGTGAGTGCTTTCCCATGGTTTTGAAATGGTGCCAAAACCTGGCGGCATCCTACACACAAAGGCAGCTTAAATTATAGCCAGCAGAAGAGTTTTTACAAATATGCAAAGCAGATAAACACACAGGGCTTCTCGTGTATTTGTCCTTCCTTCTCTTTTGCTACATGGCAAGCACTGCAGTAGTGTAGCATGGTTCACCTGTAGCTAGATTGTCCCCATCCAGGAATGGCTACAATTGACGCACCAACCAAAGTTAGCAAAAGGCGGTTCTTCTCACTGTGGAGGACACTTTTGCCTCCAATGACAGTGCTGGATCAAGAAATCCCCCCCAAAACTTCATACCTACTCCTTTAGAGGAAGTGTGACTCCACCTGGAATGTGAAGTCAGCATAATTCCTGTTCCTGGGAAATGTCCCCCGCCTCCCCACCATCAGAAGATCACCATCTGAAGAAGTGTGCATGCACATGAAAGCTCATACCAAGAACAAACTTAGTTGGTCTCTAAGGTGCTACTGGAAGGAATTTTTTTATTTTATTTTTTATTTTGTTTTGACTATGGCAGACCAGCACGGCTACCTACCTGCATCTAATCAGGGTTCCAGATGATTTTCAAACTGTGTTCTGGAGTGTCTTCAGTGAATCGGGTAATTAGGGTTGTTATAATAATTTAATGTCTCAAATATATAAATTATGGTACTGGTGGAGACTCTTGAGAGTCTCATGGACTGCAAGAAGATCAAACCTATCCATTCTGAAGGAAATCAGCCCTGAGTGCTCACTGGAAGGACAGATCCTGAAGCTGAGGCTCCAATACTTTGGCCACCTCATGAGAAGAGAAGACTCCCTGGAAAAGACCCTGATGTTGGGAAAGATGGAGGGCACAAGGAGAAGGGGACGACAGAGGATGAGATGGTTGGACAGTGTTCTCGAAGCTACCAACATGAGTCTGACCAAACTGCGGGAGGCAGTGGAAGACAGGAGTGCCTGGCATGCTCTGGTCCATGGGGTCACGAAGAGTCGGACACGACTAAACCACTAAACAACAACAACAATTTAAGGTCTCAAATATATAAATTAAATGTTCATAAATTTACAAGGCAAACTCATACATAAGTATATAAACCACATGTCTGACATAGTACAGGAGAACAATCCTGAAACCATTTTGTCTCTCCCAAATTCACCTCAAATGTTTCTCTGCAAGGAGGAAGGAAATGTGAAAGCCTCTCCATTGTCTTTTGCTTACCTGTCTTTAGGGCATCTTTGTGTATGAATAGGGTGAGCCTGTGACCTGGATTCAGGAATTAAAGTATTTACCATCACAAAAGAATGGCCAGGCTGCCCAAGTAAGCAATCACTGGCCATTGTCAGGTATCCTGGCAGACAGGATTTCTGTTGTAGACCGCCTCCTTCTGTGATGTACGTATGATTTTTTGGGGGGTGGTCTTGAGCTACAGGGTGGGCAATTTCAAAAGTCTACATAAGGGCTTATGCACCATTGTTCTGGGTTCCTCCTCCTTCCTGCATTGGGGGGGGGGCAGATGAGCACCCTGTTGCAACATCTTTAATAAATTTCAGCCTTACTAGCTGCTTTGCTTCTCAATATTGTCTGGTTAGCCTCTGTTATTTTTTCCTACCAATAGAGAACCTACGGTACATAACAAACCTACATACAGGCTCTTGGGTACCCCATAAGGGAAAAGGAACAGTTTTTTCTTATAACAAGGGTGATAATTACTCTCTCTCTCTCTCTCTCTCTCTCTCTCTCTCTCTCTCTCTCTCTCTCTCTCTCTCCCTCCCTCCCTCCCTCCCAAAAACAAACAAAAAAAAACCCACTGCACCTCTTCCTCTCTTGAAAACCCATTTTGCTCACTGCTTTCTGAAGCTGAGAGCTCTCCCTTCTTGCAACTGCTGAACTATGCTAGGGAATTTTAAATCTTTGCCTCTCCTCCTCCTTTCCCTTTGGAAATGTAGGAAGTCAATCTCGAGAAGCTGGAGCCTCAATTTTAGCCACCCAACTATACTGTGCCCTTGACTGTACAGAAGTACAAGACCAGGTCCCTAGTACAGTGCTACCTCGGGTTACAAATGCTTTGGGTTACAAACGTTTCAGGTTACAGACTCTGCTAACCCAGAAATAGTACCTCGGGTACTCAGGATGAGAACAGAAATTGTGCCGCGGCAGCAGCGGGAGGCCCATTAGCTAAAGTGGTACCTCAGGTTAAGAACAGTTTCAGGTTAAGAACGGACCTCTGGAACGAATTAAGTTATTAACCAGAGGTATGTGCATTAGGTCTGATCATTCCAAGGGACTCTCAATTGCATGGACAAGATTAATTATCTGTCAAGATGACCCAATGTCACACGTTTCCATATTCACCTATGCATCTGACAAAGGTTGTGTAGCTTGAGCAATGTAGTTTGGTAAGTTAAACCTCAGCCCTTTAGCTCCCCTGACCAAGTCCCAGAACCTCTGACACACTTGCAGCTCAACCCAATATCAGGAATCTTTCAGGGGTTGCTGTTATTTTCTGAATGTAAATACTCACTGCCTAGCCCCCAGTGGCTTTGGAATATGGAAGTCTTCGCTCCATGTATCATGTGTAAGAGCACATATAACGACGGTGGTCATTTTTCTAGTAAATGCACTCTGCTAGCAGATGGGGCTACAGCATAGTGGTCAAAACCATGCATTGCCTGCAGAAAGTTCCATGTTCCATCCTCAACATCTCCAGCTAAAAAAAGACCAGGTGGCTAGTGTCACCCCAGAGTAGAAAATGCTGAGCCAGAAATGCAGTGGCCTGATTCAGTTTAAAGCAGCTTCCCCCAATTTTGTGCCCTCTGGATGTTTCAGACCAAAACACCCATCAACTCCAGCCTGTTAAGTATCATTGGTTTAATTGACACTGAAATGGGAATGCTTGTGTGTACTGGTGAAAGGGTTTAACTGGAAGAAGAAGAAGAGTTTGGATTTGATATCCCGCTTTATCACTACCCGAAAGAGTCTCAAAGCGGCTAACATTCTCCTTTCCCTTCCTCCCCCACAACAAACACTCTGTGAGGTGAGTGGGGCTGAGAGACTTCAGAGAAGTGTGACTAGCCCAGCAGCTGCATGTGGAGGAGCGGAGACACGAACCCGGTTCCCCAGATTACGAGTCTACCATTCCATTGAAGCTGAGGAACAGCAAGAAGAGCTCCCTCTGAGCTTTAACTAGTTGATAATTAACCATTGTTGTCTTCTGCTAGCTGACACTTGAATGTTTAACCTTAGAAGTATTGAATTGCAAATTCACCATCTTGGATGGGTTGTGGCAAGGCTCTGTGGAGTAAGGATGTAAATGAACCTTTCCAGGAAAACAGCCTTGGGGCTGGAAGGCAGGCAAAATGGAGCCTATGTCTGAGCGAGAGAGCTCTGATTATAAGTTAGAGTTATTTCTAAGACGATGCTGAGCTTGTGCACAAGATTTTTCTGTTTTGCTATGAAGAAAGTTCTGCAAATAAAAGTTTGAACAATATGGAATGGGTCTGAACAATGCTTCATTCCAATAGGACTAAGTTTCTATGCACCCAGTCACTTCAAACTGTGCAGTATTAATATCTGGGAAAACACCAGGATGCCTACGTTGATGGAGGTTGTAGTTGAAAACTTTCAGAGGCTGCCATGTTTGAGAAGACTGGTGCAGGAAGTATTCCGCTTGATGTCTCACTTGGTGTAAGGCAACTTCATAGATGTGTTCAAAATCTGAGATGAATATGCTGCTGCATGGTATCGTGTGCAGAAGATTAAAACATAAACGCTGGTACAAAAAGTCATTTAATAACATATTGTTTGAACGCTGGCCTTAAAGACAGAAAATAACACTTCTTGCTGCTCCGCTACTGTGTCGTATGCTTTGCGTTCGTGCTAGAATCGGGCAATTAGGGTGTTAATTACTCTGGCGCTCTTTTTTAAAGAAATGGTTCAAATAGTTTCTTACCACCCACTGCCAAGTTGGACAGTTGCCTAGAAACCACCGTTGAAGCATACAGGATTAGAAGTGTACCTCTTTAAAAAAGAAAAGAAAAGATTTTTATATTATGATTTCCCTTCAAGCAAAAAAGAAAGAAAAAAAGACTGCAATATTCTTTAATTAGGGTATTGATGCATCCTCTCAAAATCATGGCAGTGTTGAATGCTGCTCTCAAGGTTTCTCCCTGTTCCAAAAAATAAAAATAAAATCAAACACACAAACAAGAAGCTGGCTACTGAATTGTCAAAACATGGCAGCTGCATCTGTTGCTACAGCAAATGCCATATTGAGGCAATTTGGTTTCAGCTCAGGAGTAAAGTCTCTGCACTCAAAACCCTAAAGAAAAGACCGGTTTATCTCCCCAAGCTGTACTCTTTGTTAACTGTGAGAGATGCAAACCTATAAGGTATGCTTTTTAATAAAAGTTTCATGTTTTATTTCCCAGTTGTCTGTCAGACAAGGCAAGGGTGCTTCTCTGACCCTCACCACCACTGCAAGCTTGTCCACATTTCCACTTGTCCCGGGCCTAAAATGTATGGGGCTGTGGAGTTTTTGACTGCTTCTCTGTTTTCTAGGTATGGGTACAAGCCATTTTGCCTTTGTCCCGCCACTTTCCCCTGGAAAAAATGCTCTTCATTGCTAAATTGGGACAAACAGCAATCCATGGGAAACACAATTGCCATATGTTCTGATGTGATGCTAAAGATTGGGTTTCTCCAGGGAGAAGCAGTGAGGCAAATGGAGGTGTGTGGATAAACTCTGAATTAAAATGCAAAGCTACAAATTTGTGTAGCATTACCCTAGCATTGCTTAAGAAGAAAGAAGCATCACAGCTTCAAGACGGGAAGAATTTAGCGCAAAGAACTGTGAAGCGAGGCGGGCCAGAGCGGGCAATACTCCAGCCATTTTTCCCAATTGTCCCAAGAATGCCATGCGTGTACTTTGAGATGTTTCCATTTGTTTCAGTTTATTTTATTGCGGTTTTAGCCTTCTGCATGTTTTAAGTTATGGTTGTAACCTTTTAAGTTTATTAGTTTATTGTTTTATATTTTTATTGTAAACCGCTTTGGATTTGCAAATAAATAAATGTGTGCCTAGCAGAGTAATAGAGTAATTCCTGAAGATGTTCTAGCTCCATTTGCTGAGGTGCTGCTTGGAGCCATGGGAGAAGGCTTCAGACCACATTATTAGCATAGTAGTAGTATAGTATAAATAATAATAATAAGAATAATAAAAGGTAAAGGACCCCTGGATGGTTAAGTCCAGTCAAAGGTGACTATGGGGTTGTGGAGCTCATCTCGTTTTCAGGCCGAGGGAGTTGGCGTTTGTCATAGAATCATAGAATCATAGAATCATAGAGTTGGAAGAGACCACAAGGGCCATCCAGTCCAACCCCCTGCCAAGCAGGAAACACCATCAAAGCATTCCTGACAGATGGCTGTCAAGCCTCTGCTTAAAGACCACAGACAGTTTTCCAGGTCATGTGGCCAGCATGACTAAACCACTTCTGGTGCAATGGAACACTGTGACAGAAACCAGAGCGCATGGAAAGGCCGTTTACTTTCCTCACAGCAGTACCTATTTATCTACTTGCACTGGCGTGCTTTCGAACTGCTAGGTTGGCAGGAGCTGGGACAGAGCAACGGGAGCTCATTCCTCAGGGATTTGAACCGCTAACCTTCTGATTGGCAAGCCCAAGAGGCTCAGTGGTTTAGACCACAGCGCCACCCGTATCCGTAAGAAACCCTCTTGCTCACCCAGATGTTTTCCCTCTTACCCGCATGTTTGGGCTTCCTACCATAGAAGGTATTCAGCGGGGGGTGGGGGGTGGAGCTGGTCTGAAAACTATGCTCTAACCTTATATAAAATTTAAGGGGCCAGTTATTAAGGAAGAAGTGGGGAACCCGTTTTCAGACAGAGCCACATGGCACCATGGAAGTGTCTGTCAGTGATGCGGCAAGACAGAGGCAGAAGTGTGTGGAGCTATAGATGTGACCTTTCAAGCCACTCAAAAGCCAGAGGTTGCTTCTCTCTCTCTCTCTCTCTCTCTCTGGCATGCACAAACACACAGACCCCTCCAGCCAGGCAAGCAGCGAACATGACCACAGGTTGATACATTCCAACCAGGCAATAGTACCTGAGGAGGGTGTGGAGCAGGTCCAGTGAGATACATGGCTCAGAGAGAGTCCCAAGGGCTGGATAGCAAGGATAATATGCCTCAGGTTCTCAATCCATCTTTGACATACATATTGGGATAAAAGTTGTGGGATAAAATTGAGGAGAAGCTGTACTGTTCTATACGACTTTCCTGATTGTGTACCATGGTTCTTAGACCTATTCTGGTATTGCATTCTGACACTGCATTTCTTGAATTGTTATGTAGGAATGGGTATGCTATTTTCAAAATTGTATGCCACATGTTGTTGCACTGTCGACTTCCCTTTCACAAGCACAGTCATCTCTTTAAATAGTAAAACAAAGATCAGAATTATTGTTGTGAATCATATGCATGATTCGCTTAAATGTACATCCTCCTTCTCTTTTGATTCCAGCTTGTATTAGTTTTATGTACTTGCAGATTAAGCAATATTTTCAAATTTGCTGCCTGTTCAGCACACTTGTCTGCAACGGTGAATGTATGATTTTCATACCGGGAGAGAAAAATCATTGATTTGCTGCATTCCTACTGCCAGTCCTAGATAAATTGATCAAAGGCTGGTAAACATATATTTCTGCCATTCCACTCTTGAGGCAACACATTGAAAGCCCCACCACTGTTTGAGCTCTGCAGGCCTTCTCCATATCCCTTCTATTGTTGCAAACACACAAAAAGCATAATCAAAAGAAAGCTGACTATCCACTATTCTGATCTCTTACAGGACTTTCCTTTTTAGAAATTTCAATGGACTGGGCTTGATTTTTAGCAACACCTTTTTCAAGAGTCTCTTCATTTTGCAGAACTGTTTCTCCACTCCTCCTCATGAAATAACTCGCATTCTTTCCTGCCATCCCTAGAAGATTCCAAATAGAATGTATTTGTCTCACTGGTTCTTTCTATTCTCTGTGCTGAAGTCAATAGGACCCCAGTATTACAGCTGTCTGGAGCAGCTATTATTCATTCCCCTTCCCTTTTTTGGATCTTTGCTTGCACCCTGGTCTTTGGCAATGCTTTTAACAACTTCCCACACATTCCCTTTGTAACCCTATCAGTTTGTCTCCATTCCTTGTATTGTTACTTTACCATGTTCCTCATAAAATAAGACGTGCCTATAAAATAAGCCATGGCAGGATTTTCAAGCGTTCACAAAATATAAGACATACCCCGAAAATAAGCCGTAGTGCTGGGCAGTTCTGGAGGGCGCCAAGGAAGAGGAAGAGGTCTGTCGGGTTGGCGCCCAGAACCGGATGTTGCTGCTGCTGCAGCCCCGATCCAGCGGGACCCGGCAGGAGCTGCAGCGCGCGCTGCGTGGAGCCCTGAGCCAGCAGCAGCCAGCAGCAGCTGCAGTGTGCACCACGTGGAGTCCTGAACCAGCGGGACCCAGCAAGAGCCACTGCGCGTGCCGCGTGGAGCCCCGAGCCAGCGGGACCCAGCAGTGCTCTGTACGGTAGCAATTTGAATCCTCCTCCTCCTGTCGCTGCTTGGGGCGATCCGCGCGGCGCTGCTGGGCGCTTTGTCAACACTTCAGCAGCAACAGCAACAGCCAGTTCTGGGCGCCAAGCCATGGCAGGAAGAGGAGGAGGCTTGCCAGGTCGGCGCCCAGCAGCCCCCCGAGCCTCCGGGAGCCAGCAGGAGGAGGAGGTGGCCTGCCGGGTCGGCGCCCAGCAGGGCCGCGCGCCCCGAGCCAGCTGGACCCAGCAGCAGCAATGCTGGACACAGCAGGAGGAGGCAGGCGCCCAGAACCGTACGGTACTTAATAAAAAAATAAGACACCCCCGAAAATAAGCCATAGGCTTATTTTCCTGAGTAAAATAAATATAAGACGGTGTCTTATTTTAGGAGAAACACGGTACACAGATTATCTATATGGGAAGCAAGGGCTTCTAGTCTTCAAAACGCTTTGTTCCACTACCTTTCAGCTTCTTCCTCATGTTAGCAGATGCCCCCCCTTCCCTTTAGTAGGCATTGCTTTTTTATTTTGCTTTTTTTTTAAAAAAAAACAACAACACATACCACTCCTTTGCAGGAACACGTTTCAGAGGATCTTTTGTTGCACCTTGTCAGAATGCTCCTACCCTTTGTCATCAATAGATAATGTTCTTGGAAGCTTCCATCATGATTTCAGCAGGATCAGATGTGTTTTCAAATTACCTGCAGGATCAAATGTATTTCTATCCGCTTCCTGGTTACACAGATGCCTACTGGAAGACTTGTAATAAGGAATGTGTTGAAAAGCCAGAGGAACCCAACTGAATAATATTTTCCAATGGGCAAAGTTGGAAACACAATATCTTGAACGCCATTTAGCTCACATAAATCAGAGAAGGTTCATATACAGCATGAATTCGCCCTTACACGGGTGGTCTAGTTGCATGATCAGAGTTTCAGAGCCATTTACAGCTGTACTCAAATCTAGATCTGGAAGGTGTTTTTGCTCACAGAAGTTGTAACTTTCAGAATTAGATTGGTTCTTCTTTAAGTTTAAACTCAATTGAGTTTCCCCCCCATCCCTAAATGCAGCATGTGATTTGACCTGCAAAAAAACATGCTGCATTTAAGGATTATATCCTGGGAACAATATAATCCAATGTTAGGCAAAGGATTGGGCATAAAAGGAAATGGGAAAACACAGAAAATCTGCAAAGCAAATAAATAAATTATTTTTCTTCTGCTATTATCAACTCTGATATATTTTTTGTAACTTGTCTATTTGCTTCCCACTCATACTTGCACTACATACATGCAGCATTTGGAAACCAAAATAATTCTGAAGGACTTTCAATCCTGACATAGAAGCTGTTGGGCAATGAACTGGAAGCTCCTCTCATGTGCTTGTCCGGCTAGGCATCAGCTTCTTAATTTACACTATCACTTTAAAGGGCATTCAGCCAATTTCAGAATCCACAACTGCTGTCAGTGAATCACATCATTAGCTGATGAGATATCATATGCAGAAATTGAAGGAAAAGCTAGAAGAAGAAGAAGAAGAAGAAGAAGAAGAAGAAGAAGAAGAAGAAGAAGAAGAAGAAGAGTTTGGATTTGATATCCTGCTTTATCACTACCCGAAGGAGTCTCAAAGCAGCTAACATTCTCCTTTCCCTTCCTCCCCACAAACAAACACTCTGTGAGGTGAGTGGGGCTGAGAGACTTCAGAGAAGTGTGACTAGCCCAAGGTCACCCAGCAGCTGCATGTGGAGGAGCGGGGAAGCGAACCCGGTTCACCAGATTATGAGTCCACCGCTCTTAACCACTACACCACACTGGCTAGTAATAAGGATTTAAAGCTATGTGTACTTCCTTCTCTTCATGCCTTCTTCTTATTTATCGAGAAATGATCTGTTCCCCCTTCTTTTCCTCTTTAGCAGAGTGTTACATAGATAGAAGGTTAAATTAAAATGGAACATTACAAGAAAAAACCATTGGGGTAGGAGAGCTGCTGTGCCCCTTTAAAGTATAATCAATTAAACAGATCTGGACGCATTTTAAATAAGATGTTACCTGTCAAGCACAGATGAGAAATAAATGACCCTGCAGGTAAGGTAAAAGATAAAGGACCCCTGGATGGTTAAGTCCAGTCAAAGGTGACTATGGGGTTGCAGCACTCATCTCGATTTCAGGCCAAGGGAGCCAGAGTTTGTCCACAGATAGCTTTTTGGATCATGTGGCCAGTATGACTTAACCGCTTCTGGTGCAACGGAACACCATGACGGAAACCAAAGCTCATGGAAATGGCATTTATTTCCCTGCCACAGCGGTACCTATTTATCTACTTGCACTGGCATGCTTTTGAACTGCTAGGTTGGCAAAGCTGGGACAGAGCAACGGGGGCTCACCCTGTTGTGGGTATTCGAACCGCTGACCTTCCGATCAGCAAGCCCAAAGAGGCTCAGTGATTTAGACCACAGACTTTCTTCCATCTTCTTCCCAGCAGCCCTTGCTCAAGACTCTCTATTCCTGTCACCTCACAACCAGTTGCCTTGGCAACCCTCCAAACCCCCAGTCTCTGTTCACACCTCAGGGCAAGGAGGAAGGACTGTTCTTTTGTACTGTCAATAGCTCTCAATGGCCCTGCATTGTTTCTTAATGGCTCACATCCCAAATAATCAAAACCCTACCATTTATTTACTTTCTGATGTGTTTTTTTTGGGGGGGGGGTCCACCCAAATCTATAACAGTGTGTGTGTGTGTGTGTGTGTGTGTGTACACACTTGGGTGTGATAATGGCTGTGAGACCTCTGCCTCAATCCTGGAAAGCCACTGTCAGTCAAGGAAGATTACATAGACCAATGGTCTGACTCTGTATAAGGTTATATGTTGACTGACATTAGCGTGCTGGAGGCCAAACCCTGCCTGAGAGTTTTAGATGCTCCAGGAAGCCTCTGAAATCCAGTACCTTATTATGAGTGGCATGATGTATAATTTATAATAGTGTTATTTATTAATGCACACAGTTTGGGCACCCCAGCTGCTGAATTCTGCACTAGCTGAAGTTTCTGAACCATCTTCAGACGCAGTCCTATGTATAACCTATACTTCTAGGTCACATCACTGTAATGGCCTCTTGCTCCTTTTTTCCCCCCTGGGTGGGCAGTGCTTCGTGGATCAGCTACCACTGATGGCAGCCAGGACACACTAGCCTAGCTGGCTTTTGGAAAATCTATCGAACCAGCCACCTTGCAGGGCAGGATTGCCCACCAGAATCTCCAGTTTGAACTGGACAATTGGGGACCTGCTAGTGGATGGAGCCTCACTGGAAGACCATGGGTTGGATGCTTCCACTCTGGTCCACCAGCAATGCACAAAAGTCTAGTGGGCCAGGCACCTTAGTTGTAACCACTGTATGGGGCTATGCAGATGGGATGGCTCAGGATTTGTCCTTTCTAGTTTCCCAGTAGTGATGTATGGAAATGAGAGATGGACCATAAAGAAGGCTGAAGAACTCTTGAGAGTCCCATGGACTGCAAGAAGATCAAACCTATCCATTCTTAAGGAAATCAGGCCTGAGTGCTCACTGGAAGGACAGATCCTGAAGCTGAGGCTCCTTCAATACTTTGGCCACCTCATGAGAAGAGAAGACTCCCTGGAAAAGACCCTGATGTTGGGAAAGATGAGGGCACAAGGAGAAGAGGATGAGATGGTTGGACAGTGTTCTCGAAGCTACCAACATGAGTCTGACCAAACTGCGGGAGGCAGTGGAAGACAGAAGTGCCTGGCATGCTCTGGTCCATGGGGTCACGAAAAGTCGAACACGACTAAACAACAACAACAATTTAAGGGAAAGACCAATTTGCTATCTCACCCAGAGCCCATTGCCTTTCTTCTCTTAATGGCCCATCACCTGAACGCAGAAAGATAGCCTGGCTAATATTTTAACTTTTGCTGAATGTTCCCACCAACCACCCCAAAACCCTCATAACATTATATTGGCTTGCATGGCCTCTTGATCTACTGCACTTTTGAGAGGCACAAAAATACTAGCTGGGACTCTGTGCCTGCTCTCCTGTTAAGAATGCACAGTTCTATCAAATGGCAGCTTCTTACTCAACAAATACATCCCCTCTATATTCCGTATCTGCTGACTTTGGTGACTAAAATAAGCTCTTCTGCCTCTTTGGTCCTCTTGTGAACACTGCAGAGTCATCAGATCATGAAAACAGAATGAGCAGGATATTATTACTTTTTGTGCATCAGCAACAGAACTGTTTATTCAGCTCCTGCTAATTACAGCTGAGCAAAAGCTCACTGAAGTTAATGGGATTACACAGGTGTCCCGGAGGACAGGACTAAAGGCACAAGTATAATTTGGCTCCCGGAGCATCAAACCTGTCACGTGACGGGAACAGCCCAGTTTGCTTCTCAGATCTCTCTCTACCCCCCACCCCCCGCACTACGGCTACTTGCAATTAAATCATTGCAAGGCTGATTCTCCTTCATTTAACACATAAGGCAGGAAAGCGGAGACATTTAATTCTTCCCCAGTAAAAGCAACTTCAGACTTGTCTACGGGCTATTAATTATTAAGACCCAATTAATCACTAAGATATCTGTTGGAAAATAATAAGACAATCAGTTCCAGAAATAACATCCTTTTATTATTATTATTAATATTATCACCACAACAATTACTATTGAATAAAATATTGACTGTAAAAACTTAATGGACAACCTAATTTGTTGCTTTTTTTAAAAAAAAAGACTGGTGAAATAGTCTTGAGTAGAAATAAATTAGTTCTATATCATAGATTATTCATTAAATGGAATTAATTGTTCGATGACAATATGATGCCATTTGAAATAGCCTGGAAATAATAAGTAAACAGAAATAAATGCACTTTTTTCCATTTAAATTTTTTTTTGTTTTCCCGATTCACTTTAGCAACTTAATTTGTATTTAAATTATAAAGCCAGTGTGGTGTAGTGGTTAAGAGTGGTAGACTCGTAATCTGGGGAACCGGGTTTGCGTCTCCACTCCTCCACATGCAGCTGCTGGGTGACCTTGGGCTAGTCACACTTCTCTGAAGTCTCTCAGCCCACTCACCTCACAGAGTGTTTGTTGTGGGGGAGGAAGGGAAAGGAGAATGTTAGCTGCTTTGAGACTCCTTCGGGTAGTGATAAAGCGGGATATCAAATCCAAACTCTTCTTCTTCTTCTTCTTCTTCTTCTTCTTCTTCTTCTTCTTCTTCTTCTAAAGAAGGCAAGAGCCTCCCAATTTCTTTGCCGGTCAAATTCTCCACAGTGAAATCCAAGGAGTGTGCTGCTTTCACTGAAACTGTCTATGCAGTTGTGGCGCTCATCTCACTTTCAGGGCGAGGGAGCTGGTGTTTGTCCATAGACAGCTTTCTGGGTCAAGTGGCCAGCATGACTAAACCGCTTCTGGTGCAACGGAACACCGTGATGGAAACCAGAGCACACAGAAACACCATTTACCTTCCCACCGTAGCGGTACCTATTTATCTACTTGCACCGGCGTGCTTTCGAACTGCTAGGTTGGCAGGGAGTGGGACAAAGCAATGAGACCTCACCCCGTTGTGGGGATTCGAACCTCCAACCTTCTGATTGGCAAGCCCAAGAGGCTCAGTGGTTTAGACCACAACACCACCTGCATCCCGGTCATCTTGTGCAACCCCCTGCAATGCAGGAATCTTTTGCCCAACATGGCGCTCGAACCCGCAAGCTAGAGATTAATAGTCTCATGCTCTACCAACCAAATTGTATCACAGCAGAGTTGCTGGGTTCTGTTTTCAAAACTCTCATCACCATCTGGAATGGTAGGTGTCTTGCGATTTATCCTCGCCCAGTCCAAAACATATTTCTAGCTAGTGTACCTGTCATGTTTTCTGTTCTTACGACTTACAGTGATTAGAGCGTCGAATGACAACTTGAGGAGAGAGGCAGCCAATGGCTTTACAGAGCCCAGGGAGGAGAAGGGGATTAAATGGTCTCAGAAAATGAATTTGTGCAGCTGCTCGGTGACAATGCTTCCTTCTTCTTATTAAAGAGCAAGAACAAGGTAACGCCTCTGGTGTTCCTAAGTGCCATTTCAAAGTATGAAATGTGATGCTGCACAATGTGGTTTGATGTCTCAATACGTCCTTGAGCAATGTAGTATTTGTTTAATAGGTGTCAGTCAATAGAAGATGCCTTTTAAATACAATACTAGACTGAAACGGAATAGTTTCATTATTAGGATGAAAAAAAAAATCAGTCTTTGGTAATAAAAAAATAATCAGTTCAAATGTAAATTTTAATGTAAAAAAATAAAATAAAAAGGTCTTAGGTCTCCTTTCACATTACACAGGCTGTGTGAGAGCCACTATTGTACAACTCCGTCCCACATTGCTAGGGGAACACAAGGGGCTTAGATTTCATTGAAGAATGAATGAATGGTCTGTTGATGGAATGATGCTAGTTGTAGTGCACAAACTGGGAAGGCACCAGGGGGTTGGACTGGTTGACCCTTGAGGTCTCTTCCAACTCTTCAATTCTATGGTCCTATTATTTTGTTCATACAGGACCTGTGTAACCTGTATGCATCCATAATTCTGGATTGATTTCATCATCGTTGAGGTATATGTGACATCTTTTCTGACCACAAACTGTCTAAAGTTACTTTAGGGATTGAAATCCATTGGATTTGAATCAACATCCTGATGTGAAAATGTGTGGAAGTTATAATTTGATAAATGGGCATATTTTCACTTCCACATAGAGTCCAGATGGTGACAGATTCCCCATATAAGTTTCCATTTGGCATTTGAACATTTGTGTATTGCAGTCTTTTATTCTCATTTATGTTTAATGATGGATTTAATCCAAACAATACAAGATGTTATCCAGCATGTTAAACTTCTGCTAAGTGGACTGAAAGTAGGATCCTTCTGTTCAGGATCCTTTGTGTTCTCAGCATACTGGCACACAGAATAATAATCTTTTTTTTTTCCTTCTTGGATCCACACACAGTCAGAAAACAAACTTCAGAAATTATCCAGCCAACTAAGAGTGGAAAACCAGGGAGGACAGTGGAAGCAAGCAATTGCAACTCTGCATGCTAATACCTTGTGATACGATAGTTAGGGATGCATAAAACTAAATCCCCCCCAAAAAAAAATCATTTTGGCTTCCAATAAATTGCCTTCAAGTGGTTTAGCCTAAGGAGAAAACATGCATACTCTGATAGCGGATCAAGAAAATGCAATCTCAATAATGGCTCATCCTTGCAAGGTTACTGGGACAACATCAACTTCGTTGGACTGGTCATGTTGTGCAGACGCCTGATTATCGTATTCCAAAGCAACTACTCTTTTCCAAACTTAAAAATGGAAAGCATAATGCTGGTGGTCAACAAAAGAGATTTAAAGACCCTCTCAAGGCAAATCTTAAAAAATGTAGTATAAACTTCGACAACTGGGAAACACTGAGCTGCGAACGCTCCAGTTGGAGAACAGCCTTTACCAAAGGTTTCATGGCCTTTGAAGATGTTCAAACTCAGGATGAAAGGGTGAAATGTGCTAAGAGGAAGGCACACTTGGGAAATCCACTCCGTGATCATCTCCCACCCAGAAACCAATGTCCCCACTGTGGAAGGACGTGTGGATCCCGAATTGGCCTCCACAGTCACTTACGGACTCACTGTTCAAACCGTGTCCATGGAAGACAATCTTACTCAGCTACTCAAAGAAGATGACTCTGATAGTGGATCAAGGATAATGCAATCTCAATAATGGCTCATCCTTGCAAGGTTCCTGGGACAATACCGAAGCTCTAGCTTTTGCAGGAAGTGAATAGAGGATGCATTATCTAGACAATTGCACGCAATTACATCCATGAAAGTCATCTCAACATGAAAGGCACATAGCTCCTTCCTGAATTGATTTGTGTTGCTTTAGCGTAGAGAGGACATTGGTATAGGTTTTCTTTAATCAACTACAATGTGGTGGATCGATTCTAAGATGGTTTGGGAAGGTTTGGGATGCACTGAGTAGGAATGAGCAGTGCAGGCTTTTGTAACCAACATTGTGGACATTTGAAATTAAGTAAATGCATCTCTAACCTTCTCCATGCCATACATTTCTCTTGAGAGCATTTTAGAATGGCACAATTAGGGACTGCATACCCTGCGTTTTTCTAGGGATGGGTGAATTTCCCTATCCTGTTGACTTGGCTTAGAAATTGCCAGAGAAAATTGGTACCAACTCAGCTTTTATTCCAAGTCTATTTGATATTTGGAAAATAAGCTCACCAACAGCCCTCTCTGATCTTCAAAACACTCCCCCATCCTCTTAAAGTCACACCAACCAGCACTAACTGGTTGGAAAGGGACTAAGAGTCTGATCCTTTCTGATGCTCCAGCACGTGGTACCTTTGACTCCAGTAGTCAATTCAGAGGAATCATAGAATCATAGAATCATAGAGTTGGAAGAGACCACAAGGGCCATCCAGTCCAACCCCCTGCCAAGCAGGAAACACCATCAAAGCATTCCTGACAGATGGCTGTCAAGCCTCTGCTTAAAGACCTCCAAAGAAGGAGACTCCACCACACTCCTTGGTAGCAAATTCAAGTAACTGTGCATCACTAAATATTTTGTCCAATATGCTCTGTTTAGGAGTATGCTGGCTGGGGCTGATGAGGGTTGTATTCCAAAATATCTGGAGGGCACCAGGTTGGTGAAGGCAGCTCTATTTGCCTTACCTGCTCCCGGTTTAATTCGCCTATTTTTACATCTGCCTTTTGTCAGTTATTGACACAGTTATTTGTTTTGTGTGTTAACTTTGTTTCCATTTTGTACATTTAGCATTTTCTTATTTTGTAAGCCTTTTCGTGCTCTCTCATTCTCTCTCTCTGTGTGTGTGTCTTCACAAATTTCACTTTCTTCTTGTTGCTTCTTTGCTGACAGACACAAAGCAAATGTGAAATTGGTGTCTTGCGTGGTTTTTCCTTATTCAGCAAAGCATTTTCTTTTCATGTTTCCATTTGTTACAAATTCACATAGTTTGCAAGTAAGTCCTTCTGGATTATAAAATGAGCTCTCTGCTCCTCCACAAACTAGTTTTTAAAAGTTACCTTGGTTTGTTTGGTTGTTTGTTTTTTGAAGGGTACGCATTACATTTTAAGAAAGGGTATGGGATGAATACAAAATATGTAGCATATAAATGGAATATTAAGGTGGAATGAACACAGTTTAGGCTACTTCATCAGGGTAGATGATGCTCTGGTCCCCAAGTTCACTACTTCCTCAAACAGTCCACCCCCGGCTGTCTTCTTACTTGCAACAGGTCCGGGGGGGGAGGCGGCGACACTGCTTCCTTCTGCTTGGTCTCCATGTTGCCCTTATGGCAGGAAGGCTCATGAGACTAAAATTATTTGGCTCTCCCCACACCCATTTCCTCTCTTTTGGGCTCTGCCAATGTGGTTCATACATTAAAAACACATTTAAGACATCCCACCCTCAGGAACCCTGGGGATTGATTTCTTTGGAATCGTAGCTGCATGATGGAGAAACTACAGTTCCCCAGATCAGGGGCGTGGCAAGGTAAATTGGTACCGGGGGGGGATTTATTGTCAACCCCCCCCCCCGAGGCATAGGAAGGTCAGGTGGTACCCGGTGCGGAAAATTTCTTGTCAACCCCCCATTGATTCCCCCCCAAATGGTTTTACGTTATTATAACATAGTTAGTAGTAGTAGTAGTAGTAATAATAATAATAATAATAATAAACTTTTATTTATATCCCCCCTCCCCAGCCAAAGTCGGGCTCAGGGTGGCTAACATCAGATACATAACATTGGTATAAAATCAAACAATAATTAAATTACCTCCTAAAAACATCTCAAAATCAAATTAAAGTCTAATTAGATGGCTTTCCACAGGGTTAGGGTTGGGAACAGTAAGTGCTCCACTGAACTGAAATTTCAGCCTTCATGACATAGGAAAACAGCCAAGTGAACAGCTATTTTGGTGGAGGAGGGTCAAGATATTAACCGATATGCATGAAATTTCATATATAGCTATATAATCCCTAGTATAGTAAGATAAGACCTTCGGAGCAGGCATTTTAAAAAAATTCAAAAAACAAATTTCAAAAAAATAATAAATCAAACAATTTTTTCGGAAAAAAATGTTCCTTGATAATTTGTCACCCCCTCCATTATGGAACCCAGGGCGGCCCCCCACCCCCCCTTGCTACGCCCCTGACCCAGATTCTTTGGAGGAAGTCCTGTGCTTAAATGTAAGGTGTGTCCAAAGTCCCTCTGCCCCCACCCGGACATATTACATCCATGTTTGTTTATTCATTTGTTCCCACTGTGATTGTGGCTTCTTGGGGTGATTTGAAATCAAGAAAGCTAGCTTTCTTAGCTGCTCAGGCTTATTCCTGCTTCAAGGTTCTTCGAGACAGCCAGTAGTCTGAGGGTTCTTCTCACTGAATTTCAGAGGTGCAAAGTTTGAAGAACGGAAGTGGAGCCAGCTCGCTCTCAACACTTCCTAATTTCCACTTGCCGGTTAGTAGTCTAATGATCTGAAAGAGATACTCACTGTGCTTGCAGGGGGGGGGGAAGGAGTTTGGGCTAGTAGAAACCTGCTTTATTATTATAAAATGAATGCAAAATTAGAAATCAGCATATGGTATATGGGTCTTGATGGCATGGAGCTGCTTTTGGCCTCTGCTATGAGCAGTTGGTGTTCTCAAATGGTAGTGATGACAATGATGACAAATAGAGGTTGGGAGATTTTAGTGGGGGTGAATGTGGTAAGACACCTGCCATGCTGCACCTTCCATCTCCATAATACAGAGTGCACTTGGAAAATATACCCATGAACTGAAAATGTTTTCGTTTGTCTTTCTTTTCTTTTTGGAATTCTAGAAAGCAGTTTTGTGCTGATGCATGATTTATGGCACAGTTCAATCAGCGGTGCAAATTTATTATGCTCTCCACTGACCCCTTTTGTATAATTTATTTTGAGAGGTTTGCATTTCAACAGAGTTCAGCAGTGGTCTCGAGCAGCCTGCCTCTCAGCTAGCCAGCTGAACTGGTGCCTCTGATGTCTGTAAGCATAACAGTCGCTGCAGAAACGGTTCCTGCCAGCATTCCAGCTTAGCTCTGCATCGGACAGGTGGGCTGGCAATATTTGGGAGAAGTTGAGCCATTTAGTGTTTAGGTAATGCTTCCTGAACTTCTAAATGGCTCTCCCTCTAGCCTCTCTACCCCTGGTCTCTCTTACACACACATACACACACACACACAATTGCAGATAGGAAGAATGGCTGAAAGTTATGTTTTTGGAATGTCACCACAATGCCAGCCCAACAGCCTACTAGTAACAGGGAGCAGAACTATATTTCATTTCGTGAATCTATAATATTCACTAGCTTAGCTTTTTAAAAAAAAGACCGGGGGGGGGAGATTAAACCAATTCGCAGAAGACAGCTCTGTCTAAAGGAATTGATGGTGTCCCCTGTCAACCCCAAATTCCCTGCCTATCTGTCCATTAGCCTAATCTCCATTCCACAGTTCAGATCCATTGACCATTTACTCCTTAATCAATAGAAGCATTTCCTGGGACGGCTTAGCAGCAGCATTTGTAAGGAATAAAAGATGAACCCTGGTTCCTTCTTGTGTATGAGTTTTGGATTCTATTGTTGTTTCTATTGTCAATGCATCAAAATGTTAATCGCTTCCACACACCTTTAAATGGCTTTAGTTACTGATCACTGGGTCCAACGTTAGGCCAGATATTTATCAGAGTTGGAGCCTTTCCATGTTTTGTGCTTCCCCTGATAGGAAGCATGTTGGTCTTGCCATGGGGCTGCTGAGTGTTTCTATGGTGAAAGATTGTTGCCTCATTGGTTACAGTTAGGAATGCTTACCATGCTGAGCTCCACAATAACTTTGTGGGTCTTCATGCGAGTCTTCATGTCACCTCCAGCAACTGCCAGGAATGCTTAGCAGGGTCACAGGAACTCAATACACCATGGTGTTTTTAACTGGGTATGGGTAGGGAGTTATCTTGAGATGAAGCTGAGTGGTAGTGCACACATTTTGCATGACAAAAGTCAATCCTTTTTGTGTGACAAAGTTCCATCCTTGGTTGGGAAATCTTGTTGGCGAACTGTTGCTGCTCAATGTAGAAATAGTACTGAGCTAGCAGTGCTCTTTAGCTTTGAGTCCACAGACACTGTTGGACTTTTGGCATGCTGGCATCCATCTGTCCCAGGAGACAATGGAAGATTGTGCTTTTGGGGGTAAAGTCAAACCATTGGCTGTGGCTCTAGAAAAGCTGTGGCTCTAGAAAACAATATGGGAGAGAAATGTTTTATTCCAGGTGGGGCAGGTGAAGGTGTCTGGTTGTGCTGCTGCAGATACACCTTGGCATTCTCTTCTCCCCCCGGCAGTCATTCCTCCTCTGGTCAATGCAGTGGATACAAGATCTGTCTGTCTGTTTGTCTATCTGTCTGTCTGCTCTCTCTCTCCAGGGTCTACTACTCCCACCATCCCCATTAGCCCATGGTCAAGGGGATAATGGGGTTTGTAGTTCAACAATATCTGGGGACTCAATATTGAAGATGAGTGAGCTTGAGGGACCAGTGGTCTGACTCAATGTAAGCCAGCTGTATTCCGTGGCACCCTCATAGAAGGTCTGCTGACTATTAGACCATGCAAAAAGGCATCACAAACTTGTGAAGAAAACCACACTTGTAATTTGTGCTTGGTATTAAACCAAGTGAGAGAAGAAAGGCACAAGAAATCAATTTCTTAATCAACCAGCCAATGATCCATCTTCTCTTCCCTCAAGATGGCAGGTCTCTCCCCCCCCCTATCTGTACAGGTTGTGTTGTACCTCCTCTGTGTTGTACCACTTGGGATGTTATCAAACAATGCTATCAAGGTGGACAAACAAGGATAATTTGGGCAGTGTGGCTACATCTTGAGCAGAGGGAAATTGTTTATCTGCCATTTCACATTTCCCTGCCGTTACATTATCTGCTTTGAGGCATTCAACAAAGCCTGAAACATTACGGAAGAAAGGATGCTTTGCCATCAATCACAGTGACATCTGAGATAACTAGAGGAAGAGCTGAAATCACAGGGCTTTAATCTTTCCCCAGTAGACAATAGAGGTTTTAATAACTGTACTCATTAAAGGTTTTCAAGTTGCTTAAAATATTAAACATTCAAGAAAAAGAGGAGCCATATTTCAAAATTTATATTAAGGAGCTTTCAATTTTCAGACTACCAGTACAAGGCGATGCTTTTTTTAAATCCCATCACCAGCATGTAACTTCCTCTATTAAGCTAGCAGTTGTAACAGCAGCAGTTCTACCATGAGCATGTTCGGTTTGTGCAAAGCCAAGCAAAAGAAATTACTTTGTCATATAATGCATAATTAAACTATGAACCATGTGGATTTGTACCTTAGAAGCACACATGTCTGTTTAGCTTAAAAATATTAGGTAGCTTGAAATGCAGGGAAGAGGGAATGCTACAGTGTTGATACAAATGATCTCTACTGTACAGGCAAGGTGAAGTAGCCTGATCATCAAATGTGAATTTACTTGACGAGAATAAACTGTCTTGAGGCTTACACAGGTTTATAGTCATATCCCAAGGGTAGCCAACATAGTGCCGTTCAGAAATGGTTGGACTGCAACTCCTATCAGCTTCCAGTAGCATGGGCAATGGTCGGTGATGGTGGAAAACATAGTACAATCATAGAATCATAGAATCATAGAGTTGGAAGAGACCGCAAGGGCCATCCAGTCCAACCCCCTGCCAAGCAGGAAACACCATCAAAGCATTCCTGACAGATGGCTGTCAAGCCTCTGCTTAAAGACCTCCAAAGAAGGAGACTCCACCACACTCCTTGGTAGCAAATTCCACTGCCGAACAGCTCTCACTGTCAGGAAGTTCTTCCTAATGTTTAGGTGGAATCTTCTTTCTTGTAGTTTGAATCCATTGCCCCGTGTCCGCTTCTCTGGAGCAGCAGAAAACAACCTTTCACCCTCCTCTATATGACATCCTTTTATATATTTGAACATGGCTATCATATCACCCCTTAACCTTCTCTTCTCCAGGCTAAACATACCCAGCTCCCTAAGCCGTTCCTCATAAGGCATTGTTTCCAGGCCTTTGACCATTTTGGTTGCCCTCTTCTGGACACGTTCCAGCTTGTCAGTATCCTTCTTGAACTGTGGTGCCCAGAACTGGACACAGTATTCCAGGTGAGGTCTGACCAGAGCAGAATATAGTGGTACTATTACCTCCCTTGATCTAGACGCTATACTCCTATTGATACTATACTCCTACAACAACATCCAGAGAACATTCTTGTCATAATATTTATTTATACCCTGCCTTTCCCCCCAATGGGACTTAAGGCAGCTTATGGCTAAAAAGAAGAATCACTAACAACTGAGGGGGGTGGTGGTGAAACAGTCATTAGAAAACCATTAAACATTAACAGAATTAAAACTATATACGTGCATAAAACCTATTTCATTAAAAGCGCTCCATTCCCAAAAGCCTGTTGGAACAAGAAAGTCTTCAGCTGCCAGTGTAAGGACAAACATGGAGGGAGACAGTCTAGCTTCTCCTGGAAAGGAGTTTCAGAGTTTGGGGCAGCCACCAAAAAGGCCTTACTCAATTTTGGGAGAGGACACACATTAATTTCAATGAAACATGTTTCACAGAAGCCTTCTTAGGATCACCATTTCAGTGGAATGAAGTGAAAATGAAACAACAGAGAAAATTGTTTTGGATTGGTACATTAATCTGAGGCAAAACTTCCATCTTCTATGGTATTCATAGCTGAAGACAATGGGTGGAAGTACTTGCGACAGGAGACATGCCCCAACTGCATTTTTTCTTCCTTTGTCCAAAGAGTGATGTGTAGCCAAATAGAAGGTATGATGGGATATTGTTCTGCCCCAGGTTTCTCTGCCCTGTCCCACTTCTTTATCCCTGTCAACGTTAAAAATGAAAACACACCTTTGCCGTCTTGTCATTTGCCTTAATGTCATTTTAGCTTGAATCATTTGTCTTTAAAAGACAGATGAAGAAACATTTCTGGAAATCAATTATACAGCAGAATAATACCGGTTTTGCAATATTAATAAAGGTCTTTGGAGACTGCTCAGTTATTTTTTGCTTCAAATCTAGTAAATTTATCCTCATGTATTATACATTGTTTAAACTTGTGTAACATAAATAATACATGGCCACTTATAACTTATTTATGAGAAATAAACATAATTTCTTGGCTTTTTTGTAGTTCTAAGTCATGCTGTTGTTCGTGTATTTCAGCTGCACCAATTAACGACTCATGCTAAGTGCATTGAGTAATTTACCTGAAGTAAGGAATTGTAACTTCTGACATCTAACACACAAACAAAATTCATGATTAATTGAACAGCAAAGATACTGGAACCCAAAAAGCTACTTCAGGCATGTCCAATGGAATTTTTATAGGGATGATTGGGGAACTCAATCGTTGTAAACTTCAATAGAAACAAACTTATTCTTTAGCTCCTAGACTAATGTGTGGGTCTAGGCACAGCTATCATTAGGAGTTGGCACTTCTGTGAATATTATGATACAGCTCAATGAAAGCATAAAACTATACTGTCTCAGTGCAGTGTGGGTCCTGGGTTTCTTGAGTACAGAATGGATCCAGTGATGGTATGGATTCAAGTTACCCCCTCGGTATGTTAGATGACTCCCTGGTGAGGTTTGGATTGGTGGCAGCAGTTCCCCACCTGCAAAGGTGGGGGGATCAAATAAGATGGTCTTTCTCAACAGATCTGTGGGATCCGAGAGATTTCTGACAGCTCTGGGGGATTTTCTAGTTGGCATTCTTGGCATGCCTGCCAAAGCCCTAGTCTTATTTTGCAAGGATGGATAATTTACCCTCGCCCCACTGTGTTCATGTTTTCCCCTCATTCCTTTCCATTGGATGGGAGTATCTGAGAAGGCTTGCAACATAAATTAATAAGAGAGCCAGGTCTAGCAAACAACATCTGCTGTGGCTATAGTTTTTCATAGTTGTATATATGTAGGCCACTATTTGGGGCAAAGGGGAACAGCTGGTTTTCAATTCCAGAGGTGGATAATAGTACATACACCACCCAAAAGGAAAACATGGACTTAATTCCACTTACTTTCTGAGAGTAAGCGGGTGACAGAAAGAGAAAAGGGTGTCCCTACCAACTTTTGGCTCTGTTCTGTATTCTACTCACTTTGACCCTTCCTGCCTTGCTCTAAAGTAAACTCAGTTCACATCCTTAATCTGATTCTCAGTAAACTTAATTTCCATTGTATGGTTCTGCATAAAGCCCCATCATATTACCCCTGAGGGAATCTGGCCCTCAAAAGAAAAATAGTCCAGAGTCGTTCAGTCCAAAGGTAACTCTGGCCCCAACTCCATATTATGTATGCTATTCAAGCATGTGCACTCAACTAGTCTGCTTTTATTTTGGAGAAAAAGCAGCTGTGAAGCTTTGATCAATCTTCTTCTTCCACTCGTAGCTGAGTAAGATGGTCCTCCATAAAAAAAAGTTTTAAAAGTGAGTCCGTAAGTGACTGTGGAGGCCAATTCTGGATCCACACGTCCTTCCACAGTGGGGACATTGGTTTCTGGGCAGGAGTTGATCATGATGAGGGCTTGCCAACCGTGCCTTCCTCTTAGCGTGTTAATATTCTCCTGACCTAGACTACAGCTTCCCACAACTGTTTTCTCCTCATAGTTGCTACCTCCTGGCTGCTTTTTTGACCTCAAAAGTACTGTTTATTGGAAGCAATAATTCTGGGGGCAAATAGCAATAAGCTAGGGAAAATATCCTGCAGTCCCCAATCTGGATTGGATACAAGTTTGAAACTTATTTTGAGCCAATGATAGTTAGCATTCATATCAATGCACAGGTTACAACAGTCATGGCTAACCTGAGAAAGAGGTAGAGGAAGATACACTTTGTTCTGATGTCTGCCGCCTTGTACTTATCATACTCTTACAGTCAAGAATCTTTTCAAGTACAGTACAGTGGTACCTCAGGTTACATACACTTCAGGTTACAAACTCCGCTAACCCAGAAATAACACTTCAGGTTAAGAACTTTGCTTCAGGATAAGAACAGAAATCGTGCTCTGGCGGCGCAGCGGCAGCGGAGGTCCCATTAGCTAAAGTGGTGCTTCAGGTTAAGAACAGTTTCAGGTTAAGAACGGACCTCTGGAACGAATTAAGTACTTAACCAGAGGTACCGCTGTACAAAAGTCTGCTTTTCTTTAAGAGGTCCATGAACCCTTAAGAGGAAGCTTTTAACTGTAGGTGCTGTGAATGAGAGGAGGGCAGGCAAACGTAGGTTCATTCAGTGGAGGAGACTGAGGAAGGACCATGATCCTTGGGCCTGCCCATAAAAAGCAAGGCCTGCCAAGGGACAGTAAAGTAGCTGGAGAAGAAGGAGGGGACAGAAGGTGAAGAAAGAGCTGTGAGTCCCATCCTTTGGATGCCCTGGGAAGCTCAACAAACCTACTGCACCTGGAACTGGCTGTAGAGATTACAGCTGAATGGGCATTCTAAGGCAGTGTTTTTCAACCTTTTTTGGGCAAAGGCACACTTGTTTCATGAAAAAAATCACGAGGCACACCACCATTAGAAAATGTTAAAAAAATTTAACTCTGTGCCTATATTGACTATATATAAAGTAATTTTTCAATTTTTCCCACGGCACACCAGGCAACATCTCGCGGCACACTAGTGTGCCGCGGAACAGTGGTTGAAAAACACTGTTCTAAGGAAGTATCATCCACCTTGGGCCTGGCCATTAAGAGCAAGTCTACAGTGAAAAACACAGGTATTTTCCAGGATCTCTTCCCATTGTGTGACTTTTGCTGGTGAGCCAAGAGTTTCTCTGAACCCTGAGTGAGAACCCAGAAGCTGAGAGTGAGGGAGTGTCAGAAAGAAAATGAATTGATATTGTGTGTGTGTGTGTGTGCGTACTAATGTAACTTTGTATAGGTGACTGTGTCTTTTTGCAATATTTTGTGTTTTAGCTTCAGTTTTTTGTACACCACTTGGATATAGTTTTAATATATTGAGCAGTATTGAAATTAAATAATTGATCAATCAATCAATCAATCAAATGAAGGCAAGGCAAGTGGCAATGGACAAGCTATGTTAAGAAAGTGTTGCAAAGAATAATGAATCTAATGGTTTCCCTAGATTAAGTTGCAGAGTGAGGGATCCAAAAAGTTATGTCCATTATGTCAAGTGGCTTTGGAAGTTTTGTAGACTTAAATGGTACTTTCTCATCTCTGCTTGCATTTGGCCTCATTTGCTTTTCGGAACAAGTCTATTGTATGCTTCCCACATGAGTCCTCAGTTGCCGCAATATCTGTGCCACCACATCCAAAGTACATTTCTTCTTTTCATTTTCCAAAGCAGTAATAATTGTATCCTTCGAGATAGTAATTAAAAATACTAAACAGTGAACTGAAAATTAAAGGTAAACGCATAGAACAAGATTTTTGTGCAACTTGTGGATGAACATATTGGATACCATATGTGTAAATGCACCTGTAAATCATTCATTTTCTAGGTGGATTCCCGCCCCCCAAAGCATTCTTAAACTGTATAACAAGAAATTGAAATTGTTCTAAATGGAAGTAAGGTCTGTTGTAAATTAGTGAGAAAAGGGCAGAAAGTCAAATAAGTAGGTTCTTATGTTCTGTCATTTGATTTATTTATTAATTTAAATAAAATAAGATTGCAATCAGTGGCCCAGGTGCTTGTCAATCACCCCAGTACTTTTCTTTTCAGGGGCTGGAATACAGAAAGGTAAAACAAAATTACTTTTTACCTGACAACTGGGTAGAATATTTCCTCACTGAAAATAAATATATTTTAAAGAAAGTTAAAAATTCATTGAAATACCTTGAAATACATTATGCCCCCAAACCATAGCCCTGGCCTTGATTGTCCCCAATCAAGGGATACAGTGTACCCACAAAATGATATAAAGACAGATGTGGAGCTTTGTGGCATGTGATCTACTTACTCATACGAGGCATGTTGTTTGTGTAGACATGTAGAAAACCAATCTTGAGCCTTCCCTAGTAACAGAAAATCCACCTCCAACTCCATCTTTCCAATTTAGAATTGCTCCATTTTTGCCTCCATTATTTCAATATTGTGAATTGCTGGTTTCAACAAAAAGCCTTGGGTGCCTTTGTGCTTGTGTGTTGTGCTCATTTATATTTCATTTGTAGTTGCACTGAATTGTGAGTTTGGAAGGTTAAAGAACATAGATAGCAGTTTATCCATACTGTTCGTACTAGTGTAACTCATAAAAGATAGCAGCTTTGTTGCTAGGTTTTGTAATTGCTGCAGAAATTGTGGACTTGGAAGTGGTGGTATTTCGATATTTGAGCTGAATGCCACGTGTACTCCCAATTTCCTGCAGTATACTTTGTGAAATCGAACAAACAGCATCCCTGGGCTGTCTGTTTGGAAGGTGTAAAATATATCTGTATCCACTGTACATATGGCTTGTTATGTGGTTAGCTAATCACTAATTGGGGAACAAAACATAATTACCTTTCAAATGGAACAAGTCACAGTTGTTGAAAGTTCTATGCTACACTTGTCACACCATTTAAATGTTGCCTTTTAGCCTATATATACCTCAGCCCTTGCCTGATTCCAATACCCCATGCTATGCATCTGACATGCTTCAGAAAATTTTCTTTGCACCCTCATTTTAAAGGCATAGATGTTTCACAGTCATTAAACTCTTTTCTGGTTTTTCTTCATGTGCTCCCCTACTGTGCCACAGCATCATCACTCAGGCGGAGGTTGTCATAAATTTTATTTTATTATATTTAATTCTCAGTTACTGGGGTGGAGTTTTGGAACCCATTGCATGACTGCTCAGGCATTTAGGATGGACAAGGAGAGTCACAGCTGTAGACTCTAACAAATTGTTATGTATGAAAGATTCAAAGAACCAATGATCCTTGTGTCTTGCCTGATTATGAGAACTTGCAGCAAAGTGCACTTTTTGACACTGGAAGATTGGGGGTGGGGTGTATTCAATAAATCTTTTGTTATTTGAATGAAACTCCTTGGAGGGAATTGTTCGATAAAGGGGACATTTCTCATACCCAGTAATTCAGATCTTATGCACAATGGAGGTCTATTTTGGTCTGCCAGCTAAATATTTCTGTCTTGTATGCAATATAGGCATAGAAGCTCATGTGTCATTCTTTTCTGGTGCTCTCATAAAGCAGAATAGCAACAAGCGTGAGATTTGACTGCATATTCCATAGCAAAAAATAAATTTTAAAAAAACTTTCAGTTTAAGAGAAGAGTTCACATGCTTCTGATTGTCACTCATATGCCAAAAAGAAAGTAATTGTGAGTTAAAACAAACACTTAAACATCCTTGAATATTTTGTGAAAACTTGCACATTATTCTTGCTTCTAAATTAGGCCCCATGTACCCATACTATATGGGACACGGGTGGCACTGTGGGTTAAACCACAGAGCCTAGAGGTTGCCGATCAAAAGGTTGGCAGTTCGAATCCCCGGAACGGGGTGAGCTCCCGTTGCTTGGTCCCTGCTCCTGCCAACCTAGCAGTTCAAAAGCACAAATTGCAAGTAGATAAATAGGTACCACTCCGGCGGGAAGGTAAACAGTGTTTCCGTGTGCTGCTCTGGTTTGCCAGAAGCAGCTTAGTCATGCTGGCCACATGACCCGGATGCTGTAGACGGCTCCCACGGTCAGTAAAGCGAGATTAGCACTGCAACCCCAGAGTCATCCGTGACTGGACCTAACGGTCAGGGGTCCCTTTACCTTTACCTTTACCCACACTATGCCTTGGACTTTCAGCTCAACATTAGGCTGAGCAGCTTCCTCCGTCACTTGCTTCATACAGACACAATGAATTTCTGCCTGAAGCCTTCATACAAAATACACCGGTTCCTTCACAACAGCAGCAAACCATAGGGAATGTCCGGGCAGAAAATGTACAAGTGCCTAGTCACTGAAAGAAACTAAGTTGGACATTTGATAAATTTCTGGTCAGGGAAATCTTAATTCAGGCATATGTGAATTTCCAGCCCTCTGCTTTGTTAGTCTAATGGAATCGAACAAAGTTTTTTAGACCTTTTGTCTTGTTTCCATATCCACCTCCAATTTTGCTTTAGGACTCAGACATATCCAAAGTCCGTTTCGGGGGCCTAATCCAGCCCACTAGTCAATTTACCGTAATCTGTCCCCTTTGGCAGCATATGTCCTGGGGGGAAATCCTTTAAAAAATCTTAGCAACTTCAATCCTCCTAAGAAAAGCTCAACAATTTGGGGGTTAAATCCTAAAAAAGGTGAACAACTTTGGTCAGCCCTCACACATGTTCACTTCATCAAATCTGCCCCTCTTTGAAAAAAGTTTGGGCACCCCTGATGAAATATACTCGGAGTCAAGTGTGAATTTCATGCTCTTTATTCAGCTCATAGTAGCGAGGAATGCAGTTCCCCAAAACGTCTGCTTTATATACATTATTTACACAATGGGCCCCACGTGATTGGCTAATTCCAGGATACTCCTGTATGCCAATCAGGTTGCGGATTCACTTCCACCTGGAGCTGGATTGGGTGGCTCCTGCGGACCAATCAGACTGCTGCATTCTGGATCCTATTGTTCTAGGACCAATCAGACTGCTGCATTCTGAATCCTATTGTTCTAGGACCAATCAGACTGCTGCATTCTGAATCCTATTGTTCTAGGACCAATCAGACTGCTGCATTTTTGGATCCTATTCAACTCAGTACATAACACCTGCTTTAGGTGGAATTCAGTGGCAGAGTTCTTGCATTTCATGCCACAAGTCCTGAGCAGGACTCCACACCTCTCAAGTGTGGGACATCCTGTCTTTTTGCCTGAGATCTCAGTGGCCATTTGGGGTGCCACGCTCTCGCATGTTCTTGCGCTGCACTCCCCCCCCCCAAAGTGCTTTTGGAGTGAATCATGTGACTCAACTATGAGTGTGTTTCAGAACAGGCACATCCCACGTGGGGCTTGAAAAAAATGGATGGTATGGGACTCCTCATAATTGCTACAGATACCATGGGACAACACTCATCTCCCTGGATCACCATGGTGCTTTGATGACATTTGGTGCCCTTTGGCTTTTTGGGAGCACTTCTTGACTTCTCCTTTGCCCTGACCCTGTTTTTGTATCCATTTTTTCTTTGCTGGGACTTCTGCTTCTTTCCATTTTGGGGTGAGTAACATTCTTGCCGCTGTAGTATCATACATTAAATAAATTTCTATACAGTTTAGGTAGTTCTGTCCCTAGCCAAAGAAAAGCTTCTGGTTGTTGTTGTCGGGTTTTTTTGTTTGTTTGTTTGTTTGTTTTTACAAACGTTATTTTAAACATCCTTTTCAATTCATTATATATCATTTCCCAGTAAGCTTTAACCTTACCACAAGACCACCACCACATATGATAAAAAGAACCATCTTTCTCTTTACATTTCCAACACTTATTTGATTTAGATTTATAAATCTTTGCCAACTTACTCAGTGTTAGAGACCATCAATATGTCATTTTCACATAATTTTCTCTTAGACCAGGCACCCCCAACCTGTGACCCTCCAGATGTTTTGGCCTACAACTCCCATGATCCCTGGCTAACAGGACCAGTGGTCTGGGATGATGGGAATTGTAGTCCAAAACATCTGGAGGGCCGAAGGTTGGGTGTGCCTGTCTTAGGCCATAACATGTTGTAGATTTTATATCCGTATCCCATGATCGTTCCCATGCTTCCATGTTTATATTATGACCAATATCTATTCCCCAATGTATCATTGAGGATTTTATTTGCTCATCCTTTGTCTCCCATTCCAATAATATTTTATACATTTTAGACAGCACTTTTACATTACATTGGAACAGGTCTCTCTCAAGTTGTGATATTTGAGAACAGCACAGAAGATGTGTGGTTGCAAACAAGTGTGCAACAAACGACAGTTTAGGCGCATTTTGACATTCATGAACATGAGCACTAAATGTGCTAAGTAGTTGGGGCTCGGCTCTTGTCTCTACAAAAACCTCAGAAAATATAATTATTCTTAAACTGAAACATGCACGTGAGCACACAGCAGCAGCAGCAGCAGACGTGGCTTATTTGAAATACTTCTGTGTCGCTTAAAAGAAAAACAAATGAAAATTATGAGTGACGCATTAGCATGCATATTTACACATTAATTATTGCTTTTTTACTCTCCGCAGTCATGTTCAGCAACAGAGACTCCCCTGTTTTTAATTGATTCTGAAGAAAAACTATTCACATTATTCCCCCTCTTTTTCTCTAAGTGGCTGTGTTAAGAAGAGCTGACAGGAATTTGGATGGAAAAATAGCTAAAAACAAGTGCATTGTGTGCTAGTGGGAAAGAACATTAGCCAGACTTTGTTGTTTCTATGAGAAAGAAGTGGCGGGGGGGGGGGGGGGGAGTCAGAGAAGGCTTTTATGAAATTCTTCTGATGATACCTGCTTAATCCATCCTATACTTAAAATAGAATTACTTACAACAACACAGGTTTTTTTTGCCAGTCTCACCTTGACTTACGGAGCCAAATTCTGATTCTGGCTGTTTGGTATATATCAGTAGCATGACAGCATATTATAGTAAGTTGTTTTTACAGTCTTGTTGCCGACTCCAAATCCTGAGAGGCATTGAGGCCAATGAAACTGTATAAGCTTGGTATGAACTTCAAAAAATGTCAATGAAGCCCACCTCCTAGAAGATGTGAACAGTATGAGACTCCTAATTTCTTCACTGGTTACTGAGCAAAAATGGCACCTTAAAATTCTCCATGCTTGTTTGTAGGCAGCAAAATGGAGGTGGGAGGTTTTTTTCAAGGAGTGGGTTGAGGGCTGGGATTCTCCAGCAGTTTTATCTGAGCATTTTTGGCTGACTTACTTTAAATGAAACTCTTATTAGTTTGTATTGGTGGCTCAATGAAGAAATGGGCTAATGGTCGAGAACTAGAAATAGCAGAACCAAGCTCACCGCTTCCTTCAATAATAATTGGGTTTGATCCACAGCTATGTTAATAATTTCTCACTGAGTAGAAGAAATGGGATGGCCATTTGGCCATTTCAATGAATAGTGTGGAGTTCTTCAAAATGTCTGGAGGACCATGTAAAAGGCAATTTTCAATGAATTTCTCAGAATGTTGTTTCCAGAAAAAGTTGGCTCATCCTTATAAATTAGATTTAAAAAAAAAAATACAAAAAAGAAACAACCTGCATTCACTCTTTCAGCTGTGAAGGGAAGTTTGTGTCTTGGATTTAAAATACCTTTGCAGTTATCGTGAAGCAGAGAAAACCTCAATGGATATGAGTCAACGAGATTCTGAATTTGGCGCCACAGAAACCAAGCTGACCTAACATCTGGTGTTAGGAAAAGCTTTTATTAGGTCACCCAGGGGATGAGGATTTGACACATGTCTGTCTTCCCAGACAATGGGGCTTCAGTTCCCACAATTAAGAAACTAGAATCCACAGAGTGAGACCCAACTGATGTGCTGAACCAAGTCTGGAGGAGACTGATCTATGGCACATTTGTGTCATTGGAGAGCCAGGTTTCAAAGCAATGCTTATCTTCTTGCTCTGTTAAGAACATGGGTAGGCAAACTAAGGCCCAAGGGCCAGATCTGGCCCAATCGCCTTCTAAATCCAGCTTGCGGACAGTCCAGGAATCAGCATGTTTTTACATGAGTAGAATGTGTGCTTCTATTTAAAATGCATCTCTGGGTTATTTGTGGGGCATGGGAATTCATTTTCTCTCTCTTCAAAATATAGTCTGCCCCCCCACAAGGTCTGGGGGACAGTAGACCGCCCCCCTGCTGAAAAAAAGGTCACTTTGGCCTTCAAGAATCCTGCTTTGCAATTTAGAAGCGATATTTACTCTTTCCAGATTGCACTGGGAGTTGTCCCAGGTCCTGAAGAGTGTCAACCAGTATTCTCTTTACACAGAACCCAAATATTGTCAGCTTGCTGTTGTAATCTTGCCGCAAATCAATTTCCTTCAGGCCTTGTTCAACACTTTGCGGGATCACCAGTCCTTGGTGCCTTAAAATTGCTTACCAAAGGATGTTGATGTGCTGGGTGGGGTGTGACAAGAAGGTCAGCAAAAAGCCTGAAGTTTCACTCTTCCTTCTCTTCCAACAAATGAGCATATTTTGAAAGAATCTGAGGAGACAAGAGTGCTAGGTCAGAGAAGCTTGCAAACAGCAGCATCATCCTCTAAATAGGAAGCTACTAAATTATGGATATATGAAGGGTGCGTTGCATATTTAAATTGTCTATTTTTTATAATCATTCTTCACTTTGGGACAGAAGGAGCAATTGTTAGGCTATCTATTTGCTGACCTCATTTTAAGATTCAGCAACACACTGGCATTTGTCATCCTGGAAAAAAAAAAACACACTGATACACAGACATGGTCTAGTAAGCTTCAGAAGGAAATGTTACTTTAAGTAAAAGCCGGTGTTGGTCTTGCTTGTTGCAAATTATAGCTTTTAACAACTATATCAATTGTGCTAACTTGGGGTTTACCAGCAGGCAGTTTTAAGAATTTTCTGTCATTTATGAATCTGCTAATAAATCAAGTGATCTTTTTTTATGAGGAGAAAGGGTAACTCATTTATCAAGCGAATAATGATTAATAATTCAAAATGCCTATTAAGCAGATAATGATTAAGACCACATCTGAGGGAATTTGTAAGAAACTGCATGGTGAGGGGAGAGAGATCGTGCAGTTATGAGCAGTGATAGAATTTGTGAGCAGTGAATATTGTTTAAATAGACAGCAAGCATATTAAATTGCCTTTCTCATAATGTCACAAAAATCTTATTTCTTCAGTAAATGGACCCGTAATTACAGTTATCAAAATATCCTAACCCTTCATGGAGATGAATGACTCTGCATGCATCAAATAGAAGGTCCATGATCCAGTCCCCAAACAGTGGACTGGAAGTAAGCAGCTGTGAGACAGTCTCTCCAAATGTCCTTATAGGTTTGCTTCAGAATTTCCCTTCCTTGGGAATCTGACAGTCTGATTTGTCTTGTCCTGCATGCAAAATGGAACTGCATGTGATGGCTTTTCACCCTGTTTCCGATGGCATTCTCCAGAACTCTTGATGAATATATGTGTTTGATATGCACCCAATGTATACTTTCAATTTCCCTAGCAGTCTGTCAGGCAGGCGTGGGATTTGTTTCGTGCCTGTGTTTCTCCCCCTATATATTTTGCGACACAGTAGAGCTCCCCCTGAAGTTGAGGCTCCAGTACTTTGGCCACCTCATGAGAAGAGAAGACTCCCTAGAAAAGACCCTGATGTGGGAAAGATGGAGGGCACAAGGAGAAGGGGACGACAGAGGATGAGATGGTTGGACAGTGTTCTCGAAGCTACTAACATGAGTTTGGCCAAACTGCGAGAGGCAGTGAAGGATAGGCGTGCCTGGCGTGCTCTGGTCCATGGGGTCACGAAGAGTTGGACACGACTGAACAACAACAAGAAAGAGCTCCCCCAGGACTGTAGTAGTCTACCTGTTATTCATCAAGGTTTTAAAACAATTCCAGCAACATCAGTATTTCCTCTGCGCATGCTGAAAAGCTATAGCTGCATTGAATGAACCCCTCCCCGCAATGGGCTCTTTGTCCCTTCTGAAATACATTTTGAAAATACATCCTCCCTTTCAAAGATGTCCAAAATGACAGCAGTCAGAAAATCGCATATACACAGTGTTCTCTTCACAAATTTCATGTAAGTGCTTCTGCTGTTGTTGTGATAGGGTGCAAAGTGTAATTTCACTGTACTTTTCATTGTTCTCCATCCATCTGTGCTGCTGATCAGCAGAGCTTCCCTGTGGAGTAGCAGCATACCTTTCATGAGCTAGCTAGCTTGCTAGCAAGCTAGTGTGTTTGTGTGTGTGTGTGTGTGTTCCTCCTAACACGCCAACAAACACATCCTACACATCACTTTAAGCAAGCTGCATATATAAAATGTGTGTGCCTTCTCCCAACAACTGTATTGTGTTCTTGTTGTACTTAACAGCATTTCCCCACCTCCACCTCCCAATTATGTACCAGTACTTTAAATCCAGCCATAAACCTGTTCTCTCAGAAATAAATCCCACTGGCTCAGTGTAGTTTACGACAGTTTGATCATAATACAATTAAACAGATCAGAAATTAAACAGGAACGAATAAATCAACAGCAACAAAAATAAATGGCAGCAAAAGCAGAGACGGGAAGAAATGGGGAAAAACAAAAACAAATTTAAGGGGAAAAAACCCCACCAAAAAGTTGGTTAACCAGAAAACCAGCAAGTGAGTTAATGATGAAATGCCTGCTGGAATAGCAAAGTCTTGAAAAGGAGGTGAAAACCAAGGGAAAGGATAAAGGGAAAGGACCTCTGGATGGTTAAGTCCAGTCAAAGGCGACTATGGGGTTGCGACGCTCATCTCGCTTTCAGGCCAAGGGAGCCGGCGTTTGTCCACAGACAGTTTTCTGGGTCATGTGTCCAGCATGACTAAACCGCTTCTGTTGCAGCAGAACACCATGAGAGAAACAAGGGTGCACAGATACCTTCCCGCCGCAGCAGTACCTATTTATCTACTTGCGCTGGTGTGCTTTTGAACTGCTAGGTTAGCAGGAGCTGGACAGAGCAACGGGAACTCACTCCATCATGGGGATTCAAACCGCTGACCTTCTGATCAGCAAGCCCAAGAGGCTCAGCGGTTTAGATAACAGCACCACCTGCGTCCCATACCTTTACCTGAAAACCAAGGTATGGAGCCCTTCTCTTGTATCACACTCGGGCCCACCTTAGCCACTTTCAAGACACATAGAAGGCCTTATGGGAAGCAATAGTTGAGGCAGTCCTCTGAGTCAAAATATCTTTAAGACCATCTCCTTTCCTACAGACTGTCCTGAGTGTTAAAAGCAGCAAAGGGGGCCTTCTTGGTAGTTCCACTATCTTCAGAAATTCAGGTGGTGGTGGTAGCCTAGGAGGGGGCATTCCCATAGTTTCCATTTATGCTGAAGGCACACCTCTTTACCAAGGCCTTTTAAACCAGAAGGGAAATGAATGTCCCAGCTGCAAGAAAACATCTCTCTCCCCGATTGGTCTCTACAGCCACAGCAGGCACAGGAACTCCGCAACATGTTGACTGAACCCCCTGTGGCACACTCTTCCATGGTCTATTGAGACAGACAGATGTCAGACATGAATTTCTTGTGAAGTAAATCAAATAAATAATAGTAATTGTACAGTCCTGTATTAGAAGGGCTGTTGAGTTCAAGTCTAGTTTAAAGTAAGGTATTTTAAAAAGTAAATGGTTTACCTGTTGGTAGCACCTGAGCAGCGCACAAGTTACCTGATCCCCGTCTTCCCCACTATGGTTAGGTGTATTGCATTTCTGCTTAAATTATTTCAACGATTTGCATATGTGTGTGTGTGTGTGTGTGTGTGTATATATACATATATACATATATATATATATATGTATATATATATATATATATATATATATATAGTATATATATATATATATGTATATATATATATATATGTATATATGTATATATATATATGTGTGTGTGTGTGTGTGTGTGTATATATATATATATATATATATATATATATATATATACACACACACACACACACACACACACACACAGAAGCAATATTTCTGGGTTAGCGGAGTTCTTAACCTGAAGCGTATGTAACCTGAGGTACCACTGTGTATATATCTCTATCTATCTATCTATCTATCTATCTATCTATCTATCTATATGCAAATTGTTAAAATAATTTAAACAGAAATACAAAACATTAGCATTTGTAAATGCTATGCATATCTGCACCCACATTTGCCCCCCCCTTTGATGATATCTAAGTAGCCAACCCAGAAACAGGGTTCCAAATCAATAGGCCCTTTACTACACAATGTCCAATACTCTCAACTACTCCAAAGTATATCACACCTCAAATTTGTGTGGGGATTGAAACCTGGTTGATGGCAGAAGAGCTTACTGGGGAAAGTCAAATGATTTCTGGCTGTCAGAAACAATGGTAGAATATTTGGAAGCTGGACTGATGCAATTTTGGGATGAGTACTGTTTGTTTGTGTGTGTGTTTGTTTGCTTCCCATCTGTTCAGCCTGTACATTTGTAAAATGCTAAATAGAACAAAGCCTTTCTCACAAAAGACACCCAATAACTTCCCACTGTTTTCTCCGTACACATGAGAAAACGCCCCTATAAAATGTCTACCTTGAACAGTAAGGCGCTAGACTGGCAATGCTAACCTTTAATGCCACATTAGTTTACAAAAAGCAAAATTTGCCTGCCAGCTAGGTTCAAATCATTCTTTGGCCAAATGTGAAATGCCAAGCTGTTTCCTTCAGGCTCTGTCCAAACACCCTTTCCCAGTAGCTTGGAGTAACCACCACCCACCAAGGACTATTAAGCAAGCAAATTCCGCAACCAAACATTGTTACTTAAACAGTCATTTCTTTAAAACCGCAATAACAGAACTCATACGCAAAATTCCATACCTACATACAAGCGACTTATTTTTTTTTTAATTTTTTTGTCTGTTTCAGCAGCAGCGCCTAGGAGCCATTTTTACAGGGTGGGGGAAAAAATGCCAGGGGTTGGATTCACCGCTATGAAGGAGTGCCATGGCACTTTATTTAATTACGTTCTGAGTGCCAGGCAATACTTTGCTATACGAGAGATATCTAGCATGGAGTGCTTGAACAGAGTGCCCTAAATTGATCAGAGGAACTGTGAAGACTCTATGCTGAGTTGTTTCCACTTTTCCTCAGAAAAGCATTTTAGAGTGTAATATGATTGGAACATGCTGTGTGCTGGGAAAAGCTCTCTGGCTCTTGGCTTCCTTTTCTTGTTACTATATCTAATCAGCTTAGATGGAACCCTATCATTGTTAAATTCAAGAATAGGAAGTGGGAAAGAACTATTTCCCATTTCAGCGCCATAGGAGGTATAGTGTATGGAAGATGATTGGCATGGCTCATGTTTTTAATATATTTTCAAGGGAAAGTGTTACAGTCTCTATCACAAGAGGTAGGCAAAACCAAATAGTGTTATTTTCCCCATCTGAATGGCAATTAAGAATGGATTTTCAGGAAAGCCAATTGCTTCCCGTGCTTCTGATGAGGTTTTGGAAACAAGAAGGGAAAGCCCAATCTTTCGGTGTTTCTAAAAACATGAATACAGTCGTACCTTGGAAGTTGAACGGAATCTGTTCCGGAAGTCCTTCCGACTTCCAAAATGTTTGAAAACCAAAGCGCGACTTTAGTTGGACATTCAACTTCCAAAAATAGTTCACAAACCAGAACAGTCACTTCCGGGTTTGCGATGTTCGGGAGCCGAAACATGTGGGAACTCAGCTGTTCAACTTCCAAGGTGCAGTCAAACCGTGGCTCCCAAATGCCTCCGTTTTGGAACATTTCAGTTCCTGAATGCCAAAAACCTGGAAGTAAATGCTCCGGTTTTTGAACGTTTTTTGGAAGCCGAACATCTGACACAGCTTCCGCTTGAATGCAGGAAGCTCCTGCAACCAATCAGAAGCCGTGCCTCGGTTATCGAACATTTCGGAAGCCGAACGGGCTTCCGAATGGATTATGTTTGACAACTGAGGTTTGACTATACTAGAATAACAAGTGGGATTTTTTTTTCTTTTTCTTTTAAAAAGGAATCATGTCTTTGCCCTTGCTTATTGAGTTGCTCAATTTCAACTAATTTGAAGTGAATTTTGGGGCTCCCCAGGAATTTGCTTTCACAGGGGATTTCTAGGTGGTCAGCGGACTTCAACTGAAACAACATTCATAGCAAAAACAAGGTTTTTCTTTTCTAACTTGTACCAAAAACAGGTACAAACTAGTTACGGATATGGAGAGAGAGAGAGAAAGAGAGAGAGAGAGAGAGAGAGAGAGAGAGAGAGTAAAGCAGTCAGAGCCATGAACACTGTAATTTGGAAGTTCATTTGTGGAACAAAATTGGCAAACATATTACGACTATGTTATGTAATAAAACTGTTGTGTCGTGGGTTCTGATAGCAAGAAGTCCAGCAACACTTCTTAGTGAAAACAGCTCTTTATTGTAAGGGATAAGACAAGACTGGGGATAGGGGGTAGGGAAAGCTCTATTTATAGACACATTGGGACTGAGGGAAAAGATACATTTTAGCGGGAACCAATAATATTCAAACTTTCCGGCGGGACCCAATCAGGCTGTGGATTGTGATTGAACACTTCAAATTGACCAATAGCAATACTTTACCCTGCTGCCAGAATATCTTATTTAATACACAACACTCCCCCGCACCTAGTTGAGACTATACACGTAATCTTTCAAGTATTGCGGAGGTCTTCGAGTCCTACCGGATCGCCTAACCCCCGGTGTGTCACTCCTTGGACTATCCGTGGTCAGACTTCTCTCTCCAATAACCTCGGGTACCTCAGCTGGAGCTGTGTCACTAGCTGACTCTCTAGGCTGACTAGTTGTTTCCGGGTTAGGTTCATCAGTGGTGATCTCGGTTTCCTGACTCTCGGAGCCCTCCACCCCCTGTGGCCCGGAGTCATCCTGACTAGACTGCTGCGATTCACCGGACGCCGGCAGAGTTGTGCGCGGCTCCTCCCCCCTCGGGCTTACCCTGCTTGGGAACCGGCGCCTTAGCTGGTCAATGTGGCGGCGCATTACTCTGCCATCCTCTAACGTCACAAAATATGACACTGGCCCACTGGGTCGGGTGACCACCCCCGGCACCCATGCGGGTCCCCTTGCATAGTTCCGGACCCAAACCAAATCCTCTGTTGACAGGTATCGGGTTCTGTCACCCTCGGCAGCCGGTGGTTCTCTTGTATCGCGGCCCGGCACCTTGTCAGGGTGGACATAGTCTAGGATTGTGGCTAACCTCCTTCCCATTAATAATTCAGCTGGGGACTTGCCTGTGGATGCACACGGCGTTGTGTGCTGCAGGAACAACATCCTTGCAATGCGAGCAGACCAATCCCCTTCCAAGAGGCGCGCTATTGCACCCTTGGCTGTGCGCACCATCCGTTCGGCTTGTCCGTTCGAGGATGGATGAAAGGGAGCAGAAGTGACCCCTCTAATGAAATTATCGGCCAGGAATGCCCTGAACTCTTGGGACACAAAAGCCGCCCCGTTGTCTGATACTATGGTCTCGGGTAACCCATGCGTTGCAAACAAAATGCGAAGGGCCCTGATTACAGCAGCTGAGGACATGTTTGGAACAATTGAGACCTCCAGCCATTTCGAGTAGGCGTCTACTACAATTAAGAACACCTTTCCCTGAAACGGCCCTGCAAAATCTACATGGAGCCGGCTCCACGGGTTCTTAGCCCGCTCCCACCAATGCACTGGTGCCCTGGGCATTTCTGGGTGCACCTCCTGGCACGCTCGACAGGTGCGCACCCATTGTTCAATGTCCTTGTCCATGCCAGGCCACCACACATAGCACCTGGCTAAAGATTTCATCCGAACCATGCCCGGATGACCCATGTGTAATGTGTCCAACACCTCATTCTGTAGAGACCTTGGAATAACCACCCTATCGCCCCACAATATGCAACCCTTATGGAGGGACAGCTCATTTTGTCTTGCCATGAAAGGTCTAAATTTCTCTTCCTGAGTCCCACTTGGCCATCCCCTCCCCACCCACACAAGGACACGGGCGAGGACGGGGTCCCTTTTAGTTCTTGCGGCGATGTCGACGGCCGTCACGGGTGGTCCGGGAAGTGTCTCCATCATCATGACGTGCTCGGCCGGGGCTGGGTCGTCGTCGGCTGCTCCAGGTAGTGGTAGACGACTCAGCGCGTCCGCATGGCACAACAGCTTACCCTTCACATGACACAGTTCGTATTGAAATCCATTCAAAAAGATGGACCATCGGAGCATGCGTGGGGACAAGATTTGAGGCGTTTGTTTATGTGGGCTGAACAAACCCAGCAAAGGCTTGTGGTCCGTTTGAATTGTGAAAGGGCGGCCGTACACGTAGTCATGGAACTTCTTGATTCCTGTGACTATAGCCAGTGCCTCCTTATCAATCTGGGCATAGTTCCGCTCTGTGGGGCTCAAGGTTCTGGAATAGAATGAGATTGGACGCTCCGACCCATCCGCCTCCCGGTGACTCAAGACAGCCCCCACGCCATATTGTGAGGCATCACACGCCAGCACCAGTGGTTTAGCAGCATCATAGTGGGCAAGCGTACTTTCCTTTGACAGCACGCCCCGCAGCGTTTCAAAAGCTCTCTGTTGCGGTTGCCCCCAACGCCATGCACACTTCTTTTGGAGTAGCCGATGCAGTGGTTCGGCTATCGATGCCTTGTGTGGCACAAAGGCGTGATAGAAATTGACGAGGCCCAAGAAGGACTGCAGCTCAGCCTTGTTACTAGGTGTCGGTGCTGCGGCGATAGCCTTAACCTTGTCTTCCATGGGGTGGATGCCAGCAGCATCAATTCTGTACCCTAAGAAGTTCACAGCTGCTACCCCAAAACTACATTTCTCTTTCTTTAGTTTCAACCCCGCATCCCGGAATTTGCATAGGACTGTCTGGATGCGTCCCAGTAGTTCTTGAGCATCCTTGCCCGCAATTAACACATCATCAAAATACGGCAGGACACCTGGCAGGCCCCGTAACAGGCGCTCCATAAGACTTTGAAATATGCCAGGTGCCACGCAGACTCCAAACTGCAGCCTATTCACCTTAAAGGCGCCCTTGTGCGTCACAATTGTCTGGATTTCAGCGGACGCTGGAGTCACTGGGAGCTGCTGGTATGCCTGTGCCAAGTCAATCTTTGCAAACACCTTGCCCCCAGCCAGCTTCGCTAATAGTTGGGACACTACTGGAATTGGATACGAGTTGCCCCTGATGGCCTTATTAATCGTACATTTGTAATCCGCACAAATTCGTATTTCCCCATTAGCCTTCAGGGGTGTGACAATGGGTGTTTCCCATTTAGCAGAGTCCACTGGTGAAAGCACCCCTTGCTGTATTAGCTTCTCCAATTCAGCCTCTATTTTAGGCTGTAGCGCAAATGGAACCCGCCTGGGTTTGAGGCGCATTGGCGCAACCCCCGGGTCCAGTTCTAAGTCAATTGGAGGCCCCTTATAACATCCTAACTCTCCATTAAATAGCTCCCCAAATTCCGTGTACAGGGTGTTAAATGTCTCCGAAGCTATCTGGACCGTGTTGAGCCCTGAGATTCCCAACCCTAAGGCCGGGAACCAGTCCGTGCCCAGCAGGCTAGTGCGCTTCCCTTTTGCGATCACAAGCTTTAATACGGCCTCCCTCTCGCGGAACTGTACGTTCACTGCGCACATTCCCAAAATGTCTATGCGGCCAGCGGAATAGGATTGCAGAGTAGCCGGGAAGGGCTCCAATCTCGGAAGCTTACCTCTAGGAAATAACGATCTGGCCGTGTCCTCCGATACGATGGAGAATCCGGATCCGGAGTCCACCTCCATGTTACACGGCTTCCCTTCGATTAGGACCCGCACAGCTGGTTTCCCTTGGGCTGGAAATGGCACAGTTCTGCCCTCGATTTGCGTGAGGTAGTTGCAATCGTCGAGTTGGTGCGTCGCTGTGGATGTCCTCTGACCTCTTGATTTCGCGGACCCCGACGTGCCACTCGACTTGCAGACCCTGGCTATGTGCCCCGTTTTCCCACAAGCATGACACGTAGCTTCTCGGAACCGGCACTTCCTTCTCTCATGTGATCCGCCGCAGCCAGGGCAGACTCCCTGCCGACCTTTATTTGCTGTGCTCTCCTGTCGCACCATCTCTATTCCCCGCACAGGGCTTTGGTTGGGGCTGACATCCTGGTCGTCCACGGTGTGGGTTGACGCTCCAGCTCTCTTTTCGGCTCGCTGGTCCGGGTCTTGCTCCTCTCTCTCAGCGCTTTCTGTCGCAATGGCCTCACGGAGCGCTGTCGACAGATCCATATCTTGTTTTGCCGCAATCCGCCTGCGGCCCTTGCTGCTGCGAAGGCCGCACACAAACCGATCCAGCAGGGCCTCCTCCAAGTTGGCGAATTTGCAGTGTCTCGCCAGCTTCCTCAGTTCGGTGAGGAAAACTGCTACCGTCTCTCCAGGTCGTTGTTGCCTCTTGTGGAATTCGATGCGCCATGTCATCTTCGACGCTGTCGGATTAAGGTGATTGGAGAGGTGTTCCGTAATGCTCGCGAACGACGCCTCCCGCAGTGTCGTGGGGGCCAGAATTGCCCGAGCCAACTCAAAGGTCTCTGCCCCGCAGCAACTCAGGAACAACGCCTTTTTCCTTTCCTCGTCAGTGACCCCTTTTGCTGCCACGCTGAATTCAAAGCGCTCGAGGTAAGCATCCCAGGCCTCAGTTGCTCCGGGATGAAATGGTTCCATGAACCGTGACGCAGCCATCTTAGTGGACTGATCTGTCCTGTCAGTCACAGGGAGTCTTGTCGCCAGAATCAGGTCGCTAGGGTCAGCAGCCCTCAGCCGGCCTAATTCAATCCCATCCTCGTCGCCAGTATGTTGTGTCGTGGGTTCTGATAGCAAGAAGTCCAGCAACACTTCTTAGTGAAAACAGCTCTTTATTGTAAGGGATAAGACAAGACTGGGGATAGGGGGTAGGGAAAGCTCTATTTATAGACACATTGGGACTGAGGGAAAAGATACATTTTAGCGGGAACCAATAATATTCAAACTTTCCGGCGGGACCCAATCAGGCTGTGGATTGTGATTGAAC